>OX276362.1:9148452-9861803 GCA_946251885.1 Cosmia pyralina | reverse complement strand
GGGGTCAATTGTACCGGTACCAATGACCCCGGCGACGTTGGTACAATTGCACCAAAGCACATATATTTACTGTGACCAAAGTAACAAATTTAGGAAAACCATCTAATAGTCACATAATTCTAAACTTATAGCTTCCATATTTATCATAAATCAAAAGTTTAATATCCGTTTAAACTAACAACAACAATTATTTGTTGAAAAGGCTCTGATAATACGAGTTACAGGCAATAATATTTTACGTAAAAACTTACTGCGGCTTGCCGAAAATCAAAAATTCTCCACTAACACGTCCGTTTCACAGCACGCGCGCCGGCGACTGAGGGGCGCCTCGGGACTCAAGTAGCGTGTGTGCTGGCGCACTCACACATGCAAAATTTAGCTCAGTTGTAGAAATATCGAAGATGGTACTATTGCCCCATGTTACTATTGTACCCGGTCTACCCTACCTAACCTTTCTGAATTACAGAGGCAAGCACATTAAGCTACCAAAATCTGTCAAATTTCTTTGATAGATTTTAAACTTTATACCAAAGGAATAAGATTCATATTCAATTGGGAAAATTTGACAGATTGGGGTAGCTTGATGTGCTGGCCTCTCATCACCAATAAGATCACTGTCCTTTTAAGGCGTCCCCTTCCGGCGTTTCCACTCACATCTGCCTCGTAAATATCTTTTGTTAGTCGCCTTTCATTCATCCTCTCAACAAACGATGATTACCTTTACCTATATCTATGTAAAAAATGTATTATATACCTACATAATGATCTGACGTTCTACATGACGTGGAACGAATGCTTCACGGGAAATAATTTTCACATTGTGTACCTAGGTAAGTAGGTAGTCGCGCAAATTAATCGTAGACACTTACATGTGTATGTGGTGTTTACCTAGCACTTATAATGTTATCGTTAGATAAATAACTACTGTATCTCCACCATTTTTGTATTAAGACGCAGATATATGCCAACGGCCTTGAGTGGTTAGCTTGCGTGTTCTGTGCTGAGCTCACGCAACGCGTCGTACGACCAGCCGTAATAGGACTCGCCCATCAAGGAGTGCTGTCCCAAAATAGACACATTATTAATTTATTATACGTAAATAATATAGTTTTAGATTAAAACACGTATAATAAAAGATATATAAATAATTATCTTTAAATGGTGAAGGTTTCATAAAAATACGCTTACCAGTTTATGCGTGATTCTCAGTTTTTTATCCGCGTTAGACATAACTTTAACAAATTAATTAAGTACACTATAAACCTATATTCACATATTGAGTTATTAAGAAAATGCGCTAATTTAACATTATTTTTTCCAAATCACTGCTCGTTTAGACGTGATCTGCAGTTTAAAATAATTAAAAGTCGTTTATCGTCGCCTTAATAAACCTCTATCTCTGTGGTTTAATTCTCTTTGATCTGTGTGCATGTTGTTATAATCATCTATGTATTACCTAATCGTGATATGGTATTATGAAACTAACACGGCTGGTCGGCCTAGGTAGGTATCTATGGCATATTGCAATAGTACCTGGTGAAAGAAAGTGTTGTGTCAAACAAACCCTGCTCTAGTTAAATTCTTACGCAATCACTCACTAATTACGAATTAGTAACACATCATTCATATTCTGTCTCAACACTTTTTCCATCAGTTAGTCGACGTTCGCACGGACGTAAAGATATCGCGGCGATTTTGTTTCGCGCACTGGATTTTCAACGCTCTGCTTAGCGCCGAGAGTTGAAAATCCAACAATGTGTTTTTTCGTCGCACTAAAATGCTCTCTGTTATTGTTAAGTTGGATTCTCAATGCTCGGCTCAACAACGAGAGTTGAAAATCAAGTGCGCAATAAAATCCCGCCGCGATACTTTTACGTCCGTGCGAACGTTGGCTTATTGTTTGAATAACATTAGCATAGCATAACCAGCCACCCATTGCTAGGTCACACTCACAGGCCACCTCTCAGTGAGAGTAAGCGGGCCGTAATACACGCGGGCAAGATTTCATTAAAAAACTAGGAATTTGAATATCACCCCACCCAAGCTAAATAATCAGCCTCATTGTCTGTTAGGACTGCCAGAAACTCAGAACAGGGCGATAAACTCACGGTGTGCCAATGAAAAATTAACACCTAGGCATCGCCGGCGATCAACGAGAAGCGAATACGGTTAGCAACTTAAAACAAGTTGCCGAGCAACGAGTAGCGAGTAGGGATAGCAACTAAAAACAAGTTGCCGAGCAACGAGCAGCGAGTAGGGATAGCAACTAAAAACAAGTTGCCGAGCAACAAGCAGCGAGTAGGGTTAGCAACTAAAAATGGGTTGCCGAGAAACGAGCAGCGAGTAGAGTTAGCAACTAAAAACAAATTGCCGAGCAACAAGCAGCGAGTAGGGTTAGCAACTAAAAATGAGTTGCCGAGAAACGAGCAGCGAGTAGGGATAGCAACTAAAGACAAGTTGCCGAGTAACGAACAGCGGGAATGGATAACAACTAAAAATGAGTTGGCGAGCAACGAGCAGCGAGTGCGCGAGCGCGACGACGGACGACGAGCGATTACTCGCTGATATTCATAGGTACCAAGCTTGAGTCTCTCGGCGAGTGTTCTGCCCGCCAGGCGAGCGTCGCTGAGCGAACATTCTCTTTGATAGCTCGGTCAGCGATCAACTATAACGGAAGAAAACGGGGATCGTTTTCTTGACAGAAGATGACATATATAATCTGGTCAGGGCTCGGCAAAGAACTAATTTTAGTAGGAGTATTATGTTGATATTTGATCTGAGCTTTAAATACAGAGGGCTTCAGCCCCATTATATAGAGTCCCTCTCGTGTTATTTAATAGTTTAGTAAATATCCTACTGTGAAGTTCGAGGCCTCACATAGAGGTGGAGTCTCCGTGCGTACGGTCAACGTACCTCTCGAAGTGATTTGAGTGCGCCGATACGGCGCACTCAAATCACTTGAGTGTGCCGTATCGGCGCACTACGAGTTTGTTTCAGAGTTATAAGTGTATGGCGAGGAAGATATTGCGCCGGACGCAAAGCTATCGCATACTTAGCGAATTCAGGAGGAATGCAGCTACCCCCCATATAAACAGACTAAGTTGTTTTATATATTTTTAGCTAATTGTATTGTCACGATGCTCATGTTAGATTATCATTTCACGGGCGTTGACGCTCGATGTCTGGAAAAGTTCATAGAGGATTTCAGACGTATTGCCAACACGATTGGTCGCTGATAATGGGTTATTTTCTTAAAAGTGCTGCGAAGGCATTTTATAATTATACATATTATACTGGTATGACCTTCGAGGCATTATATGACGCATTATGGGCAGATTTCCCATGTAGATGCTATAAAGGAAAGATTTCTAGTTACGCACGACAAGAGGCGAGTGCACGGGATCGGTCTATAGAAGGTGGACAGGAAAATGTGTTGTGTGTAGAGAATAATTCTGAATTAATTTCTAGCAAGAGTGAGGAAGTAGATGATTTAGAAAAATGCCATGCGGGCGGTGATGACGATGAAGTTGAGGTCACTGCTGAGCCCAGCTGCGCAGACAGCAGCCCTATGATGACCAAGGATGAGGAGCAGACAGACGAGGTGCTTCAGACAGAAGATATTCCATAATTGAATGATTGAATGTCAGCCAGTATTATATTAGGTCTTTACCTATGAAATTGCCGTTCTGCAGTACTGGCCATTTCCAATCAAAATAATTTTTGTTTGGCTAAGAATTCTAATTTCAAATTAATTTTATTTTAAAAACATGGATTTTTTTTTTCCAAAAGTAGTCATTTGTTTATTGATTAGTGTTACATTTTCATCGCATTTCAATCTTTTTCGTCATCATGGATACGTTAAAAATTCGAGTAATTATGGAATATGAGTACCGTCGTGGCAGCAACGCGGCACAAGCGGCACGCAACATCAACGACGTTTACGGAGCTAACACTACAAACCAACGCACCACTTGTTATTGGTTTGCTCGCTTCCGTTCTGGAAATTTCGACCTGAAAAATGAACCTCGCGGTCGTCCGAAGACTTTGGTCGACAATAACGAATTAAAGGCGATTGTGGAAGCTGATGATACACAATCTACGGCTGAATTAGCAGCAGCTTTCGACGTTAGCGTCAAAACAATATTGGTCCATTTGCGTCAAATTGGCAAGGTAAAAAAGCTTGACAAATGGGTGCCCCACGAACTCAATGATCGCCAGCGCGAAGTACGCGTCGAGACGTGCCTTGCACTGCTCAACAGACACACAAATGATGGAATTTTGAACCGCATTGTTACCTGCTATGAAAAATGGATTCTGTTTGATAACCGCAAGCGCTCAGCAAGTTGGTTGGATCCTAGTTCAGCACCTAAACAATTCCCTAAACGAACACTTACCCCTAGAAAAGTGATGGTCACTGTTTGGTGGTCTAGCGCCGGTGTGATTCATCACAGCTTCTTACCAAACGGGGTGAGCATTACTTCAGATGTGTACTGTGAAGAACTGAACACAATGATGGAGAAGCTGGCACATCTCCAACCAGCATTGGTCTATCGCTCGTCTCCGCTGCTCCTGCACGACAACGCGCGACCTCATACTGCACAGCAGACGGTCTCCAAGTTGCAAGAACTGGGGTTGGAAGCTCTCCGTCATCCGCCCTACTCACCAGACCTTGCGCCTACAGACTACTACTTTTTCCAGAATTTGGATAACTTCTTGGCGGGAAAAAAATTCAATACCCGAGAGGCAGTACAAAATGCCTTTGAAGAATTTGTTGCCTCCCGTCCAGCTGGTTTCTTTAAGAAGGGCATCAATAAACTGCCATTGCGTTGGCAAAGATGCATTGATTGCATGGGTGATTACTTCGATTAATACAAATAAAAAATGCATGAAAAAAATTCGTTTAAATTTTTTCATACAAAACGGCAATTTCATAGGTAAAGACCTATTATTAACGAGGCTTGATAAAAGCATCAATACTTTATAGTATATACCTACCTATGTCTCTTTTACTTAGACGACGGGACTTATAATCTTTTCTAGGACGTTTCTTGAGCGAAAACATCGTTGATAGCTAGTGGCTCGTCGGCGGTGGTACAGGCAGGTGCCTCATTGTCAGATAAGTCTTGCAGAAGCTTCCAATATAGGGCAATAAACTCATGTGTGCTAATTAGGGACCATGGTTACCCTTGAAAGGGTTTTGGATAGGGTTTTTCTAAGCAGTTAATCAAAAACCCATACGATGTGGGTAACCCTTTTGAATGGCTTTAAAGTACCATTTTGGTTATCCATTGAAAGGTATTTCGATAGGGTTTTTCTAAGCAGTTAAACAAAAAGCCATACTATGTGGGTAACCCTTTTGAACGGCTTAAATTAAGCCGTTCAAAAGGCTTAAAGCTTCTACTCTCTTTGAAACGATAACAGCGTAACATTCCGACTCGGAGCAATGTAAATTATGATCTCTCGATGATGGGCATACGTTGGAAATTGCTAGTATGGTTACCAGTACAAAACCCTTATATTATATAGGTTATCTTAATGAAGGGGTAACCCTTTCACTGGGTTTCAAGTATAGAACCCATTCAATGGTTTATCCATATTGAAGGGATAACCCTTTTACTGGGTTTCAAGACTAATACACATTCAAGGAGTTACACATGATACCTAAAGGTAACCTCATAAACAGCTTACCCCTTCGAAAGACTTAACTCCTAAAAGGGTTGCACGATCCCTGGTGCTAATGAAAAATTAACACCTTTTTAACCAGCCACTTGCTATGTAGGTCAAGGGATTCAACTCACCATAATAAGGTTGAAAAGTTTCAGGGACAGAATGTCCATAAAAAATTAAACGGTTAATTATAGTTATCCCAAAAGAGTTACTTATGCAGGATTTATGATTATGAAAACCAAAAGTAGTACGAGGCGAGACTAAAGTTATACCTATAGACATATTCCACTAGCAGCGCCTCGCAGTTTCACCCGCGTATGTCTCGAGCCCGTAGGAGTATTGGGATAAAAAGTATCCTATGTTTTAATCCAGATTATAAACTATTTGTTTGCCAAATTTCATCAAAATCCGTTCAGTAGTTTTTGCGTGAAAGAGTAACAAACATCCATCCATCCATCCATCCTCACAAACTTTTGCGTTTATAATATTAGTTACCATAAAAATCTATGAAACCAAAATAGGTAGGTACTGAAGTCCCGAAAAACGCAACCAATGTTATCTTTACTACTTATAGCTACAATTCTACACAAATAATTTATAGAAATATTTGTTAGTTTGTATGAAGGAGTAATCTGGGAAACTACCTACTGCAGTGCTATTCTGTACAAATCTCACACCGTGAAAACCTAGGTGAAGTGAGTTGTCATTCTGCCTGATGCTAGTGATTGACAGTACTGACAGATCACTCCACGCTCACTTCACTTATGTTTTCACGGTGTTATTTGTACAGAATAATATAGCTGATTCGATTCCGAAAATTCTTTCACTAATGGGAAGCTACTACAGTGTGGCGGCATCTACATCGCCACATGCGAACTACGCATCACACTGACGTCACGCAAAATCTGCATCGCGCAATCAGTTTGCCGCGCGGTTAGCATAATTATATACAACGTCCCGACATCAACCGTCGGGCAGTAGCCCACCAGACACAACACACCTCTGGTCGGAGGATCCTTCCTTTTCTATGGAGGATGAGTGAACTTTACACCCTCTTGTTCATGCCTCTATACTGGTGACCCCGAGTATGAACGTCAACGCAGCCTTCGTGCAACTCCTTCAGCGTGATGTCATCAGCATCACTTCCTCAAGCTTTCGAAAACTGCGGTGTTAGTCTGTAAACATAGCACTGTGAAAACTAAGCTGAAGTGAGCCGTCATTCCACCTGATGCTAGGGCGTGCTAGGGTTTGACACTATTGACAGCTCACTTCACCAAAGCCTTCACGGTGATATTTTTACACAATAGATCGGCTGGTAAATATCTAAAAATAAAACTCAAACTCGGTATGAAATCCTTTATTTAGATTTTTTGGTATTTTTTGAGACACATTCCTCTTTGTACCCATATGACTGGAATATAAAAAACGGGATTTTTACAATTTTGATGACGATCACATGATTTCTTTGAAATCGCTTACATTGTCAAACTATATAACAATTTAGCTAAAAAACAAAAGCAGGTAATGAAACTGCTATAACGCATAAAAAGACAGATTTTAAATGTTCATAGGTAAAATTTATTTCTATTTGCATGTGGGCATTTATTTTCCTGGGCATTTTGAAACATTTGGAATCAGTGAAAATGTAATGTACCTAAGTAATTGTATAAAATACCAGCCAGTAATAATCCACTGAAGAGCAATTGCCTCATCTCACGCGGAAAAATAATTTATATATTTATTTCATTATAATATGTGATAAGAGAACTTAAAATTTTGGCAGGTACTGGGCAGCATTATGGAATAAGGACTCGTGTCACCAAAGCGGAGAGAAGACATTTCTTTAACTACCAATAGGCTTGCGTTATTTTCAAAGCTCTCCGTTTAGCTTCATCCCTATTGGTTGTTTACAAGAAATCTACTCCGTTTTGGTTAAATCCACTCTAAGGCCCAATTTCACCAAAGTTTATTAGTGAAGCCATTGACGCACTGACTCAGTATGAAAACAGTCTGTTAAAATGGTAAACACGTTTAGGTCCGTATAAAACGTTGCTAAAGTTAAGACAAGCGTAAACGTCAAAAAATGCATGGTTAAGCAGGCGTTTAATCATTAATTAACTTTAAGCAATGTTTATAAATGAGGTGGTTAACTTTAACAGAGTTTGGTGAAATCAGGCCTCAAGCTTCGAAACTAACTAAATGCCCACATGTAAATAGATTTACATTATTTAGCTCAATATTAAGCACAAGCAGTTTGTGCGTTATTCACAACAATTCTATCATAGGTTCACAGCTTCATGTGTAATGCCCAATTTTTAAACTATGCATTTTTAGGTGAATAGACAATGTTGCTATAGTTGAAAATCAGTATTGAGTGTTGCAAGGATGAAAATATATTGAATGGGATAAGAAGGACCTAATTATGAGTTCTTTGCCATTTAGTTGCTAGTCATGAGCTGTAATTCTTCATTTTTAAATACAGTTCACAGCGGATGTAATTGGCACCTAAAGCTCATAATAAAAAGGTATCAGAACGATATATCGTTCGTTCGTGTTAAAGGCTACTATTGTAGCCTTTCCAGTTTATAAACTGCGTCAAAATATCAAGAATTGGAGCAACTTCAGTATTTTGACAAAAAATTCACAATATTTTCTTGTTATTTATCGAACATAAAACACCTGCTTAAAATATACGGAATATTGTTAAAATTAAAAGGTATTAAAAATGTCTGTCACGATATTTACATTTTTTATATTACTATGTGATGAATGCTTAATATTCAAATGGTGATAGAGAAATATCACACATTTTCGTGAAACCATGTCGTTTTATCACTACTAACCTTAAATTCATAAATAGTATAAATACCTTGTTGATAGTAAAATTCAAATTCATGTATACCACATACTAAACATGCGTAGCGTTACACGAGCTCGCATCAATCATATAAACTTGACACTTGTGACAGTGACAGTGACATTATGGCTCGCGCTCGTGATTTGCCACGACTATAGTTACTCATGTAGTAATTTTCAACTATATCAACATTTACAATTTTAATTAAAATTTTATGTTAGTTAACTCGCCTATTATGTCTTTCGTTTACACTTAATTTGACCGCAAAAAGATATTTATTATTTTTAATATTCCTAATTAGAGAGGAAGGAACATATTAAATAGGCGAGTAGCGAATAGGAATATGTAATACTTGACTATTATTTTGGACATGGTACCTAACGATTACAGCTTATAAGTTATCCGGGTTCAAAAATAAAACATCCAAGGAATTATAGATTTGATAGGAGCCCTTTTTTAACCGACGAAAAAAAAAGGAGGAGGTTCTCAATTCGACACGTATGTTTTTTAATTTTTTTTTTTATGTATGACTACGCATAACTTTTTACAGTCGTCCGATTTGAAAAAATTTTGTTTTATTCGAGAGGGTATACATCAAAGTTGGTCCCATCTAAAATTTATTAACTTTGCTTGGCTAGTTTTTGAGTTAGCTTCAATAATACGTATTTTTTCCCCACTTTTGTATGGATGATGTTCTAGTTTGTTTTGCAGGTAGTGGTATTAGAATCTGTGTGGGGTAGGTACCTACCACAATGAAAAAGTGAAAAATAAAAACTTTTTTACAAAAAAATACAACCGACTTCAAAGTAAAAATAACTTTAATTTCGGAAGTCGGTGGCAAAAAACGAAAATACATTTAACCAGACACCGACTTCCGAAATTAAAGTTATTTTTTACTTTGTAGTGTTGTTTTTGGACATCGGTTGTATTTTTTTGTAAAAAAGTTTTTATTTAACATAACATGTATACTTATCAAAACGCCTATAATTCCGCAAAGGGTTAGACATGTCCATCAACCGGGCACAAATCCAGACTTCGGGCTACTGAGAAATTTCTGATAGAAAAAACTAATTACACTTTGTCCGACCTGGAAATAGAACCCCGTGGCCCTGGCACGGGCAGCTGAAGGAACATGGGTGGGTTTTAGTCAGTAAAAGTCTGACACGCCCTCCCGCTCTGCCCGGAGCGGGAGAAGTCATTTGATGATTTCCCATCCACAAAAAAAAAAAAAAAAAAAAAAAAAAAAAAAAAAAAAAAAAAAAAGGACCTCATGACCAAATAATTAGGTACGTACTTTTGCATCTAGTCATTAATATATCAAGAGTAGAGTAGTCATCAATTACAAAATGTTAATGAAAAAATAACAACTTGCTAATTACAAATCATCTGATTGGCTGACTATATTTTTATCATACGTCACGCCACAAAACGTAGGTATGTAGATAGTCAATTGTTTTAATGACGTCATGTATATCTTATTGATAGAAAACGTGCTTGATTCCTTTTATCTAAGTAACCTGATAAATATAGAATCCGCTTTGCCTTCCTCGAAAACACAAACGTCGCTTTGGGATATTCTTGTGAAAACTAAATTAACAGGCGAATGACCGGTATCGATATCAAATCCTAATTGAGCTCCTTAAGTTCTGAGTTGAGCTGCACGATTACTGACAAATGCGTGCACTGACTGGAGAGGTCCACTCAAATCTGTATGGTTATTTCCTCAAAGACCATCTCAGATAGTATTCTGCATGGCCCTGTTATCACCTGACCAAGATTATGTCTGGCCTTAAAAGACACTGACTTCTGAGTTTGTTTCGGCCTTTCTTCTCAGAGTAGTCAGTCAGGAAACACCGAACTTGATCTAGTTCTAAAACATAATTTAATATTGACGTGTGACAATTTACAGAAATAAATATAATTTAGGATCATTAAAATAAAAAATAAAAAATGCGTTATAAAAGTCTGTTGCTACCACTACACTATATGAGTGTTCGAAAGATAAGTATAAAACTAATTTAAAACAAAACATCGCACTTGTAATCCCGAAGACTTATGCAGTGTCTCTATGGTACACCCACATTGCGGAGCGAAATGTCAGTTCAGTATGTCAGAGAGAGGATCAACAGAATGCGTCAACTTCACCTACGTGTCTGTCGACATGACGGTCAAGTCTGCGGGTCCGAAGTCCGGATCCTTACGCGGTCACCTCCGAGTCGGCCACCTTGTGGGTCCGAAGTCCACAATGTTACGTGCACGGTGACAGATTAAAAACTGTGCGTTAGGTTAGGTTATCCTCAGCTATTTGCGTTGAACAACAACATTACATCACGACTTATTTCCCCGAAGAGTTAGGCAGAGGGTACACACTACACTCACGTTTCGCCAGTCATGCTTACGTCCCATGTAATAGGGGGCGAGCCTATTGCCATCATCACCAGAGCCTATGGCTGCTATTGAGAATATCCTGATGGAAAAACCCAATAATACTTTGCCCGACCCGGCAATCGAACCCAGGACCTTATGCTCAGCAGTAGCGCTTGCGATCACTAGACCAACGAGGCAGACACGACATATATAAAACAAACATCTTCCGATTGATATTTTCGTTAAATTTATTAGATTAACTATTTTGAGGCATTATCTGCGCAAATTATCTAATGTGGTCAAATAAAGTATAAACAATTTATTGTCTCTAAAGCAATAACATTTAACAAAACGATTCCATCAACAATTTTACAACACCATAGGAAATAAAACATTGGCTATAGGAGACAAGTGCTAGCAACTCACATTAAATTGGTAATGCAATGTCAAATATTGGTGCCAACATTTGGCTGAAGAGTTTTGAAGAGCAAAAATACATTTACAGCCAATATTGGCAAATTACATGACACACAAAATTGCCTTATTCGCTCACTAGTCCAGATGCTGACACCAATATCCAAATATTTTTTTTACATAAAATGTATTTATTATGCCTCTTTTTAATTGTTACTACTTAAATTATAAACACTTAAATTATATAAAGTTTAATAGACCATAATACAGCCGATAACAGATCTGGTAGTACTTTCTTACAAAAAAGCGCAAAAAAAATAATTACTGATTTATTTTCCTTTTACAAATAATCTTAAGTAAAAAAAAAAATTTTTTTTTTTTTTGTTGAAATTCCGCCTTGATTTTAAACATGCTAAGCTATTAAAATATCGATAACTCTAAGCTAGAAAAAATATTTATTAAAAGTCAAATTTTAATGTTACAAAGAGCTCTAAACGGCGGGAAAATCAATAAATAGGATACAACTTTAAACTTATATTTAAATATAATATTAATAATTTTAATAATCAAATGACATGAAAATGGCTTACGAGAAAAAGAGTACAATTTCTTCTAAGTGTTTAAAATAAGTTCTGTTTTAAAATAAATAAAATATTAAGCGATTAATATTACTTTGCCGTCGCGTACCAAATGTTTTCGAGGTCTGCATTTGAAAACTATCAAACGAAGAATGTGAGGATTTTAATTTTATTCAATTAAAAATAAAATAAAATCCACACAGTTTTTATATTCGATAACTTTGTTTCGTTAGTCAGTGGTAGTCATTCCGCATGCGGGTTTAACCAAAAAAACGTGGTCCGTATAAATGGTGAAGAAAAAATTATAATTCAAACACACTGTGGGCCGAGAGATCGAAATACGATACGAGATCATTTCTTTAGTTTTTATTTTATTAAACACCAATAGAAATGTGTGTTATGATTATATTTTTCAGCACATATTACATCAAAGTTGAATCCATGTAGGTAAGGCTAGGGACAAATCTGACTAACAAAAGCGGTTCATGAAAATGTGTCATTTTTACCAGTATTACACCAGTGTCAAAACACGATCTGAATTTCATAAGAAACAAAAGCTTTAGTTTTGTCCCTAGCCTGTTTCAGAAACTTTCCGCATACGGACGAACATTTTCATTAATTTTAAGCAAGTTTTCTTTGTGGTCTATGTCCCTTTATATAATCTAGACGCAAGTGGGCCTTCTAACCACTTACCGCAAAAGGCTGTTATGTATTTCTAAATGCATAATATAACGCTACTACACGTATAATACACAAGCTATAGTTATATTATACGAGTTTCTTATGTCAGCCTTTTTAGTACCTCTTTTATTTCGCTTTTGATGTTTTTATAAGTTATTTATTTTTATCCGACTGCAAAGAAAGGTTATAAAAGGTTAACCGTCATGAAGTTTAAAAAAAAAATATATAAAAAGTTAGTAAGATTTAAAAAAAACAGTAATTTTCAGAAAAAAAAGGCATTATTAAATTAAAAATGGCTTGGCTATACAAATCTGATGCAATTGTCATTGGATGCCCCTTCAAAGATAAATTTTAATTAAAATTATATATTTTATTATTTATAATGTAATTCAATAACTCCAGGCATCTGAGATTACAAACTATCATTTATCAGCTGTGCCTTTAATTATATATACCCGAAATTGAGCACCTTTTTATCTTTATAATTTTGATATATGTCACGTTTTGGATTGATTGTCACTTTTGATTGTGACTGGGGTTAGACAGGGTGGATGAAAAGTGGACCCATCAGTGGAGGGAAAATGGTTAAAAGTCAAAGCTAACATTGAATACATACATAGCCTTTACGTTTGCCGCAGTCGGGTAATTAAAATGAGACCTATTATTTTCTCGAAAGAAGATTTATTCAGATCAGATATCTTGGTGTTTCTTTAACTTCAGACACGATGTTGCTTAAAGATATTTTTATCCGCAGCATTGTCGTTTTGTAACTGCCATAAAATGAAGTTTAAAAATTTTAATAAAGGTTTTTGGAATTATTTCTGTTTTATTCAAACAAGGAATTCAAAATAATATTTGAATGCCGACTCTTCTTATTTTCTTTACTAAGATTTGCTATCATAATACAAGATAAGATCATTCCTGTATTCCCTGAACGGTTAGGCAGAGGTGTACCTATAGTATGTACTCGTACATCCACCCACATTTCGCCAGTTATGTTTCAGTTCGACGTAACCAGGGGCGAGCCTATTGCTGTCAACCGGGCCCAAATCCAGACTTCGGGCTGTTACCATATTTTTTTTTTTTTTGTTTTGTTATGTCTTACTGTCATCAATATTTTAATTTTCCTTCCACCGCCCGCATATTCTTTACCATAGAAATATAAAAAACAGGAGAAGTGGCAAGGGGGCGTGTCTGTGTCCGCGCGTCATGATCGGTATGATCATTTCATAGTCAAATGGCCGTCTCCGCGAACTAGTGCGCTTTTGACTATGATCGTGACAATTTATAAGAATGCCGTGTTGTTCAGTGGTTCCTTGTAAAAACCGAAGCCAAAACAAAACTTTGTAAATAACGGAATCACTTACCGATGTAAGAACAAGTATTTTACTGTATTGGTCTTTAAAATCATGAAAAACAACAAATTGTAAAATTTTTCTTGCTTTTACTGCATTATTTTTGTTTTCAAATATCACAGCGACCGTACTATTTATGCAGTAAATACATTGCTCCTTAACCACTACCTAAGTAGGTACGTCGTTAAGTGACTGGACGAGCAATGTAAAAATCACAAAACTATTTGAATTTTCCTTCGCATTTCTTTTTATTGATTTTAATAAATACACATTTTAAGATGTAATACTGACAGTGTGATTAAACCCATAGTTTGTTTCAATTAATCTTCCCAGCCTTTTCCAACTATATTGGGGTCGGCTTCAAGTCTAACGGGATGTAGTTGAATACCAGTATTTTACTTGGAGCGACTGCCTATCAGACCTTACACGATAGGCCTAGGTAAGACTGTTTTTCAGACTTCTGACTACAGAAGACAACGTTCAAAGGCTAACAAAGCAAAGGCAATTAAGGCTTCGTTTATCTTCGGAAAAACCGAACATTGCCGAATTAAATGTGACTGGTCCAATAAGGGAGTGACGGATTTAAATCAATTTTTATTGGGTGATAATCGTGATTTCCGAAGTTAAACGATGGAAACGTACTGTATCAGTAATGACTGCCAAAGATCTACGTATGACAGTCGGGACCATGATGAGACACTGCCAATGAAGATGTTACATTTGTGTAAGTATGGGATATTGGTCATAACATGTACCCGTCAGAAAACCTGGGCAACAAATCCCAGAGTAAATTCAGTACGTTTTAGTTGATTATTATCGTGTATTTTAATGTAGAAAATTAGAATTGAAATTGTTTGAAGTTTGCTATAGGTAAGAGTTTTGATGTGAGTGAATGTGAGCCCTATGTGGGTATTTTTTTTTTATTATATTCTTTTTTTTCCTTCTGTGGTAGTTTTAATGATGGTCCCAGCTTTTTGAGTACTTTATGCGACCTACCCAAATGAGGACATTTGTTCGTCGAGTTGTTGAGCTCTTTATATCCTGAGTTGAGCTACACGATTATTGACAAATGCGTCCACTGACTGGACAGGTCCACTCAAATTTGTGTGGTTCTTTCCTCAAAAGACCATTTCAGACACGGAACTGAGCAAGATTATGTCTGGACTTTAAAAGAGACTGACCCTTGAGTATGTTTCGCCATTTCTTCTCAGGGGTAGTCACATAAGAAATGTCTACTCCATCAATCTATAAGTTTCCAGTTTACACTGACCTCTCATTGTAAGGAAATCCTATACAATGCGAGATCAGCTTATACTGGAAATGTATAGCTTGATTTGTAGCCGTGTGTACTCGCAACGCGTGTGCGTGTATGACCAGATGTATGAACGTAAACGAGGCAAAAGGAGTATGTAAGGATCGTAGCAGGTGGAGTTCTGTAGTTCCTGCCTACCCCCGTGGGAAGAACGCGAACAAGGAATGTCTGTTTAAAATTACGCTGTTTTAATGTTGTCTCGCTAAATAACAAACAACATAATCTTAAACACATGTGTTTTATGACAATGTATGTTATAATTAAGTGCTTTGTTTTTACCTATGACGCATGTAGCGTCACCTCGTATTGTTTCACGTATACTGCGTTCGCGATTTCGTTTCCAAACATGTAAACAAATATGTATTTTTGGGAAAACAACTTAAATGCCCATACATAAAGTTCACATTGAGTTACAACGTCAATTATTATGAGTTTTTCAAAAGTACTACTTAGACATTTTGAAATCAACTTAATTTACAACTACCTAAAGTCAGCGGCGGCCTTACCCATTGCGAGGCTCTGGGCGGCAGGTCTTTGCGAGGCCATTTGTCCTACGGAAAAGTAGGTACCTACCTATGTGATGCGAAAGTAGGTCTGGTTGTTTGGTAGGCATTCGTTATGTTTGACGAGAATTGCTAAAGTTATACAAATAAATAAAATTTGAGTTTTAAAATATTTACTCACATGTTATATCTGTGAGTGCCTCCCAGATACGTCATCACCATACATTCGGTTACTGTGAATGGATTGCGCAACCCAACTTGATGCATCCAATAAAACTAACCAGCAGATTCGGCGCGAGGCCTTTCGTCACATACATCGGTCGTTAGGACAACCTCTTAGTACCTACTCACCTAATATTAAGAATTAATTGTAATTACTTTATTAAATTCATTTAGTGGAAATTTTGGAGGTGGGAAATAGCGACCGACTGTAAGGAATTTGTGCAACTCACATAAAGTACATATCGGCGGTTCCCGTAATATCGATGTCTGGATACGGTCTACAGGATCTCCAACGGCTGCTTCTGGTTCTTCTGGATTGTCGACGACGCACGTTGAAACGTGAACAGCACGCACAAATGTCCAAATGTTCAGCTCGATCGTGAAATTATAGTCTTTGATTTGCACGCACTGACTCGACAATCCTACCGACTGCGCCAATTATGTGATGGGCAGCGGAGGAGTCCAAAAAAAACCCAAAATTTCCACTAAATGAATTTAATAAAGTAATTACAATTAATTCTTAATATTAGGTGAGTAGGTACTAAGAGGTTGTCCTAACGACCGATGTATGTGACGAAAGGCCTCGCGCCGAATCTGCTGGTTAGTTTTATTGGATGCATCAAGTTGGGTTGCGCAATCCATTCACAGTAACCGAATGTATGGTGATGACGTATCTGGGAGGCACTCACAGATATAACACACATTGAAAGATTTACAAAATTGACAAATACAGAGATGATAAATTTTAAAATTGATGTTTGCGGTTTTTACTAAGACTAAAATCTTTAATTATAGCACAATAATCTATCGAATGAGCTACGTCATTTTCGATTGAAAGAATAGCAAGGACTGAAAGCTGATCCTGTGTCATCGAATTCTTCAAATATGTTTTAATAATTTTAAGCCTCGAAAAACTCCTTTCAGGAGACGCAACCGTAACAGGTGTGGTGGCAATAATTCTCAGCACTATTTCGATAGTGGGGTAAACTTCAGTAAATTTTTTCTATTATGTATTTCAGCACCGAGATAATGTCATCGTTTCCTTCATACACACGGATGAACATATTCAGTTCTTCGTACAATTCATGTTTAGAATCCGATCTTCAAGTGTTTCGAGGCGCGATATTCAAGTACTATAAAATGAATTTATCAATTATGCTTTGAATGAATGAATTAGTTAACTTTATTTTAATTTAAATAAAAAAAAATATAGTTAAAAAAATCTGTATTTTTTTTTTTAAATTTGCTTGACGCGAGGCCCCTGCAAGAGCGAGGCCCCGGGCGATTGCCCTGTTCGCCACCCCCTAAGACCGCCGCTGCCTAAAGTTGATATTCGTATGTAGAAATAAGATTTATTGGAAACAAGGACTTGAGTAGTCTTTAGATCTGTGATAAAACTGAGGATTGATACCTAATCTGCATCTTGTATACATATACATACATATATTATTATAAATTTAAATTACTCTTCGTGTCTGCCTGTGTCACCGCGTCGTTCTTCTAAACGCATTTTAATGCGGTTTTCACAATTATTTAGATACTTAACTTAGTCCGAAAGGTTTATGTGTTAAACCACATATATTAAGGAAATCCCGACGATCCCGATGTTAGGATCTTGCGAAGCAGGGGCGGGTCGCCTTTATTATTTACCTACACAGGATTTAGTTTACTATCGGTTTTACATCCAAAATATTTTATTTTTAGTTTTTTTGCTTTCTTTTTGCCTTAAAGCTTCCTTTTTTGGGATAAGCTCTTTAATTATTTTTTTTATTTTAAGGATAAACTCCTATGGTAACTATGGTCAAATGTTAAAATATAAAAAGTCTATTACGCTGCCTACGCCAACAAAACCGTCGCAAAATAAAAAGATAAAAATTTTAAATCATAATGAATTTTAATTCGCGATAACACTGCGTAACCAACAAGGCTGACATAGTTATATAATCATTAAGTGACGTATGAATCGATACACGTCATCGAGTGACGAAATAAGCTAATCGATATAAAAATAATTGTGTTGACGTTTGTGCGAATATTTTGACAGTTAAGTTCCCGCCATTTCCGATTATTTTTGTTTGGTCGAACCGAGAAATTTCGCATTCTTCTTAATTTTTGGTACCCATAGACAAAAAAATATAGGTTCTTATTTTAGCATCTTTTTTCGATAGATGCTATAATAATAAAAACCTTGGCAACACAGAAATAAATCAATATTAACATAATAACATAACATCACGCCTGCACTCCTCGAAAGGAACAGCAGAGGTATACCTACAGTACACCCACATTTCGCCAAGTCAATATTATTTAAGATCAATTACTTAAATATTAGGAATCTACTCATCCATGTCTAAATATTCGCACACACGGAACTAGAACGTAGCATAGAGCTACCTTAAATTTAATACTTTTTTTATTGTATTATGTCAATTTTTTAATTTTTTTTCTTGTTATATATGGCACCACAGCCATTACTCGACAATCACTCAAGTGACAAATTGTGCTTGAACAAACATACTAATTTTACTTTTGAACCGATTTTTGATAAAAATATTGCTATGAAAATAACTAAAATAATTATTGTATGACTTATTGATTTGTAGTGCAGTCGTCATTTTTTTTACTAAGTACTACCGCCATCTATTGATGACAGTAGGAGTTAGGAAACAAAAATGGCGGATACAACTCTCAACTTTTTTTTTTCAACAATCGTTTCAAATGCAAATCTAAGCAACATTTAAACCTTACCGAAGCTAAAGTGTCATATTGCCGTAACAGCAGTATAGTATAACATCACAACCGCCTCCTGCCATTTTGTAGCCTACCATAAGCTCATTATTACCGAAATGACAATGAATTTTGAACGAAACGTCATTGGCACTAGAAATTGTAAGCATTTTGTCACCAAAGAGGTTTGTTGTCAAAAGTTTTTTTTTTATAGTCTATGTAGAATAGCGTGCGTCATCTGATAGCCAAGATTTGTCTATGGCTGTATGATGTCTACTGCATTATGGCCCATGGTTTGGACATACTCCAACGTCCATCGTTCCATTTGTGTACAAAAGGTTCAGCAAGATATTGGTTAAAGCCGTTTTTGCTAGATTCCTACTTGACAAGTAATCATTGCTGAACTGTTAATTAAAAAGGACTGCGCAATTTAAGGAGATAAACATTTTGTTGAAAAAAATGTGAAGCTCGTCTACGGATCGTAGTTTGAACCAATAACAGTCGTTAAAATAATGAAGCCCTGAACTTTGAAGTATGCCCAAAACTGACCATTATGTACTGGAGCCATAATCCTAATTTAAAAAACCTAACCTTAAATTTACAATTTCAAAAATAAAATCTACACATTTCTTGAATTTCAATTTCTTAAAAAACAACAAGACATTTCCCAAATGTTTTGTCAGTTAAAATGAGACATCGTTTGCTATTTAAAAACGATGAAAAATATATCGTAAATTATTTTTAATAAAAATAAATTTTGTACTTCATAAAATCAGTATTTGAGAGCCGTCAGAAGAAACATGCTTATTAAAAAGACCACACCTTAAATTTTAAGAAGCCATTTTATCGTAGGCTAACGTTGTGACTATTTTTATTTTCAAATGTTTCTTTCGCGCCCACATTCGTACAGCAATCATTACTTTATAGAAAATACACTCCCGGACTCCTAAACCGAGCCACCGTGCGATTCCATGTGAGGTTAATAGGACTAAAACATCAAAATAACGATGAGTTTTAGAAAAAGTTTTTACGCAGCGTTCTGAATTTGGATTCACGAGCATTTAAAAAGTTATAGACTTATAAAAAACTAAAAACTGCAGGATGGCTAGATTTAGGAGTCCAAAAGTGTATTTCATTTTTCTCCAAGCATCTCTCAAAAGCCATTACTTACCTCAATACAATTATTTCTAAGAAATTCAGAAAAGGCGCACACTGCGAATTTTCTTTTCGCAAAAAAATAATTTATAACAAATATCTGTCAATATTTTAATACATAAATAATTTAAACATTTTTTTTTAATTAAATTAAGATAATGTACGAACGAAATAAAATGTCTGATAGTAATAAATTATACAGGATGTTGGACAACACAAGTTACACACAAACTCATTATAATCTGTGGTGCTGACAAAATACTTTTGCACATTTTTGTTTTCACACACGCCATCCTAACGTCTCAATCGAAAAATCATTTCTTTTTAGAAAAAATACATCAATTTCATATTATTAATTTTAATTTTTCATCAAATTCTCAGAAATATTTACAGCACAGTCTATTTCTAGTTTTTTTCCATGTTTTTTTTTTACTAATTATTATTATAATCCCGAGGTCACCGTGCAAGAATATTTTGCCATAGACAATTTATTCTTGCACGATGAGATAAAAAGTAGAACTTACAAGAACACATTTGACTATTATTTAAGAATCAATGTTCATTTTTGAAATATACCAACTTATTTAAGCTTAAAAATAAAAACATTAACTATGTAGTCCGTCTAAGGAATTAAATAAGACTTAACACACCGTCTGAGATCTGTCACTCACTTTTTTCGAGTTTTTTTTTTCACAGTTTTTTTTATCACATTTTTAAAAATACTGCTTCCTCTTAGGTGCTTCGTGGTAAAGATATGTAGTCACTTCGGCTGAAGTAGTTTTTTTTTAATGTAGAAAGTTGAACATTTTCGAGATTGTGTGGGGAACCACGCGGGTGTAGGTTTAGTGTGGTGACTGACAACCGAAATCGTTCAGGACGTGTATTTATTACCTTTGCTTGGAGATCCCTGTGTGGGAAAAAACATTCAATCAGTAAATAATTTACTCTAGCTGTCATTTTGTTCAAATTAACGCCGACAGATAAATTAAAACGCTATGAAAAAAACCCTCACACACAGTCAATCTAAAGTGAGCCCTAACCCTAAAGGAATAAAGTTTATTATTACCTGGCTATGTCACGCGATAGAGTTGACGGCGTAACGTGGCCGCGTGCCCTCGGGCTGGTACAGCGTGATCGACGCTATGTAGTTGTTGGACATCACCTGTAAGGATGCATAACATTAGAATATGATCCTTAAAAAACCGGCCAAGTGTCGGACCACGCACAATGAAGGGTTCCGTAGTTGGGATGAATTTATCTTAAGAACAAACTTAACATTGTAGTTGAAAAACATGTTCTCCCATACATTCCAACTGTAAATGTAAGTTTGTACTCACAATATTGATAGATTTACCATGTTATTTTAAGACCACAGACTTCTTATAGGTTTTCCTGTAATCTACGGGTAAAGATCTATTTTCTGTATTTTTTTCAAAATTTTAGGCTCAGTAGTTTCGGAGATAAGGGTGGGGGGGGGTTTGGGGGTAAATTTTCGTCTATTTTCTTAAATAACTTTGAAACAAATTGTTTTAAAATTATAAAAAAAAAATATATTTGAGACCCTCATAGTAACCCCTTTCATTTGACATGCCACATGGTGTAGTTTGCAAAACTTTTTTTTTTAATTTTCTTATTTGCCCACCAAAAGTGACCTCTATATTCAAAATTCATTTATTTACTTTACCCGTCCGTGTTTGGGTCACAGAAATTCATATGTGTACCAAATTTCAACTTAATTCCATTAGATTCGGAGCAAATTTGCTGTGACAGACGGACAGATAGACAGACAGACAGACAGACACACGAGTGATCCTATAAGGGTTTCGTTTTTTCCTTTTGAGGTACGGAACCCTAAAAAGGACGCAATAAGGAACAAAATCGCAGTATCGCTTCCGGTTCCGGTCCAGCTTGCGTTACGCTAGTGCTGGTTTTTTTTTTTAATTTCAAAAGTGACGTAGTACGTACGGTAAAATTTCTGTTTACCTCCGCCTGGTAAATTCTCAAGACAACAGCACATCAGAGGGGCAATTCCGGTATTTGAACAACGTTCGCAATCTCATCTCAGTCTCAATCTGTCAAAAATTGTATAGCGTTTACCTACATTTTTGACATTTGATTGTCGCTGGCATGAGATTGCGACTTAAATTTGAACGTTTTTATATACGAGAATTGGCTTTCAGGTTATACCTCAGGTCATATTTCTCCATATGATTTTATGCCTTAAAATGTTGATAGTTAAGCACAAAATTGTTTGAGAAAATTTGACAGTTTGTACTAACTTGACCTGCTGCTGTGTACAAATGAAATTGTGAAAAGTAAAAAAAGAAAGTCGGAGGTGTCGTGGGACACGAACGAACGAAGTTCCTCTAGCTGTATATTATGCATTAATACAGAGCCATCTAGTATGGTCTCAAGTTTCAAAAGTTCTCGTTTTTTAATACAGAGCCATAGTTTATAGCCAAGCTAAAACTATACTTGATGGCTGGATGGATGACTCTGTATTAAAATACAAAAACTTTTGACACTTGAAACTGACTGCATAACGCTTTTTTGTTACGTGACGATTTCTGCCAGTTTACTCCTACCGCAAACAACGTTAAAGAACTTCGTTCCAAAAAGTTGTGTCCAAATGCATGCAATTTTACCGCCATCCTTTATTAACACTGGCCACTAATCTGTTTTTACCTTGCTTTACTTGTCAAACTGGTAAATACGTATTTTTTTCTACTAAACATACATGTATGATCTTCGGCGCTACACAAAGCACAAAATAAGATCAATATTGGTACACTTAGTTTGCAATAAACGTTTTGACTTTGATCATCTTCTGTTGAGCGTTGTTCTGACTTTTGTCGCCCCCTACCTCAAATATGAAGTCCTCGTAGCTGTAGCAGAAGGTGGACCCGAACGGGTTGGTGTTGTTGCTCGAGGAAGCGCGGTTCAGTACGACGAGCCAGTCGGTTTGTTTTATAACTAAGTAATCTCTACCTCAAATATGATGTCCTGGTATCCGTAGTAGAAGGTGGAGCCGAACGGGTTGGAGGTATTAGTAGAAGAGGCGCGGTTCAATAATAGCTAAGTGATCTCTACCTCAAATACGTAGTAACCTTAGCAGACGATGGATCTTCAGGGTTTGATGACAGAAGTTCCTATTATGTTCCTGTATACTATTTTTCTCATAACTAAATAAGTCTACTTCAAATATCCTCCTCAAATATCGTCCTGGTATTCGTAGATGAAATAGAATTTTTAAGATTTTATTAATAATATGATGAAAAATAGTAATGTTGTCGATTCCATGGTTTCTTAGGGAGCTCAAAATTTCGATTACTAGCAAATATGCTATATGCATATTTCATATTTGCTGCCATGGAACGACACCCATGACGAAAACGACACCCATGACGGAAAATTTGAAAATTTTGGAAGCCGCCATCTTGGATTATTATTTTGACCTCATTATCATTTTCAGCGCCCTCGAAAACCACGGAAACGACACCCATGACGAAAAATTCGAAAATTTTTGCATCCGCCATCTTGGACTCAAAAATCATGAAAATGACACCCATGTCATTATTATTTCCTTTATTTAATTTTATACATTATATGTTACATTTTTAAATATTAGAATATAAAAACAAATCACACAAGGGTAGTGACGAAAAATGTTAAATTTATTTTTTCGCCTAGTTCCTACCGCCTAGTCTGCCAAGTTCGTACCGTCCGATAAGGAACTTCGTTCCAATATACATGATGATGGCATGACAACTTTTCTAAAACTAAGTCTTTACCTCAAATATGATGTCCTGGTAGCCGTAGCAGAAGGTGGAGCCGAACGGGTTGGTGGTGTTAGTAGAAGAGGCGCGGTTCAGTACGACGGGCCGCTCGGCCACGCGGAGGGCTCGCGACACTACCTCCCATTTGCTGTACGCTGTGATGCAGACTGCACCGCGACTTTCTACGAGGGAGTTGGCTTCGCATCTGAGGAAATGGAGATGGTTCGTTTGTATTGGTATTAAAATTAGACAACGAAAAATATATTTAATCTCAGCTGTAACCAATTTCGGTATGTAATTTTTACCGTTCCGTACCCAAAGTGTGTAAACGAGCAGGCAAACCCAACATTCTGCTCTTTTCGAGGACGACTACGACTTAGCTCTATCTCATAGTAATATACTTTTTCGTCTATGGTTGCCTGTCAAATAAGGAACCTCATAGGCGTGCTTATATCAAAAGAAAAATCAATGTTTGAAAAGAGTATAGTCCCAAGTCCTGCTACGTTACGTCATAATGTGTAAAGCTCACTTGTCGGGCTGCACGGTGAGCTCAAACTCGCAGCGATGGTACATGTTGAAGTTGTAGTGTCCCGGGTAGTTGGTGTGCAGCACAAACTTCTTCACCTGGTGCGTGCGAGCGTCGAATAGTACGTCCTGAAATATACGGAGAAGTTAATAAATTGCAGAGGTCACCATTGTTCCCAATATGCTGCAATAATGGTAACGGCCCCAACATACCGATCCGGGGTCGTTACCCCTGGGTCGTGGTTCAAACCGAAGTAGGCATGCATTTTTTTTCTTTTACTTAGCCCATGCTGTCCCATTGCTGGGCAAAGGCCTCCCCAAGTCTTTCCAGGAACACTTTTCCCGCGCCACCTCGAACCAGCCCTCAAGATCCAGGTCATCCCGCCACATCCTTCTGAGCCAGCCTCGGCGGCGCCGTCTATCTTCAGGTACCCATTGTGTGGAGACTTTTGCCCAGCGCCATCGTGCATGCGGCTGACGTGACCCGCCAAGTCCGCACTTTACCTTGTGCAATTTATTCCATCAGGCGCTAGGCCAGGTTGGCCAGAGTGGAGTTGCCAAAGATGGGTATTAATACTCACCAATCCTAACGTAAAGTAGTTGAAGAAGTAGTCGGAAGCGGGAGGAGGGCGCCTGCGCGCGGTGGGGCGGTGTATGCGCATCTTGTCGTCGGCCTTGTAGTAGGTGCGCGCAGGCGCACCCAGCGCGGCGCACACGCGCTGCGCCGAGCTGCCGAAGCGCACCACGCGGCACACTGAGCGACCCGCGCCGCCTTCCGTGAGGGAGCGGTTGGGACCTAAGGAGAAACAAGAATGAAGGCTCAAATTAGTTGAGAAAGCGACGTTTTTTATTTACAGACGATGTTAATTATAGCCTTTCCGACCATTTATTTTACTTTTGACAGCTCGAATACTAATTAATTAATGATGTAATGCGTTACCTACCGATTCGATTTCTTATAACAATCGACTTTATTTTATGAAGAAGCTTTAATCGATTTAACACATTGACATTTTATTTTAAAGAAAAATGTAAAGAAAAACCAGCGTCCATGAAGTATTGAATTTTATCGTCTATGGTTCCTTGTCAACAAATTTTAGAAACTTTATAGGCTCACTTATGTCAAAAGTAAAATAAATGGTTGGAAAGATTATACAGTATAATCTGCGCTTGTCAAATCGCTCAAAGCAGCTGTAATGTTGCAGTCTGTTGTTTTTAACAAACGAGTACCGAAAATTTTGACTGCATTGCTATTGGTCCACGTAATCAACATAAAGTCCGTTCCACACAAACCAAACGCTGTAGTTACATGTACATTCAGTTGAATTCAGTTCAGTTGAGTTGACTACTTGCGCGTCGCACGTGTTTTAGTGAGTGAACCAGACGATATTGTTTGTGCGTGAGTCATGGCGGACATGTCACCTGTACTTAAATTTTAGAAGTATTCAATATGAACGGGCCATAGCAATTTCAAAACAAAACAAAGACGTTGGCTCCACCCCGACCAATGACCCATATCATTCTGTCAATATCGAAAATGTGCGAGAGGCATAACTCAGTACTCGTTTGTTAAAAAAAAACAGACAGACTATAGTCACCCAAAGAGCCAAGTATACCCCACAAAAGGTTTGACATTAAGAGTCATACCTCACTAGGATGCCATGGCGGCGCAGCCAGGTCGCATCTCCGACAACACAACAAACAACTTGCATGTCTTTTGGTGGGGTACAATACGGCCGACGTATCTTGGCGAGTCCGAACTTCAAGCAGAAGGCTGCGCAATAACATTTTTAGGAACCAAATGATGACATGAGACGAGTGTGAGTGAGAGAACATGCGCGGAAGTTCGGAGAGCCTATGTTCAGACCGGCCATGACACGTCGGCTGTAGTATACCTAGTTGATGAAGCTATGTATACCTCGCAGCGACGTAGCTGCAGTTGATGTCGTGGATTCTTGTGTTTGCAGTACATCACTCACCTTCAGTGAACATATGCAGCCTCAGTCCTTGAGTGCCGCTGGCAGTGCGCAGTACGTCGCAGCGACGCAAGTGCAGCTGGTGTCGGTAGCAGGAGAGAGGTAACTCCGGGAGAGGCGCCCCGCAGACGCTGCCGCTGCTTGTACTGCTAGCCTGCAAATAGTATGTAATAATTAGCATAATAGTTCCCTGAAGATAAACTAATAATAAATAGAAAGCGAACCATACCAGGGAATAAAATAAAGACCGAGTTTTAACTCGAGGATACCCATTTCTCCTAATACAGGCACTATTTGACTAAAAGGAGGATCCAATCAAAAATGTTGTTTAGATCTAAATTTGTTTTACCAATAAACTATTTTTAATAAACAATTTTTTATTTTCATGTAGTTTGTCCACTCTGAAATGACGCGCCCCACTACCGCATTTACCGAAGTGTACGTATAATAAAAACTTTTTTACAAAAAAAATACAACCGACTTCCAAAAACAACTACAAAGTGAAAAATAACTTTAATTTTGGAAGTCGGTGTCTAGTTAAATGTATTTTCGTTTTTTGCCAGCGACTTCCGAAATTAAAGTTATTTTTCACTTTGTAGTTGTTTTTGGAAGTCGGTTGTATTTTTTTTGTAAAAAAGTTTTTATTTTTCACTTTTTAGTTGTGGAACCTACCCCACACAAATTCTAATACCACTACCTGCAAAACAAAGTACTCGTAGAACATCATCCATATAAAAGTGGGGATAAAATACGTATCATTGAAGCTAACTCAAAAACTACCAAAGCAAAGTTAATAAATTTTATATGGGACCAACTGTGATCTATACCCTCTCGAATAAAACAAAAACAATCCAAATCGGTCCAGCCATCTTCGAGTAATCGGGGAACACACATAAAAAAAAAAATAAAAAAAAAAAAAAAAAAAGGTTCCGACGAATTGATAACCTCCTCCTTTTTGAAGTCGGTTAAAAATTTAATGAGTGGGGCGCGTCATTTCATAGTAGACAAGCTCTAATAGAACTCTGTTAAGGCGACGAAAACCGACTTTCAATGATTTTATACAGAAGATCACGTCTAAACGAGTAGTGTCAATGATTTGGAAAATATGTGTTAAATTAGAGCATTTTCTTAATAACTTAATATGTGAATATTTTAGATTATGTTTATGTAAAAACCGAGAATCACGCAAAAAATATCAAGCGTATTTTTATGAAACCTTCGCCGTTTTAAAGATTAGATATTTATTTATTTACTAGCTGACCCGACAGACGTTGTCCTGCCTTAGCTATGAATATTCTAATGTAAACGCGTGAAGTTAAAATGTTATTTCTGAAATTTTCCAATTTTCTGCGAAATTTTCTTAATTTTTTCTTTCATAATAACCTTCTCCTAACAATAATAAACACAACAAAAAAAGAATTAGCCAAATTGTGGCAATCGTTCACGCGTGATGCGGTGACCAAGGGAAATAGGAATTCATTTTTATATATAATAGGTCTTTACCACGGAGTAGAGAAAGAAGCGGAGATGCCGCAAGGCAATTAGGTCGTGCGCCTTCAATAAGGTCAAGACGTCACAGGTGGGCGGGGACACAAATCTTAGTTTCGAGTGAATCGTCATCGCGTTCGGGTCCGTTGTATTTTAATGGTTTTTTATTTGTTATATTGTTTTTATAATGAAGTGCGCTGTTGTTGGATGCAAAAATTGTTCAGGATCAAAACTGAAACATATTGATGGCATAACATTTCACGTGTAAGTCCCTAAAATGTATATTTTCATTTTAAACACATTTTCTCGTTTGCTAGTAGCTAGAGACATCTGTCGTCGAAGAGATGCAATATAACCACTCTTGACAACTCCGTGTTTTTATCACAATTAAGCATAATACGATGATCAATTTTCGGCTCAAATAACTTGCTTAAGTTTATTTAGCTTGTTATAAGTTATTTTATAGATAAATTACATACCTTGATACATGAAACAAGAAGAATTTAAAATAAGAAAAGTGCGCCATCTAACGGTAAGTAGTCAGTCCTAACTGACAAATAAAAATGTGGGCCTCATGCCAGCAAGACCCTATTTTATTTTTCGAATGTATTATCTTCATGTAATTTATTTGTTTCTTTTTTACAGAAAAAAGAAACTAAATTTTGGAAACAAACTAACGGATGGACATATCAACTTTCACCGGGAAAAGACGAAAGTTAAATTGGCAAGTCAACTTTTTAGTACAAGTGTTGCCAAAACCTTAGAATATTGCCGAGAAAGGCATAATTATTTCAAAGAAGCTTTTGGAACAATTTTATTTTTAAAATTAATCAACGACTTATTTGACATACTAAATTCGAAAATTTTAAAACAATACGGATCCAAAAAAACACTATTTGAAGGCAATTTTTCCAAAACGTTATCATTTTTAATATTTTCTAAAAATTACATCTTGCATTTAAAAACTGGTTTCATTGGCATCATTGGTTGTATAGACAGCGCAACAGGATTGTACAAAAGTTTAGTACAAGGAAAAAAGGAACTTATTTATTTGCCCTTGTATAAGTTTAGCCAGGATCACCTTGAATTATTCTTTGGCAATATTAGAGCACACGGAAGGACAAACAACAACCCTACGGCGCGACAGTTTCAGGTGGCGTAAAAAAAAATTCTTATTAACACGGAGTTAAAGGATTCCTTTAGAGGAAATTGCATTCCCCTTGAGCACATTGGAATCCTGTCTTGCTCTTCGCGTCTTAACGCTGTTAAATAAAACTGTGTTGTTTAGTGGCCAATAATAAGCATGGTCCAATAAAGATTGATTATGTTAACATTTTTTTGATTTGACTACCTACCTACCTAAAAAAAACTTTAGTTTTTGTTTACCCTAAACCCGAAAGGGGTCATTGTACTCATCATTATGAACAATTTTTTCTATGGGACCAAGTTTGAAATTGCGAAAAAATTCAACTGTTCAGTACAGTTATCTACATCAAACTCGTCAAAATGTACTGAACAGCTGATTTTTTTTTTCGCAATTTCAAGCTTGGTCCCATAGAAAAAATTGTTCATAATGATGAGTACAATGACCCCTTTTCGGGTTTAGGGTAAACAAAAACTAATGTTGTATACCCGATACTCCACATGACACTATATTTTTTTAAAATTTCAAACAGGGAACACATTACCCACCATTTGGGCCTCACCCGCAGTTGGGTAATAAATAATGTGGTCCCGCCATATTAATACCCGTAGAATGTTCTAAAACAATGTGTCGTGATGTGTTACGCCATGGTGGCCAGTAGACGAACTAAAATAAAAATAGCTAGTTCAGTTTCACTGTAATAATTCCTTTCACCGGTAGATGGCGTTACAAAAAATGGGCGGGAACTCCATCGTGGGGCGTAGCCATCGCCGTACCTCGTCCCCCTCTCACCCGCATTCAGGCGACGCTTGTTTCTAAAGAGATTAGGCCTTGCGGCATCTCCGCTTTATTCTTTTCTCCATGGTCTTTACCTATGAAATTGCCGTTTTGTATGAAAAAATTTAAACGAATTTTTTTCATGCATTTTTTATTTGTATTAATCGAAGTAATCACCCATGCAATCAATGCATCTTTGCCAACGCAGTGGCAGTTTATTGATGCCCTTCTTAAAGAAATCAGCTGGACGGGAGGCAACAAATTCTTCAAAGACATTTTGTACTGCCTCTCGGGTATTGAATTTTTTTCCCGCCAAGAAGTTATTCAAATTCTGGAAAAAGTAGTAGTCTGTAGGCGCAAGGTCTGGTGAGTAGGGCGGATGACGGAGAGCTTCCAACCCCAGTTCTTGCAACTTGGAGACCGTCTGCTGTGCAGTATGAGGTCGCGCGTTGTCGTGCAGGAGCAGCGGAGACGAGCGATTGACCAATGCTGGTTGGAGATGTGCCAGCTTCTCCATCATTGTGTTCAGTTCTTCACAGTACACATCTGAAATAATGCTCATCCCGTTTGGTAAGAAGCTGTGATGAATCACACCGGCGCTAGACCACCAAACAGTGACCATCACTTTTCTAGGGGTAAGTTTTCGTTTAGGGCATTCTTTAGGTGCTGAACCAGGATCCAACCAAATTGCTGAGCGCTTGCGGTTTTCAAACAGAATCCATTTTTCATCGCAGGTAACAATGCGGTTCAAAATTCCTTCATTTGTGTGTCTGTTGAGCAGTGCAAGGCACGTCTCGACGCGTACATCGCGCTAGCGATCATTGAGTTCGTGGGGCACCCATTTGTCAAGCTTTTTTACCTTGCCAATTTGACGCAAATGGAACAATATTGTTTTGACGCTAACGTCGAAAGCTGCTGCTAATTCAGCCGTAGATTGTGTATCATCCATTAGCTTCCACAATCGCCTTTAATTCGTCATTGTCGACCAAAGTCTTCGGACGACCGCGAGGTTCATTTTTCAGGTCGAAATTTCCAGAACGGAAGTGAGCAAACCAATAACAAGTGGTGCGTTGGTTTGTAGTGTTAGCTCCGTAAACGTCGTTGATGTTGCGTGCCGCTTGTGCCGCGTTGCTGCCACGACGGTACTCATATTCCATAATTACTCGAATTTTTAACGTATCCATGATGACGAAAAAGATTGAAATGCGATGAAAATGTAACACTAATCAATAAACAAATGACTACTTTTGGAAAAAAAATCCATGTTTTTAAAATAAAATTAATTTGAAATTAGAATTCTTAGCCAAACAAAAATTATTTTGATTTGAAATGGCCAGTACTGCAGAACGGCAATTTCATTGGTAAAGACCTAATATAAATAGATCTTTTAGTATACGTGTTTTAATATTGTTTTATGTATAATAAATTAACGGCAGGTTGTTCGGGCCTGTCGGCCTTTGAAACGCTACCTCCGCCTCCCCCAAATGTAGCGCGACGTGTTTATTTACGACGCGCTGCCGACGATTTCGCGGAAAATCTATGCTACAGTGTAAAATATTTGCAGTTGATCAACTTAATTAGTTTTTCTTAGGTCGATTTTTTTTCCTTAGGTTTACATTTTATGGTGTCTACGGTGGAGTGAACTAAGATTATTACATAAAATGTCGTTTTGTTTTCACATTATCAGATAACTACACCAACACGATTCGATAACAATAGGTACAATTATTATCAGCCCCATGATATTGGTGAATATCGATAACCATCGCGACACGACAAACAACCACACTACTAAGTCGGCGGCAGTTTGAATAAGTTTGTTCAATTGAAAGAATGCCCGCTACTCTCACCCCGCACTGTCTTCGCCGGTAGATATCGTGCCGATATCGGTATCGGCGTGTGTGGAAATCGGTTATCATGGTATGGGCATGTGATGCGGAGAAATGCAGAAAATGTCGTCTGGAATGTTTTGATTATGAATCTGGATGACTATACGAGTAAGGGAATACCAAAGAAACGATGGATGATCTGTGTGAAAGATGATGTGGCTAGAAAGGGAATGACTATCGAGATGACGACTAATAGAGAAGTATGGAAGATAAAAACAAGTTGCATCGACCCCAAAAAAAATTGGGATAAGGGCAGGAGAATGCTGATAATCGGTATCGGTCGTTGTCTACGACGATATAAGTGACATTAAAACACAATGTAAAAGCGAATTATTCCATTAATTCATTGGGCTGAGTAGGAAACGAATATAGCAGATAGTTACAGATTGAACCTTTAAACGGCTATTTTAGTAAACTTTCATCAAACCAAATAGCTTAACGGTTCGACGACTGCTTTGCAAACCCGTTGTTAAAAGTTTGATTCTCAACTGTTATATTTTTTTCGATTATTTTTTTTATATTTTGTTATATACCTACTGTTATTTGATTGTTCGCATAACGTTCACAGAAAACATAAAGTTTAGGCCTCTTATACCATCTATATCTATAATAAAAATAAATATTAGGTCTTTACCTATGAAATTGCCGTTCTGCAGTACTGGCCATTTCAAATCAAAATAATTTTTGTTTGGCTAAGAATTCTAATTTCAAATTAATTTTATTTTAAAAACATGGTTTTTTTTTCCAAAAGTAGTCATTTGTTTATTGATTAGTGTTACATTTTCATCGCATTTCAATCTTTTTCGTCATCATGGATACGTTAAAAAATCGAGTAATTATGGAATATGAGTACCGTCGTGGCAGCAACGCGGCACAAGCGGCACGCAACATCAACGACGTTTACGGAGCTAACACTACAAACCAACGCACCACTTGTTATTGGTTTGCTCGCTTCCGTTCTGGAAATTTCGACCTGAAAAATGAACCTCGCGGTCGTCCGAAGACTTTGGTCGACAATGACGAATTAAAGGCGATTGTGGAAGCTGATGATACACAATCTACGGCTGAATTAGCAGCAGCTTTCGACATTAGCGTCAAAACAATATTGGTCCATTTGCGTCAAATTGGCAAGGTAAAAAAGCTTGACAAATGGGTGCCCCACGAACTCAATGATCGCCAGCGCGAAGTACGCGTCGAGACGTGCCTTGCACTGCTCAACAGACACACAAATGAAGGAATTTTGAACCGCATCGTTACCTGCGATAAAAAATGGATTCTGTTTGATAACCGCAATCAGCAAGTTGGTTGGATCCTGGTTCAGCACCTAAACAATGCCCTAAACGAAAACTTACCCCTAGAAAAGTGATGGTCACTGTTTGGTGGTCTAGCGCCGGTGTGATTCATCACAGCTTCTTACCAAACGGGGTGAGCATTACTTCAGATGTGTACTGTGAAGAACTGAACACAATGATGGAGAAGCTGGCACATCTCCAACCAGCATTGGTCAATCGCTCGTCTCCGCTGCTCCTGCACGACAACACGCGACCTCATACTGCACAGCAGACGGTCTCCAAGTTGCAAGAACTGGGGTTGGAAGCTCTCCGTCATCCGCCCTAATCACCAGACCTTGCGCCTACAGACTACTACTTTTTCCAGAATTTGGATAACTTCTTGGCGGGAAAAAAATTCAATACCCGAAAGGCAGTACAAAATTCCTTTGAAGAATTTGTTGCCTCCCGTCCAGCTGATTTCTTTAAGAAGGGCATCAATAAACTGCCACTGCGTTGGCAAAGATGTATTGATTGCATGGGTGATTACTTCGATTAATACAAATAAAAAATGCATGAAAAAAATTCGTTTAAATTTTTTCATACAAAACGGCAATTTCATAGGTAAAGACCAGATTAATGACAGACAGACAAGATTAATGGTTAGCTGACAGTTAATGAGAAATCCCGTGTGTACAATCTACTGTTATATTTTTTAGCGATAGCCGGGTTCGTCAGAAATAATTTGTAAGAATCACTCAGTGTATTCGTGTTATGCCATTAGGTATTACTCCTGTTCGTGTCGTTCCTATGCAGGAACAACACGAACAAGCGTTTGTTTATTTATCCACTAAAAACGAAAAACTTCGCAAGCAGTGGGAAATTGCTACTGAAGGCTGCGCGTTTCGACCTCAGGACAAGCTGCTTCGTCGTCGATCGCTTGCTCCCGCGTCACCAGTCCTAACTCTCTGTGTATTTTGGCTACTGAGAGAGACCACAACTACAAACGTACTGTAAAGGAAAGTTTTATAAAATGTGGCTGTTGTTTTAGTATATTGTGTGTCTAACTTGCATCCCCTATAACCCCTTTAGTGACTGAATAAAAAAAATTTTTTTTTTAGAATGGGCTAAAAATGGTCGTACTGTTTTGCTTATGCTGCAAACATATTCTTTTGTTTTTGATGTTGACCACTGCCCATGAAGATCAGTAATTATTGACAACTACATATGAAGGAACAATTGCCGTACTTTATTATCAAGGGATGTACCTACTGCTACAGCTATAATTTATCGAATCTACTATTCTACGACATCAAAATTAATTTAGTATATTGTCTAACCGGCCCCGCTCATGTGGGATTGGCGTCCCATAGGACTATTTACCTAAACAAAAGTGCAAGTGTCAATATGTTAAAAGTTTCAAACCGACAATAGGATACGTCATCGACGAACTTGCTTTCGAACATGGGCACTGAGTGATACGGTTACCGCCTAGCCATGGCTACGTTCACAAAGCGCTATTTTTCGAATGTATAGAACACGATATTTTATCGTATACTGTGATTTTTTGTACTCAAAACTGATCATGGGGTGTCGTTTTTATGGTTTTCGAGGGAGCCAAAGCCGGTAGTGAAGTCAAAATGAAAATTCAAGATGGTGGATGTGAAAATTTTGTGTTTGTGTTTTAAATCATACGTTATAAGGAACTTCATTCCTGACGGTGGTCCCCGACCGCACATTTTTATTTTTTTCTAATTTTCACTGTTGTTGCCAGAGTGAAAGTTGATTATTATTAGTATCCAACCGACAACCGGACACATTGTATTTATATTATGAGTAATTTATGTAGGATATGGTAGTAGACTAGTAGTGAAGACAGTTCGATGGAGAGTGAAAATACTAATGTGGATGAATCTGATGAAAAATCTTAGTTATAAACTACTCGCGCTTGACTATAATTTTATCGATAATAATTTGCAATGTGTCTTAGCACTATCGTAAGATGACAATTAAACGTCATCATACCACATATAAATAATCACATTTTCGAAAACAATATTATGAATTAAAACTATAATATAATTACGAGATATTTTTTCTGAGCTGTCGCAATTTCATATATAATGTGTTCGTCTTTTGTTTGAATTTTTTTGAACAACAGCAGGGAGAGCGAATTTTTAAAAATTTTGACACAGGTCCAACCTCGATGACGTCCCGCAGGACTCTGACCGCGAGCGGATTAAGCCAAATTGACTAATTTTGAGTTTATTTAAAAAAAATCTATTAAACTCAAAAATCCAACCGTTAAATTCCCTCTGAAATACGATTACCTAATGGTACATGCAATTTTCATATAATTTTATGCTGTAATTAGGAAATGAAACGGAAAATGGTTTTGAAATCGACCATGTTTTGGATTTTTTTTTCATCGAGGAAATTACAACTTATCGTGTTTTGAACCGTTAATTTCCCTCAAGCAAGGATGTATCTATGGCATATATTTTTTTCAGAACCTTAATACAATAATTTGACCATTTAAAATTGATTCTAAAACAGGTAAAATTCGGATAACCTCCCGTTAATAATGCGTCTAATTTGGGACAGCGCTCCTTGATCGGCGAGTCCTATTACCGGGTGGACGTACGACGCGTGCGCGAGCTCAGCCACACGCAAGCTATGCCGCCCCAACCACTCAAGGCCGCTGGCACATATTGATGCTACGTGTATCTTAGATTCATAATGTCGATCAGCTTTTGTTTCTGTGCACTAGAATCGTAGAAACTCCATTTGTTTACGAAAGCTAATTCTTTCTTTTATCGTCATGTTTATGAAGATATTACTGACCTGGTGTTGAGATCCATAGTAGATGGTGGTTCGCGAAACGACGGGTGATCCGCCGTTAGGGAACTGTAGGGAGCCTAGCCCGTGAGCGTAGCCAGGCTGGAAACAACAATATGAATTAATGTGAGATGTGGACTCGGCGATCATTGTGCCGATATTCGTATCAGCCAAGCCTCGACCAACACCTAAGCAGCCTCTCGTTGCTGGATTAAGGTCTTGATTCAGAAAGCGATACTTCTGGACACGGCTCGCATTGTTAAGAGGTTCCTCTCTCTGGAGCCCTTATTAGTTCTTATAGTCGCGTATCATATTTTGATTAAGATACAACCTGACACTGACCTGCAAATTGCAAAAAACGCAAGAAAATTTGAATTTCGCGGGCTATCACAGAGGATCCCCTTAAACGAAGCGCGTTCAGTTCCGGTGCGCGTGAGAGTCTTCTATGTCGCGCGTCAAACTAGACAGCCAGCCATAACGCCATTTCACATATACACCGAGCTAAATTACGCTTCGATGTATTGTAAGGATTGATGCTATGATCAAACCTCGTTGATAATATAATGCTGGCTGACATTCAATGATTCAAATATGGAATATCTTCTGTCAAGAAAAACACAGGATGACAGAGATAGAATCTGGTCAGGGCTCGGCATAGAATTAATTTAGTAGGAGTGTTTTATAATTTATTCTGAAGCTTAAAATACAGAGGGCTTTCAGCCCCATTTACACAGAGTCCCTCTTGTATTATTTAATAGTTCAGTTAGTCTCCTACTGTGAAGCTTGAGGCATCACAGTATCCTCTTAACTTGTATATATATATATATAACTGATCTTACCTCAAATTTACTATCAACAGGGAAATAAAAGGACAGTCCTCTAAAGTTGAGCGCGAACAAGTGCCGCTGCGAGTCGTAGAGGCCGGGGTGCGTCGCTCCGAAGCAGTGCTCGACCTGCTCGATCGACGGCGAGATCTCCGGGGAGTTGAAACACATGCCACTGCAACATTCAAATAAATTATTTAGCTAATTATACTAAACGCTAGCTTCGCTCGCGTGGATGTCGGAAACTATGCCACGGGAACCTACCACCGGAATAAAAGTATCTGTTAATCCAGGTTATAAACTATATGTATGCCAAATGTCATCCAAATCCGTTCATCCGTTTTTGCGTGATTGAGTAACAAACATCCAAACATACAAACTTTCACATTTATAATATTAGTAGGATTAAGACGACTGCCTCATTGGTCTCGGGGTCACAAGCGCTACAGCTGAGCATGAGGTCCTGGGTATCGAGTCCCAGGTCAGGCAAAGTGGTGTTGGGAATATTTTTAAACGGCCCGGAGTCTGGAGTCGCCCCCTATTACATAGGACTTGAACATAACTGGCGACATGTGGGTGTACTATAGGTACACCTCTGCCCAACTCTTCGGGGATTACAGGCGTGATGTTATGTGTGTATTGAGATGAAGTGTTTAAAAAATACGTCGGTTCGACGCACTGACAAGAAATATGGCCATACATTTTTTCGACCGTACGTTGAATCGACGTATTTGACGTATTTTTTATTACGAACTAGCTGACCCGTCAGACGTTGTGCTGTCAAAATTTCTATTTCTTTTTTTCCCATTTTTTAAACCACTTTATTAAAGCCTTTATTAAAGCACACAAAATAAAAAAAAAATCAAATCGGTCAAGCAGTTTTTGAGTTTTAGCGAGACTAACGGACAGCAAAAACAAAATCATATATAAGAAAAAGATAGAAAGATTTTCTTTTTATTATTAATTTTCGATGTGCCTGACACACCTCGGAAACTCAACAGATTGGACCGACGAGTCTTTTTACACAAAAAGCATGGGTACGGGTAAGTATGTAAGCTTTCAGGCGTATTCCACCACAATTTACCCGGCTTATCATTGGGAGCTGTCACTGTACGTTGTGTTTCGGGTACCCGAACCGCGTCGCGGACTATCCGGCAGTCAGAACTTGTGCAAAGGGGCTAAGAGTATGGATAACATTGAAATTTGAGCTACTGTGGTCACCAAAGACAACATAGTTGGGAAAAGGCTAGGCAGATTGACCACAATCTGCCTAGCCTTTTGTTGGGGTCGGCTCCCAGTCTAACCGGATGCAGCTGAATACCAGTATTTTACATGGAGCGACTGCCTATCTGACCTCCACAACCCATTTTCTGGGTAATACGATACCCCTTGGTAAGACTGATTGTCAGACTATCGGGCTTCTGACGACCCGTAACGACTGTCAAAGATCCACGAATGACAGCCGGGACCAACGGCTTAACGTGCTTTCCGAGGCACGGAGGAGTCTCGGTATGTAAAGATGGTCACCCATCCACGGACCGACTACGGCAAGCTTAGCTTAACCTGATAGATCGACCCGTGTGGCTGTTATTACTTAGCCACGAGCTCCTTCACCTGGTCACCAAAGATGGTTACGACAAAAAAATAAAGGCAGTCATGAGGACTGCCGACAAAAGTGAAAACATAAACGTAAAACTATGCTTAACATGTCGCATGTCGGTGACGCGAACCCCTAAGATTTCCCCCTACCAAAAATCACTCAATGCGCCTAAAGAAGTTTTCACTTCAAAAGCAGTCTTAGGTAGACCCATGTTCAGAAGGTTTAATAGTCTTTGAAGGCCGAAATGGTTTTAAAAGCTAACAGTTAAAGTTTACGAGAGCAAAGAGGCAATAATAAAAAACCACACGTAGTTTTTACTGCCGTGTTATGTGTCTGTTAGATACACAATACACATTTTAGAAGGTAAGTTGGAGAACTAAGCATTATGCTATATACCTACTCTGGGGCTACTGGTCATCTCTTAGCTGCCACGGCTTATTTTAATTTAATTTAGGTAAGTACTTATTTTTTTTTTTTTTTAATTGTTTTTTAATGTTTTTATTAAGTACTTACGGACGCTTTTAACGTTCTGCATCGATCTCTCATGTATAATTTCAACATGAATGATGTAAACAAAATATTGTAACCACATTTTTATTTAAAAGAGTTTCCGTGGAGTTTCTTCCACGTTCTTCTCCATAGGAACCTACTACGCTTTGGAATGGGCAACTAGCTTCATCTTGCTGACTGACCGACCCCTTGACAATTCAAAAGTGTCTGGAATTGGTTTATTTGAAATAAATGCTTTGAGTTTGAGTGATAAGATTATATCTCTAATTAGGTACCACTGTCAAAATCTGCCTATCTTTTTCCCAACTATGCTGGGTAAGGCTTCCAGTCTAACTGAATGCAGCTGAATACCAGTATTTTACACGGAGCGACTGCCTATCCGACTTCCTCAACCTAGTTATTGGGTAACATGATACCCCTTGATAAGACTGGTTGTCAGACTTTTGGGCTTCTGACGACTCGTAACGACTGTCAAAGATCTAGGAATGACAGTCAAATTACACTATAAAAGGATATTAAACCTCCAAAGAATTCGATAAAGGAAAAAGAACATCTAATTATCACCTAACTTATTAAAAATCTCACCACGAAATACCCTTAAATCAAAACAAAGAAGTACATTAACATTCAAACGGACTCAATGAGCACAGCCACATCAGCTGACCTTGAGAGGGGACATGGAAACAGTCGCTCGCATTATAATGTCATTAGGTCGTATAGCGATACTGTAATGAAGATAGTAATGTTTTATGATGATCTTACTCTAGCTGTGATTTATTTGTTACAAATATAGAAATGCGTAACTGTAATTAAATACATACTCGTACTGTAATGCAAAAGGCACTTAATTCTCGTGCTATTAAATATAAAAACCACCAGAGTGTTAAGAGCGCTATCACAATTTCTCTTGTGTTTGAGCGTTTGACTCGAGTTTTGATATGTGATTGTGGTTTTGTTAGAGTCACAAAATTAAAAAAAAACATGCCCAAGAAAGCTTGATTATTTCTCTTGGGAGTGTTCTAAATAAATATTTCAATTTGTTTACAAAAATCAGTAAAAACCTTGTCTCTGCAAAGGATGTTTCATAAAATTTTACTTTTGGGCATGTTTTGATGCTTTGTTACATCGAAGATATAATAATTTAATCATTTAAAAAAATGTCCTTGGAACAACTGTATCTTCAACTTTGGAGTGCTTAATTCAGTTTTTTATGTTTCATACAGTAATACACCAAAAATAATTCTGTAAACCAGAGAGTTACTGACAATTTTTCGTCCGAAATTATATTTTTTATCTACGAATGTATAATCCAAATTCATACAAAATGTATTTAATAAATAAGGTTACTATGTTACCTTGCTTGATAAAAAAAAATAGTCTATTTAAAAGTAAAATAATATGTTTAATTAATTATTGTATGCAGTGCTAAAAATCAATGTAAATCTCGGGACACGCGGTCTTTAGCTTTAGACGCCGACGCATCGCATTATGTAGCAATTTAGCAGTTGTGATTACGTTTATTTTGAGTCATATAATAATTATTTTTTTGTTTATAGTGTGCAATTTCAATTTATGAAAAAATCACGGTCAAAATGTAATAGCGCCCTTAACTAACAAATTCAAAATGTTTAGTGTGGCGTTTAGGCATTATAGCCCTTAGACATAAAGGCCTTTATACTATGAATTTCTCTCGAAAACGCTCGAATGAAATGTAAGTAAAAAGAATGTCTTTTAAAAAATAGCTGAAACTCTATGAAATAAATATCATATCATGGATCAGACGAAACTTCTTTTTAGCCGACTACGGCAAAGCCAAAAGGAAGGGTTATGATTTTAGCAGTCTATGTATGTATATAAGTATGTATTTACGTGTGCTCCACCGTAGCGCCTAAATTACTGAACCGATTTTAATGAATGATGTATCAATAGATTCGTAATAATAGTCCAGGTAACATAGACTATATAAATTCTCCCTAAATTTAATATGGTGGACTTTACACGTAAATTTCTAACCACGAAAAAAAAAGTGAGATAATAATGACATGTTTGGTGTCCAAAGAAAGGTCTTGACGAGCATAGTACAAATACATACATAATGTTTAAGTAAATAAATATGTTTAAATTGTTTAAAATAAGTTAAAGTGGCGGTAAATAATATTAATTTAATTGGTTACAGACCGACCGCGGTAAGCGTGATTTTTCAGTAGTCGGGTTTTAGTTTTTGAACTTACTTTTTATTCTAGCAACAAATAGCAACTAAGACTGTTCTAATTGTCTTTTTGTCATTTAAAATAAAGGAGTAATTTCTATTTAATTTTGCCAGTGAGATTTATTTACAATCGGCGACATTTTTGCTTTTTGGGGGTTCCAGTCTAAAAGTAGCCCTGGAAAAACCATTGCTTATTAATCTCCATAATTAATACAGGATGTTGCTTTTATTCATGTTCAAAGTGTACGAGATCACGTTTGTTTATTTGCATATACGTCATGTTCAATTTATAATTTCCATAGGTATTTAGCATATTATATGCAACATGTATTACTAACACAGACATTAATATTTATATTTGTTTACAAGCCTGGTGGCGTTCAGTAACAAATTAATTAATATTACATGCACGTTTGTGGCACAACGAGAGCTTTAACTACAGACAGCACTAGTCTAGACTTAACACTCACACATTCTTTCTAATGATTCTCTTGGATAGAATACTTTTATGTTTTTATTTAGTTAGATATTTAATTTAGTTTTTTTTTTATAGTTTATTTTAAGGTAATTTTATTGTCCGTTAATAAATTATTAAATATTTAGGTATGTGAGTGTATTCTCACAAAATTATTTATTTAAATACTTAAACATAATTTGTTTAATATTTTTTTATTATAATATTTACCCATTTTTCGCGCAATTTTACACTATTTCTTGTGACTAAAAAATACGCGATATTTGCCGAGACCCCCTCTCCCCCACGTGAGATTGGGTGAGATTCGGCTCAACCTCCTCACCCCCCCCCCCCCCCCCTAAACGCCCCACGTTAATCTTTCTCACACACATATACAACCACACAAACGATCATACAACTCCAAGTGAAGGCTCTCGCAGACAGGCGCTACGCGATTCTGGTAGAACAATTTCTATGTTTTTATAGAAATTGTTGCACTAGAGTCGCGTCGCGTCTGTCTACGGGAGCCTTGATGCGTAACATCAATTAATTCTAAAAATAATAACTTTGCATCAGACTTACCTATACCTAAGTTTAACTAATTTCATATTGTAGATCTCTATAACTTTAAGTCGTTGCGCTACCGGATCGAATATTAACCGGATCCCATCTTGAGGCATATTTATTACTAGGTCCACTGATAATGGGTTCTGCAAAAAAGAAAAAGGTGTATTATAGAGATATTAATTTAAAAAAAAAATATAGCGCGTGCAGCGCCGGTACCTTCACGAATAAGAGAGATTTAGTGAGAGAGACAGAGTTATTTCTTTCTATATTTCATGTAGTGAAATGTGCCTACGTGATGCGTCCTTGAAATTTCACTCGCCATGGGGAAGAAAACTGTCAAATTAGTTCCGCGTAGATGGCGCTAAGTGATTGTTACTTTCATTCCGCGTTTGTTACTTTCATTCAGCTGTCAATGGAGTTCATTGCTGAAAGCTTTTCCGCGAGGTGGTGCTAAGTGTTTTTTCTTGTCGCCGATTGGTCGCTTTGTCTTCAAGGTAACTTTGACAAGGGACACACAGCGCTCTCTTGCGGCGAAGCTTCCGGAAAACAACTCCACTTGACATCGAATATTGTCTGTTTCGGAATAGCCCTCTCTTCGGACTCGATCGAAGACCTTATTTTTAAGAACCACCAGAAAGGTAGCAATCCAATATATTGGAGTGTCAGGCGATTCCAAATCACGTGAATAAAAATAGTTTTATTCGCCTGATTTTCACTATATTCTGAATATTTATAATAATAAAGTTAAAGGCATTAATTTAATCAGGAATTTAAAGCATGCAAGAGATTGTTACAACACCTCATTTTGCAAACTTTCCTAGTAACAATTATCAAAACGTTTATCTAATAGATAACTTTATCTGTAGGCATAGAAAGACTAACCAGCTAAAAGATAAGCCAGCCGGTAAGATTCTATACGACGACCTTAAAAATTAAAACTAAGTAGGTATACTATTTGCGGTGTAGCATGATGCGGGTGACATTAGACGAACCGTTCCTTTTTTCACTCTTGAAACGTTACCGCCATTTACAATCATAACTGAATATTTTAATTGCACCCTAATTATCATAGTCGTAAAAGACGGAATCAGTAATAACTGTAGTAAATTAAATAAATTTACCCTCTCTGTCACCTGTCACCCGCACCATGCTACACCGTAAATAGTATAGCCGGTAAAATTGTGAAGAACCGCTTATGTTGCCTTTTTTATTATCTGTGGTACGAGTACGTTTAGTCCTAAACAAATGAATCGCCTTCACAGTTCAGACATAGTAATCAATGGATCCTTTCATATCTGCTATTTTTTATACTCAGTGCTGGTAATAAGCCTTCTCTAGCCTTTTTGTGCCGTAGCGTTACCAGGGCCGTCTTTTCCATTGGCCACTCTGGGCAAATACCCAAGGTCCCACGATTCATGGGCCTATTTCCTGCGAGCATCGTAGCTAGGGGCTGTCAGAGGCAGGGTGTAAAAAATTCCGAGCTCACTTCCTTCGCTTTTGCATCCTTCATTCTTCATCCCAGTATCCTAAAGTGCCCAGGGTCTCCAATAGGTTTAAAACGGCTACCAGTCTTGAACTGGCCAAGCACCTTCTTCCCTCGCCCTTCTGTTTATTAAAGCTATATTTGTAAATCATATAATATGAGTTTACATCTCACCTGATCACTATAAAGTACTTGTACTCCTCTTATTGTGCCCACTTGACTTTGAATGATGGCCACTGACTGAGAGAAATGCATCCCTGAAACGAAAACATTCAATACTTAATTATAATATTCCTTACTACTATCTGCGTGGATCGATCGAGCAGCGCTTGTCACGGTCATAGATAGTGACCATTCTTTCCAAATAGAAAACCCCATTATTAAACACCCTGTATTTCTGTAAATATATCTGTTACAGTCGCGAATCATATTTTGATCAGGTACAACTTGACCTGAGAACCTGGAGCGGGCCATGCTCGGAAATTCTTTGAAGGATAAAATCATGAATTAAGATACCCGGAAAAGAACCGGAGTAACCGACATAGCTTTCAAAGTAAGCAAACTGAAGTGGCAGTGGGCTGGCTATGTTTGTCGAAGGACCGATGGCCGGTGGAGCAGACGAGTTATGGAGTGGAGACCGCGTATCGGTAAGCGTAGTGTGTGACGCCCCCCAGCTAGATGGACCGACGACCTGAAGAAAGGAAAGGACAGGGTGTTGTGGCGCAACCGTGGAGAGGCCTATGTCCAGCGGACTGCGATAGGCTGAGCTGACAACCTGACACTAAACTGCAAATTGCAAATAAGGTAAAAGGTCCCCGAAATGATCAATTACCAACAATTTCAATTGTAGTAATATTGTCAATCGCTTCAATTGCATTTAGTAAACGTTCAATTTGCGCATCAATGTGTATCAATTACGTAAAAATTGACAATTGCAATTGATAGTTTTGGGGTCCCTTAAGTTTGAATTTCGCGGGCTACCTTTGCGCAACCACCATAATTATGGTATGTCTAAGGGAACTAAATCGCAGCGTGTAAATCAGGCTTTAGAGGCTAAAGCCGGGCAGTATCCCTCATATTTCTGTTACGCTTTTAGTGTATAATTTCTAAGTAGATATGAATACAAAAAAAAATGGTGTGTATCGGTCCTTCACTTGGCTTAGTAATAAGTATTCCTCAAGTGTTTACTTCGATTATAATATTGTACAAGTATTTAACTTATTCTTGTATTTTGTCGGCTTGTCGACATTGCATTAAAGACTACTTGTACCTACGTTTGTTGGTAAGTTCCATGTTCAAAAGACATTTTTGGAGTGCTCGGAATCGCATAAGAATGTTTACGCACGGTTTCTGATCCGAATTGACCGAGAAGTGTCGGACTGAGTCCAAAGTAGCTATAGTGTTGATACTATTTGTATGAGGGCAGCCCCCCATACATATAGCAGCTAGGTACTTATAGCACTCTACACGAACTCCGTCCGTTTGAATTTAGAAAAAATTTCCAATTCGGATGGAACTCGCGAGCTCGAATTTAGAATCAAATCCGAAGCGCATACGGTTTTAGAATTCATAATTAAGATTGGAATTACTACTACTAGCTAGCCTTTGTACTTTTTCGTAAAAAAAAACCCCTTCACTAAACTGTAAAAACATTGTATTAATAGATCTTTAATTGCTTCATTTTTAATTATTTTTACCTATTGTGGTACCAATAGTATTTTTTATTCTAGGAGCATCTTCTTCACATATTATTAGTATAATGATTTTATTTTATTTATTCTTTTGTGTTTTTATGTTTGTTCTTCCGAAAAGGGAAATAGGGATTCTGTTTTATATATATCTATATACACACATCAAAAGTGTCTAGGGATCAACATATATTTTTGCAATAACTTTTCTCCTGATTGATATTAATTAAAATTTTCTTTAAGGATTCATCAAATAAAGTGTTTTCGTTTGTCACAGTAACGATAAACCAAGTCACCTTTGCATTAATAAAGAAATTTGCCATTTTCCTAATAAAGGGATTTTTGACATTTGAACCACTAACATTAAAGTTCGAAAAAAAGACTGAAATAACAGTTTTCTTTAAAATTTTATTGGGTAACTTAAACAATTAATAATCCGTGTTTCTACCGCGAACACTAACAACACAAGAACATCGGTTTGGCATACTCAAAATGAGTTCATCCAAATCACGCTGTGGAATGGCCGCCCATGTTCGTTGCAACAACAAAAAAAGGTCTTCTTGCGACTGGATACCCTCCATATTCGGCAGAGCTCTTCTCTGTAGCATATCCCATGCATGCTCAATCGGGTTCAAGTCTGGCGACTGAGCAGGCCAGGGCAGGACATTGATGTTAGCTGCGGCGAGAGTCTGTCTTACAACTCTTGCGGTGTGCGGTCGTGCATTATCATGCATTAACTGAAATAAGGGACCGATTTGCACTTGTAGAGGAACGATGACGTCTGATACAATCGTCTCAGCATAAATTTGAGCGTTGAGGTTGCCTCTGATCCAAATCAACTCAGTTCTTCCGCCGATCCAAATACCCGCCCATACCATGATGGTTCCACCACTATAAGGATGGACTTCCTGGCAGGATTTTAATCGCTGTTGGCGTCCAGGGGTTCTCCAGTGTCGTATACGTCTTGTATCCGGTCTCATACCAAAACGAGACTCATCAGAAAAGCACACGAAACGCCATTGTTCTTCTGCCCAATTTCTGTGTTCAAGAGCCCATTGATATCGAATCCTACGATTGTGCATTGCTATAGGTGGTACCCGTAGCGGTCTTCGGGAATGAAGGTTCACTTCATGCAAGCGGTTTCTGACTGTTTGGTCGCTAATTAAGTTCCCTGAAGAGTGATGAAGCCTCACGGCTAACATCATGGCGGTTATAGTTGGAGCTCTTCGAGTTAAGATTTGAATGTATCGGTCTTGTCTCCGTGTGGTGCAGCGATACCGTCCTCCATGGCGCTCAGCCACGGTACCAGTGCTTCGGTAACGTGTCCAAAGTCGACTGATAACACTCTGACTTGTATTCAGAGCTAAAGCCACAGTACGTTGCCGGGAACCAGCTTCTATCATTCCCACGGCTCTGAGCATTTCTTCCCTGCTTAAATGACGTCGCCGCTCCATAATAACGTTGGTTTTAATCAGTAGTAGGGAAACAGTAGCACTAATAATGTCTTCAATGCGTTGTATGTTTTTATAGGGAAAATATTGACAGCTGATTTTCATCTTTTACTCGAATTTGATTCACAGTTCCTGATTCAAATTATGAAATGCACCAAAAAGGATCCATATAAATTTATAAAATCATAAATTTATTACAAAGCCACATCTCAATCTCAAGAAATCCGCATAAAAATGCTTGATCCCTAGACACTTTTGATGTGTGTATATAAAAATGAATCCCTATTTCCCTTGGTCATCGTATCACGCGTGAACGGATGGAACAATTTCGCTAGTTCTTTTTTTATTGTGTTTATTATTGTCAGGAGAAGGATCTTATGAAAGAAAAAATTAAGAAAATTTCGCAGAAAATTAGAAAATTTCAGAAAAAAAACATTTTAACTTCACGCGTTTACATTAGAATATTCATAGCTAAGACGACAACGTCTGTCGGGTCAGCTAGTTACAAATAAATAGAAAATAAGGAGTTATACAAATGTGCAACCAACAACGTTCTCCACAGATACACAAAAAGACAAAGACAACATTGATAATAATAAAAGTTGATAATAGTAAAAGATAATAGTAAAAGTCGGACAGAATAGAAAAGATAGACATAAATTACAGCAGCAAGGAACACTAGAGAAATTTACAATACATTTTTGATTGTGTTAAGCAACATCTTTTTAAATTTTCCAACGGATAAAGCAAATAGATCCAAGTTAGAGAAAAACTTATTAAAATTGCCTGTAAGGCGACGTAGAGGTGCCCGCAAGCCTGCATTTGTACGACTAGGAGTGACGGCGAAAACAGGTCGTGTGCGCACCCCACGTCCCTGAATGGTTCTAGGGACAACATAGCATAGCTTGTTAAATATACTTATAGAAAATATAAATAAAACAGTTTTATTTAGGTATAGCCCATTCTTCTCCATATGAAACTACCGTTTGGAAGGGGCGACTAGAATCAATATTTTTTTTTTTTTTTTTTTGTAACTTTTCACATTTATTTTATTTGACTTTTATGAAATGATTATTTTTAGCTTGAAACAACTTCAATTCGTGTTTGAATTGGCGAATGCAAGTCTGTTGCAGGTTGCTAAGTAAACAACACTGAAATAAACTTGCAACTGTACAAATACAAAACACTACATCTTCCTACAATTCTATTCCTCCTAACTTCAGTCTTGTCTTGCGTGACGTCATCTGTTTATGTTATGAAGCAGATAAAAAAGAAACACGTGATCCGCACGTCTATTGATTGCGACAATAATGGCAACAAATAGACTGTTGCCGTGGAAAGTTTATACACTATTCCTGTATTGATTAACTGTAGAACATACTAGCTGTTGATTATGAAAAACAACATTTTCAATACAGTTGTTAACCATGGCGTACTTTACGAGGTATAATTATGATTCGAAAATTAAATCTTTTGCATAGGCATCTTTCTGTTACGCGGTCGTGACTATTTTTAACGAACTCGATCATTAGTTTTGCAGTCGAGTTTTAAATTGATAAGGTCAATTTAAAAAGTTTAGTAGCAAGGAGTTTTCATACATATGTAGATTAAAAAGGGATAGATTTTATACGAGGAAAAATGAATGAGTGCGTAGGTACGTCTTAGCATTTAATTGTGAAAAGTCTTTTAAATGGTTGTTTAATATATTTAATTACCAGTTTAAAATTTAATTATTTTCACATCAACATTTGTCAAAAATCGAATAGGCTGTATAGGCTGTTTTCGTTGTAAAAAAAAATATGTCCAGTTGCAAAAACGCGCCAATTTTCTGAAAATTTTAACTTGTTGATAATTTTTTTTTTTTTTAATATTAATTCAAGTACAAGTGATGAAATGGAATTAACTCCACCCGATATTTTATCTGAGGCGAAACTGCGCAAGATGAAATTTTGCCCCCAAAATCTCGAGAAAGATATATGGCGACTTACGATAATTTTATTTTATGGAAAAAACAAAAGAAAACTAAGTCATTTTCAGAACATGTTTTGTCAGCTTATTTTCATGAATTGATTGGCAAATATAAACCATCTACACTGCGGTCAATTTATTCCATGTTAAAAACTACTCTCAAACATATTTAATTCTTTGATATTTTTTTAGTATTTCCCACAACTGTATTGAAAAACGTCGTGTGATACACGGGTGTGTGTAGGTTATTGCAAAACTTTCCACCTTTGTATCACAATGTACTATTTGTTTATATCTATTAAACTTTGTTTCTTTTCTGCAGGAATTGCTCAGTAGCAGCCCGGAGTCTGGATTTGTGCCCGGTTGATGGCAATAGACTCGCCCCTGTGGGGCTTGAACATAACTGGCGAAATGTGGGTAAACTAAAGGTACACGTCTCTGCTGCCTGACCCGAATTGGCAATGTTACGTTATGTAACTTTATTTTTAGGGTTCCGTACCTCAAAAGGAAAAACGGAACCCTTATAGGATCACTTCGTTGTCCGTCTGTCTGTCTGTCAGTCTGTCAACACCCTTTTTCTCAGGAACGCGTGGAGGTATCAAGTTGAAATTAGTATCAAATACGTAAGTCTATGGTCTCTTGGAGTCCTAAAAAACTCAAGTTTCTAAGTCAACGCTATAAAAACATACGGCCATTTTGCGACACATTTTGCTACTCGCAACTGTCGCAAGTCTACCTATAGGGTGCTTCCCGTTGACCTATACTCCATTTGAAATAAGATTAGAATTTTAAAAACCTTTTTTTTACAGTCCGTTCAACCGATTTTGACTTCTATTACGTTGTTGGTATGACAAATGGCAGCTGCAACAAACAGTTGGTATTGTAAATACGTTTTTGCTTTTAATGCCGTCCTTATGCACGTTGGAATAGAAGTCAAAATCGGTTGAACGGACTGTAAATAAGGTTTATTTAAATTTCTAATCTTATTTCAAACAGAGTATAGAATAATGAAATTTGGCAAGAAGCAATGTCTCCCAGCACAAGTAAAGGAAAAAGTTCGATAATTATTTATTTGTAGTTTTATGACACAAAAATTTTTTTTGGGATCCATAGTTAAGTTTGTTTTTGGGATAAATTCTTTTCAACTACGGAACCCTTCATTTTGCGTGTTCCGACACGCACTTGGCTGGTTTTTTTTTTTTTTACAAAAGAAGCGTCAATTTCAAAGATAAGCACCAACTTTATCTGCGGTCGAGTGTTCGATCTCTCGAACAAACCTGTATTTTAGCGGATAAGTACATTAATTCTCAAACCTTTCTTATTGGTCCGTCTGTTTGCTTTCTGATTCGTATTGCCAACTCTTTGTTGCGATAAGGAAAAGTTTATTACAGGCGAAAAATATTCGGAACATTCGACGGTGTCAAACCTTGCAAGTGCTCCTGGTTAAAAAACCAAAATATTCTCTTGGCAACAGCACCCTAATTGCGTACCTAGCACACTATTGATCGGAATTTGAATAATTTTGAAGCAAATTGCTAATCCATTGCTTCATATATGTTCGAAAAATTTGTCTTCTCCGTAAATAACGCAATGAATGTTGTTGAACTGTCAAAATGAAACCGATTCCGATTGATAGTGTTACGCAATTAGGGTGCAGGGGTTTTAGGGACCAAATTATTTTAGCGCTTAAAATTCTCTCGTCTTTTGCCTTTCGACTAAGTTTGAGGATTTGATGTTCACATTCGCGCCAGGGAAGTACGCGAAATCATTTTTTTTTTAGGTTTTTTGCAATTTGCAAGTCAGTATTAGATTATATTAATATGTTGATCAAAATATGATTCGCGATCGTAACAAGTATGTATTTACATAATTATAATCATTAAAGTCATCAATACAACTCCTTAAGACCAATAACCTATTGAATGACTGAATTACTGGTATTCAGCTGCATCCGGTTAGACTGGAAGCCGACCCCAACATACTTAGTTGGGAAACGGCTAGGCAGAACCAATTACCTATTAACCTTAACCAATTGAATGACTTTTTTTTTTTTTTTGTGGATGAGAAATCATCAAATGACCTCCCGCTCTGGGCAGAGCGGAAGGACGTGTCAGACTTTTACTGACTAAAACCCACCCATGTTCCTTCAGTTGCCCGTGCCAGGGCCACGGTATCTCTTTCGAACTACCCGCGACCCCGGCGGAACCAATTGAATGACTGTTCCATGAAATCTTGACATATTTTGAAGATTATAGTATTACCGATTCTAATGATTATAATTCAATAGATACATATTTGTTGCGGTCCATGACCGCTGCTGGCAGTGTTGTTACTTGATGTGCGGGTTGATAAAACCTGTTTTATCGTGTTGAGTTATCGATACCTACATACATATACATCACGTATGTGCAGTCTACTAAAAAACAAAACTGATATTTTAAATGACTAGTACATTATCGGTGGCGGCGGTAGATGACCCCAAAAAAACATCACATCAAATTCTTTTTTGTTTTATCATGTTTAGACCTAGATACCCATCACGTCTGCGGAGTTTCACTAGCTAATTTAATTTGACCCTACCTTATAATTGTCTCCACGTTGTAGATATGTTTACAAAACAAAGTTTTGTTATTAGTTTTGATACAAACAAGCCAGTAGAATTAGCTGCTTATTATTCAGTGTCAAGTCGTAAACCGTTGACCGAAAAAGATATATTTTATTGATATGTTGTTGGGTCAACAACCGTTAACTGTAAACTGTATAATATTATCAAGTGTTGGCCTCAACACTATGCTAAAAGGTGATTTCGCACAACCATTGATTTTTAAAAGCCTATTTAAATCTACTATCTTGGAAATTACTTACATCGGTGAAGGAAAAACATCGTAACCAGCAGAGCAACACTATCAATCGGAGTTGGTTTGATTTTGACAGTTCAACAACATTCATTGCGTTATTTACGTTGTCCAGCAGACAAATTTTTCGAACATAAATGAAGCAATGGATTAGCAATTTGCTTCAAAATGATACACATACGAATGATAGTGTGTTACGCAATTAGGGTTCTGAACTTTATCTACATCTACAAATAAATATAATAACGCTGGCGAGTTTGTTTGTTTGAACGCGCTAATCTCTAATCTCTGGAACGCCCAGTCGGATTTGAAAAATTCTTTTTACATTTGATAGCCCAATTCTTGAGGAAGGTGATAGGCTATTGAACATCACGCAACGACCTACGACTGTAATCACCAACCCGTCTTGCGTCAGCGTGATGATCAATGGTCATGCCTTCTCTGTATGGGAAGAGGATATTTGCCCTGCAGTAGGACAGTAACAAAGCAAGAAGGTAACATGCATCACTCGTTCCGATACCTCACACTTCGGTCCAGTTGAACCGGTCGGTTGAGTTGTCAGGCATCTGACATTCTGACATTCAGGGGTCTGGCATTTTTGCCGCCGGGGTCGCGGGTGCCGCCGGGGTCGCGGGTAGTTCGAAAGAGATACCGTGGCCCTGGCACGGGCAGCTGAAGGAACATGGGTGGGTTTTAGTCAGTAAAAGTCTGACACGCCCTCCCGCTCTGCCCAGAGCGGGAGAAGTCATTTGATGATTTCCCATCCACAAAAAAAAAAAAAAAAAAAAAAAAGGGGTCTGGCATTTTTGCTGAACTGGGCCTTTTTGGCACAGCCGTGAGGCACACATTCCTGCATCCTAATGTTATTGTTGATAAAAAAAAAAAAAAAAAAAAAATGTTGATTTTTTCTTATTTTTTTTTTATTATTGTTATTTTAATCCCCTGTTATTATTTTGTGTGCCTTTTAGTTAGGTACCTATAAATGTATAAATAAAAAAAAAAAACATCCTCATCTAATTTATTAATTGTCTGTAATTGGCATTTGGATTAACTAATTACAACAGCTAACTGTTTACAGAGAGATGTGCCAGTAGACTTTATGATTCTGTTTGAAACTCTGATCAACCTGAGGGGAAAACCCGGTATTATAAGAACGTTCGTATTCGCTTTCTAATCTCATTCTCAATCTGTCAAAAAAACTACCAATTTTCCAACCACGTATTTTACTTTTGACATAATAAGCACCCCAATCAATCTGCCTCGCCTTTACCCAACTATATTGGGGTCGGCTTCCAGTCTAACCGGATGTAGCTGAATACCAGTATTTTATATGGAGCGACCCCTCCACAACCCAGCAGTAACTGGGTAATACAATACCCCGGGACCAACGGCTTAACGTGTTTTCCGAGGCACGGAGGAGTCTCGGTATGTAAAGATGGTCACTCATCCACGGACCAACCCCAGCAAGCGTAGCTTAGCCTAATGGATCGACCCGTACGGCTGTTATTACTTAGCTACAAGCTCCTCAAAAGCACGCCTATGAAGTTCCTTATTTATGATTGATCACAACCATAGACGAAAAAATGCTCAAAAATGCCTCGTGGACGCTGGTTTTTAATAAAAACATCAATAAGTGTGTTAATTCGATTAAAGTCATGAGTAAAATATGAAGAATGAAATTATTTACATAATTATATTATATTTTAAAATCTTTAATGCGCCATTTAGCTTGGTTGCCATTAGGATCCTCTAGTATATAAACTAATGGGGATAGTTTCTGCAACGCAGTGGACTTCACATATTTCAGCGCAAACTTCTTCATAAATCGAATTGGTAACGCCACAGAAATCTAAATATTAAATTATTTAGGTAGATTTCTGTGGGTAACGCATTATGACATCACTAATTGTTAGTACTCGAACTGTCAAAAGTAAAATAAATGGTTGGCAAGATTCCACAGACATATTATAATGTAAAATAAAAAACGATTATAATCTCCCTAAATTTTTGACAAGTTATTGATACTTATTGATTGTCGCTGTGATGAGATTGCTAAGTACTTGAATTTGAACGTTTTTAATGTAAGACAATGATACTTACCTACTTATATGTATTTACGATGATGTATGTATTTACATAATATTATAGCCATATGTATCTTCAATACATCTCTCCAAGTTAGATTTTTTCTAAAATGTCATGATTTCCGAAATGTAATGCATAGGTAACTAAACATTTAATTGTTACGATCGCGAATCAACATACAACCTGACACTGACCTACAAATTGCAAAAAAAGAAAGAAAATTAAAATTTCGCGGGCTACCTTTGCGCTTGCGCATTCACCATACGCAGTAATGTCAACGCGCCATAAAAAAGGTGACGCAACGATTGGATAAAGATTAGATTATTAATTACGTATTAAAATTTATCAAGGAGGTAAAATTTAGGCTGAAATTTGAAAGTCAAAAACATGTTGTTTACTGTGATATCGATCAAGGTCACTTCTACAATAACAATCGCGAATTCGCGATGTTATTTACACTACCTAATGTCATGATGCGTGCCTGAGTACGCATCATAGACTAATACGCACTTTGTCGCGTGAAGGAGCACGTGCTTTACGTGCACGTGCTCTCGCAGTTTGTCACCTCTCTCGCTCAGACAGGACCAAATTTTTAAAAGATGCTTTTTGAAAAATGTAATCAATTAAAGGTCTAGTAAATAATTTTAATTTAATAGGAACCTAATTATTAATACACATTTCTATTGCGTTTATCTAATAAACTCAGTTCAAAAAGTTTATCTGCTTTTGAGAAGTTAAATAAATGCCACAATAAAAATGTGTTATAAATTAACATTATTTATTAGTCCTTTAATTGATTACATTTTTCAAAAAAAGCGGCCAAGTGCGAGTCGGACTCGCCCATGAAGGGTTCCGTAGCAGCAAGTAACATAATATAAAAGTTCTTGTAGTTCGTTTGATTGAATGAAACGTAAATTGCGATTTACGATTTATGACGTATTAAAAAAAACTACTTACTAGATCTCGTTCAAACCAATTTTCGGTGGAAGTTTACATGGTAATGTACATCATATATTTTTTTTTAGTTTTATCATTCTCTTATTTTAGAAGTTACATGGACACACATTTTACCACTTTGGAAGTGTCTCTCGCGCAAAATATTCAGTTTAGAAAAAAATGATATTAGAAACCTCAATAGCATTTTTGAAGACCTATCCATAGATACTCCACACGTATGGGTTTGATGAAAAAAAATGTTTCAGTTTCAGTTCTAAGTATGGGGAACCCCCAAAATTTATTGTTTTTTTTTCTATTTTTGTGTGAAAATCTTAATGCGGTTTACAGAATAGTTTCGGAAAAAAGTGGCTGTGACAGACGGACTGACAGACAGACAGACAGACAGACAGACAGACATGACGAATCCATAAGGGTTCCGTTGTTTGCCATTTGGCTACGGAACCCCAGAAAGCATCTTTTCATCTAGCATTCTTAAAAATTTGGTCCTATGTGAGCAAGAGCGGTGACAAAATGCGACAGTCCTCTTAATATTCGCGACTTTTTTTTAATTAGTTTAACGGCCTGTGAGTTTGACTTGTTTTCGTGCTAATTTTAGTAGTTATTGCAGAGCATAATAGTCTGACAACAGAGGGGCTCGTGGCTAAGTAATAACAGCCGTACGGGTCGATCGATCAGGTTAAGCTTGCCACGGTCGGCCTGTGGATGGGTGACCATCTTTACGTACTGAGACCCCCTGTGCCTCGGCAGTTAGTCCCGGCTGTCATTCGTGGATCTTTGACAGTCGTTACGCGTCGTCAGAATCCCAAAGCCTGACAACCAGTCTTACCAAGGGGTATCGTGTTATCTAGTTACCGTGTGGAGGTCAGATAGGCAGTCCATGTAAAATACTGGATTTCAGCTGCATCCGGTTAGACTAGAAACCGAGTCAACATAGTTGGGAAAAGGCTAGTCTAATACTTTTAATTAAGGAATTCCATTGACAGCTTGAATGAAAGGTACAAAAGTTGAGTGCAAGTGTGAAAGTAACAAACAGCGCCATCTACGCGGAACTAATTTAACAGTTTTCTTCCCCATTGATTTAAACTGAGAAAATTTTCGGCTTTTGTATTTGTGAAAAGCCTTTAGAGTTAGAAGAGTTTTTTGATAACATGATCGATGTTCGATTCGCCACGGAAATTTATCGAACGGTTGTGGATAGATAAGGAGGTATTTTTTTTATATGAAATCTTACGTTCCTTTAAGGCGAGTAGAGCTACTAACAGCGCCACCTTTGAGAATAAAAATAATAAGCCTGGAAAAACACTTATTACAATTGAAGGGTCCACGGCAATAATGATGAATGTCGTTTGTTTATTGTTCTGAGATAATTGGGTTTTAAGTTTATAAACAGTGAAAAAAAAAAACTGACTTAGAGATAAGAAAATAATTTATATTTAAGTTAAAGAACATATTATATTATAGCATTTGTTCTTTGGCAAATATCTTAAGTAACTTAACTTATTAAAAATTAAATATTCTGAGGTAAGTCTTAAAAATTAAGGACAATAACGATCAATGTCCATGGACATTGATCATTATTGCCATGAAAACCTGTGACGTTGAGCGTTCTAGCCGTGTAGCCAAATATTAAAAACTAAATTATCTCGGGACTGTAAGCGATATTGCAAAAGTTTGTAAATGAGATTATTAACTGCATATATCAAGTGACCAAATGATGTTAGTAGTTTGAACTTGAAACATTTTGGACATTCATCATTATTGCAGTGGACCCTTCAATTGTTTTCAAAATCGGCTGTTTTTTGCGTTAACTTCGAACCTAGGAGGTTTTAGTGTAGATTTCTTTAATACAAAAAATTCTACCTAATCTGACTAAAAATATATGCATAGGAAAATTCAAAATGTTTCATATATTTCCAGACTTATTAATTTTTCAATGGTCGCGCTGCTGGTTAAAACCCCTCAAACGTCTTTATGTTACGTATTTATGAACCCAAAACCCCAGGGGGGCGGGGCGGGGGGGGGGGGCGGCGGGGGGTTAGTTGCAAACCCCATAGCTCCACAACTATTGATGATGATTTTTTTCCATCGGATGATGTTTTTTTACGTTTATATAGCTTATATATCATAATACATAAGCTTATATACCTATTATATAAAGGATTTTTCCTTATGCACACATGGGGTGCAGAGCACGTCAGAGGCTAACACCTATACTCGCCCCTGACAATATCAAGGGGGATGAGCTGTGGTATACTACCACAGCGCATCCCCCTTGATATTGTGCATCATTACATAAACTTTGAATACCTAGACACAAGATATCATTATATCAACCAAATCCTTTGTCTTCATAACTCTTCACACCTCATAGTTTCAATTCCAAAGGACGAATAGTACACCGGACCGACGCCTAGCTAACTAATATCGATTTGGTTCTTTTTTGCAAATGTCACGTGAACTGGTTCGTGACTACCTATATCTATAATTATCTGACTAACAGAGGCTACGATACCATTCCTTGCTGAATAATTAATCTCCCACAGAGAGAGGGGTCAAGAATCGGCCATTCAAATTTACGTGCGATTGTTCAAAAAGTTTTAGTATTTAATTTGAATTGTGCTTTTAAAGTTGAACACTTCGTTTTCGTTATGCTTAGTGAATCACCCTAAAGCTGATTTTAGGATGATTCACCAACAACTCTTGATGACGACTGGGACATTAGCATAATCACCAAGTCCGGCTGAGATTGGTTCCGAGTTGAACTACACGATTACTGACAAAAATGCGTGCACTGACTGGACTACAGAACAGATAAAATAATCTGCACGGTCCCCATATGGCCTGACCAAGAATAAATTGACCTCTGAGTTTGTTCCGGTCTTTCTTTTCATAGTGGTCGGATAGGAAACACCAAACTCATCTTAGTGTTTTTTGAACCAATTTTATTTACAGAAATAAATATCATTTAACAAGGAGACGCTGTCTGTTTAACTCGTCTTCGTTCATCACATCCAGTAAGGCAGTAAGTATTATGGGAGCAATCCAGGAGCTAATATATCTTTGCTGAGCGATTCCCTCCCGGATTCCCCAGCAAAGTGATTTGAGACCAGTAGGTATAACATGAAAATAATATACCTATCGTACAATCAAGTAACAATGTAGCATAAAAACTTTTTTACAATAAAATACAACCGACTTCCAAAAACAACACTACAAACTGGAAAATAACTTTAATTTCGGAAGTCGGTGTCTAGTTAAATGTATTTTCGTTTTTTGCCACCGACTTCCGAAATTAAAGTTATTTTTCACTTTGTAGTGTTGTTTTTGAAAGTCGGTTGTATTTTTTTGTAAAAAAGTTTTTATTTTTCACTTTTTAGTTGTGTACCTACCCCACACAAATTCTAATACCACTACCTGCAAAACAAACTAGAACATCATCCATATAAAAGTGTGGAAAAAATACGTATTATTGAAGCTAACTCAAAAACTACCGAAGCAAAGTTAATCAATTTTATATGGGACCAACAAAAAAAATCGAAAACGGTCCAGCCATCTTCGAGTAATCGGGGAAAGGTTCCGACGAATTGAGAACCTCCTCCTTTTTGAAGTCGATTAAAAAGGTGCAGCAAGTTTTAGTGTGTTATCTATCTCGTACATATTTAGCTTTATTGTAATGCTGCTAGAACTAGTTTTTGATTGACAGAAAAGCAACACGATTACGTAAAGAAAAAAAAGCGGCTACAACATGAAATAGGGTTTTGGAAAAGAAGACTCGAAGGTCCAAAATCTTGTCTCTAACATAACATCACGCCTGCATGAAATTCCCCGAAGGGTTAGGCAGCAGAGGCCAGCACATCAAGCTACCCCAATCTGTCAAATTTTCCCAATTGATTATGAACCTTATTTCTTTGTAGTAAAGTTGAAAATATTAATTAATGGTAATTATTAAAAACACATTTTTATTGTGGCATTTATCTATCTCATCTCAAAAACAGATAATAATTTTTGAGCTGAGTTTATTGATAACACAATAGAAATGTGTTTTTAGGTAAGTAAAAACACATAGCGTAGTAGTAGTAAAATACGTAGATACGTACGTAGTTAAATTAATATTATTTAGGTCGCTAATTGACTACATTTTTCAAAAAGGCATCTTTTCATTTAACAATCTTAAAAATTTGGTCCCGTGTCCGAGAGAGGTGATAAAAAGCGACAGCCTTCCTTATTTTAAACAAAAGTGTCTGGAAGGTAACTTGATAACTATTCGACACAGATATTTGTCTCAATTTGCAGAGCTTATGCGCAGCGCAAAATCATAAAGCTCAAAACAAAAAAAATTAAGGGTGTAGGTATTTTAATTGGTCTAAGAAAATCTGCCACCGGAAATGCCATCATGCTCCGACGCGACGCTTTGACCAGTAAGCTTGATGGTGGCAAATGAGAAGCTTGTGACACTTGGCACTGTTGCCAACTACTATGTGTAATTCTTACTATAACTGTGGAACCCTCAATCTAATGAGTTAGGAGCACGGAGTCGAGAAGGCGTTATTGACAACTGTCAGTTTCATACCAGCGAATATTTATGTGTTTTGCGAATTTGATCCTTAAAGTTACTAGAAATAGTCCAACTGATAAGTGTCAGGAACGAAAGCGCAGTTTTGGCATTTTAGTTTTTTTTAAAGGCTTAAAACTAACGCTGTACTTTAGCCGACGTTCGCACGGACGTAAAAATATCGCGGCGGGATTTTATCGCACACTGGATTTTCAACTCTCGATGTTGAGTTTGTTACGACGGGTGGCCAGATATTATAAATAAATAAGACGACCAGACTATTTTATGTATCGTGTATTCAGCCATTGCATGACGAGCGATCGGAGTCGGTGACAAGACAACAGGATCCGGAAATACCACAGATAATATATATTTTATAAAGACTGATACACATACGTAACATCTCCCTTATTAAGAAAAGAAAATGGAATCATTACGTGGAACATGGTACGTAAGTATACTCTTTTTTTTTTTTTTTTTTTTTTTTTAACATTAACAAAATTCTTATATACTAGTAGACTAAGTGGAACGGAACATCTCTAAGAAGTGACAAGTTGACTTGACTGACATTTACATTGCGACAGTTCTGACAGTGACGTCTATCAAATTGACTTAACTAAGTTTTGACAGCTACTAACAAAACAAAATTAGGTTTGACAATGCTTGTACAACAAACAATACATTTAGTATATTAAATTAAAACTAAGTACAAATTAAGAACTTAATCTAGACCAATTTTCAAAATCTTCGGGGCTTTATTATTGCTCTACCGAATGAAGAATAAGTTGTGTGTTGAGTTTGTTTATTTGGTGTATGTGATGTGTTTGTTTTTGTTTCAGATTCTTGGACAGGATTACTTGTACAAGGAGATTGATAATTAGATGGAGATGACGACGGCAGTATATTGGAAGGCGACGGTGGATCAGTGTCAAGTGGAACTGATGGGGATTGAAGTGAACTTCTTCTACTAGGAGCGGACTCAGTTGGTGAATGTTTTGGCTGTAGGATATGTTGGCGATTACGGCGAAAAGTACCTTCCGGGGAGACAATAGTATATGATCTAGGCTGTGGACCTATGTCTGACACAGTACCAGGTGTCCAAATACTGTCTGGCTGTTTCTGGAAGTAAATTTTATCACCAATGTTTAGGGAAGACAACGGTTTAGTATGTTTATTATAATAAATCTGTGATTTGTTCACTTTTATTTGAGTTTTATTTGTTAGAGACCTGTAGTTAGGTATTTTAGGTTTCAGAGTTTGTTCTAAGACTGGAAGTTTAGTTCTGAGTGTCCTGGACATTAGTAATTGGGCAGGCGAATACATATTTTCTTTAGGTGTATTCCTATACTGTAATAATCCTAGATGAGGGTCTGTATTATCAGTAAGACATTTCTTTAATATGTTTTTAACCGTGGCTATGGTTCTTTCTACAAGACCATTAGACCGTGGATAATAGGGACTTGATGTAATATGTTGTATTTGCCAATCTAAAGCAAAATGATTAAACTCTTTTGAGTTAAATGGGGGACCATTGTCTGAAATTAGAATGTTGGGTATTCCATGTCTGGAAAATATAGACTTTAGGTGACTAATGACAATTTTACTAGTAGAACCACCTGCTAGCTTTACAAGCTCGACATATTGGGAAAAATAATCTACGACTATGACATACTTGTTTGAATTGAAATCAAATAGATCAACTCCGACTTTATTCCAAGGGATTGGTTTTACCTCATGGGGCTGTAGTGACTCTTTGGAATTGCTGCGTCTGTTAGTGAGACAGTTATGACAATTATTAACATATTTTTCTATATCAGAGTACATATTGGGCCAGTATACTAGATTTCTTGCCAATCTTTGGCAACTATGAATACCTTGGTGACCTTCATGTATCTGTTTCAAAATGTCTTTTCTCATGGCTACTGGTATAATGACACTGTTGTTTTTGAAGACAATACCATTAATTATATGTATATCGGTTTTTAAAGGAAAATAAGGCCTAAGTATGTCTGGAAGCAATTTTTTATGTTCAGGCCAACCTGTTATGCAATATTTACTTAAGAGTGACAATTCATTGTCTTGGGAAGTCTGTTCTTGAATAGATTTAAGTTTATTTGGACTAACTGACAGCGATCTAATGACTGAATTGACATGTAAATCTAGATCAGAATCTAGATCATGTAATGACTGTTCTGGTAAAGCTGCTCTAGACAGAGTATCAGCTACATAAAGATATTTACCTGGTTTGTAAGTTACGTTCAGGTCATATGGTTGTAATCTTAGCATTATTCTTTGAAGACGGGGTGGAATGTTATAAATTGGTTTTTTATACAGCGATACTATTGGTTTGTGATCTGTTTCAACTAAAGTGTGGCGACCATAGACATATTGGTGAAACTTTGTACAACCAAATAGGATTGCTAACAGCTCTTTCTCAATCTGAGAGTATGACTGTTGACATGAGCTTAATGAAGCTGAAGCATATGCTATGGGGTGTTTATCATGGCAAATCACTGCACCCATGGCATCTTTAGACGAATCAACTGACAGTGTAATTGGTTTATTTTGATCATAATATGTCAAGACAGGGGCTTTTGTTATACATTCCTTTAATTCATTAAATTCTACATTATGTCTCTCTTGCCAAGACCATTCATTATCTTTAGACAGAAGTGTTCTTAAATTAGAAGTTTTATCTGACAAATTCTCTATGTATGAGCCTAAGTATGTAACCATACCTAAAAACCTTTGTAATTCTGTGACATTTGTTGGTGGTGGCATACTGCAAATGGCTTTCACTTTGTTTTCATCAACTCTCACACCATCTTTAGAAAAGATGTGTCCTAGGTACTTGACTTCACTTTTACATATATTAGACTTGTCTTTATTAAATTTTATTCCTATTTCTCTAGCTCTATCTAAGACTTGTTTTAACCTAAAATCATGTTCTTGTTTAGTTTGACCGTAAATTAGGAAATCATCCATCATGATTTTGACTCCTGGAATATCACTGAATCTATTTGTCATGATGGAATGAAACAGTTCTGGGGCTGCATTTATCCCGAAGGGAAGTCTTAGGAATCTATATCTACCTTGAGGTGTGATGAATGTACATAGTTTTGAGGAAGCTTCATCTAACTTTAGCATATAAAAACCTTTGTTTGCATCTAGGGTAGTGAAATATTGTGAACCAGAGAGGCTGGATTTAATTTCATCAATAATTGGAAATTGATAATGAGGACGCATAATGGCTTTATTAAGTTTTCTTGGATCAATGCACAGGCGTAGTTTACCATTTTTCTTTGATGCAATTACAATTGAGCTTACCCATTCAGTAGGTTCCTCGACTTTGACTATAATTTGATTTTTTTTTAACATGGCTAATTCTTCTTTTAATTGTTCTAAGAGACTGAATGGAATTCTACGACAGGCATCTATAGACGGTACAGCATCAGGCTTCATTGACAAATGACATTCATAATCTTTAAGACAACCTATTCCTGAGAAGAGATCTTTATATTTGTCAAGCTGTGATACATTGAGTGACTCATGAAATTGGACATTATGGACTCTTTTAACTAATTTTAAATTCTCACAACTGTTGCGACCAATAATATTCCTACAGGGTATATCTATAATGTGGAAATTAACATTGTATAGTTTGTTGTTATGTGTGACAGACAGAATGCATTGACCTACAGTCGGTAATACTTCACCGCTAAAGGTTGATAGTTTGTGACTACTTTTCTTTAAACTACTCAATGGCAAATTAAGTTTTTTATAAGAGTTAAATGATAAAATGTTAGTGTCAGCACCTGTATCAAGTAAAAAGTCTACATTCTTACTATTTATGGACAAAGTTGTATGATAAGGGTTTTTTTTGCTGACAGAAATCTCATTAGTGAAAAGACTATTTAGAAAATAAGTATCAGTACCCGTACTTTCTTCTTCTTCTTCTATGGATCTCACATGTTTGCTGCGGCAACACTTGGCAAAGTGATTGGGCTTGTGGCAGTTGTTACAGATGACTCCTATGGCTGGACATTTTGTTCGGTGAACTTGACCACATCTGGAACAATTCTTGGTTGACTGTTTGGATTGAGGTTCTTGACTGGACGATGCTTTACTTGATTGACGACTTTGACTTGTTTGAGACTGATGACTTTGACTTTCTTGACGGCTATGACTTCTTTGACGACTGTGACTTCTTTGACTGTGACTTTTTTGATTGCGACTCTCTTGACTACGATGTGTTTGGCGACTGTGATGCGATTGACGACTGGCAACGACACTTACTTCTTGGCTTGATAAAGCTTTAGCCTGTAACCTAGTATTTCTTAGTGTTTTAGCGAGACTGACGGCGGCATCAAATGTTGATGGTTTCTCGATCAGGATACGTTCTCTGATGTACGAGCAAGATGAATTTAAGTTCCATGAGAATATGTCCTTTACTATATCATCGGCAAGACCTTCAAAATTGCATTGGATACTTAGATTCTTGAGATCCGTGGCATATGTCTCAATTTCTTCATCTGGACCTTGTTTTCTGTTGAACAGCTTATGTCTTTCGACGGAAATATTGACACGTGGTGTGAAGTAGTCTTCAAATTTGGCGAGTAAATCCTTATAGGTGATCTTGTCAATTTGTATGTTAAACGAGTAAAATATCTGAAGAGCGTCTGGGCCTATGATTTGTAGTAAAATGGCTACCTTTCGTTTGTCTGGTTGTTCTTCTAAATTGTTGGCTATCATGTAAATCTCTAGACTTGTGTTGAAATTTCTCCAAGCCAATGGCATGTTCGAGTTGTTGATATCTAAGCTGAAATTACTCGGCGGCAGGGGATAACTTGTATTATTTGCGTTTTTATTTTCCGGCATTTTAGGGCTGGACCACGCGGCGACGTTTTACTCGAAATTTTTTTTTTTTTTTGACTGTTTGCGGCACTTACTTTTGTGGTTTTTTGTGACTTCTTTTTCTTCTGTATCTTCTGACACCATGTTACGACGGGTGGCCAGATATTATAAATAAATAAGACGACCAGACTATTTTATGTATCGTGTATTCAGCCATTGCATGACGAGCGATCGGAGTCGGTGACAAGACAACAGGATCCGGAAATACCACAGATAATATATATTTTATAAAGACTGATACACATACGTAACAGAGTTGAGCCGAGCCGAGCTTCGAGAATTCAATCTAACAACAACAGAGTGCATTCCAGCGCGTCGAAAAAACACACTGTTGGATTTTCAACTCTCAGCGCTAAGCAGAGCCTTGAAAATCCAGTGCGCGAAAAAAAATCGCCGCGATATTTTTACGTCCGTGCGAACGTCGGCTTAGAGCTTTTTTGCACTTTCAAAAAAACAATGGCGTTAGTGATTAGTGATTGATCAAACCTTAAGTATAATACTCACTTGACAGCGCCTTTATGTCGTAATTAAAGGCCATTTTCGTTTATTGCCACAAACTTATCTGACCCGGTAACGGCAGCGATGTCCGGTGAACAAAATATGACAAGCCTTGTCACTTTTCATAGTGATTTCGTTAGTTCCAATTAAAGCCACCGGGTCAGATAAGTTTGCGGCACTCTAGTGCAATTGTTACTACTGATGTGCGGTTAACTCGTGAATACTTTTTTTTTCTTAATTTTAGAGCGCTCATAGTTAATTATTGTTTTTTTTTCCTTTTTTTTTTACATTTGTATTTAAAAAACTTGCCAGATTTGCAAAAGAACTTGAAGGTTACTGAAATAGACTAGATTCAGCGGACAAAGGACCAATAGTTCGTACGTAACTTGGAAGAGGCCAACGTAAAACATAAAGATTTGAATAATGGATTTGCCAATAATTGAATAGGTTGGTAGAAACAAAGTATGACTTTCAATGTCGCGTTTTTATTTTATTAACGTTCTGTTATACTAGGTACATGTTAGCTAGTTAACAAACAATGTAAACATAGCATAACATCACGCCAGTATTCCGCCAGTAGAAGGGTTAGGCAGAGATGTACAATGTCTAAACCCCCGTTCGTACGGGCGTAATAAAATCGCGGCGGGATTTTATTGCGCACTGGATTTTCAACGCTCTGCTTAGCGCCGAGAGTGCAAAATCCAACAGTGTGTTTTTCCCACGCGCTAGAACGTACTCTGTTATTGTTAAGTTGGATTCTCAACGCTCGGCTCAACAAGGAGAGTTGAAAATCCAGTGCGCTATAAAATCCCGCCGCGATTTTATTACGCCCGTGCGAACGGGGGTTTAGTCCCATGTAATAGGCGCGAGCCTATTGCCATGAAAGGAATTCCTGATGGAAAAACTCAATACACTGCCCGAAAGGCAATCGAATCCAGGACCTTATGCTCAGTAGTAGCGCTTGCGACCCTTGAAGCAGTTAAAAAACAATGTAGGCCATCAATAAAGAACGTAAGTAATGTATTATAACATCTTTTTTTCAGGTCTGCATACATAAAGGAAGACAATAGGTTTCAATTGCATTTTTTATTACAACAGCATTGTTTTTTTTTATTTGCACATGTGTCATACCTACTTTATTGGTTGAAATTTTGAATGTGTTCCACATTTAAAAATGTTCTTTAAATTATTTTTCGGGTGAATATTTGTAGATTTGGAATTATTAAACTTATTAAAAAGATAAAAGAAAGGAAAGAGTAAAAGTTACATTTTTTAAGGGTTCCGTAGCCAAATGGCAAATAAGGGAACCCTTATGGATTCGTCATGTCTGTCTGTCCGTCCGTATGTCACAGCCACTTTTTTCCGAAACTATAAGTACTATACTGTTGAAACTTGGTAAGTAGATGTATTCTGTGAACCGCATTAAGATTTTCACACAAAAATAGAAAAAAAACAATAAATTTTGGGGATTCCCCATACTTAGAACTGAAACTGAAAATTTTTTTTTTCATCAAACCCATACGTGTGGGGTATCTATGGATAGGTTTTCAAAAATTATATTGAGGTTTCTCATATAATTTTTTTCTAAACTGGATAGTTTGCGCGAGAGACACTTCCAAAGTGGTAAAATGTGTGTCCCCAATGTAACTTCTAAAATAAGAGAATGATAAAACTAAAAAAATATATGATGTACATTACCATGTAAACTTCCACCGAAAATTGGTTTGAACGAGATCTAGTAAGTAGTTTTTTTTTAATACGTCATAAATCGTAAACCGCAATTTACCTTTCATTCAATCAACTCGGTTATTCAAACATCAATCAAATGTACAACGAAATACAAGAACTTTTATATTATGTTACATGTTGCTACGGAACCCTTCATGGGCGAGTCAGACTCGCACTTGGCCGCTTTTTTTTAGAAGTATCTTAGGTGCCATATCTAGCTCTTTATTTATATATAATATCTTTGATCTTAGTTATTAGGAGCTTTAAAATTAGTCTTTTTACCCGACTTATGAAATATGTAGTCCGAAACAATTATAAGTATACTAAATTAAATATTATCTTAAAGTTTTTCTTTAATTACAATCATAAATCAATTAACATACGAAATAAATAATTGTAACAACATTAAAAATAATATAAAGACATAATAATGACGCAATCACTTGATATAGTCATCGCCTGATAACGCACACACTACCGAAACAAAGTTAATTTTACTGTTCACATATTTTTTATAACAATGCATTTAAATATGGAACATTATCAGTTTAACTGCAAATGCAAGTTTGTAAACCAGTGCTGGGATAATGACTTTGTTTCTTTGTTATGATTTTACTTAACTAAATAAATAAATAAAGCTTTTGTACGTTTGTCTGTTTATGAGAGATAAACATACAAATGCTTTCTTCTATATTATATGTTTACTGCTGAATTTTAGTAACATAATATAACATCTCGCCTGTATTCCCTGGAGGGTTAGGCAGAGGTGCACTTGTGTAGTACACACATTTCGCCATTTATTTTTAAGTCTCATGTATTAGGGGGCGAGCCTGTCGCCATCAACTGGGCACATACCCTAACTACTGCGAAATGGGGCTACTGGGGGCTGCTACTGAGAAATAAAAAAAAACCAATAACACTTTGCCTGACCTGCAAATCGAGCCCAGGACGTCATACTCACTAGTAGCGCTCTCAACCACTCGACCCATGAGGTAGTATTTTACAAATTTTTATTAAATACTCAATTGCAACATTTTTGTCTTGGAAAAACTGAAATCATGCCTGTTGATTAGGAAGTAAAATATACAGAGGAAAATTCTGCCGTATTATTATTGTTTTAAGGACGCTGTTACAAATGGGTAGTCAAATCAATACTTTTTTTACACAAAAGTATGTTTATTACATAAAATGCTTTGCATTCTTAAAATGTTTTTTGGCCGAATTGTTGATAGATGTGCAAGGTACGATTCTGATCTATAAATATATTTTTTTTAAGAAACAATTTCTCAATAAATTTACCGAAGTGAAAATTTTTACTTTGGTACATTTATTGAGAAAATGTACTTAACTAAAATTATATTTATAGTTCAGAATCGTACCTTGCACATCTATCAACTATTCGGCCAAAAAACATTTTAAGAATGCACAGCATTTTATTTAATAAACATACTTTTGTGTAAACAAGTAATGATTTGACTACCCATTTGTAACAGCATCCTTAACAGGAAAAATGTATTGCTGTTCTAAATTTGAATTTGACCTTTGGCCATAGGTTTCTTATTTGCTTTTATTATTCCATGGTAGAGGAAAACTTTCCAATTTTCCATACCATTACCATGTACCAACTTTAATTTAATAATATAATTAAATTTTTCATTGAACTAAAGTAGTAAGACCAAATATATTTAATGGTACTGTTTCATTCTAATAAGTAAGTACTTTGAAAACATTAATACAAAACGGATTTGGTATGCTAATTAACTAAAAATAGGTCATTTTCAATTTAATTTTACATATTTTGAGATAAAGAATTTGATGAGGATAAAAACAAATATTTGTAATGTGACTTAGTTAGCGAGAAACCAGGTTAAGTTATCTAAATGTCTGTTTCATTTTGTACATTATTTATTATCTCTTCAGCTATTTTTGAAAGTTAACTTAAGTACTTGTATTTCAGGGACAGCATATGAGATTAGGTATATAACTTATGAAAGAATTTTTTATCAAAAGGATAGTATAATCCTTAAATTGTAATGTCAAGGATATCTTTTTACAGGACACTATCATAAGCCACATATAAGTAACATAACAGTTACCTAATCTAATTTCATAAGCTAAGAAATTCACCAAAATATATAATTAAAAAAATTGCATCACCTTTTCTCAATAACAGGCAATAATAATATCTAAAATATAAGAAGAAGTGTTTTCTGAGTCAGTGAGATGTAAATAAACATCTTAGTTATGCTGAAATATAAATAGGTGTCATACGAATTCTCATAGTAAACACGAAAACAATAACGCAATCACTAATTTCACGGTCAAGATAAGCAATAAAAAAAATAAACATAGCACAGACCAGCGAAACAAAGGCTGTTCGTGACACTTCCACAGAAAAAAAAATCAATGCTATACAAAGGTAAAAGAATTACTATGCCTATCCCACAGTCAATGCAATTAATTAATTATGATAAATATTCGTTAAAAACACCATTGCGTAAGACTCGTCCCGTAGAAATAAAGCGCAAATTCTTGACGTAAGAAATAAACATACGCGGTTCTTACCTAGAACAAATTCCCAGGCATCACAGCCCAGAGAGCGTTCAGGGACGATTTCCAAATCCAACATCGTGCACAAAACACTAAACACAAACTAAACTAACTAACTTTCACTTTAAAAAACGTTTTTTAACGCTAAAATTCGCTATTACGCTGCCTTTTCTTTGTTTGCCAACTTTAGTTTTCAACCATTTTGTATTTGTCAGAGGAACTGTCATTACAAACAGCTGATTGTATTTTGCCAGGTCCGAACTGCAAGGGTTTGTTTTTTTCTTATACGATTCACATAGAACTTCACTCCCAAATTCGGTTAATTACATAAGGTTTGCAGTTTATTAGTTTATTAAAAGTAGGGATTAAATAAAAAATATACCTATTATGGCCATAATTTACAAAAACTTTTGTCTATTTACGAAATTAATCTGTAAAATCCAAGTTCTTCAGTCCACTTAATTATACACTATACAAATTAGAAAATTAAGAAGACCCTGACTAGTCACCTAAGATACGGAATGAATACTTAATACTAGTAAACACTCAAGTCAGTCTATAGACTAAATAATGAATTAATTATTAGTTCAAATTCAGTCCTGGCAAAATCGAGTGACGCATGCGTACCAACCATGACAGCAGAAATAATGTTGCAGACTCTGTTTTATGGACATCTCTTTCTAACACATTAAAATTAAGCCTTATCGTCTCTTTCCTATCAACAGTTTACATGCCGTCTCTTTTTGCTTCATTGTAGACTTATCGCTTTGTCCCTATCTGTCGGACTTGTTATTGATAATTGGGTAGATGTTGTGACCTATACACAATAGTATTTTTTTGTAATCCATGTCGCGTCGTCTAAAGTGTAGTTTTGAGCAGACAAAACAGAGCCAGAGATGTATACTGTAATGAAAAATCGACATGTTTAAAAGTGCATTATTTATGTCGAGGTACTACGTGCGTCCCTGAATCACTGTTCCTAGGACGACCTAGACAGCACGTCTAGCCCTTGGTCTAAAATAACATTCTAGAACTAAATTGATGTGTAGGTATTTATCGATGGTACTGATATGTTCCTGGCCTGCAGCTATCGCTCGGTTTCCCGCCATTCTCAAATAACCTTGGAACGATCTCTGACGCCCACTTGTCTACGTAATGTTATATTACACAATAACATGTTTATTTACATCGAAATAGAAATTACGTATTTTTGCATTAAACGATCGTCAGAGGACTTTGAACTAATCAAGAGATTCCCTTCATTTATTTCGGTTGTTGCTTTGATGTCAAAATGAGCAGTAGGAGTGAGTGACCTATATTTTGAGTGAGGAAACTATTACCTACGGTCCATGCCTACTGTAAAATCTTCACGCTATGCGCGTCGGGGACAAGATGACGTCGGAAAATTACTCGCTAAGTCATAATAATCACTAGGTAATATTTTTACCTCTTTTAATTTGCACTTTTATTCGAATTCGAATACATGCAACTAAATACGATTGATTCAGATAGGTTTAATTTATGGACAGTACCTACTTCTATTAAAGTAGTGCTCAAACTAGAATACTAGATGTGCCGTACTAGGTCCACCTAATACGAGTACCTACCTATCGAAAAATACTTACTTAGTCCAAATACCTGTTCCGAGTACCTATGAAGTATTTACCTACTCAAATTCATATAGGTAGGTACTTACTTAGGCTCCCGTACGGTAGGATGTATCGTATCGTATGGTCCTATCTTCAGTACCTTTATCATAGATAATTATATGAAAGAAGTTCTGTTTTTTATATTTCTATGACCTTTATAGTCCCTTTTACCGCGTTTCGATGGTTGTGTAACTTTTGAAATACTTAATACTTAACAAAAGTTGTAATGATCATATTATGACCTAATTTCATTTTAATATAACGATGAAATAATAGGTATAATGAAAAACCTATTGACATAATTTAATTATATTGATATGGTCTATTGAACATTTTCTAGAATGCACATTTAAATTAATATTTAATTAAGTACCTACTATAAAATATGAAACAAAATAATATTATAATATTCAGTTACTATTTAAAATCTCTATGTAACGTTTAATATACTTTAGAAACGTCTACTTTGTTTTGTATATTTTTGCAAAAACTGATAAGATTTTAAAAGCCTGCCATTTTCGTGCTAGCAAAAATGCACCGCATAAACCACCACCACCAACCACCATCCACCGAGCCATCATCAACCAACTGTTAATCCCCGTTCGCACGGGCGTAATAAAATCGCGACGGGATTTTATAGCACACGTGATTTTCAACGCTCGGCTCATCAACGAGAGTTGAAAATCCAGTGCGCTATAAACTCCCGCCGCGATTTTATTACGCCCGTCCGAACGGGGGTTAACTAACTGTAACTGCTGACGTACGCACGGACGTAAAAATATCGCGGCGATTTTTTTTCGCGCACTGGATTTTCAACACTCTGCTTAGCGCCGAGAGTTGAAAATCCAACAGTGTGTTTTTTCGACGCGCTGGGATGCACTGTTGTTGTTAGGTTTGATTCTCGAAGCTCGGCTCAACACCGAGAGGTGAAAATCCAGTGCGTTATAAAATCCCTCCGCGATATTTTTACGTCCATGCGAACGTCGGCTTACTAAGTAAACATCTATTGTTAATTGTTATCGAATCATTTGCGGCAAGTGAGCGAAGCCAGCATGCCGCGGCAGCGGCCGCCGAGCACCCCTCTATTGTTGGTGAATCATTTAGGTTAGATGACGTTATAACAGTATAACAATATGATTTTTTTCCTGATATTTACTTTAATTACAGAATTTTGGCTGAAAATTAGTATATACCTACTTAAATATGAAAATTAGATCAACTGAACGTTAAAAGAGCATTAGGATACAAATTTAAAATTATATGGAATGAACATTTTATAATGTTATTAGAGCAGAAGAAGGTTAGGTATTATCATTAGAACACATAAGATTAGGTTATTTGTTTTTATAGCATAGGTATGAAAATTATACCAAAGGTTATTTGAAGTGTATTACCCTATCTTTTATTATGCCATTATTACACACCCGTTTCGATTGCGAGACATGAAGTCCTTTTCATACATATAACTATTTTGAGTTAAATTAAGTATAGGTACTTACTTACCTTTTTGTACTTACTACACACAGAACTAGGATTTTGTGAACAAAACAACTTAGTAAGTCCAAGATCAATAATCAAGAAGCATTCTTCCATTTAAAATTTAATTGTACGTGCATGTGATTAGGTTTGTTTTTAAATGATAGTAACTATTCATGAAATTCTCGCTTTGATTGAAAATAGGTGCTACCAAGCCCAAGAAAAATACCTAGCGCCATAGCGCTAGGTATTTTTCTGGGCTTGGTCGCACCCATAGATATATGAAAGAAGGAGATATGCCCGGTAGTTGAAAATGTATCAGAACCCGATGTCGCTAGGTTGGCCCCACCACCGCGCCACTACTACACATGTAGTTCACTAAAAGCAATAGATACAAAGTCGCGCACACACTTGCAATTCATAAATCAGAACATACTACACAATCAATTATAAACCTTAACTCGTCACACACAGCGTGCATTTACCATGCACCGTACAACTTACTCACACAAAAACATCTGGCGCTATTATTGTGTTGTGCAAAAAGCAATTTATTTTACATATACGCTAGTGATTGACTAAATCGGAAAGTTATCGATACTTCCATTTATTACTGTACAAGAAAAATTTGGGGTCCTCAAAATAAAATAAAAAATGATATGTCCAGAAAGTATTATATATTTTAAATTAAAAAAAAAATGTATATTAAAAAAAAAAACATGAATCAATAAATTAAAACAATCCGGTTAAGTTGGTTTAGGCTGTGAAACCATAGGAATTGTTGAACCCTGTTATGATGTGTTTACTCACTGACCTGTAAAGTGGAGGTATTTGTTCAGTACTTGACGTACTCTTAATTTTGGGATTGCCCATTCAAAAAGCCTGCGAGTTTTCTTTAGAGGCTGGAACATTTCTGCCTTAAAGTGAATTGAGCATATGGTGCTACATTTTGTTGGGAACCAGTTAGGTGGCCTTCCTGTGGCATCAATCCATTATTTTTTTGTATTTGTATCTTTTGGGAAGCTAAAAAGGTACTTTATGAACTTATTTATCATTTACATAATAAGTATCTTAAGCTATAGTCTATATAGTCTATAGGAACTAGTTGGCCGCTGAGACAGGGGTGAGGCGGCGGTTCGCAACGCACGTACTGAGTAATGCGCCCCCGCTCCTCCATCCCACCGCTCACATACCTAAGGCGCGATCAACTAGTTCCGCGCGGTCTATACTTCTTAACCTCACGATGAGTAAGCAGGTAGCAAGCAACAGGCGAATAGGCTTTTGTTATTAAAAAAAAACCCTTAGTTAAGAAATAGTTAAATATATGAAAACAAACACATGCCATACTCATGCATAACAAATAAATAGCATGAATATGTTGACTTATTTTAAGCAAAAATCACTAATATTTTATCTGAACCATACCGATTACTACAACGCATTCGAATCTTGTGGTGCATAGTTAAAGACTTTAGCGGAAGTAAAATACCAAAACCAAAAAAAAGTAAGGAAATAGCACGAAGATGCGATAATTTAAACCCTAAAACACTCCACCTAAACATTAATAAACTTACTTTACGACCGTTGGTTATGCATTTCTCAACTAGGTAAAATAATCAAAAAGAGTAAAAAAGATTATTTTACATTCTCAAAGGTTTTCCAACCGTACTTAAACGTCATCTTTTCAAGTGTTCCAACCGGGCTAAAACGGTTGACAAATTGAAAAATAAACTATAATAGCAATATAATATTCGCTGGGCAATCGACATTATTATCGATAGCCTACTTTAGTGGATCTTAACCTCAATATCTCGCCGCAAGACACAGCGGCTGTACTATGCGACGCTCCGCGTAAATAAAGTATCGTTTTGTTATTTTTACATTGCTTGTCCAGTCGCTTAGCGACATACTTAAGGTAGTGGTTAAGGAGCAAAGTATTTGCTGCAAAAATAGTACAGCCGCTGCGATATTTGAAAACAAAAATAACGTAGTAAAAGCAATAAATATTTTACGATTTGTTGTTTTTTATGATTTTAAAGATAAATACAGTAAAATACTTTTAATTACATATGGTAAGTGATTCCGTGAGATACGAAGTTTTTAATATCACTTCGGTTTTTGCAGGAAACCACTGAAGAACACGGCATTTTTATAATTTATCGTGACCACGGTCGAAAGCGTACTAGTTCGCGGAGACGGCCATTTGGCGAGTAAAGGCACAGCGTGCGCATAACGCGTGGACACAAACACGCCCCCATGCCACTTCTCCTGTTTTTTATATTTCTATGGTCGCACCTATTTTCTATCGAGACGTATTTGAGACGTATTTTACTAGAACAGGCATACCTGTTCTAGTAAAATACGTCTCAAATACGTCTCATGTCTAGCTCAAACTCTCGCTTGACGTCAATAGACGTCATAACAATAAAACTTCTATTGTGTTCGTCCGCGAACTGATTAAAAAAAATCATCTTTATAGTTTTGTAAGCATACATGCAAAGGTGTCACGCACACAGCGCAACGTTTCGTCCTTGTACCGCTATAACCGCCGCCCGCCGCCCGCAGCCCGCCAGCCAATTGGCCATTTTAGCCAAGCGAAGCCACTATAAGCCAGTTGACCTGCGCGCACAGAACACCTGCGCGCAGTCAAACGTGTGTCTAACTTAAGTAATATTTTGTCATATAAGGTAAGTAAATATTATAAATTTCATTGTTACGCTTACTTGGAATAATTATCCGCATTTTGTGAGTAACAAACAATGCGCTTCAAGTAACTTGAACCGGGGCGGCGGCGCGGCGGCGGCAGTGCAGTGACGTTTTACGTTTTTTTACAGTACTGTGCGCAGTCGACGCCATCTTGGGTCTAGTTATTTGACACGCACTGTACGTAATGTACAGACAACAGCAGAGCAGGTTATGCCAAACTGTACAATTTCTCCAAATGATTTAAAACTTTAAAATGTTGAAGGTTAAGTTCAAAATCAAATGAGACAATTTGACAGTTTGTAGTAACTTAGCCTGCTGCTGTTTGTACAGAGGCCAGCACATCAAGCTACCCTAATCTGTCAAATTTCTTTGATAGATTTTCAACTTTACCAGGATGAAATAAGGTTCATTTTCAATTGGAAAAATTTGATAGATTGGGGTAGCTTGATGTGCTGGCCTCTGTACAAAGCTACGGCCGAAATAATATCTTGGCGAGTCTGAACTTCGCGCAGAAGGCTGCGCAGTAACATTTTTTAGGAACCAAATGGTGACATGAGGCGAGTGTGAGTGAGAGAACATGCGCGAAACTTCTTAGTGCCTATGATCAGACTCGACTCGAAGATATTTTGGCTGTTGTAACTTGTAGTAACTAGCATGAATTTGACATACTTAATTTTGAAAGAGAAGTTGGTAACCCTCGGTAACGGTTTTCTGTGCATTTTTTGTATTTGCTTATTATGAATAGTAAGTGAGAACATGTAATAATCATACAACATAATGGTGTTATGTTTAATTAGTTGTAAGTAATTTATATTAGTAAGTAGGTACTTACATAGTTGTCAATCCTACTAAAAATAAATAATGTAAGTACCTAGGTACCTAATAAGTATTATAAATAATTTGCATGCCCTAAACAGGCAAATTATGGAATATGCTACGTAAACCACCAATTTTTTACATCTGATAAATCCTGTATTTTCAGTAAATAAATTATTCTTATTCTTCTTAATGTAATTTAGATATTTAGGTACATTGCTACTTATTTATTTTAGTAAAGGATGAGTAAAGATGTAATTTTGCATTGTTGTAGATGGATAACGACGAAGAACGTTTTATGAAACTTTTATATCTATGTTACCGACAGAAAGTAATAAACGAATCGGTGCCATCCTCGAACCACCAAGAAACGTCAATTTCGACCGGTCACTGGCCTGAAAAGATACCTAAGAAAAACTCTTCTGGCAGGAAAACATTTATGAAATGCAAGATGTGTTATAAAAACAAGATACGAAGAGAAAGTAGCTATAGATGCAAAGGGTGCCCAGACAAGCCAGCTCTATGTCCTTCGTGTTTTGAAGAGTGGCATAACCAAACAGCTGCAAACCTATAGCATACCTACATCTTATTTTATTAAACGTACCTAACATTACCTAGTTATTAATCTTTAGACCCTACTTACATCATCATTCTCCTGCTCTTATCCTAAATTATTTGTTAATCTAAGGAGTCAACAAAAGAGATATCTAGGCAGGGTAGGTATACAATTTTGTGTTGGTGTTACAATGTAGGAGTAATTGCAAAAACAAAGTAATATAAAATTGAACATGAAGCAATTCACATACAAATATGTTAGTATAGCCTGTCTAGATATCTCTTTTGTTGACTGTACCTGCATATAAAACTGTACATTGTTTATGAAGAAATTACCAAAATAACCTTCTTTTACTAAATAAGATGTGAAAAAAATCTTGCTAAAGTTCACGCGACGTCTAACACTTAGTAACTACCTACGCGCCCTACAATAAAAAAAAAATAACGTCAAGATTTGCTAATCTTGAGGCTTGACTTGACTCTTCACGTTATTATTTTTTTTTTTTTATTGTAGGGCGCGTAGGCACAGTCCTACCAACTTATCTGTGAACTGAAAGAGGACAGCACCATCGATGCGTCGGCACAATCAAATGACATTTCAACATGATGGCCGGCCGTAGTTCCAATTTTCGCCATTTGACAGATAAGTTGGTAGGAGAGTACCTACCTACTAAGTTTTACACGTCTCGTGAACTTGATATTTCAAGATCCTGCTAAAAGTTGGGTTTGTAATGGCGGCCATACACCATGCTGCCTATCATCCAATCGGCATTACGCTGCAGGCTTCATCCAATCTGCAATTCTTCTTATACACCACACACGATCAATTTGAACTGTCCAATCGGCTGCGAAAGCCATGGCGTCACCAGTGACGGATGACGATGTTTTAGCCGTCTGGGACATTTTACTCGTGATAAATAAACAAAAAAAAAAAAAGAAAAGATTACGCCAAAAGATTATCGTAATTATAAACGAATGAATGAAGAAACTTACATAAAAAAATTTATAATTAGTGACTCGTCTAATTCAGAAGCAAGACCATTCTGGAACGCTATATCGGCGACGACCGCCATACACGGTCCAATCGGCAGTTCCAGAGATTACCCCCTACAAAAAACTTACAAACAAACAAATTTTACCTCTAGGCATGTTAGAAAGTTCGGAAAGTAAGCACTTACCTACAGTATTTAGCATTATGCTTGCCAAGTTGTAAAGAATTGGAATAAACTAATTGTCATCTATCTATATAAATAATAAAAAGTTCAGACTGACTCATCAACGCCCAGCCCAAACCCTTGAACCTAGAAAGCGACATTTTGCACAGAGGTTCCCTTTATAGTGTAGACAAGGAATAAGAAAGGATTTCCCAGTAGTACGTTCCCGTGGGATATATTCCGACATCCACGCGGGCGAAGCTGCGGGCAAAAGCTAGTTATAAATAAATTAATATTAAAATACCTACCATATGAAAAATACCTAAGTACGTACCTAGGTATTTTTTTAATTATAGTACTTACCCATAGAAATATATATATCTATGTACTTACCCATTACTTACCTACTCGTTAGGTGCCTATGGCCACAGATACTACGTATGCTATAGCTATTAAAAAATACTAGATAATAATATTAAAGAAGTTTATCTACCTTGTTGTTGTTGTTGGTGTTGTTGTTGTTTGTGTTTGTTGTTGTGTTGTTTGTTTACCTTTTACCAACAATAGGTACTTACTACAAAGCTATTTATTTATTTATTTATCTTCCTTACACCTATCATTACAGTCCTTAACTAATGCGACAGTGTAAGTCATAGAAATATAAAAAATATACTAAACTTCTTTCATATATCTATGGTGTAAGTAGTCATCAACTTAAAAAATAACTTATGTAGGTAATCTTATATGCCTAACAACAAATAATAGTTTTTACCTTACATAACTAACTACATTTAATAAAACTCTTGCGAATTCGTTCACCACCCGGATTGTACGGGTGATAGTTTTTAGGTAAGTAAGTATAAAATTATTTTAGTAGTTACCTAAGTATAGGTACTTACTACCACGATCACAAGAACACTTATCTTAGAACCTGTAAAATTACTCAACAGTGGGTTATGTTGACTACCCATGAAGGAAAATAATAAATTTAGACGTTTATAGTCAGCCTTTGACCGCATCCAAGTACGGGGCGGCCGGGCGGCCGCTGTGGCTTTGTGCGCCGCGCGCCGGCCTAACGCTTTGAAGGACACTAAACGACGAGACACAATAGAACTTTTATTGTTATTACTGCCACGGTCATAGCCGTCATAACAATAAAACTACTATTGTGTTCGTTCAGGCGGGTATCACACCTACACCGCGAAACAACACCGCCGCGAAAACACACCACACCACGAATTGTCCGTTCTACGACAAGCGAAACCTGTGGCGAATCTGCCTGTTCTAAAGTAGGTACAGATTTGATTATGATTAAATCTCTTTCCCGCGTAATTTCGCCCATGCGCATCCTAATTGCGTAACACACTCGATCGGAATCTGAATCATTTTGAAGCAAATTGCTAATCCATTTCTCCATATATTCCAAAAATTTGTCTTCTCAACACCGTAAATAACGCAATGAATGTTGTTGAACTGTCAAAATGAAACCGATGTGCTACTCGGATGCCGGTTACACCTCCGCGCTTGGCCTACTATTTTGTTGCGGTGCCGCATTTGTTTCGCACGTATCTGTAGCAGTCGACAAGTTTATAAAGTGAAACTTTTTTTTTTTGTAAAATGGATGTTCATTTTACAGAAAAACTAATCCAAGAGGTGTGAAGTAAACGTATACTTTATCTAAGCCGACGTTCGCTCGGACGTAAAAATATCGTGGCGGGATTTTATCGCTCACTAGATTTTCAACTCTCGCTGTTGAGCCGGACATTGAGAATCCAACTTAACAACAACAGTGCATTCTAACGCATCGAAAAAACACACTGTTGGATTTTCAACTCTCGGCTCTAGGCAGAGAGTTGAAAATCCAGTGCGTGAAATAAAATCGCCGCGATATTATTACGTTCGTGCGAACGTCGACTAAGTCGAAAGCGACGACATTTTGCACCGATTGCTACAATTAAACTGACTCGCATAATATATAATGTAGGTAGGTAAGTACTAAGTAGTAATGTTTCGCAGCGGAGTTCGTAAAGCGGTTTCCCATCATATTTTCGCGTCGGAGATATGCCAAGGTCTCACACCTCCGCCGCGAAATAATAGCAGCGAAACCGCAGTAGTTCTATTCAGCTGAATCGTGCTTCGAGTAACGGAACATCATGCGGTTTCGCGAAGGTGTGATCCCCGCCTCAGCGTCCAAAAAATCATCTTTCTAGTTTTGTACACACCTGTTTTTTATATTTCTATGGTACACACACATGCGCAATGTTTTATGACGGCCCGGCCCTCCCTTGTAGGTACCGCTATTCAGCGTTACCAGATTGGGGGTTTTTCGCGATTTTAGGGAAAAATTTGGTAAGTATTTGGGGAGTTTGGAAAAAATTTTTGGGGAAAGAAATTTGACATTTGGGAAATTTCGGGTTGACTAAGAATGAAATAATATTTCATTCAATATATTCATAGGTAGATATTTTGCCAATGAGGTTGTTGGTGTGTGTGTATGTTCAGAAGGTTTGGCAAATAAAAGAGCGTGTTCTCAGTTGGAGCTTTACTGAACGACTGAATGTATACAAAGGTTGGGACTTAGAATAATCTTATGAGCTACGTCATACATAGGTATTGCCTAAGACTAAAGATGTTTAATATGCCTACGCGCTACAATCCTCCCCCCTTAGATTAAACCAAATTTTTATTTGTTACTCCCCAAAAGAATACAAAATTACAAAATAACTACAGCTACAAAAGTTAACAATAAACAAATTGAGTTAAGGACCCTAATCGTTTTACTTATTCTAGGACGTTCACATTCCTTCCACCGCACATTGTTTACACTACACTATACGTTTGTTTGAGGTTAGCACTCGCGATATTTGCTTGTAGGTTGGGCATCCCGGGTGGTATGCCGTTAACACGTTGTGTGATCGCACGGCTGATTCTTGTTTCGACGGCGGCTTCGATGCGGCGCTTACAGTAACACCACACCACGTAGAGTATACATAGGGTTACCGCTGTGCTGACTAGGATGACTGCGGCTAGCGACATCTTGTGGGTCATGGTAAGGTCTTCGTCATCCAACGAAGCCTTGTTGCTGGCGGCCGCGCTGTTCTGCGCAACAATGGTCGTTTTGCTGGCTGGCTGGCCCATGTTGTCTGACTGCTGACTGGTGTAAGTACGGCGATAGTGAGCGTTCGTTGACGTGTGGTGATTATGAGAGGTATACAGCTGATAACGACGTTGCCGGCAGCGGCTCACATTTCGAATCTCACGGTCTTCTTAACGATGCGGCCCGATTTCGTTATAACCGGTGGTGTCGTATTGTTTGCAGTGTCGTATGAAGTCGTAACGTTCGCCGGATGTGGGACGGTGTCGGGTGGCTTTATTTGGGTCTCTTGGCGTGGGACCGACACATTATCAAAGTCTAATAGGTAAGCTGGTTTTAGACGATCAAGTGATACAGTGACTTGCCTGCCGTTACAGTCTAAAGTATAAAATTTGGGATGTCGCGTTATTACTTTATGTGGACCTTCGTACGGTGGTACCAACGATCGCCTAGCCTCATTTCTAACAAACACATGAGTGTTAATGGATAAGTCTTTATGAATGAATACTCTATTATTGTTGCTATGTAAACTTGAATGCGAGAGTCCGGGAACGGATGACAATGACTTAGTTAATTGTTTGATGTAGTCGCTCTCATTAATATTGGTTGTAGGCTTTGAATGAAATAGGTCGCCTGGGAGTCTGAGACTACTGCCGTATAAGAATTGTGATGGACTGTATCCCAGATCTAATTTAACTGCCGAGCGCAACCCTAGGAGTACTAGAGGTAATTCCCGTAACCATTGTGTACTATTTTCGCATTTTGCCATAATAGCAGCTTTTAAGGTACGGTGCAGTCTTTCGATCATACCGTTCGCCTTTGGGTTATATGCAGTTGTTCGAACTCGTTCGATACCGAGTCTTTTTAATAACTGCCGAAATAAGTCTGATTCAAACTGACGACCTTGGTCTGAGGTTATACGAATTGGACATCCGAAACGAGCAATCCAATGCTCTATGAACACCTTAGCAACCGTTTCAGCTGTTATATCTTTTACGGGTATAACTTCAGGCCATTTCGTCACCCTGTCGATAATGGTAACGCAATATTTGAAATCCTCTGCCAGTGGCAGTGGTCCTATTATATCGATGTGTACACCACTTTGCCAATGAGGTTGTTGGTGTGTGTGTATGTTCAGAACGATTTCCTGTGTTGTCAAATTCACCTATCGGTGTTACTGTGTGGCGTTGAATTTTACATTTTTGACAGGGGACACACGTTTTGACGTAATTTTTTATGTCGGTATTCATGCTGCTCCAAAAATACCTTGATTTAACTAAGCGTTGAGAAGCTGCAACGCCGGGATGACTCATATCGTGTAGTGTTTTGATTGCGAGTTCCCGGAACTGTATGGGTAGATAAGGACGTATGTCGTTTGTTGATGTTTCGCAGGCTATTTTTATATCCGAGTCGGGCATTGTGATTAATTTAAATTGGAGTTTATCATGTTTGCGTAGATTTTGTAATTCCGAATCGCTTTTTTGTAGTTCAGCTAACTTTTGGTAATCGAATAATGATGGCACGATAATCTCATCGATTCGGGATAATGCGTCAGCGACTGTATTTTTGTCACCTTCTATGTACTTGATGTTATCACAAAATTGAGAAATAAAGTCTAACTGTCTTAATCGTCTAGGTGAGTCTGAAGGCGACACCTTTTTTGATAGGGCGAATGTTAATGGCTTGTGATCTGTTAGGATTGTCAGCTGTCTGCCTTCTACCAAATGGCGGAAGTGTTTTATTGCCATGTATATTGCTAAAAGCTCTCTATCATAAGTACTGTATCTTGTTTGGGTGTCAGTGAGTTTCTTTGAGTAAAATCCTAGAGGTTGCAATTTATCGCTAACTCTCTGATTTAAAACTGCACCTACGCAAGTACCGGAAGCGTCGGTCATCAACACTAATGGTACAGTTGCGTCTGGGTGTGATAACATGACTGAATTATTGATCATTTGTTTACATCGACTGAATGCTTCTAATGCACTTTCGGTCCACGTAATTTCAGTTTTGTCGCGTTTTTTGGAATTATGTAAATACGCGTTTAGTGGTGCTTGAATTTCTGCAGCTTTCGGAATGTTTAGTCTGTAGAAATTCATCATTCCGAGGAAACGTCGGAGTTCCTCAATTGTTTTAGGTTGTGGATAGTCATTTATAAGTTGCATTTTCTCCGCACTCGGTTTTAGGCCCTTTGAATTGATGTGATAACCTAGGAAGTTTAATTCAGATTTGCCGAATTCGCATTTGTCTGTGTTGATCGTTAAACCGTAATTATTTAAACGTTCCAAAACTATTTCCAAATGTTTTACATGCATTTCTTTTGATTCTGACGCTATAATTATGTCATCTAAATATGGAAATGCAAAATCTAGACCTTTTAATGTATTGTTTACAAATCTTTGAAAATCTTGCGCTGCGTTGCGTAACCCAAAATTCATTCTTGTAAATTCGAATAAACCGAATGGAGTTATGACTGCAGTTTTGGGGATGTCTTCGGAAGCCATTGGTATATTATGGTATGCTTTCCGAACGTCAATTTTTGAAAATATAGCTTTCCCTTTGAGTACGTATGTGAAATCAAGTAGTCTTGGTAATGGGTAACGATCGGGAGTAGTTTGTGCGTTAAGTCTACGATAGTCTCCGCATGGTCTTATTTCACCGTTTTTTTTATTAACGCATACAAGTGGGTTAGCCCACGGGCTATTCGAAGGTCTACAAATACCTAATTGCATCATCCTCTCGAATTCTGCTTTGGCTACTTTGTATTTCTCCGGATTAAGTGGTCGTACTTTTTCATGAACCGGGGGTCCAGTAGTGTAAATATGGTGTTGTACATCATGTTTAGGATTTGTTTTAAAATTTTCCAGTTTGGTGATGTCGGGAAATTTTTGTAATATGAGATGGTATTCGTCGTTTATGTCGATTGATCGAATACTTGATTCGTCGCTATTTATAATGTTTGTGGCACGTGACATTAAAGTGAGTTTGTCTATTAGTTTCCTACCATGTAAATCTACTATTAGTTTGTTAGCAGCAAGGAAGTCAGCCCCTATAATTGAACGTTGAACATCGGCTAGTATGAACTTCCATTGGAATGGTCGACGTAAACCTAAGTTAACCGTAATGGTTTTTTCACCGTACGTTTTAATTTTTGAACCATTGGCTGCATATAATATGTAATCTGACGTGGATACGTTATGCCTTTTACCGGCTAAAACTGACACATCAGCACCAGTATCGATAAGAAATCGTGCACCAGTTATTATATCTGTAACACATAAACGATAGGAATTGCTGACACCGGCGACATTGTGTATTTGACCCGGTGTCTGAATTAGTTTCCCGAGTTCTTTTTATTGCAGTTCATTGTGTCGCCGCATTTACGCGCATCGGTACCGTAAATGAAATGGTAAAAACACAGATAATCCGCATCACCTGGTTTTTCTTTTTGACTTAGGTATTTTTCTCTATTTTTTTGGGTGTTTTCGCGACTTTTAGAGCGTGCCCGGGATGTACCAGGGTCATAACGATCTCGGCTTCGCGACCTACGGTTGTGATGATTATTGGAACCGTTTAGTCTACTACGTAATTCTGAAATTTCTAGTTTCATTTGTTTTAGTTCGCTAACAATGATTTCGGGGATTGTTTGGTCTGCACTCGGAGTTGTTTTAGTGATCGGGGATATTTCAGACGGCCTGGTATTTTCCAGGATTTTGTCTGCAATTTTAGCTAAACTGTCGAGTTTTACCTCGCCAGTGTCGCATGCGGTAATGACGGCCCTAATTGAGTGTGGGAGACGACCTGACCACAATAATTTTAGAGTCTCGTCTGGTACCTTATTTTTACCTAAATCTCGCATACGCCGTAATAATTGAGACGGTTTCTGGTCTCCGAGTTCGATTTCGTTTAAGAGTTGGTTCATTTGTTTTGATTCCGACTCTTCATAAACCGAAATTAACCTATTTTTAAGGGTATCGAATTTATTATTTTCAGGCATGTTTTCAAGAATGTCACTTATATCAGGTAACTCGTCAGGTTTCAGCCTAGCTATTAGAAGTTGACTTTTGTGCAGGTCACTTGCCTTTTGGGGATCCACGATGGCGTTGAATTGGTGAAACCAGAGCCTTGGCCGATCTCGCCAAAAATCCGGTATCCTCGATGTGATGGAAACTGCCGTCATTTGCTGTGGTTGTGGCTGATCCAGGGTTGCTGTGACTGCAGGCTGTTGCAGAGCTGCAGACTGGTAACGCGGGTCGTTCATTTTCACGCGCGATAATTTCAGTCTCTCGGTTGCGATAACTTGAAACTCGATACGCGCGCGGACACGTACGGGTGTCACCACTTTGCCAATGAGGTTGTTGGTGTGTGTGTATGTTCAGAAGGTTTGGCAAATAAAAGAGCGTGTTCTCAGTTGGAGCTTTACTGAACGACTGAATGTATACAAAGGTTGGGACTTAGAATAATCTTATGAGCTACGTCATACATAGGTATTGCCTAAGACTAAAGATGTTTAATATGCCTACGCGCTACAATATTATGTACCTACCTATCCTATTGTAAGGCAATAACTTTATATTTTCGAATGGCTGAAATCTTTGAAACGCATTTATTTTAAGACGAGTTCTAAAAGACCAGTGCCGTAAAGGCACCCATGAACAAAAAAAAAAGATCGGTTGGTCGGTCAGACGGTCGAGCGAGTCAAGATCATAAACTAAGAACCTCAGTTTTTAGTAAAATACAATGGCTAGACGTTACGTGGCGGATGTAGTGTGAGCCGACTGCTAAAATGATAAATCAGTTCAATCCCGAAAACTAATCTGCCGGAGACGAAGATGTAGAATTATTACATTCCTTAGATCCGATTAAAGAACTGGAAACTTTTGTGCCTTTTCAATAAATAATATATAAATTAGCATGTATAGGTACTTACTGTATATTTCTTTGATAATTCCTCCAAACTAAGTTTGGGGCTTTATTCTGAAAAAGGTATTATTTTGGAGAAAAATAATTTAGAATCTGGGGAAAGAGAAAACATATCTGGCAACCCTGTCTATCCCCGCCGCCAGGGCGCCAGTTGGCCAGTTGACCTGCGCGCAGTCGAACGACCTAACGTGTGTATTGTGAACGTCGTGTTTATCTGGCTTACTTAATATTTTGTCATAAAAGGTAAGTAAATGTGTTATTATTACGCTTACTTACTTGGAATAAAGCCTGGAATACACATGCTATGCATGTTAATTTGGAGCAGGTACCTAGTAGTACAGAATTAACATGTACGTAATGTGTAGGTAGGTATACGAATATAGAGTATGATAATTTTTCACACACAGAGAGCATGCTGCAATGATCGTGAGCATGCTACTTATTAGCAAACAAGCATGCTTTTTAAAATCATGTGAATTTCAGCCTATGATATGCCTTTGATAGCGATTGATGTACTTACTTAATGACAATCGCTTCAATTGCATTTGGTAGACGATCAATTTGCGCATCATTGTGCATCAAACACGTAAAAATTGACAATTGTAATTGATCGTTTCGGTGACCCTTTACAAACAATGCATTGTAAAGTGCGTTTCACGAAAGAATTTCCTTCACAGTAATGGTGCATTGCTTTTCATTGAAGGAGTGGTTTTTGCAAAATCAATTCTTCAATGAAAAGCATTGGTGCCAACTAAGGCGAAGGGAATTCTTTCGTGAAACGCACTTTACAATAAGAAAAGTAGCATGAATTTCGTGAAACTAGCATGAATTATTTGATATAATTTCATTGAAAACGTCAATGTATAATTTTGAAAGAGAAGTTGGTAACGGGTTTTCTGTGCATATGCTTATTTTGAACAGTGACAACATGTAATAATCATAAAATAAATGGTGTTATATTTTTTATAGTAATGTAATATTTATACATTACATTGCTATTTTTTTTTAGTAAAGATGTAATTTTGCATTGTTGTAGATGGATAACGACGAAGAACGTTTTATGAAACTTTTATATCTATGTTACCGACAGAAAGTAATAAACGAATCGGTGCCATCCTCGAACCACCAAGATACGTCTACTTCGACCGGTCACTGGCCTGAAAAGATACCGCCTAAGAAAAACTCTTCTGATAAGAATAAATTTTTGAATTGTAAGATGTGCTATAAAAAAAAGATACGAAGAGAAAGTAGCTATAGGTGCAAAGGGTGCCCAGACAAGCCAGCTCTATGTCCTTCGTGTTTTGAAGAGTGGCATAACCAAACGGCTACAAACCTATAGCCTACAATATTTTCTTATTTTAATATATCTACCTGACATTGTTTGTTAATCTATACCTACATAATAAAATCGCAGTGAAGTCAAAACTGTATATTGTTTTTTTTTTAAGTTATTTTGGCGAGGTCTGGGAACTATTCTAATGCCGGAAATGGCCGAGAAAATATCTTTTCAATACACTTCCTCGAAAACTGGTTCATATCGCACTAAGATTAGGTTCACAATGCAATATATTTCACACGCGTACGATTTTTCACCCGTGTGCGGGAATAAAAATTGCCACAGATAACGTATACCCGTACTTTAGTCCAAATTGGTTCAACGCCTCTATTCACACCGTCTATTCGGAGGTGAATGTTTTTTTTTTATATATAATATTTAAATAATGTTTATAATAATCATGGTTTTTGATCATATTCTATATCATCAAAAACCATGATTATTAAAATAAAAAAAAAAACTTTTATGAACAAATTAACATTTATTTGTGTTATAAACTCAAAAACATTTGAATTTTCTATTTTTCGTATTAGGCTGTTCGGCTATCGGCTTTATACCTTTGCTTCTCCTTCAACCTGGCGAAAATAAAGCGCGAAAAAAAATAGAAAATTTAAATCATAGTTTCCTAATCATTCGCGACAAAAATATTTTTCGTTATTTTATTTCTTCAAAAGTGTATTGAAAAACGTCGTTTGATACACGTGGACATTTGTTATTGCAGTTCTCGGCTCAAAAACTAGGTACCTCGCCTACGGCTCGGGTGTTAATTCCGCCTCGAATGCAATAACAAAAATTCTCCACGTATCAAAATGTACTATTTTGAATTTTTGTCCGAGTTTGTTTCAGCATGACGCAAAAACTGCCGGATAGATAACCATTTTTTCACCAATAGAAAGTTAAATTATCAGGAAGTAAGTAACAGGTTATAATTTATTTTCGTTCCTTAAGAAAATTGCAATAAGAAGCAAAATTTTGCCTATAATATTCATTATTTGGCGTGCGCTGAAAAAACTATTGCTGATACATAAAAAGTAGGTATGTAGGTACTACATGATTAAAGTACTCATTATTACCTATAAAAAAGTCCGTGAGGGTGAGGTGACAATAGCAGCTTGTGTTCTAAAATTTAATTAGATCGCCGGTAGAAACAAAAGTTGGTTACATTCTTATCGTAGTATTAATTCTAATTCAAATAAATAGTACATTGCGTTATTTACGTTGTCGAGCAGACAAATTTTTCGAACACATGAAGCAATGGATTAGCAATTTGTTTCAAAATGATTCAGATTCCGATCGATAGTGTGTTACGCAATTATGGTGCAGTCTGTAGGCTGTAAATTATGACGCAATGTGTGGCTGGCACTGGCATGGCCACCATCAGGGATTTTAATTTTGATAACACGAAAAATTAGTCCCTAATTAATCAAAATTTGCCGCCAAATATCAGAATTTGTCGGTCACTGGTTCAAAAGTTATAAGGGTTCATTGGTGGCTGATCTGGAGAGCGTCTGCCTCTCCCCCCCCAGCATGGCCAAATTTATATCTCAAAAACTAGGCCACCTAGCAAAGATCTGGTTTCTGCCAGATTTAATTGCAAGTTTTCGCCAAGTCACAGATTTAGTCGGGTCTTAGTTTAGAAGATATAATGAGTTCAAGAGCTAGATCGATAAGTTTACGATAAAATTTTTGATCTAGCTCTTGGAGCGCATCTAACTATCGCTGACGTTGTGTTTCGTCAGGAGCGTCTGTGAAGCGCCGCACGCTCGTCTGCTTGTCGCCAGTACGCTCAGACGGACCTGATGGCATACCAACGTTTATGCTTAGGGATAGCCACATTGTGTTAATTTAACGCTTACTACACTTGTTCAATGTCTGCATTGCTAGAACAACATTTCCTGATCGTTGGAAGCTTAGCCGTGTGGTGCCGGTGCCGAAAGGCCGCGGAGGTGCGGAAGCAAGTGTCTAAGGCCCATAGAAATATAAAAAAACTGTTGTCTGATGCGCAACACGGGTTCCGTCCTGGGAGGGGTATGCAACAGGAAATTTACTTCACCTAATGATGCAAGTGGTGCTGGTGATTGACGTTGGACTATAGGTGAAAGTAGCCTACCCAGATTTTCGAAAGGTGTTTGACATAGCTGATAATGATGTGCTGTTGTCGAAATTAGCCAACATGGGTTTCACACCGCACACTATTAAATTCTTCGCCGATTACCTGCGCGGCAGAAGTCAATACGTTGACTGTGGCGGACAATTTTCTGAGATTTATTACACAATCGGGCGTCAGCCAAGGTAGTAATCTTGGACCGATCCTTTTTATCCTCGTGGTGGACGACTTCCCGAAAGTAGTGAATGAGTCAACTTGCCTACTCTTTGCTGATGATCTATAGCTAATTCTTGTAGTGAAGGATAATGCCGATCATGACATACTGCAGCAGGATTTAGATCGAGTCGCCGAGTGAAATAAACTTTATTTCATCGTAGTCAAATGCTATATCCTTTCATTAACCCGAGCCCGCACTCCGCATCAATCAATCAATCATCAGCATGCGTGTCATGAAGGTCAAAGATCTGGGCATAAATTTCACTATGGATTTGCACTTCCGCAGACATGTCACAGAGGTTTGCAAAACGACATGCAAATCACTAACGTGAGTGCTTTGTAGGAAGTACTTTTAGAATTAGAATACAACGCGGCTATTTGGAGTCCTAGTAAAGCCATCAAATACCTACCTACTTACTGTATGACGCTACAGCGGATACAAAACAATTATATTAGGTTTATATATTTCAGGTTACATGGAATATGTTCGGGATACCCATTACTGTATCCAACCTTATTTATTTTGGGAATGGTTGGATGTTAAAATTACACACATACTTGTTCCGTGTAATGAAGGGTAAAATTTCAAATTTTGCCTACTATAGTCAATTCGGATAACAGTACCAGATGAGCAGGCGTCGGTGGCCGCAGCTGCTGGTTGTGTCGACCGTACGCTGTAACAAAGACCAGTTATAGGAGATGACATGTTTATTGTTCGAGCCGGCTTCTGCGCCGCACCTATTTTCGTCTGTAACATGCTGGGTCGCGGAAAATTTGCGTACGAAAGGATGTTGAGTGCTAGTCTACCTAGATGAATTCCTTCTGGTCAACCAAGACTAATCCAAGTCATGTCTTTAGGCTGCGAAAGCCGTGAGGCACTTGAATCACCTGGGGCTGGCAAATCAAACGAGATTACAGGCTTACCGTTCGGGCTGGCTTCAGCGCCGCACCTATTTTCGTCTGTAACGTGCTGGGTCACGGGGGTCTTGCGTGCGAAAGGAGTTGAGTGCTAGTCTACCTAGATGACTTACTTCTGGTCAACCAAGACCAATCCAAGTTATGTCTTCAAACTGCGGAAGCCGTGAAGCTCTTGGAACACCTGTGCTGGCAAATCAACCGTCAAAATTCTGTCTTGGTACCAACTCAAGATTTGTAATACCTTGGCATACGTTGGTAAACAGCTGTAAATATAAAGTCCCTAACAAAACATAAACTAGACTGTATTAGACCAGTCGTTGTAAGTCACTTAAACCTCTGGGAACTACAAAGTCCGCTGGCTCAGGTAAATTTCGCCAACTTTGTTGTTCCCTGAGAAAGACTACACTGTCGCAAAATGTAAATCTTCCTGCGACACTTCAAAAAGACACGACCACGTCAAAAACAAATGCTGCCTCAAGTTGTATATCAAGAGATAATGTGGTGGCGCGGAGAAGTTCTACATTGCCTATAGGTACACAAAAAGCCTGCTACCCATTTCCTTCCGAAGGACGCTTCGGATTGGGGTTGTGGTGCCCTCATAGACGGGTATCTAACGTCATAAAACATGGGCAACTCGCTAAAGAAGATGGCACTGCAACAAAAAGGAACTATAGGCATATAAATATATAGAGATACTAGGAATAAGGAAGGATTTTCGTTTCCGTGGGATATTTTCCGACATCCACGCGGGCGAAGCTGCGCGAGAAGTGCTAATGAATAATATAAACTATATTCCCTCTTTTTATCCCCACAGGAGTGGAATTTAAAAAATCGTTTGGAATATTTCCGTAACTTGACTGAAAGATTATATTATTTACCTACACCAATCTGTAAAATTGACTACCCTTTTTCACCCCCTTAGGGGTAGATTTTCGAAAAACCCTGATACACGTTATTCTTCAATTTTAATCTCAAGTATAATTACCGAGTTTTGGATCGGGCGTTAAAATTCCTCCATGCAAAATTAATTTTAAATAGGTAAATTTTCTCAATTCTCTCTTCTCTATTCGCGTCCTGAAGTCCCATGTATTAGGGGCGAGCCTATTGCCATCAGCCGGACACAAATCCAAACTCCGGGCTGCTACTGAAAAAATACAGATGGGAAAGCAAAACAAGATTGTCCGACCCGGTAATCGAACCCAGGACCTCATGTTCAGCTTGCGACCACTAGAGCAAAGAGGCAGATAAAACAAGTAATAAGGTAAAATTGTTTATCAGAGTAGAAATAATATTTCATTTGCACATAATTATGTATAATGATATTAGAATTTATTTGTTTAATTTATGACATCATTGCATTCGACAAGATTTTTTGAACGATTGTAGCACTCAAATTATAGCGAATTCACTAAATAAAAGAAGAAGGGACTCGTAGGTAATTAATAAAAGCCGCGCGGGTCTAGTAACTGGTTTGTGGAAGTCAGAGGCAGTCGCTCCATGTGAAATACTGGTATTCAGCTGCATCCGGTTAGACTTGAAGCCGACCCCAACATTGTTGGGAAAGGCTAGGCAGATGATGAGCACTCAAATTGCAGCTTATTCACAAAAAAATTAATGTTTAACCGCCTGTGACATCATAAAAATTTCGGTTTTCATGAAAATTCACGCCACCAGTTGGCGCCACTTTGACAATATCGATCTTCCATTTCGACAATGAATATAAAATATAATCATGATGCACTGACTTATAAACCTATGGACTGGCCAAACCTACAAAATTAGCGTGCATACGTACAAATATCTGGTTTTAACATGGCCGCCTTTGGCAGGGTTGTTACTGCGAGTGCAAGAGAGACCAAGCAACTGTTTGACAGCACATCTACCACAACAATCGGCAATCAACGTGGCGACCAATCACGCATAGACATGATTTTGACGTCACACAAATGTTGCCGAATTTAGTCCTTGGCAAACATATATATCTCTCTTTTCATATGATTGTTTGTTTTTTTTTGTTTTTTTGTTGATTAGTTAAAAAGAGACAAAACGCTTTTTGACATGCGTGTGTCGATATGATAGATACACACATCAAAAGTGTCTAGGGATCAACATATATTTTTGCAATAACTTTTCTCCTGATTGATATTAATTAAAATTTTCTTTAAGGATTCATCAAATAAAGTGTTTTCGTTTGTCACAGTAACGATAAACCAAGTCACCTTTGCATTAATAAAGAAATTTGGCATTTTCCTAATAAAGGGATTTTTGACATTTGAACCACTAACATTAAAGTTCGAAAAAAAGACTGAAATAACAGTTTTCTTTAAAATTTTATGGGGTAACTTAAACAATTAATAATCCGTGTTTCTACCGCGAACACTAACAACACAAGAACATCGGTTTGGCATACTCAAAATGAGTTCATCCAAATCACGCTGTGGAATGGCCGCCCATGTTCGTTGCAACAACAAAAAAAGGTCTTCTTGCGACTGGATACCCTCCATATTCGGCAGAGCTCTTCTCTGTAGCATATCCCATGCATGCTCAATCGGGTTCAAGTCTGGCGACTGAGCAGGCCAGGGCAGGACATTGATGTTAGCTGCGGCGAGAGTCTGTCTTACAACTCTTGCGGTGTGCGGTCGTGCATTATCATGCATTAACTGAAATAAGGGACCGATTTGCACTTGTAGAGGAACGATGACGTCTGATACAATCGTCTCAGCATAAATTTGAGCGTTGAGGTTGCCTCTGATCCAAATCAACTCAGTTCTTCCGCCGATCCAAATACCCGCCCATACCATGATGGTTCCACCACTATAAGGATGGACTTCCTGGCAGGATTTTAATCGCTGTTGGCGTCCAGGGGTTCTCCAGTGTCGTATACGTCTTGTATCCGGTCTCATACCAAAACGAGACTCATCAGAAAAGCACACGAAACGCCATTGTTCTTCTGCCCAATTTCTGTGTTCAAGAGCCCATTGATATCGAATCCTACGATTGTGCATTGCTATAGGTGGTACCCGTAGCGGTCTTCGGGAATGAAGGTTCACTTCATGCAAGCGGTTTCTGACTGTTTGGTCGCTAATTAAGTTCCCTGAAGAGTGATGAAGCCTCACGGCTAACATCATGGCGGTTATAGTTGGAGCTCTTCGAGTTAAGATTTGAATGTATCGGTCTTGTCTCCGTGTGGTGCAGCGATACCGTCCTCCATGGCGCTCAGCCACGGTACCAGTGCTTCGGTAACGTGTCCAAAGTCGACTGATAACACTCTGACTTGTATTCAGAGCTAAAGCCACAGTACGTTGCCGGGAACCAGCTTCTATCATTCCCACGGCTCTGAGCATTTCTTCCCTGCTTAAATGACGTCGCCGCTCCATAATAACGTTGGTTTTAATAAGTAGTAGGGAAACAGTAGCACTAATAATGTCTTCAATGCGTTGTATGTTTTTATAGGGAAAATATTGACAGCTGATTTTCATCTTTTACTCGAATTTGATTCACAGTTCCTGATTCAAATTATGAAATGCACCAAAAAGGATCCATATAAATTTATAAAATCATAAATTTATTACAAAGCCACATCTCAATCTCAAGAAATCCGCATAAAAATGCTTGATCCCTAGACACTTTTGATGTGTGTATTTGTATAACTATTATTCCTATAGTAGAATATGCCATCTCCATAGGTTTATATCTCAATGTGATGATGGTCATCAAGGCGCTTTGACACTTTGACAGGTGGATCTAACGTCTCAGTGCTGCCACCTAGTAAACGTTATTTCAGAAAAGCTTCATTAAAGTGATAAGGGGCCATGTCTTCAGAAAAGTTTTGTTTATGAATAGAAGAATAGTCAAAGACTGAAGAAAGAAAGGCTATAAGGAGGTTGACTACTGAGATGACGACTAAGTCCCGTATTACAGAACGTCACTCAATACCAAGCATTACTTAAAACAAGTTTCAACCAATCAAATGGCTTGAATCTAGTTAAAAGTAATGCTTGAGTATTGAGTGACGTTCTGTAATACGGACCTAATAGTCTGGAAAAAGACATGTTGCGCCGACCCCAAATAAAATTGGGATAAGGGCAGGAAAATGAGGCTTTGAAAAAGTACTATCACTTTTATAAACTTATCTATCCTTCTTTTTACTTTTAGATTTTTTCTTGTGCTTAGATTTATGTTTTTTAGATTTTTTCTTTTTATGCTTTTTACTCTTCACTTCATTGACATCGACCCACGAGTCTTCGTCGCTTGACGAGGAACCTACATCTATAGTTTCGTTCACATCATTACCAGCTTCAGACTGTAATCTTTTTTGTAAATTTTCTGGTATTTTCGGCCCGTACATTGCTTCCTCTTCATTTATTTTCTCACCAGCTTTGAGGCTTTCGACCTTTTTGCTAGATTCTTCAGAATGTTTAATTGGAAGGTTTACATTATTAGCCTTCTTGCTAGAGTCTTCAGGTTTTTTTGTTGGTACGTCCTTTCTTCTCCAAGAGTTGAGTTCATCGAAATCTATGTTCGCAAATATTCCTCGCGGTGGAGAAGTATTTCTTTCAACATTTTTAGGCACATCTATGAAGTCTTTCCCTTCATTTTGATTACTTTTATCTTTGTCTTCCTCTTCTTCACTGTCACTGAGAAAAATGGACTTGTAGAGGTCCATTTTATCGAATTTATTTATTGTATCTGTCACTTCTGCGCCTTGGTTTTTTGTTTTCTCCGATTCTTTCAGGAATAATTCTGCTACTGTCATTCTTTTACTGAATCCTGGTGCTGTTTCATTGACTTGAATTATTTCTTTAGCATTCTGATCAATATTTTGATCTGATTTATTTCTCTGATCAGTTTTCTGAGCGATCTGATCGGTTTTAGGTAAATTGTTGGTTGTTAAAGACTTTGAGCCACTGAATTTGCTCTGTTCTTTGGCGAAGCTATCTTTGTCGTGTACTGAAGACTCTAAGTATGAGAATACGGAGTAGGAGACTTTTGGCCGGTCTTCTTTTTTCGGCTCGGTTCTGTGGACAAGTGGTATAGTTGAGAAAAATACTTTATTTATTTCAGGGTAAGGAACTCGTGGCTAAGTAATATAGTATATAATAGCCGCACGGGTCGATCCATCAGGTTAAACTACGCTTGCCGGGGTCGGTCCGTGGATGGGTGACCATCTTTACATACCGAGACTCCTCCGTGCCTCGGAAATCACGTTAAGCCGTTGGTCCCGGCTGCCACTCGTGGATCTTTGACAGTCGTTACCGAGTCGTCAGAAGCCCGAAAGTCTGACAAACAGTCTTACCAAGGGGTATCGTATTACCCAGTTTATGGGTTGTGGAGGTCAGATAGGCAGTCGATCCATGTAAAATACTGGTATTCAGCTGCATGCGGTTAGACTGGAAGCCGTCCCCAACATAGTTGGGGAAAGGCTAGGCAGATTGATTATTTCAGGATAAAATGGCCCATAGACCTTACAAACTAACATAGATACTATTATATTTTTAAAGTGAAAAAATTAAATTAACAGATATTTATAACAGCCACCCCCTAGTAAATGGGAGTCTGGCGAAAAGTGGCTGTACCTACTAGGTACATCTCTGCCGAACCCTTCAGGGATTACAGGCGTGATGTTATGGTTATTTTGGACAAAAAACATTTAGTTTCAACGAATGAATTCCTGCCACCAACTGAAAGAGACTAACATAGGTATGAGTGGCATAGAGGCGGAGACGATGCTCCAAACACTAATGTGCCATATTTACGGCCGAGTACTGTACCTTGCTGATTGGCTAGTCTTGTCTTTGATAAATGCAAGTGTTTGTATGTCCTATCACGCAGCAATGGAGCTTCGGATCGACATTATTTCTTGCATAAAAACAGTTTATAAACCAGAAAGTGACATGACATTTTTTATCCCGGAAAATATAGTAGTTTTCGTTTAAAAGCTGCTTACCTAGTGCCTCCAATCTCGGGCACGTTGAATCTCCTGCACAGCATCGCTTCAGGCCGCCACGACGTCTGCTGGCGCGTCATCACGCCGTACACTCCCTGTTGAGCCGCCTCCATCTGCGCCTTAGTTGCTAAGCCATGGTTTGTGGAACTTCTGGCTACTGCTGATAGAGGGTTTGTGCCGTCGTCTGGCTCGGAGGCGTGAGTGAATCTGGGAATGTTAGAGAGAATATAAGGTTTTGGTACTGTGGGAGAGGCAACAGCCGCGCCCTCGCGCCCCTAGCCGCTACAGGAGACGCCCTGGGCAACGGGAATCTATCGCCGATTCCCGGCCACCGTAGGCGCGGGCTTGCGGACGACGAGTATTGGGCAGCTCGCCGTCCGGTAAGGACCAGGCCCGGGTCGACGGCGCATTTTTGTTCCACGCGCGCCTTAAAGAGATGTCAGCAGTGATGGGGTCCAATTGGGCCGATGCCGCCGGGGTCGCGGGTAGTTCGAAAGAGATACCGTGGCCCTGGCACGGGCAACTGAAGTAACACGGGTGGGTTTTAGCCAGTAAAAGTCTGACACGCCCTCCCGCTCTGCCCAGAGCGGGAGAAGTCATTTGATGATTTCCCTTCCACAAAAAAAAAATGTGAACAAATTGTTCAAAATAATTTTAAATACGTCTAGTCTCGAACCACTCAGAATATCGTGATAAAAAGTATTCCATGTGTTAATACAGGTTATAAACTATTTGTGTGCCAAATTTCATCAAAATCCCTTCAGTAGTTTTTTCGTGAAAGAGTAACAAACATCCATCTTCACAAACTTTCACGTTTATAATACTAGTAGGATTTTCAACTCCTTGCGAATCATGTGAGAAATCTCCGATTGAGAGCATTTATTAAAATTACAATAAAGTTTTTAGGGTTCCGTAGTCAACAAGGAACCCTAATAGTTTCGCTATGTCCGTCCGTCTGTCCGTCTGCACTTAGCTCAGAGACTCTTAGTACTAAAAAGCTATAATTTGGCATGGATATACATATTTATTACGCCGACCAAGTGGTAAAATAAAAACATGAAAAAATCATTTTTTAGGGTGGGTACCTTCTGTACACGTAAAGTGGGGATGTTTTTTGTTTTCTCGTCTACCCCATAGTGTGGGGTGTTGTTGGATGGATCTTTCAAAAATGTTGTGGGTTTGTTGAAACAAATTTTCGATTTAGGGATCCGTTTCTGAAATTTTAAGCTTTAAAGTGCTAATTTTGTTAGAGTCAAGTGTCTCGAGTAATAGTCAACCAACTTTCATTTGCAGTTGGAATGTATGAGAGACAATGTTTTTCAACAACAATGTTAAGTTTGTTCTTGGGATAAATTCATCCCAACTACAGAACCCTTCATTGTGCGTGGTCCGACACGCACTTGGCCAGTTTTTTCACGAAGTCTGGATTAGTGCCTGATTCATGACAATAGGCTCATCTCCTATAATCATGATGTTCCCATTACTGGGACACATGCCTCCTCTCTGTGAGAGGAAGTGGACTGTAATCCACCACGTGGGCCCAGTGCAGGTTGGTTGATGTCAGATGACTCCGAATTAATGGTTCCCTCACGATGTCACCGTTTTGAAAGCAGTGGTAATGAAATAATTTACACAAAGTAAAGCGCCTATCAGGGTTCGAACCTACGACCTACAAACTCGTAAGTCGCGGTCGTTACCGCTGGGCCACCACTACCCCCCTACGGGATTAACAATATACAGTCTGATATATAATTCGACGGAATTCTGACATTCGGAAGTGTTGTCAATAATAAAACGGTCCTACTAAAAATGGAACGCATTTATGCGAAATAAAAAAAAATCTTTCTTGAATTTAAGGTTTCAATTAGAAAAACTAAAACTTAAAAATTTACTGATAATTTTAAAATGGTAATCAGACTTTTTATTGTCAAATTATTGAAGTTTCAATAATTAGTAAGATAATTATTTTTCTTTTACAGGAATCCCTGTCCACTAAATCCTTAGGTTACAAACCTTTTTTAGGAATATCTTTTTGTTTGTAAAATCTTCGCTTCTTGTAACTACATAACAGACAACGATGATGATAGTGATAATGATACCTAAATAAATATTTAAATTTTAAAAATACCTTCTTTTACTCTTTTTTCCATTTAGCCATATAAAATTAATATTTTAGAGAGTGTGCATTGAATGCACAGAACAAATACTATTTACATTGTCATATAGTTTACTTATCTCATTTTCTTTCATATTTTTTGTTATTTTATATTCAAAAAAATCTTGTCGTAATAACTTGTAAAAAGGACAAGACAGAAAAGGTTTATGTTATCTGAAGTGTCAACAAATTACAGTTGTCAGAATTCTGTCGAATTAAAAATCAGACTGTAGGATCTCAAGAAACATAGGAGTAGTACTATTAATTTCTGCATAGCCTTTAGGGAAACATACTAATCAGTTGGAAAAATAAACTCAAACTCAAAGCATTTATTTCAATTAAACCAATTACAGGCACTTTTGAATTGTCAAGGGGTCGGTCAATAAATTACAAAAAATCTTAACTCACCGATCCCCCATAACCCCACTCAAAGGTCGATACAACTTCGCAGCCTGCTCAAATTCCACCATCTCCCTTTCTCTTTCCCACTCCTTCAACTTGTCCACATCGGCGTCTCTTTCTAACACTCCCTTATTTTCCACAAACCGTTCGTATCTCTTTTGTTTGTCGGGGTTTCCAACGAAAGGTTTGAATACCCTTGTAAGGTCTTTTCCAGAATCCTTTATAGAGATGTAATCTAGTTCTGTTTTCTCTGTTAGTGTGACGAAATTCACGGTTTTTCCGAGGAGTTTGGCTATGGGATCTTCTGTGGGTGTGTTTGTCGGTGTGGATGTAAGTGTGGGTGTGGGTGGAAGGGGGTCTGTGGGTATTGGTAAGGGCACTTCGCCTAGCAACTCGCCGCGGGCTTTCGCTGATAATTCGTGGCGGCCTAGTCCTGTGAAAAATAAAGAGTGAAATTAGTTATGTTTCTTCTAGCAGACGGTTTTAAAAAAAATATATTACTTTTTCTTAAATATAAATATATTAATTTTAACGGGTTCATCCTATTTAAATGTTTGATGTAAATTGATGACCTGAAACACAGGTTTTCATAAACCTAAATCAGGCAAGTCTACATTACAGTTAGAATTAGATTTTTCTGATTGTAATTCATTTAAATCTTACTTTTACTTTATCCTACTAATATTATAAATGTGAAAGTTTGTATGTTTGGATGTTTGTTACTCAATCACGCAAAAACGGCTGAACGGATTTGGATGAAATTTGGTATACAGATAGTTTATAACCTGGATTAAGACATAGGATACTTTTCATCCCGGTAGAAGGTTCCCGTGGGATAATTTCCGACATACACGCGGGCGAAGCCGCTGGCAAAAGCTGGTACTTCAATAAATTATATTTTATTTTTAACCTGTACCGAAAAACAGCTCGTCAATCTAAGTTGTCAAAATCCATACGCGATACATTTCTTATAGTGCGTTTTTTATTTATTTTAAATAGGTCTTTGCCTAGCAGAGGGATGACAAGATAGAAATATTAGACAGGTACGTCTTCTCAGAGCCTCTTTTGAAATGTCAAATATTCCAGTCATATGAAGAAGAGTTCAGGTATTACTAAAAATCATACAATTTACATAACATCTGCCTCATTGGTCTAGTGGTCACAAGCGCTACTGCTGAGCATGAGGTCCTGGGTTCGATTCCCAGGTCAGGCAAAGTGGTATTGGTTTTTTCCATCTGGAATTGCTCAGTAGCAGCCCGGAGTCTGGATTTGTGCCCGGTTGATGGCACTAGGCTCACCCCCTATTACATAGGACTTGAACATAACTGGCGACATGTGGGTGTACTATAGGTACACCTCTGCCCAACCCTTCGGGAATTACAGGCGTAATGTTATGTTATTCAACTTGCAATGTTTATTTGTTTCGGGCGAATCTTGCAAGCTGAATTTAAACAACTTCCTCTTATCCTACAGAGTTGACATTTTACACGTTGAGTTGAGTTCTGAAGACAAAGCATTTTTATGACAAACATAACCTGATTCTACATGCAGGATTGGCTCCAAACGAAGTAACTCCTCAACGGTCAAGAGTACAGTCACGAAATTTTACATACACTTTAATTAAGATACTTTGTTCTAAAATCCACCATGACCTGGCAGCTGCACCCAGGATTGGCTCCAGACGAGGGTAGGTACTCCTTAACGGTACACAGTACAGACAAGAAATTTTGAAAAGAGAAGCATGAAAGCTATGCAAAATTGCGTGCTTCTCGATCCAGCAGTAGATTATGCCATACCTTGGTCTCTGGGTTGTTGCGTGGTAGGTTCGAACCGGGAGCGCCTCGCGCCGGCCACTGCGGGTACATAGTCGCGCGGTAGTGCTGGTGCGGGGTAGGTAGGGACTGACGGTAACGGCTTGCTGGCTTTTATGAAGCCATGTATTACCTGAAGATGGAAATTTTATAGGTGAATAGACAGATATGGAAGAACACAGTTAAGAAAGTGATATTATAATGAAATTATCGTCCTCTCTTTGTGAGGAGTTGGCAAAGGATAGACCTGTTTGCTGACGTTTGGTAAAACAAAATGTTTATGACTTTGAAGACCAGCGGAAGAGAGATTTCGACAGCAGGCGAGATCACCTCAAGCGTAAACCACCCTCCAACATACATAATCAAGACCACAATGGCATTCTAACGTGTCCGCACGTTCCTTAACTGTCAAGATAGGTGACATTAGCCCACGGAGCAAATACAAAGAGGAGACGGCCTAAGCAACTGTAGGGCTCGAATATAAAACAACAATTTATTGTGCTGGAAAATAAAGATATCTCAATTTCAAGTATTGTTTTATCTTCAAACTCTACAAATTGGAGCTCGTCCGGGATCGAGATAATACTAGTACTTACATGGCCACTCTTCTGCACTTGTATTTTCTTTTTCTCGCTGAGGGGCGCGGGGCCTCCGATAGAAAAGTCGTAGTGGGACATGTCTTCATTCGCGTAGATGTCCTCGTCGTCCTTCTCAAAGGCGCCTACGCCAAATGCTTGACCGCGGATCGACACCTGGGGACATAGAATGTATTTAGAAGAAAAGGGGAAAAACTTGGTAAAAACAATCATAGGAAAAAGGCATTTTTTTTTTTTGTAGGAAAAATTGCAATTACAAACTGTTCAGCAATTATTTTTTATACTATAACTATTACACATATATTGACATTTAAACAAACGTTTTTTACAGTCCGTTCAACCGATTTTGACTTCAATTCCGTAGGCTTAAGGATGACATTAAAGGCAAAAAAGTGGTTACAATACCAACTGTTTACTACAGCTGCCGTTTGTCATACTACCAACGCAATAGAAGTCAAAATCGGTTGAACGAACTGTAAAAAAGGTTTGTTTAAATGTCTAATCTCATTGCAAATGGAGTATAGCTTCTGCTATATCAAATACTCTTAGATGAATCGCTTCAGAAAGATAAGACATACACTGGTGGGATACCACGTTTCTTTTACAGAATTTTATTTTCATATGTAGTTCCGGCGTGTGTTAATGACCAGATGTATGAATGTGTAGCAAAAGGAGTATGTAAGTGTGGTGTCTGACAGATAGTTGACAGTTGAATGTCAGTTGATTATTATTACATGTGAGGATACCCCACAGTATAGTTTGAAGCAACCTACAACTACCTGAACAAGACATTATGGAATGCCAAGTAAGTACATAATAGTAAGTATCATAGCAGGTGGCCTTCTGTAGTTTCTGCCCACCCCCACGGGTAGATAGCGTGAGTTTATGTTATGTAGTTTATAATCAGAACAGTTGTACATACATGCAAATTGCAAAAACCGTAACAAAATTTGAATTTTGCGGGCTATCCTGGCGCTTTCGCCCTCTAAGAACTTATTGACAGTCTAATGCTGAACACTTTTTAAATAAATGAACTTCTAAAAACTTTTTGCGCTTCTAATGATGCACACTTATTTTAAAAAAATGTATATAAGTAGTTTATCAGCCATCTCGTTACCATAACACAAGCATTAGGTTGCTTAGCTTGGGGCTAGATGGCGTTGTGTGATATGTCCAAACATATTTATATATTTATATTTATATTATATTTATATTTTTCAATAATTGAGCCTCTTTTTAACTTTCTGGCCTTTTCTAACAGTTGGTCGCAATAACTAAGCTAGGGTTCCGACCAAACGGGTTATGGTTAGGTTGGAAATGTGACCAACCACGCGCGAGCCGAATAGCTCGCCGTAAATGGGTTAGGTTAGGTTAGAACTGCGTCGAACCACGTGCGAGCCGTGCGCGGCAGCAGCCGGCGAGAGCTACTTCCAAGATGGTCGCAGTTACTTGGCTATTTAGTAATTTTAGGCTCACACAAAGAGGCCCAAATCATTATATTAGTGTTGAATAATATTTTTAATAGCGCAAAATGAAAATTATTCGAGGTTCGATTAAATATATGTTTTTTTTATTAAGTATTCTTACCCGTTTCCCTTTATCCTTCATAACAAGATGACTTCTAGAAGACCCAGCTTCACTCCCATATTCACTAGTTAAGTTGCCCAACACGGAATGCCGGCTTAGACCCGAGTAGCCGAGGCCGAAGCGATCGTTCTTACGATGTAGGATATAAGGCTCATAATCATCTGGAGCGAACAGAGTGTCGAAATCGAATTCCGAGTCTGAACTGTCGGTAGCTTCGTCTTCGTCTTGATTTTGGTCTTCTTGAGCCTGTAATGGAGTAATTGTAAGTTGTATTATTGAGGGTTTTCTGATATGACGTTCACTAGGTGGCAGCACTGAGACGTCAGGGTAATATTTATAGTTCGCTAATTGATTACATATTTCAAAAAAGCATCTTTTCATTTAACATTCTTTAAAATTCGGTCCCGTGTGAAGTAGTGACAAACTGCGACAGCCCTCTTAAAGGTATATATTCTTAAATGATTATTGAGTAATCATTCGTAATAAAAAAAATTGATTGCAATGGAATTTGAACTTTGTCACGTCTGACATTGAGTTTGTTGTTCCATAACTAGGGATACATCTTTATTTTAAGTGTAAACATGGCCTTATAAATATCAAAATGATATACTAACATAACTAAAACTATTAAAAAATTAAACCGAAACTAGCAATTATCTCAGACTGAATTATTGTAAATTATAATTAGACTCAAAACAAACCAATACATGTTGGTTTCCTCACGATGTTTTTCCTTCACCGTTTTTTAAGCAAGTGATAATATTATAAAGTATATTATTAGTGGTAATATTATACAATAGGTACGCACATGAATCCGAAAAGTCAGAAGTGCGTGGCTTGGGTTCGAACTCGAGACCTATGACTTGGCAGTCCGACGGTGACACCACCACAACATCAAAAAAGGAGTAGGTTCTCAAGTTGTTTTTTTTTCCTATTTATATTTTTTACCATATCCCCCAATGTCCAAAAACTGTTCAGTTTAGTCTGTAGTCGTAGCAGCCGTACCCATGTTAGCAACTTTACTAGAAGCGTCATACAAACACAGTACGACATTATTCGTTTCAGTGTATGAGAGAGGTAGCCGGCTATAGCCCCATTTTTTTTTTCGCACATTGAACAAGGATAGTTTTAGTCTAAAAACCGGCCAAGTGCGTGTCGGACCACGCACAATGAAGGGTTCCGTAATTGGGATGAATTTATCCCAATAACAAACTTAACATTGTAGTTGAAAAACATGTTTTACCATACATTCCAACTGCAAATGTTTGTACGCACTATATTGGGAGATTTACCATGTTATTTTAAGACCTCTCATAGGTTTTTCTATAAACTAAAATATAGTATTATTTTTTATATTTTTTTAAAAAATTTTAGGCTTAGTAGTCTCGGTGATAAGGGTGGTAAATTTTCACCAATTTTCTTAAATAACTGTAAAACTGTTTATTTAAAAATTATAAAAAAATATACTTGAGACACTCACCCCTTCACAAGCCCCTTCATTTGATATGTCATACGGTACAGTGTGCAAAACAGTTTTTAAAATTTATTATTTTATCTCCCAAAAGTGACCCCCATATTCAAAATTTATTTATTTACGTCCCTGTTTGAGTCACAGAAATTGATATGTGTACCAAATTTTAACTTAATCGGACCATTACATTCAGAGCAAATTGGCTAATTGACAGACGGACAGAAAGACAGACAGACACACGAGTATAAGGCTTCCGTGTTTTAATTCGGACATACGGAACCCTAAAAATCATGTAAATCTATGAAATATGCGACCTGTCTCAACTCCGGCGGCATATAACACCCGTAGACTTTATGTTGTTTCCTCGCGTTCTTCTTTCCCCTCCCGCTCAGCCTCTCCCCGGTACCCTGCCCTTCTTTCCAGCCCATAGCGCGGAGCATGCGCACTGCTGCGGTCTCGTGGACCGCGCGGACTAGCTGCTGTAGTACGGGTTGGCCTGTGGAATAGATAAATAATAAAATCTTTAAATTGGATCTTTAAAAAAAAAACCGGCCAAGTGCGTGTAGGACTACGCACACGCAGTTGGCTGGTTTTTTTTTGGATGAATTTATAAGTTAACAATGTAGTTGAAAAACATGTTCTCCCATACATCGATATGCAAATGTAAGTTGGTAATCGCAAAAAAATATTGTTTATGTGATCATCATTCATTCTCCTGCCCTTATCCCAATCTATTTGGGGTCGGCGCAACATGTCCTTTTTTTCCATACTTCTCTATTATTCGTCATCTCGGTAGTCACCCCCTTTCTAGCCATGTCATCTTTCACACAATCCATCCATTTATGTGATAAAACTACAAATAAACGATTGCCGGACTTTTTCCTTTACTTGTGCTGTGAGACCTTGCTTCTTGCCAATTTTTATGAGTCTAGGTCAACGGGTTTATAGGTTTTGATTTATTTGCGAGTATCAAAATATTTCGCTTGTTGCGTGGCCGTATTTATTATTTGCGTTGACTTAAAAGCTTGAAATTTTTAGAGCTCCAAGAGACCGTATACCTACGTATTGGGCATTAATTTCAACTTGATACCTCAACGCGTTCCTGAGAAAAGGACTGACAGACAGACGGACAATGAAGTGATCCTATAAGGGTTTCGTTTTTTCAGTTTCCTAAAAATTCGAGCAAAGTAAATGAGTGTCTCTGGAAACTTTGATGTCTGCTTGTTCTACTAATCAGGCGGTGACTAGCACTTGCGCGCGCAATATACTAGCTTCATCTGTCTGACTGATCGACTCCTTGACAATTGAAAAGTGCATGTAATTAGTTTAATTTAATTGATATATACATAAGAACCCATAGCTGTTAATGTTTAGTATTTAATGTCCAATGTATATGCTGTTGGCGTACCTATTTTAAATAAATAAATAAATCAATTTAAATAAATGCTATGAGTTTGAGTTTGATTGAAGTCTTAGAAGAAGGAGGAGCCCGTGGCTAAGTATTAACAGCTGCACGGGTCGATCTATCAGGTTAAACTACGCTTGCCGGAGTTGGTCCGTGGATGGGTGACCATCTTTACATACCGAGACTCCTCCGTGCCTCGGAAAGCACGTTAGAAGTCCCGGCTGTCATTCGTGGATCTTTGACAGTCGTTACGGGTCGTCAGAAGCCCGAGTCTGACAACCAGTCTTACCAAGGGGTATCGTATTACCCGGTCACTGGGTTGTGGAGGTCAGATAGGCAGTAGCTCCATGTAAAATACTGGTATTCAGCTGCATCCGGTTAGACTGGAAGCCGACCCCAACATAGTTGGGAAAAGGCTAGGCAGATTGATTGATGTCTTAGAAGAAGAAGTCTTACCCGGTATAGGACCGTCGTGGTACTGCGTCCGGTGCGGCCTCTTCTGTCCAGAGAACTCGTGGTGTGTCTGTACTTGTCGCGGCGCTATGCCGAACTCGCCACGGTCTTCCTCATCCATAAAGTCTTCGGGACGCTGGTTCTGTACATAATGTTGGAAAAAAAATAATATACTCCTAATATTGGCCATAAAACCCTTAACATGATACAGATTCGCTAAACATCAGGTAAGGTAGTGTCAATCCTAATTATCCTACCTAACTATAATATTATAAATTTATATTATATTATATTATATATTTTTCTTTTTATTATATAATGTAGTAATCTGTGGAAAATGTTGTGGGTAGTATATTTGTAAAGCTCTAATTTTAAGACAACACTGTTTATGATTAGTGTACTACTGTTTGTTTTCCCAAATGAAATAAATAAATAAATGCGAAAGTAAGTTTGCTTATTTGTTACCTTTTCACGCCTAAACCACTGAGGTGATCATACTAAAATTTTGCATATACGTTGTTGTCAGCTGTACAGAAACGGACATAAGGTACCTTTCATAACGAAAAAAAGTACTGTTCCCGAGGCAAACAATAATGTTCTTATGATAATAGATGGCGCCACGTGTCTTTCCAGTCATGACTGAATTATATTATTACAAGCAGAGTACAACCCGAATTGATTGTCAAATTCTATATTAACGCGAGCGAAGTCAAGGGCAAAAGCTAGTCTCTTATATTATAAAGAGGTAAAATTTGTAGGTTTGTATGTAGGGGATAATCTCCTGAACGAATGATCCAATTCTAAAAATTTTTCTCACTGGTAGAAAGCTACGTTATTCCTGAGTGCTTATAGGCTATAAATTATATTTAGGTGTATCATGCTTAATAATAATAATAATAATAAATAAATAATAATAAATATGTTTGGACATATCACACAACGCCATCTAGCCCCAAGCTAAGCAACCTAATGCTTGTGTTATGGTAACGAGATGGCTGATAAACTACTTATATACATTTTTTTTTTTTTTTGTAAATACATACATATTATAGATAGAAAAACACCCAGACTCGGAACAAATACTTGTAGGTCGTACAAATATTTGTTCCGTGCGGGAATCGAACCCGCGACATGCTGCGCAGCAGTCAATCGCTCAACCACTGCGCCAACCGTGTCGTCGCTTAGTAGCCAAGCTATCACAATTTTTATCTAGCAAGCCGGAAAGAAATACCTCTTAAAACAGAATTATTTGCAAGCGCTGCCTAAGCGGTTGTTTAAAATTGAAAACAATGTATGGCAACATAAGCAGGATACATAGGTCTAAAAAGTTAGAACATTTTCGAAAAATAGTGTTGTGGAGGTGAGTTAGACAGTCACTCTATGACAAATATTGGTATTCAGCTGCATCCGGTTAGCTGAATACCAATAACCAAATTTTTTTTTTTTTTTGTGGATGGGAAATTACCAAATGACTTCTCCCGCTCTAGGCAGAGCGGGAGGGCGTGTCAGACTTTCACTGACTAAAACCCACCCATGCTCCTTCAACTGCCCGTGCCAGGGCCACGGTATCTCTTTCGAACTACCCGCGACCCCGGCGGCATCGGCCCAATTGACCCCGTCACTGCTGACATCTCTTTGAGGCGCGCGTGGAACACAACGCGCCGTCGACCCGGGCCTGGTCCTTACCGGACGGCGAGCTGCCCATTACTTGTCGTCCGCAAGCCCGCGCCTACGGTGGCCGGGAATCGGCAATCGATTCCCGCCGCCCAGGGCGTCTCCTACGGCGGCTAGGGGCGCGAGGGCGCAGCTGTTGCCTCTCCCTCACGCGTTCTGCTTCCTCCTTCGCGAGCATTACTGCTTCGCAGAAGGAGGTGACGGCTTCCCATACACTCTCGCTCCGCACCATGGCCTGGACCAGGTTTGGACGCGAGAGATCGCCGCCGCCGATCGCCTCCGTGAGAACACGGCGGTGCTCCGCCCAAGCCGGGCAGACCTCCACTGTATGCTCCACCGTGTCCTCCGGGTGATCCACACAATGGTGACACCCGGGCGTTTTGTGTATACCTACTGAAATTAAATAAATAATTTTTATACACCGGTAAAATATTCAATTCTAAACTCACCGAAAACGAAGCCTTTTCCGCTCTCGAGCTTTTGAAAGTGCTAGGGGTCCATCCTTCTTGTGAGCCCACGGTGTTCCCGAACCCCGCTGAGAAGCCGCCGGTGAAGGCTCCATGGAACCGGCGCCTACCATGCTCGTCCACCGCGAACTGGTCTGGCGCCTGTTGGTACTTGCGCTTTGACGGCACTTCATCTGATGGTGATAAAAGAGATTCAACGTTTTAGGCTATCCTCATGATAGGAACATCAATCAATCATCATAGTCAAATACCTTAAAAATTGAACTCTTCTAGACCCGACTAAATCTGTGACTTGGCGAAAAATTGCGACTAAATTTGGGACCTTCGCTAGGTGCCCTAGCTTTTGAGATTCAAATTGGGCGAAGCTGGGGAATGCTCCCCAGATCGACCACCTCCACCTCACCACCCTCACCACCCTTATATATAACTTTTGAACCAGTGACCGACTAATTCTGATATTCGGCGATCAATTTCGACTAATTAGCGACAAAATAAAAATCCCTGATGGTGGTCATGCCAGTTTTAGTCCACCGAAAATGCGGCCTTAGCCTTGTCGCACACGCGCCTTACGCTACAGTCAGAAAACACCGCCACCGAGCTGCGGACTAGTTTTAGCACATTTAGGCCGCTTCTCGCTTCGTGTGGCCGCCACTATTACTTTGTATAGTGTATTATCTATGGCCGCAACAGACCACTAAACGCTAACATTCGCTCCGCTTCATTAACTTCGTCGGAGGCTAAGTTTTCACGGTGAAATTTTTACAGAATAGACTGGCTGAAATTGCCAATAATTTGCGATCCCTCTGGTCCACAGGCTCTGGCCTCCGGTGCTCAATTATTATCGGGTGGGGGTGGGCGTGGGCCGTGAGTTCGGTTGGTATGCTATCAAATTACATAGTCATATCGCCTCGAACGATATAAGAATTGATGTTTCCCTGTTTTAAGGGTGTGGGTCGATTGAGGTAGTTCATTAATTACTCTGGTGTTAATTAGGATCCAGGCATGATGGCAGATGTGTATTAACTAAGCTAAAACTACTAATTTAGACATCTGCTAGTCTCTATCAAAATATATGAAACGTTTGATATATTTAATATAAGTATCCGTTATATTTTCTTGTATCCTTTAAAAATTTATTAACTTTTTCCAAATTTTACCAAAATTATTTCATTTTCTCTTTGAAAGAAAGAAAGAAAAATATTTTATTATATTGTTTTTTTATTGTTTGTTTTATTTTTTTTAACATTTTACAAAAATTGTTGCAATTTCTCTTTGAACATTTTAAGTACTTACACCTACATAATACCTCACGTTGCCTGAGCCATATATCTTTTGTTGGAAATTCTAAATAAATAAATTACACCGTAGTATTTGAATTGCTGTAAGTAGGTTAAAGAAGAGAAAATAGTTTTAGGATTTATTTATTGAATACCGAGTACACATTATAAAATAACAAGTAACAATAAAGTGGAGGTAAAACGACTACAATACGACCGACAAATCATGGGCTCATGGCCGGTCTGAACATTGGCTCTCCTAACTTTCACGCAAGTTCTCTCACTCACACTCGCCTCATGTCACCATTTTGGTTCCAAGAAAATGTTATTGCGCAGCCTTCTGCGCGAAGTTCGGACCGGCCATTATTCATTGACCGAATGATTTAAAATGAGTGTTTCCTTAAGTAGGACTATACTCCATTTACAATAAGATTAGACATTTAAACAACTCTTTTTTACAGTCCGTTCAAAAGATTTTGACTTTTATTGCGTTGGTAGCATGACAAATGGCAGCTGCAGTAAACAGTTGGTATTGTAACCACTTTTTTGCCTTTATTGTTTTTTTTTAGCCTACGGAACAGAAGTCAAAATCGGTTGAACGGACTGTAAAAAAGGTTTGTTTAAATGTCTACACCTATTGTAAATGGAGTATAGCTGCATAGATACAGAAATGTATAAAAACTTAAATACTAACGAAAATATCTTTGGCCAGACAATACTGGCAGCTAAGAAATACATGGCTGTATTATACAGTACTGTAGAGGTTTCATGCTTTGGTCAAACCTTAGCATAATTATACTGGCTGACATTCAATTATTCAAACATCGAATTACTCTTAAAGAAAAACGATGCTCGTTTTTCTAGAAGGGTGAGTCAGATTCAATTAGGGCTTCGCCTAGGAAGTGAATTAGTTTAATCTTGTGACAGAGTTTTTATTATAATACGGCGTAAGCCTTTCGTCTCCAGGCCTTGCTCTTCTTATTTAGTAGTTACAAACCTCCTATGAGGGCCTGAGTGGCTCTGGCTCTCACATCTCGAGCATAAATATATTATTACTTAGCTAGTGCTTTTGCCGACGGCTTCGCCCGCGTGGAGGTCGGAAATCATCCCACGGGAACGTACTACCGGGATAAAAAGTATCCTATGTCCTAATCCAGATTTTGGTCTACCCATGTGCCAAATTTCATCCAAATATGTTCAGCCGTTTTAGCGTGAAAGCGTAACAAACAAACAAACTCACTTTCGCATTTATAATAATACTAGCTTCCGACCGCGGCTTCGCCCGCGTGGTATGTCGATAAAAAGTAGCCTATGTGTAAATCCAGGGTGTCAGCTACGCCGCCAAAGTCGCGGGTTGTTCGAAAGAGATACCGTGGCCCTGGTACAGGCAACTGAAGGAACACGGGTGGGTTTTAGTCAGCAAGAGTCTGACACGCCCTCCCGCTCCGCCCAGAGCGGGAGGTCATTTGATGATTTCCCATCCACAAAAAAAAAAAAGAATGGTTTCAGCTACCTCCATACCAAATTTTATCAAAATTGGTGCAGCCGTATGAGCGTGAAGAAGTAACTAACACAAACAAACACACACACACACACACACAAACACACACACACACACACACACTCACTCTTGTGTGTGTATACAAATACATACTACACTCGCAAACTTTCGCCTTTATAATATTAGTGTGATAATAACTTCCTTATATTAGATAATTCCTTCGATGCCACTCGTATAATATGCATTCCACAAATGATCACAAATATTTGACGTCATCTTGGCTACACAAATTAATGGATGAATCATGAAATCACGCTAATATTATAAAGGCGAAAGTTTGTGAGTTTGTGTGTTTGTATGTTTGTTACTTCTTCACGCTCAAACGGCTGGACCGATTTGGTATGTAGATAGCTTATACCCTGGATTAACACATAGGCTACTTTTTATCCCGGTTTACGCGGGTGAAACCGCGGGGCGCAGCTAGTTAGATAATAAATTATAATTAGTAACTAAAAGGACTAATAAACATACAATAATGTAAACTGCGTTCGCGATTTAGTTTCCAAACATGGTATACAAATATACTAGTCAATACAATAATACTAGTCATTCTGAAATCAACTTAATTTATACGTACATAAAGTTGATATTCTCTCAAACGTCGATTGCACACAAGTGTGCATAAGAAAAAACGTATATCATCTATTTTAATATATAAAATTATATATTATAATATATATAATATCATAAAATACCATCATCCAATGGCGACCGCGGGCTTACAGTTGTAAACTGTCGATAAATTGTGACTATACCACATAATAGGTTGGGGAAAAAGTTTCTTCGCATTTTTTAAGAAAATTCAAAACATTTTTTAATATACATTATTTACATTTATCTAAAGTATGTAGGTACCATTTTGTTCGGTAACTTTCTGCCATCTTGTAGGTAGGGACATGATCCCATTGCTATAGAAATTTTGGGACTTCTGATCAAAATACCGCGACAAGTGGTTTTGGCAGTCCTCTCGTGATGTTAACCTGACACTGCCTAAAGAATCTGAAGAGACCGAAACAGGTGGAAATCTGAAGGTGCAAGGTCAGGACTATACGGCGGATGCATTAACACTTCCCAGCCAAACTCTCTTAATTTTTGCTGAGTGGCTAAAGATGTGTGAGGTCTAGCGTTATCATGATGAAAAACCACACCCCTTCTGTTGATTAATTCCGGCAGCTTTCTCTCAACTTCTTGCTTAAATCTCATCAGTTGTTCGCAGTAGAGTTCAGAATCGATAGTCCTGCCTGGTGGTAACAGCTCATAATCAATAATGCCTTTCCAATCCCACCACACACACAGCATCACCTTGTTGCGAGTGAACCCGGGTTTCGCCACAGTCTGTGAAGCCTGACCGGCCTTTGACCACGACCTTTTTCGCACGTTCTTGTCGTACGTGATCCACTTTTCATCACCAGTTATCAGCTTCTTCAAAAATGGTTCGGTTTCATTACGTCGTAATAAAGAATCACAAATGAGTACACGGTTCATTAGGTTTCTTTCAGTGAGCTCGTGAGGTACCCAAATATCGAGCTTTTTTGTGTACCCAGTTTTTTTCAAATGAGCCAAAACTGTTTTGTGGTCAATTCCCAGTTCTTCAGCTACGTTGTAACTACTGATATGCCGATCTTGCTCCACTTTTTCAAAAATGGCATCCATTTTATCCGTGATAGGGCGACCAGAGCGTCGTGCATCTTTGGCATCAAAATTTCCGGATTGAAAACGCTTAAAACAAATTTGTGCTACTCTCACAGACACTGCACTGGGTCCATAAACATCGCAAATTTTTTTCGCGGCTTGCGTTGCATTTTTACCTTTTTTGTAGTAAACTTTTAAAACGTATCGAATTTCTTCATTAGATTCACTCATCTTGACAGTACGAAAAACAAATGAAAATCACACTTTTTCCTAATTTGAATTTGGAATTATGTTCTTTAAAATTTAAACTTTCAATGATACCAAAACCAGCCAGATACAAATAGTATAACCAAAGATATTTTATTTTAAGTTCATACATACTATAATGCGAAAAGACTTTTTCCCCAACCTAATACAATATAACGTATTAATTTTCGGTAGTTTATAATCAATCCATGTCAATCTGTCAATGAACTGGCATCATACAAATGAATCCGACGGAATGCACCTTGCGCGCTGATTGGTGCCCCGCGCCGCAATCTCTGTCATTCGTTCGTTCGTCGCCGATTATAAACAAACAGATGCTTTTCATCATCATTCTCCTGCCCTTATCCCAATCTATTTGGGGTCGGCGCAACATGTCCTTTTTTTCCATACTTCTCTATTATTCGTCATCTCGGTAGTCACCCCCTTTCTAGCCATGTCATCTTTCACACAATCCATCCATCGTCTCTTTGGTCTTCCCCTACTCTTATAGCCATCGACATTCATACTCAAAACTTTCCTCACGACATTTTCCTCACTCCTCCCCATCACATACCATGACAGCCGATTTCCGCACAACTTTTCAGTCACCGGTGCCACTTTTAGACTTCCTCTTATGTACTCATTTCTTATTCTATCCATTCGTGTAACACCACGCATCCCTCTTAGCATTCTCATCTCAGCTGCATGCAACTGCTTTTCATTCATCCCTTTTGTGGCCCGACATTCTGATCCATACAAGACAGCAGGTCTAACCATTGTTTTATATATCTTCCCCTTAAGTTTAAGGGGAATGCGGGAGTCGCAGATTGTCCCCGTGACCTGCCGCCATTTCATCCATCCAGTGTTAAACAAAACAAACAGATGCTTTTGTGGTTTTTAATCATTTTCGTGATGAAAATAAGTAACTAAAAGTTATACTTAATAATATTTATTTGGATCTCCTACAAAGGTCACACAAATACAATAGAAATCACAACAATATTCTATCGATAATTTAATAGTTCTTTTGCGAGTTTTCTTAGGAAATTTTCAACAGCTCTCTTAAACACGCTCTCTTTCACGTTGTGACACGACCGAGTGCGCACGTACCTACATGTAAGCGAAAAACGTAAAGAAGTGTGCGGTGCGACGTGAGTGTCGGTGATAATGTCTTTAAATACTGTTAAATGTAGCAATTGCAACATTGTTATATCGGAGTTGCTTGCTTTTGTGCAAAACAAAGCGGATGTGATGGACGAAGACAGTATAATACGTTTGTGTAATACGGCGTTCCAGAGTGAGGAAATTGTAACGGCTAAAAAGTTACTTTTTGAATCTGTGCAAACCAGTAGTCGCAACATAAACCGTAAAGGAGATGGTAAAGAAAAACGTGACATGGAGGACATCATATGTATCATAAAGGAGACTGACCCTGAGTGCTTGCCAGTCTTCGTTGCAAGAGAACTTCAGCGTTTACCACCAGTCACTTTTGACCATTTGGATGCTACGAGGCTGCTAAAAGATATTATAAAGTTGCAGCATGATATCTCTGTCATAAAAGAAAATTATGTGACCAAAGATATGTTGAAAGTTTCATCTCCTGAGGTGAAAGATTTTGTAAATTACCGGCCCCGAGGAGCAGGACGTATGGACAGCTTTGATTGTGAGAGTGGGCCTATTGGATTACCACATATTTCGGCAGACGAGTTTGTTGAAAAGACAGAGGTAACAAATAATAACTTGCAGGTACCTCGGTACACAAATACATCTGTTTCGCACGGACCTACACCAAAGCATCGTAACACTGTTTCACCGGCGCAATCCATATCGGAGATGCGGGTGCCTATCAAAACTGGGTCGGTGGAGCCAAGGAAGGAGCGCGTGGAGGCCGGCACTGCGGTTTCGACGGGCTTACCAAAACATAACAACAATAATTCCTACGCTGAGGCTGCCGCTGTTATTTTAGAATTGACGCACAGTAACGGGGAACATCAAGACATGAGTCATAATTTGAAGTCTACTAACACTAATGAACCAAAGTTGTTAGTAGAAACAATGCAGGATAATAAGAATGAATGGACGTTGGTACAAAGAAAGCGAAATAGAAACAAATTCGTTGGCAGGAAAGGGACAGCTGATGTTATGACGGAATGCAAGTTCAAGGCTGCAGATATAAACGTACCGTTCTACATATATAATGTAAGCAAGGATTGCCCCTCGACTGATATAACCGAATACATTAAAAGTAAAACGGGGGTAGAAGTAAAATTAGAAAAAATCAATATGAAATTAAAGAAGGATTATGAGGCGTTTAAATTCATGATTCCTAAGGATACATTATCTATTTTTATGGATGAAAAATTGTGGCCAAGTGGAATATCCTTCCGGAGATATGTTACGTTCAATAAAAAGTGGATGAAGAGTGATAATCAACAATCGAGTGCTATCAATACTAAACAAAAGTAATGGATGTGGACACAACTCAACTAAACTCAACTAAGCTAATTAGTTTCAACTGTAAGTCTTTTAAAAGATCATTTGAATGTGTTAAAATGTTAAGCAGTGAGGCTGATGTGATAGGACTGCAAGAGACTTGGTTACAACCTAGTGAAATACCGTACTTAGGGGAAGTAAACAAAGACTTTAGTTTCTTTGGCAAGTCTGCGATGGATACAGGTGTAATGTTACAAGGTCGTCCGTTCGGAGGCGTGGCCTTACTGTGGAGAAATACGATATTTGATTCAGTGACTGTGATCCCATGCAGCAGCGATCGCGTTGTTGCTATTAAAGTTCTTGTGTTGGATCGATCTAGCTTGATTTTTAATGTATATATGCCTACTTGTTCACCCGACAATCTATTAGAGTTTGTGGAATGTTTAAGTGAAATAGCGGCCATAGTGGAAAGTAGTGATACCGAAAATGTTTTCATACTAGGGGATTTTAATGCACACCCAGGGGAACTCTTTGGAAAAGAAATGTTGAATTTTTGTTCAGATCAAAATTGGTTTTGTGCGGACTTAATTAAGCTGGGGGTTGACTCGTATACCTTTGTAAGTGATGTACATGGTAGCCGTCGGTGGCTAGATCATTGTTTGGTAACTGAGGCCGCGTTGGAGACTGTAACATCCGTTAGGGTGCATTACGATATTTATTGGTCAGATCACTTCCCGTTAGAGGTGCAATGTAATATGATGAGGGCCAGGCCGAAGTCTACTTCACTATATGAGTTTAAAATAAATAAAGTTACGTGGGGTGAACGTAATATAGATCAGCTCGAATTGTATACTAAAGAATGTAATTCTAAATTAAGGCAAATTGATTTTCCGAGTAAATTAAGTCAATGTAGTGATGAAATGTGCAATGAACTAGAACATAGGGAAGTAATTGACCACTTATATAAAAAAATTATTTTATCGTTACGGGAGGCTGCTGAGTCTACCTATGATAGTCACGGTAGGGGGGGGGGGTCGGAAGAGGTCGACCTATCCTAGGGTGGAATAAGCATGTGAGGGACGCTCACCGGATTTCTAGGCAAATGTTTACAAATTGGGTATGGCATGGTAAACCAATCACGGGATATATTCATAAGGAGATGGTTGAGTCCCGAAAGATTTTTAAACAAAAACTAAAGTTTTGTCAAAATAACCAAGACCAAATTAAAATGGACATATTGGCTTCAAGGCACGGAAAGAAAGACTTTCGTGGATTTTGGAAACATACCAAAAAATTAAACCCTAAGCCTAGCATTCCGGTGTGTGTCGATGGTGTAAGTACGCCCGGGGAGATCGCAGACTTGTTTATGGAACATTTTAAAGTAAAACTACCTGTGAACTCGGATGCTAATAGTGTCAGTGCTGGGGCTGTTGTGTTAGAGGTACCTGCTCGAATTACAGCTAAGCAGGTTAGCTTAATAATTAAAGAGATGAGACGAGGCAAATCGCCGGGACATGACAGCCTCAGCATAGAACATTTCGTACATGCTGGACCGCATCTCCCAAGACTGCTAGCGTTATTGTTTACGTTCTGTATCCGACACACCTACCTACCTGCGGAGTTGATGAGAACGGTGGTTGTACCAATATTGAAAAATAAAATCGGTGACGTCAGTGACAAAGGTAATTACAGACCGATCTCATTTGGCTAAAGTACTTGACGGTGTGTTTGAGAGACAACTTAGTAAACAGCTTAAAATACACGATGCTCAGTTCGGCTTTAGGCCACAGTTATCGACTGAGTGTGCTATTCTGTCCCTCAAGCATACTGTCAGGTACTATACAGACAGAAGTACGCCGGTATATGCGGCGTTCCTGGACCTTTCCAGGGCATTTGACCTAGTCAGGTATGACACGTTGTGGTGTAAGATGCGCGAAGCGGGAGTGCCTGACGCCATGACAAATATGTTTCAGTATTGGTATGGCCACCAAACAAACCATGTTAGATGGGCCAATGAGTTGTCTGAGGAGTACAGGTTGGAATGCGGGGTGAGATAGGGTGGATTGACCTCGCCCGCGCTTTTCAACCTGTATATAAACCAGCTGATGGTCGAGCTCAGTAGCACACATGTCGGCTGTTCTATTGACGGTCTGTTTGTGAATAGTATTAGTTATGCGGACGACATGGTGCTGCTGAGTCCGTCAGTTGGCGCACTCAGGAAATTGTTGGCTGTCTGCGAGACTTATGCTGAAGCGCATGGACTTGTGTATAGCGTACAGAAAAGTAAACTACTTGTATTTAGGGTAAAGCGTAAAAAACCAGCACATGTCCCACCGGTTATGTTAAAAGGTGTGGCCCTTGAAAGGGTGCTAGATTTTAAGTACCTGGGGCACATAATTACTGAGGACTTGAAAGTTGACGCTGACATGGAAAGAGAACGGAGGGCGTTGGCTGTCCGATGCAATATGTTGGCCCGCAGGTTTGCACGTTGTACACCACAGGTCAAGGTTACTCTTTTTAAGGCATTTTGCCAATCATTGTACACGTGCACCCTGTGGGTTCGATATACGCAAAGGGCATACAACGCCCTCAGAGTGCAATATAATAACGCCTTCAGAATGTTGTTGGGGCTTCCACGTTACTGCAGTGCATGAGGAATGTTTGCCGAAGCTCATACTGATGGTTTTAATACCATCCTGCGAAAAAGGATTGCGTCCATGATGCACAGAGTGTGTGGGAGCGTCAACGGCATTCTGAAGGTCATCTGTGAGAAGCCCTGTTGCGCCATTAGGGCGCATTGGGTACATGTACATGTGCATGTGCCTGGTGCGTCAGGTGAGCGCAACAGATACATGAATTAATTAATAATAATGTCTAAGATTTGTCACTAATTTACTAACATAGTTTATAAGTAGTGTGTATTACTAACATCATATGGACGAAATGTCTGAAATAAATTATTTTTATTTTTATTTATTTTATTTAAAGCGTGATCATTCTTCACCATGATAACACTCGGCACACTCCGCCAGACGGGCAGTCGATTTATTGAGTACCTACAGCAGGTGCACAGTTAATGAGCAGGTGCCTTGATATTTATTTATTTTCAAAAATCAAAGTGACGCTTCGTCGCTTTGATATTATAAACCGCAGTGACTTCATTCCAAAGGGCTGCGGTATACAACCCCAGGAATGAAGAATTTTCCGATCTTGCCGGTGGGAAGCACGACTGCACCAGGCAAGATCGGAAGATTCATCATTTTTATTGGAGGAGTTTTAAAGGATACCTACAAAGGTGTAGGTATCCTTTAAAACTCCTCCAAAATCTAAGCGACACATTATTGACACTTCTTCCGACATGCACGAAGTCGCGGGCACAGCTAGTAGGTACTCAATAAAGTTACATTTAATAGTCAAATTAAACTACTATTAAACAAACAATTGAAGTTTCAGTGCTAAATAAACTAGCTATATAACCTTAGTTATACTAGTAACGTACCTAGTTACTGTATTGTTTATTAAAAAATATATTGATTAACATACTTGATCACAAACAATTAAATGAGTGCATTTCCTTTATTTGACTCCTGTTTGTTTTCACTCATGGAAATTTACCGCTGAGACCGACCAATCAGGGACGGTTCACAATTTTATGAGTGATAAAATCGGGCAGATTGTGAACCCTGTCGGTAAGTGCAGGGTTCGTTTATAATTTGACGGTTTGACATGGATAGATTATAAACTACCGAAGTTCATAATTATATATCGCTGTCGCCCTCGGTAGCGATACTGGTTACTGGGTCTTAATTGTGCATGTAGCATGTATTATGCACGAAGACATTGCCTATAGTTGTTGCGTTTTAGCATGGCAATAGAGGTCATTGCCCTTTCCCTAATATCTCTTCGTAGAAACCCAAATAATAAACTATGTATGGTTTTTTTATTATTGGAACATGTTGAAGATAATGATAGATATCGATTCAGGACATTAATTTAGGAGAAGTTCATTTCAGTTTTTGAAATAATGCAAAATGCTAAAATGCGACAACTACAACAAAATGACTGCGAGGCACAAACCAAGTGCCGACAGTACGTATAAAGGAAAGTTACAAATTGGACTGTAAAATTATCGTGGATAAACCCCCGTTCCCACTGGCGTAATAAAATCGCGGCGGGATTTTATAGCGCACTGGATTTTCAACTCTCGTTGTTGAGCCGAGCGTTGAGAATCCAACTTAACAATAACAGAGTACATTCTAGCGCGTCGAAAAAACACACTGTTGCATTTTGCACTCTCGGCGCTAAGCAGAGCGTTGAAAATTCAGTGCGTTATAAAATCCCGCCGCGATTTTGTTACGCCCGTGCGAACGGGGGTTTACAGTTCATCATGCTGTGGTATATAGGGTACCTAATTAGTTACCGATACTTTGTACTCATGATAACAAACAACTTTTACTATGGGACCAAACCTGAAATCACGAAAAATAAATCGGCTGTTCCCCAGTATTTTGACGAGTTATGCGAACATAAATGTAGGGAACAGGTGATTTTTTTTTTGCGATTTCATGTGTTGTCATGAGCACAACCATGGTGTTTTTGTATCGTCACTAATTACCAGACACCCTATATAATACAATGAACAGCTCTATTTACTTATGAAACTACACTACACTTTGAACAGCACCCTAATTGCTAATCCATTGCTTCATATGTTCGAAAAAATTGTGTGCTCGACTATGTAAATAACGCAATGAATGTTGTTGAACTGTTAAACTGAAACCGATTCCGATTGATAATGTGTTACGCGATTAGGGTGCAGGACGACTATCCGTCGTAACAACACACCGAGAACTGAGCATTATTTGGTCAGATCACCTATCGTAGCTGGTGGCGTTCTGTAGTTCCTGCCTACTCCCATGGGAAGAAGGCGTGACTTTATGTATGTGTATCATCTATCAAAACGTTACCATTTAATCCATACCACCGTTTTTTTAACGTTTTCGACGGACCTCTATTTCCTTCCTGTACTTGTGGCAAGCTTGGCCCACTTGGCAAAAGTACAGGATGGCCAAGCAGACTTGGCTTGTTGTCTATGGTCTGGCTGTGAGTAATGCCGAGATTTCTATGCATTCGACGCCTGTTTCTTGAAACACTCTTAGTGGTATTTTCACCAGTACAGGAAATGGAGTTACTTTCTCTCTCTGTATAAGCAGACGACGACGCCAACGGAACGTCCTCCGCTGATGGGTTCACAAAACCGCCCCAATTACTAGGCCCCGACCTCACCCAAAAACCAACTTTATTAATTCCAAGGTTAGCTTTAAAATTGAGAAGTCTTAGTGCTTCAAACGAGTCCTCGTCGACAGACAGAAGCACAATTTGACCACTAAATGTTTTCGTGACTTCAAACACTTTCCAATTATCGATTTCGAGTCCTGGGTTCTGTACTCGGAGCAGTTCCAAAGCTGTTGCTACGGTAACGCCCTCTTTGTCCGGTATTAAAATTGATAATGTAATTGGCTTTGGCAATTCGTCTTGCGGCATTATAGACAGATTCGCTTCAGGCCACGGCTTAAGTGATGGGACCTCCATCTCAAGCCATTTTCGACTCATGTGGTTTTCACAGTTCATGAGAATCCAGCCAGTTTTGTAAGTACTTCCTAAAAATTTTGGTCCGGCGCCTTGCACTCCTATCTGGACTATGACTTGGTTAATAGACTGATGGACTAACGTCATTTGTTTTTTGGTCATGGGGGTAACATTGCGGATACCAACAGGAATCGGTTCAGCATCTTTATTCACATTTGCGTCGTTATCCTTGAAAGTTTCGTGATTCTCTGAAGGTTGGTCCCAATGGAAATGGGAGTCATTTTCCGACGTAGTCTGCCTACGATCAGGCTCACTAAAGTCAAACTGTCTTCTGCCCTCCTCGACAGGTGAGCGCGGCTTATAAGTTCGACCCTTATACTTTTCATTAGACCCATCATAAATACAGCTGGTTGTCATTGCTTGTGTTTCATTCCGAAGCCCATCTCGCAAGGCTCGGTCGGAATCCCTGTAGTCGAGGTCAACGCTACTCTCCCATGAGCTTTTCTGGTACTTTGAAACTTTGAGCTTTTTGTCCTCAGAATAGCTGTAAGTATGAGCACGTTTTGGTGGATGCGTCTCGTTTCGTAGCCCTAATCGTGAAGGCCGATCAGGCTCAGGCCAATAGCTAAGTGATGTACCACCTTCCGATGAAGTTTTCTGGGCCTTATAAGGTTGGTCAGAAAAAGGTTTTACATCACTGCTGTCGTTATAACGACGGTCGACAGCCCTCATTCCATCTTGAACTTTTACTTGCAAGGCGTCAGCATCGCTGTAGTTTAGCTGTGTACGCTCATATGAATTATTCGACCGGCAATCCATGAGAGTCGAGTCGTGTCGAGATCTTGGTGGTGAGCGATGTCTCTCCCAGTAGTTCGGCTCTTCACAATCCACATGCGAGCCTTTCATGATCTTGTAAGGTGGTTCCCAATGGGGCTCGCCCTCGCTAGGAGGCCGTTTTCGCAGATTCGTCTCATAAGCTCTCTCTTGCGATGGTTCAGCTTCTTCCCAGTAATTCAGGTCTGAAGTGTGTAAAACCTCCTTTGTATAGGTTTGGGGGGGCCTATAAGGTTGACGCAAGAAGGATTCTCGATTAGTTTTTTCATACTCATTACGAAGGGGGTTTGGCTTGTTTCGTCGGGCTACCTTCCAGTAGTTCGGGCTTGTGCCTCTATCCTGTGAAGTTCGTCTGGCGACTCTATCCTGTGAGGTTCGTCTGGCGACTCTATCCTGTGAGGTTCGTCTGAAGACTCTATCCTGTGACGTTCGTCTGGCGACTCTATCTTGTGACGTTCGTCTGGCGACTCTATCTTGTGAGGTTCGTCTGGCGACTCTATCCTGTGAGGTTCGTCTGGCGACTCTATCCTGTGAGGTTCGTCTGACGACTCTGTCCCGTGAAGTTCGTCTGGCGACTCTGGCATCACTAGGATTACGCCAAAATGATGCTTGATCAGGCTCAAACTCTCTAGAAAGACTTTCCAACGGCCGTACTCTCAGCTTTGGGTGTTTTTTCTTGGTTTTCTTGGGAGGGTTTAAAGAATTTTCTGGAGCAATATGTTCTATTCCAGGAATTATTTGACAAATCTGTGGCCATGACAAGTGACACACTTCACGTGCTTTATTAACATTGACATTAGCAGAAAGAAGCTTTCTCAATTTCTTTTTTTCGGAATCCTTCAACTTAGTTTTGGGTTTCGGCATGGCGCAGGTGCGATCTGGGAGTAAAAGAAAATCCTAGAATTTATCAGCTGTTTTTTATTCCAATTAACTCCTAGTTGGCACACTAAGCAAAATAAATAATAATTTCAAATGCAGTAAGTTTCGAGTTATTTCACATTGTTGTCTTCTCAAAGATTCTGTTTTGAATCAGCCTTTTAACATCAGTCAATTTAAAGCCACTACTTATGGTCACCATTGTATTGTAGACATTGTAAGTAATGTCTGTTAACATCGGTCAAAATTAACTTTGCAATGAGAATGACATTTGCAGGCTTTTCTTTTGCATACCATTAGGATTTTTTATATCCTAGTTAGAAGTGATATGCAGTGTTTTTTTTCCACAGAAGACTAGGTATATAGGCACAGGTTCTTTTGAAATCCATATTTTGCCAATGGCAGTCTCATGTAGGAATGGCCTAGGTTTGTATGCTAAATGGTGTATTGTAAATAATAAAAAATACAAAAAAATATGAAGAAGGATACAGTGAGGCAAACAACAAACATGATTATTAGATTTGAAGAATAAGGAACAGATGATTGTGTATTAAATTGGATGGATAAGGACATTTCTCATATTTGCTACATTTTGTAGTACCTACCTACCTAAAATATTAATTAAATATTTTATTTACTGTAAGTAGGCAGACTATGACACCTAAATTATAATAAAACACGCCGATTTATTCACATTTTAAATTAATTTTTAGAATTTTACACACCTATGGTTAAAGGGCCCCACATCGGTTCGCTAGCAGTTCTCCGACAAGCGGTCATTCATAAAAACAGATAAAAACTGTTTTTATGAACCACCTGCCAGCGAACTGCTAGTGGACTGTAAATGTATGGGGGGCCCTTAAGGATTTGGATTACCTTAATCGTGATAACCAGCGAAATTCATGAAACCCACATACGCGTGGCATGTTCTTAAAATGCAGGTTGATTTCATTGCCAAACTGTCGACCCCAAATTAGTCATTTGTTTTAACAATGTTTAATTGTTTATGAACAGAAATGTTTTACTTACAAGTTAAATCCGCTAAACAATCAATAGTACTTAACGTACATAAAATACAGGACTACGCGAAAATCTTACTTATTATGAGAGAAGGATTCGTTTGCTGATAAATTCAAACATTATAAGCAATCTTGCAAAAAACAATAAAACAGTAAGACTGAACTCACCTTCTTCGTATGGTTCCAATTGTGTCCCGTAGCGTACTATATTGTCGTCGTCTGAATCACTCATTCCTACTAAGACGTAACTAATTTACACTTATTTTGATGGTATTTTAGAACAATTTTGCGATTTATTACAAAAATATCGTGGCAAGCGACAAACTGATTGACATTTTGACAACGTGATTTGATTTTCATGGATTTTTATAATCTAACCACAGATTAATAATAAGTCACAGACGAAGTACAATACCTAGTACTCAGACCTAGTATTATAGTAAGTTGATGGTTCTAAAGCAGAGAACACGTATTTATTATTCTCATAACGGAGTTCTAAGGAAGCAAGGAAGGAGTGTAGCAGGGAACAAAAATCTAACATCTGTCTGTCACTTTGAATATTGTCAATTGTCATACCGTTTATATTAGACAGGAGCCGTACTCAATCTGCCTAGCCTTTTCCCAACTATGTTGGGGTCGGCTTCCAGTCTAACCGGATGCAGGTGAATACCAGTATTTTACATGAAGCGATTGCCTATCTGGCCTCCACAACCCATTAACTGGGTAATACGATACCCCTTGGTAAGACTGGTTGTCAGACTTTCGGTCTTCTGACGACCCGTAACGACTGTCAAAGATCCATGAATGACAGCTAGGACCCGGGACCAACGGCTTAACGTGCTTTCCGAGGCACGGAGGAGTCTCGGTATGTAAAGATGGTCACCCATCCACAGACCGACCCCGGCAAGCGTAGCTTAACCTGATGGATCGACCGATACAGGGGCCGTACTATGACTTGAAAAAGATCATGGGTCCATCGTGGTTCTGCTGTAAAAAAAGAATGGTGCTAAGTCGTATATAGCTCCGTCTCTCTCTCACACTAGAACCAAGATGGATCCATGATCTTTTTTCACGTACGGCCCCAGGCGTGGCGTAAATAGTGGTTCAACGTTAAGGGGTCGATACTCCGTATATTCAGCTATCACATACCACAATTTGAACCGTTTTTTTTCTAGGTCTCGGATTAAGTATTTTTGCATGTGACAGCAGTTAGCACATGCATTTCACAGATAGAAACGAAAAACAAATGAAAAAATAATGTAATTTATAGAAAATACAGCCAAATTAGTAAAGCAAGGTGTCGATTTCAAATAATAATTTTAAAAACATTTTATTCTGGTAAAAATGGTTCAAATTGTGGTTTGTGATAGCTGAATATACGGTGTATCGACCCTTTCACGTTGGGCCACTATTTACGCCACACTATATAAAATAAATAAAAATACCCACAGGTAGGTACCTACTATACTAAAAATGTGTTGCCAAATATTACGCCTATTATTTACGTAGTAATTAACTATTTAGTAATTGCTATTATGATTAGTAGTTATTTTTGTGGGTCTGAAGCACTGCTGAGTTAGTACGTCATACATAAGTACCTACCTCCTTGGTTAGTTAGTAAACTCGATGAGGGAAGGTCCGTGCGTGTCATGATAGGTCCATGGTCATGAATGACTACTTATGCCATGATTCTACACCACAGACCAGCTCGAAAGCGTCAGGGTAACCGGCGAATCTTTAGTAAAATCCTCACTTTAAAAACCGTACTAAAGGCTGTATGGACAGGAAAACTCGACATATTTCTAGCAGTCGATGAACACTTCATACGTAGTATCCCTAAGTACTCGTAGTCTGTGAACACTTCTGATTAACAAAATGTATGGGATAGAGTAGAGTTAGTACTTTGAACGTACGCCATACCTGCTAACTTGGGCTAACGGCCAATTTTCAGGTATTAAGGTACAGTCAGCAACAAAAGTCGATTAACACTTGCAGTTTTTTAATCTTAATTATTAAGCGAAATATTTAATTCAAATCGGAACAGAAGTACTTAAAATTTTAAGAACATTAACTCTTAACAGTAAAACGAAAAAAAAAGCAGTTTATCGAATCATTTTGTGTTAATTTAGATGATGTTAAAAAGTAGCAGTGTTAACCGACTTCTGTTGCTGACCGTACGTACTAAAGTTACGTAAAAATATTATGTAAGTAGGTACCAGGTACTTACTCACTTTTCTTAGTCTGCTGATTTTTATGTAAGTACTTATGTTTTACAGAATATCGTTAATAATTGATAATCAATATTGCCAGACCCTTCCCATCAGGGAATTATAAAAAGCTCGCAAAACTTGATGTCATCTTACTTGATAGTTTGTCTTCATTTTTATTTAAGTAATAATAGGTACTCGGGGGAACTATTTCAATACTATTTGAAAAGCAGCCAAACCAATCGTAGCTTCCAAACATCCCAAAGACACTCAGGTCACTCACACACAGGTCAAAAGTAAACCACGATCAAACAGTAGGTATGGGCAGTGGTTTATTTTGTTGTACTCGTAAGAGATCGACCGACAGCAATTTCTACTGGGCTCAAATGTCTCAAAGTCTCAAATAGTCAAATTAAAATGCCATATTGCTTTAAACGTAAATTGAAATATATTTCACAACCAATCAGTATGATATAAAACCAAAATATTAATAATGGAGGTATATCACGATTTCAGAACACAACATCTAAACAGATTACAAACATGAGATTAGTAAGTATCTACATTTAATTTGGAATATTGCTTTTAGTAAAATGAGCAGTTTAATATTACATTATGTATACCTATATTTAAATAATTGTTATTTAAAAGTAGCATATCACTGGTATCATGCAGTCAGTCTGATACCCGCAAGAGGATAAAAGCTGTTTTAAAATATTCCATTTTATGAAATCATTACTTAAGTGACGGATCTCCCAGTGTTGCGAATAGACGAATCATTTTGACCTCAATTCTTTACAAAAATTGCAATTTTATTGCAAGCAAAAATAATGACTAGGTACAACAAAATGAGCTTTTTCAAGTAGGTACAAAACTCTAACCAATAAGCGACCACACAACACAAAGGACGTCACTCGGCTACACGATGCGTTGCAGTGCGTTTGTCCACCGCAGCCGTCACCAGGACGTCACCGAGAACGAGATGACGGTGCCGAAATAGCGATTTACTATGGCCGCGTGTCCACCGCACGTTTATGTCACCCGAGCACCGACATTCCGGCCGCTGAAGTTTCGAAAAGTTCAGCGCGACTGCTAGAACTCGGCCCGAGATTATGACGGGCCGATGAGCCGGCAATACAGAACACGTTTGATCTTGTCAACACACTGCCGTCGCACAACTGTAAGTTAGAATTGACCTCAAATTAATTCTACTTATGATTATAATTCTGTAAAGCCATATTAGTTACGGGCGCGAATCTTATTTTAATCAACATACCTACAACTTGACACTTTAAAGTTTAAGTTCCTAAGTCTTCTAGAACCTTTTTTCGATCCTCAGTGTGCACTGTGGATCACAAAAGGCTCTAGAAGACTTTGTTTATAGACTTCAGGGACATTGTAGACTTCTCATTGTTAAAATCTCTAAGAACTACAATGAGTGGCAATTAACAAAATATGTATCTTCTAATGACAAAGAAAAAGTTACCCAAGTTAAACAAAAGATCTAGCTCTAAGAAGTATCTCAAAAAATCATAAATAAATAGTTATACAACCGTGTGCCGATTGATTCCGTTATTCTTGCGGTTCCGGAGATATATGCATTTTTTATACCAGCTCTATATATATTTTTTGCAAAAAAATATAAGTTGCTAATTCGCCTACCAGATTGTATCCTATGATATATATAAGCATATTATTGGCTATTAGAATCCATTTCAAGCAAAAAAACCGACACTTTAAAGTGTAAGTTCCTAAGTTTTCTAGAACCTTTTTTCGATCCACAGTGGCGGCGCAAGCGGTGGCGCTGGAACGGCGCACGCGGTGGCGCTCGCGGCGCCGCACGCTGTGTCATTAAGTATGTTATAAAGAACTTCAACCGAAGAAACCCGCCGCGTCCCCCACTGCGTCCGTCGCGGCGTCGCCCGTCGCTTCACCCGCCACATGCGACGCTACAATTCAAACAAACGCGTGCAAAATCGCGTCTCCGTAAACGCTCTCATAGAACGCCCTGTTTGAATTTAGTGCAGGCTGCGCCGCTCAACGCGCCGCGCGACGCCCCGCGTGTCCGTAAACGAGGCCTTAGTCTTCTAGAGCCTTTTTTCGATCCACAGTGCGCCGCGTGCGTGTCATAAACGGAGAAAACGCTTGACGCCCCGCAGCCCGCCCCGCGCACCGCGTGTCCGTAAACGAGGCCTTAGACAGATAGATAGCATCCAACTAAAAACTGCCTCTTTGTTACTGAACATACATATTTTGGCCTTGTTTGGGATTTGGGGGCAGAATCGTGGGGGAAATAAATACGAATAACTAGACTTTTAACAACTTATAAAACTGTTTTGCGAGGCCCCTTCATGCGCGAGGCCGTCAGCCGTCGCCGAGACGCCGCCACTGGTCTATATTAGGCAAAGCATGTCTGAAAATGTCGCGATTAATAGAAAATTGATCTTTTAATGCTCGATTTAATGGAGAACCAATTCGAATCGAATCGGAGATTGAGCTTTTTAAAGTGAATCGACATACCTAGCGCCATCTAGTGACCTTATTGCAAAACTATTATTAATATTGGTTTTATAGCCTCGTTTTAGAGAATTCTAATAATTATTTTCAGAATTATCTAGTTTTGTGATGAGAAGGTGGTCTCCAGAGGTGCTCCATCAATCTCTATCTAGTAGTTAAATGGGCCGATGCCACTGGTAGAAATCTAAACGTGAGCAATTTACTGCATTTTGAGGAGCTATTCTGCTGATCACGCCAAAGATCCTCATCAGATCTTCACCAAATTTTTATGAGACCAACTTAAAGTATATATATATATATATTTTCCCCAAAACTTGCTTTTTACATTGTTTATTTTATTTTGTTGTCCTTTGCGTCATGTTTACCGCAAATAAACGTATTTTCTTTCTTCTTTCTTTTTACCTTTCAAATAAAAAAAGAACCATCGAAATCGGATCTCGTAAGGAGCAGATATCCAGTAGCCCTCTTTTTGGAGGAAGTACTCCTCCAATCAAAAACCGCCGAAAACAAAAAAAATCTATAAAGCCGTAAAACCGTCCAGATCGGTTGTAAGATACGACGTGTAGGGAGTACCAACAAACTGACAGAGGAAAGCAAATTTTGCCAGACTTGAAGCAGAGACGCTTCGCTCGCTCGGTCAATAACTTTCATAACATACATGAACCGCCGAGTTCGGTCGCGGTGGACAAACGATCACTGTCACCGGGACGTCACATCCAGTTCGAATAATCTCGTTTCTCGATGACGTCCCGGTGACGGCTGCGGTGGACACATACCCTATGGCTTATCTCTTACAAAACGGTTGGAGCTCACTAGCCCCACCAAACCAAACATTTTATCATCTAATAACCACATTGTAGCCTAGAATATCTTCTCTTACAAAACGGTTGGAGCTCACTAGCCCCACCAAACCAAACATTTTATCATCTAATAACCGCATTGTAGCCTAGAATATCTTTGTCCATCAACATGTCTCCGATAACATGTTGCAATTTAGTTATGGTTTTAAATCTATCTTCACCATTCACACATTCATTTAGTAACTTGTCTAAATGAGGTCTGGATGTGTTAACCTCTTTCGGTATAGGGTACAAGTATGGATCTTCATCTCCAGCTAAAATGTAACAGGCGGCCCATATATTGTGGTCGCTGAGATGATGTTTGCACATATAGTCTAAGGAGAATGAGAAGCCTGGGCCCATAGATTCTCTGCTGTATCGTTGAAACCAGTTGGGTAGATCCAACTTGGGTAATATGTGTTTGTCTAAAATTACTACGTCCTCAAGATCAATGAAGGTGACATCATCTTTTTCATTAGCAACTATGTTATCTAGTGACCAGTCCATGAGGTAGAAACGGTATCTGAAATGAATATAAACTGAAGTTAATTCTGGAAACTTAAATAAAGGTAAGTATGATAAATTACAACCACCTTTACAAAAAGTAGAGCAGTGGTGGCCCAGTGGTAACGGCCGCTTACGAGTTATAAGTCGTACGTTCGAACCCAGACAGGCGCTTTACTTTATGTAAATTATTTCATCGCCAGTACTCTCAAAACGGTGAAGGAAAACATCGTGAGGAAACCGGCATGTCCTAGAACCAAAAATTCGAAAACATGTGACATCTACCAACTCGGGTTGGTAGATGTCGGGTTGATGTCAGATGTTTTCGAATTTTGTGAGAGGAGGCCTGTGTACAGCAGTGGGAACATTATAGGCTTCCAAAAAGTTTTAAAAACCAGATGTAGGTAGGTATAGGTAATTGAAGGCAATACTTTTATAAAACCGTAAAAAACATAAAATTTCATAACAGTGTATGAGATTTTACGAAATACTAGAGAACTGAGCTCTAACTAATATTTCTATCACACCCACCTGTCATGTTTAAAAGTGAAATCCATAGCTGCGTCAAGCATTTTTTTAGCATACTTCAGTTTTCGATACCATGACACTTGTGTCAGAGATGATAGGGGTTCACCCTCATGCGCCACCACCTCCAGGCGGCCACAAACACCTGCATATGCAGGTACTGGCCATCCACTGGTCTTTGGTAATACCTGAGAAAATAAAACATGTCAGACAATTTCTTTAAAGCACAGTATATGTTCAATTTTTATTTCCTACTAGCTATCCTGACAGACAAAAATCCAATAGAAAAAGGACATTCAGCTTTTCCTGAATTTTAAAATACAAACATTTTAAAACTAAAAATTGCTAAAACGGTTCAGCTATTCTCAAGTGATGCGCTTACCAACAAACAGCATATTTTATAGATAGATTTTAAATTACACACTACATAATAATATCTGCAGTATTGTTTTCAGTTAAAAAAGACCATACAAATATCAGTAGCCCTCTTATATTTCATAGCTAATTCTGTTCCACGAGCCTTCCATGATTTTATTAGCATAGACTTCTACAACAATGTATCTGCCTAGCCTTTTCCCAACAACGTTGGGGTCGGCTTCCAGTCCAACCGGATGCAGCTGAATACCGTAATTTACATGGAGCAACTGCCTATCTGACCTCCACAACCCAGTAATTGGGTTCTGGCTTAGTATTGGGGCTTCTGATGACCCGAACCACTGTCAAAGATCCACAAATGACAGCCGGAACCAACGGCTTAACATGCTCTCTGAGGCACATAGAAGTCTCGGTATGTAAAGACTGTAACCCATCCACAGACCAACCCCGGCAAGTGTAGCTTAACCTGATGGATCAACCCGTGCGGCTGTTATTACTTAACCACAAGCTCCTCATTGACTTCTACTACATGTTTCCAAATAATAGTAAACACTGTTTATTAACAAAACCAGTAACTTACCTGTAGAATGATAGGTTCTGGATTAAGACTCAACATCGTCCAAATGTTTACTATATCAACTTGCTCCCTTTTACTGTTCAGCACGGGCAGGATGAAGTCAAACAAGCTATACGCATACGGACACATAATCATCCCTTTTCGCGGATTCAGATCCGGCTTCATCAAATCATACTCCACAAGTTTTATTAATTTATCATCAATACTAGAAATATTCAGTAAATGTACGGGCTTACAATTGTGTTTAAGCTTGAAACTCTGACACAGATTGTCATCAAAGGCTTTCAATTCTGAATTGTGAGCTAATTTCTTTAAAATAACTCGCCGATTTGACTTTGTGTAACCGTAATAAATGTTTTTAGCGTTGAACATACTTGACCAACTAGTTGAAGATTCCATTATAACTTGGTTTGAATAGAGTTCTGGACATATAGAGATTCCATAACAAGCCGGACAACGGTTTAGGTTAGTCAAAAACATCACTGTAGGGGACTTCCAGTCACCAAATAGAAGGATCGACACATAGAAGGAAAAGAAAAAGGCTGTCACCACCAAAAGTACTCTTTTAATAAATCGGCGACGAAGCATCATATTGTCGTAAATTTTGTCATTCATGACCATTAATTATATACAATCATTTCGAATATTTCAGAGTTTTTGGCGTAGGTATTTAACGAATATTTAGATTTTCTTGGCAATCACATTATCACAATCACATAAAACTTTCGTTGTTTGACAATGTTTGATAAATTGATATTTTGTTTTTTTTTTTTTTTTTTTTTTTAAATTTACCCCGAAGGGAAGGCTATAGTCTTTCGACCATATTGCCTAGTCTTACGTCCAAGTATTTTCTTTCGTGATAAGTTTTAACAATAATGTCTTTCGTATTTTTCATATTTATTTATTTAGTTTTCATAATCTGTTTATAGTAAGTCCATGAAAAATTCGTCATATCCATTTTTGTCAAATCCAAGGTAACTAAACGTCATTTTAGATTTCTCTGTCAAGTCAAACGACTTGAACATACTTTGCCAATGAGGTTGTTGGTGTGTGTGTATGTTCAGAAGGTTTGGCAAATAAAAGAGCGTGTTCTCAGTTGGAGCTTTACTGAACGACTGGATGTATACAAAGGTTGGGACTTAGAATAATCTTATGAGCTACGTCATACATAGGTATTGCCTAAGACTAAAGATGTTTAATATGCCTACGCGCTACAATCCTCCCCCCTTAGATTAAACCAAATTTTTATTTGTTACTCCCCAAAAGAATACAAAATTACAAAATAACTACAGCTACAAAAGTTAACAATAAACAAATTGAGTTAAGGACCCTAATCGTTTTACTTATTCTAGGACGTTCACATTCCTTCCACCGCACATTGTTTACACTACACTATACGTTTGTTTGAGGTTAGCACTCGCGATATTTGCTTGTAGGTTGGGCATCCCGGGTGGTATGCCGTTAACACGTTGTGTGATCGCACGGCTGATTCTTGTTTCGACGGCGGCTTCGATGCGGCGCTTACAGTAACACCACACCACGTAGAGTATACATAGGGTTACCGCTGTGCTGACTAGGATGACTGCGGCTAGCGACATCTTGTGGGTCATGGTAAGGTCTTCGTCATCCACCGAAGCCTTGTTGCTGGCGGCCGCGCTGTTCTGCGCAACAATGGTCGTTTTGCTGGCTGGCTGGCCCATGTTGTCTGACTGCTGACTGGTGTAAGTACGGCGATAGTGAGCGTTCGTTGACGTGTGGTTATTATGAGAGGTATAGGTACTGCTGATAACGACGTTGCCGGCAGCGGCTCACATGTCGAATCTCACGGTCTTCTTAACGATGCGGCCCGATTTCGTTATAACCGGTGGTGTCGTAGTGTTTGCAGTGTCGTATGAAGTCGTAACGTTCGCCGGATGTGGGACGGTGTCGGGTGGCTTTATTTGGGTCTCTTGGCGTGGGACCGACACATTATCAAAGTCTAATAGGTAAGCTGGTTTTAGACGATCAAGTGATACAGTGACTTGCCTGCCGTTACAGTCTAAAGTATAAAATTTGGGATGTCGCGTTATTACTTTATGTGGACCTTCGTACGGTGGTACCAACGATCGCCTAGCCTCATTTCTAACAAACACATGAGTGTTAATGGATAAGTCTTTATGAATGAATACTCTATTATTGTTGCTATGTAAACTTGAATGCGAGAGTCCGGGAACGGATGACAATGACTTAGTTAATTGTTTGATGTAGTCGCTCTCATTTATATTGGTTGTAGGCTTTGAATGAAATACGTCACCTGGGAGTCTGAGACTACTGCCGTATAAGAATTGTGATGGACTGTATCCCAGATCTAATTTAACTGCCGAGCGCAACCCTAGGAGTACTAGAGGTAATTCCCGTAACCATTGTGTACTATTTTCGCATTTTGCCATAATAGCAGCTTTTAAGGTACGGTGCAGTCTTTCGATCATACCGTTCGCCTTTGGGTTATATGCAGTTGTTCGAACTCGTTCGATACCGAGTCTTTTTAATAACTGCCGAAATAAGTCTGATTCAAACTGACGACCTTGGTCTGATGTTATACGAATTGGACATCCGAAACGAGCAATCCAATGCTCTATGAACACCTTAGCAACCGTTTCAGCTGTTATATCTTTTACGGGTATAACTTCAGGCCATTTCGTCACCCTGTCGATAATGGTAACGCAATATTTGAAATCCTCTGCCGGTGGCAGTGGTCCTATTATATCGATGTGTACATGTTCAAAACGATTTCCTGTGTTGTCAAATTCACCTATCGGTGTTACTGTGTGGCGTTGAATTTTACATTTTTGACAGGGGACACACGTTTTGACGTAATTTTTTATGTCGGTATTCATGCTGCTCCAAAAATACCTTGATTTAACTAAGCGTTGAGAAGCTGCGACGCCGGGATGACTCATATCGTGTAGTGTTTTAATTGCGAGTTCCCGGAACTGTATGGGTAGATAAGGACGTATGTCGTTTGTTGATGTTTCGCAGGCTATTTTTATATCCGAGTCGGGCATTGTGATTAATTTAAATTGGAGTTTATCATGTTTGCGTAGATTTTGTAATTCCGAATCGCTTTTTTGTAGTTCAGCTAACTTTTGGTAATCGAATAATGATGGCATGATAATCTCATCGATTCGGGATAATGCGTCAGCGACTGTATTTTTGTCACCTTCTATGTACTTGATGTTATCACAAAATTGAGAAATAAAGTCTAACTGTCTTAATCGTCTAGGTGAGTCTGAAGGCGACACCTTTTTTGATAGGGCGAATGTTAATGGCTTGTGATCTGTTAGGATTGTCAGCTGTCTGCCTTCTACCAAATGGCGGAAGTGTTTTATTGCCATGTATATTGCTAAAAGCTCTCTATCATAAGTACTGTATCTTGTTTGGGTGTCAGTGAGTTTCTTTGAGTAAAATCCTAGAGGTTGCAATTTATCGCTAACTCTCTGATTTAAAACTGCACCTACGCAAGTACCGGAAGCGTCGGTCATCAACACTAATGGTACAGTTGCGTCTGGGTGTGATAACATGACTGAATTATTGATCATTTGTTTACATCGACTGAATGCTTCTAATGCACTTTCGGTCCACGTAATTTCAGTTTTGTCGCGTTTTTTGGAATTATGTAAATACGCGTTTAGTGGTGCTTGAATTTCTGCAGCTTTCGGAATGTTTAGTCTGTAGAAATTCATCATTCCGAGGAAACGTCGGAGTTCCTCAATTGTTTTGGGTTGTGGATAGTCATTTAAAAGTTGCATTTTCTCCGCACTCGGTTTTAGGCCCTTTGAATTAATGTGGTAACCTAGGAAGTTTAATTCAGATTTGCCGAATTCGCATTTGTCTGTGTTGATCGTTAAACCGTAATTATTTAAACGTTCCAAAACTATTTCCAAATGTTTTACATGCATTTCTTTTGATTCTGACGCTATAATTATGTCATCTAAATATGGAAATGCAAAATCTAGACCTTTTAATGTATTGTTTACAAATCTTTGAAAATCTTGCGCTGCGTTGCGTAACCCAAAATTCATTCTTGTAAATTCGAATAAACCGAATGGAGTTATGACTGCAGTTTTGGGGATGTCTTCGGAAGCCATTGGTATATTATGGTATGCTTTCCGAACGTCAATTTTTGAAAATATAGCTTTCCCTTTGAGTACGTATGTGAAATCAAGTAGTCTTGGTAATGGGCAACGATCGGGAGTAGTTTGTGCGTTAAGTCTACGATAGTCTCCGCATGGTCTTATTTCACCGTTTTTTTTATTAACGCATACAAGTGGGTTAGCCCACGGGCTATTCGAAGGTCTACAAATGCCTAATTGCATCATCCTCTCGAATTCTGCTTTGGCTACTTTGTATTTCTCCGGATTAAGTGGTCGTACTTTTTCATGAACCGGGGTTCCAGTAGTGTAAATATGGTGTTGTACATCATGTTTAGGATTTGTTTTAAAATTTTCCAGTTTGGTGATGTCGGGAAATTTTTGTAATATGAGATGGTATTCGTCGTTTATGTCGATTGATCGAATACTTGATTCGTCGCTATTTATAATGTTTGTGGCACGCGACATTAAAGTGAGTTTGTCTATTAGTTTCCTACCATGTAAATCTACTATTAGTTTGTTAGCAGCAAGGAAGTCAGCCCCTATAATTGAACGTTGAACATCGGCTAGTATGAACTTCCATTGGAATGGTCGACGTAAACCTAAGTTAACCGTAATGGTTTTTTCACCGTACGTTTTAATTTTTGAACCATTGGCTGCATATAATATGTAATCTGACGTGGATACGTTTTGCCTTTTACCGGCTAAAACTGACACATCAGCACCAGTATCGATAAGAAATCGTGCACCAGTTATTATATCTGTAACACATAAACGATAGGAATTGCTGACACCGGCGACATTGTGTATTTGACCCGGTGTCTGAATTAGTTTCCCCGAGTTCTTTTTATTGCAGTTCATTGTGTCGCCGCATTTACGCGCATCGGTACCGTAAATGAAATGGTAAAAACACAGATAATCCGCATCACCTGGTTTTTCTTTTTGACTTAGGTATTTTTCTCTATTTTTTTGGGTGTTTTCGCGACTTTTAGAGCGTGCCCGGGATGTACCAGGGTCATAACGATCTCGGCTTCGCGACCTACGGTTGTGATGATTATTGAAACCGTTTAGTCTACTATGTAATTCTGAAATTTCTAGTTTCATTTGTTTTAGTTCGCTAACAATGATTTCGGGGATTGTTTGGTCTGCACTCGGAGTTGTTTTGGTGATCGGGGATATTTCAGACGGCCTGGTATTTTCCAGGATTTTGTCTGCAATTTTAGCTAAACTGTCGAGTTTTACCTCGCCAGTGTCGCATGCGGTAATGACGGCCCTAATTGAGTGTGGGAGACGACCTGACCACAATAATTTTAGAGTCTCGTCTGGTACTTTATTTTTACCTAAATCTCGCATACGCCGTAATAATTGAGACGGTTTCTGGTCTCCGAGTTCGATTTCGTTTAAGAGTTGGTTCATTTGTTTTGATTCCGACTCTTCATAAACCGAAATTAACCTATTTTTAAGGGTATCGAATTTATTATTTTCAGGCATGTTTTCAAGAATGTCACTTATATCAGGTAACTCGTCAGGTTTCAGCCTAGCTATTAGAAGTTGACTTTTGTGCAGGTCACTTGCCTTTTGGGGATCCACGATGGCGTTGAATTGGTGAAACCAGAGCCTTGGCCGATCTCGCCAAAAATCCGGTATCCTCGATGTGATGGAAACTGCCGTCATTTGCTGTGGTTGTGGCTGATCCAGGGTTGCTGTGACTGCAGGCTGTTGCAGAGCTGCAGACTGGTAACGCGGGTCGTTCATTTTCACGCGCGATAATTTCAGTCTCTCGGTTGCGATAACTTGAAACTCGATACGCGCGCGGACACGTACGGGTGTCACCACTTTGCCAATGAGGTTGTTGGTGTGTGTGTATGTTCAGAAGGTTTGGCAAATAAAAGAGCGTGTTCTCAGTTGGAGCTTTACTGAACGACTGGATGTATACAAAGGTTGGGACTTAGAATAATCTTATGAGCTACGTCATACATAGGTATTGCCTAAGACTAAAGATGTTTAATATGCCTACGCGCTACAATACAATACATCCTAAATGTCAAATTGAAACTAGCTTCTCCTCAAAAACATAACCTACAAAATACTATGAACAACAATTTTAATAAAGGTTAAATTTAAATTAAATGTATTATACAATTAATATACATTAAAAAACACGAAATGTAACCTAAATATCATTTACAGTCTCTGTTAAAAATTTGTACAAATATATATAAGTTGAGGCATTCATAAGTAGCTCCTGAATGCATTGCGGGACCCTATCAGGTTTTTTATAAATTTTTAGAAGCTCATCAGACAACACAAGGCGCTGAATGTTGAAAGACGAACACTCAAAGAAGATGTGATGCAAAGATTGAACTTTTTGTGATTGACAATACTCACAATATGGAGAGTTAACCATTTTAAGACGATGAAGATGATAATTTAAACGACAGTGACCAAAACGCATACGACAAATAAATGAATAAAACTTTCTATTTATAAAACTGCTATTTCTACAAAACCAAGGTGTGGAGTTTATTTGTTTATCTAGAGATGCATACCAAGTGCCTTTATTTTCAATCTGTGTGGACTGGTATGAATGTCTCCCCCACGATTGACACATACGCTGTCTTAAAAGACTAACAGCGTCTGTATGCGGTATGGAAACATTCATATCAGCATCAGCATTTGGAATTAGTTCACCTAGATCAACAATCTTTTTGGCCAGATAATCAGCCTTTTCATTTCCTGCAACGCCAATGTGTGAAGGCACCCAAACAAAACTAACTTCAATATTGAATTGAGACAGTTCGATCCATAGTTCTTTTATTAGATAGATTAAGTAGTTAGTGTTAGCATGTAATTTATTATTCGCTAGATTTTTCAGAACACTCATGCTGTCACTTACTACAACCCACTTGCTATGACCTGAATTGCAATTTTTTATATGTTTCAAAGCACTCAAAATAGCAACAGCTTCAGCTGTAAAAATACTGGCATTTTTATCAATTTTTCGACCAAGACCTATATTTGTGGTTGGCTCAAAAATAGCGAAAGACACTGCACTATCATTTTTGGAACCATCACTATACACAAATTTATGATCTGACCACTCTGACAACAGTGCATTAACTTCCTCTTTTGGGGACAGGTCCTTTTTATTTTTCATAATTATATTTATGTCTGGAAATTTTGCATTATAAGTTCCTTGATAACAAGGCAGAATATAAGATGATTGATAAATGTTTATATTTTTAATGAAATTTATGAAACTATGAATATCCTGTAACATATAAAATGGCTTTACACCTAATCTAGAATTGGAATGCAACAAATTGTCCAAGAGACTATTATTAGTTACACTAAAAAGTTTTAGTATAAATCTTTCTTTTAAATAATCAAATCGGATTCTTAATGGTGGAACATTACATTCAATCTGCATTGCATTTATAGGAGTACTTCTGAATGCCCCAGTGATAACACGCAAGCATTTATTTTGCAGGACATCTAGACTATATACAATTTTGGTATCTACAGCAAAACAGTAAAAACCATATTCAAAGTGACTACGAACTAAAGATTTGTACAACAATAGCAAACTTTTTGGGTCTGCACCCCAGTATGTACCAGATAATGATTTCAATATATTAAAACCTTTATTTGCTTTATTAATTATATGTTTGGTATAATTATTCCAGGTTAAATTATATGAAAAAAGGACCCCTTAAAATTTGACTTCATGTGAATTGGGCAATGCACAATTGTTATATTGTACGGGAGGCATATTATGACACTGTTTACCAAACACAACCACTTTGGACTTTGACGGATTGACATTGAGATCAAGGTAAGAGAAATATTTACACAGATTTGACAAGGCATCATTGACTATATGAACAACCTGTGATAAATTGGTTCCAGAAGCATAAACAACTAAATCATCTGCAAATTGTAAATTTTTAACTTGAGACCCTAAAATTAAATTTAATCTACGTATATACAATATAAATAATAAAGGAGATAGTATACCTCCTTGACAAACTCCCTTCGAAGCAAGTCTAGGACCATAAAGATGTCTATTAAATTTAACAAATACTTTTCTGTTGCTCAGAAAATTTCTGATCCATATTATAATTTTTCCAGGAATCCCTATTTGTAGTTCATGGCATAAAATGTCTATATTTACACTATTAAAAGCCCCAGCCACATCGAAGAATACTCCAACCAAATTATTATTGGCCACTAAAGAGTTATGTATATCCAGCTGCAATTGACAGACACTTTCCCTAGCAGACCGATTTCTACGAAAACCAAATTGATTAGAAGGTAGAATATGATTTTTTTCAACATAAAACTCTAACCGCTGCTTCAACAGTTGCTCAAATAATTTACCAACACAAGAAGTAAGTGCTATGGGGCGGTAAGAATCGGGACATAATTTGGGTTTTTCTGGTTTTAAAATTGGTACAAGACAATCCACTTTCCACTCTTGAGGTATAATATTATGTTCCCATAAAATATTCAGGACTTCTAAGAATATTTTTACACCAGAAGTGCTAAGTTTTTTAAATAATATGTATGGCATTCCATCAAGACCATAAGTAGTGTCTCTTCGGGACGAGATGGCAGATATTAATTCACCGATTGTAAAAGGATTAAGTAAAAAACTATGGCTGGAGTTAGTACTGTCATCAAACGAAGAACTTGGGGTATGTGACACGAAATCTGGAGTGTATTTCTTCAAAAAATCAAAAATCCATGTGTCTTTTTCATGATTGTTAAAATTATATGTTTTGTTATATTTGCGCATGAATTTCCATATGATAGATATTGGCGTGCATCTGTTGAAAGTTTCGCATAGAGACATCCAACTTTTTTGACGTTCTGTTTTTATAATTAATTTTTTAAGTGCTCGTAGTCTTTTAAATTGAATATAAGTTTCTTCTGATGGATTATTTTTAAAATTTATGTAAGCCGTTTTGAAATTTGACACGGCCTCTGTACACTTTTGATTCCACCAAGGAAGGGCAGTTCTACTAATCCTTTTTGTAGGACATGAGTGATTGCTGGTATTTTTATTGACCTTACAATTTGGAATGGAATTAGCAGCAGCTGTATGTAAAATTGTACAAAAATGATGATATGAATCGAGAGGACATACATTAACTGTTTTGAAATCAAGTAATAATTCATCCACATTATTACTATACATTTGCCAATCTACCATTTTGTAATTTGGATAGGTCGGCAAATGTTCAGTACTTGAACAATCTCCACAGGAATCATTATTTTGATTATTACTAATCACTACTTTTATAATTACAGGGATGTGATAACTACTACCAAGAGGACTATCATGTACTTGCCATTCACAATTAAGTGCCAATGATGAAGAAACCAAAGACAAATCCAGTGCATTAGGACGCCATGTTAGAGAGCCAACAGTTGTTGCCTGACCATTATTAAGCAAAATTAAATTATTTTCGTCAATGACTTCTAAGACATTTCGACCACGTGGAGAGTCAGAACCACAACCCCAAGATGTGTGATGAGCATTAAAGTCCCCAGCAAATATAAAAGGACCAGGAATAGACTTCACCAATGAATCAATCCTTACTGAAAGCTGGATTAGAATTTAAGGGACTATAGAAACTGACTATACTCATCTCCTTATTATTAACTGTGATTTTTACACAAATATTTTGTAAAGAATTGTCGTAATAAGTGTTAATTTTATTATAAATAATACTTTTATGAATTATTAGGGCAACTCCGTTGTGTTTGTTACCACAATCATTCCTTTCAATATTGTAATTTTTTATTTTAAAATTTTGATACGATTTAAACCATGTTTCACTAATTATTGCAATGTGAATATTGTGTGTGTAGAGGAAATTGGTAAATAAATGTTTGTTGCTATTAAGACTTTGTGCATTCCATTGCATTATGTTTAAATTTGATATACCCATTATGGAGGTGAAGGAATTTTATTACTTAAAGTTTTTTTTAAAACCTCTTTAATTGATGATGTGTTTATAGGGACATCTTTATTACTAACTATTTTGGTTATTGTCTCTACTAATATATTTATAAATTTATCGGATTTCATTAAGTTATTAATTTGTACATCTACATTTTTTGCTGTTAAAGCTGGAAAAGTATTAATATTAAAAAGATCAGAGTATGTGGCACTTTTTGACTTTATTTTATTTTCTTCAATTTTTTGTTTTTTTATAGGACAAGATGAAGAGATAGCTATGTGATCGCCCTTGCAATTTACACACTTAGCATCTTTTGGGTTGACTAGACAATTCTTAAAACTATGATTTAATGTACAAATTGAACAAACCTCGCTATTGCGACAAAATTTGGCAATATGTCCATACCGAAGGCACTTTAAACATTGCTTTACTGGTGGGACATATTTGCTTACCTCGTGACGCCATGAGTCTAGATAAACATAAGGAGGAAGAATGGTGGAAGCGAAGGTAACAGCAACTGCCTGCGTTGGAATAAATTCAACGCCGCCAAAACCCTTTACCCTGCGCATGAAGCGCCTGACCTGTATTACATTTTTCGAGCTACCAATCAATGAAAAAATTTCCTTATTGCCCATGTCGACAGGGACTGAAGTGAGTACCCCAGTTACCTCTGTGTCTGCGGCAGGGATGGATGCTCTTAATGTTAACTGTTCCAATAATTTTTTATTTTTTATAAACATATTTGCATTATTCGGCAAATCAAATGTGATGCCGACTTTGTATTTATTGATGGAGCGCAAATGCATGACACCTGAGACTCCATGCTCACGTATTCCTTTAGATAAAGCCATACGGTCTCTATCGCTAAATGGTTTATTTTCTTCCAGGTGGTTCAAGAATACAACCAACTCTTTTTGACTAGTATCTTCTGGGTAGTAGCGAGTGTATCCCTTTACATTAAAATTTTTATATTTGTCCTTCGGGTCCTTGTCAGCAATAGATTCCTTGTAAGATAAGCAAGTTACCGCCGATTCCGCTGAGTCAGAATCGGTGGCTACTACCTGCTGGGGATCCGGAGGCGGTTCCCCCTCCTTCCTTTTTCTCTTCTTAACCATTCTAATTAAAAACGAACACTTAACACTAACTATTAATAAATAATTACAAATAAAATATTTTGAAATCAAAAAAGCGCGCCTTAACCCTATCACGTTTTCCCCAAGAAATCTTGATATTTTGAGTTTTGAGAAATTGACTTTGACGTTAGAAGACAATAATTTGCAAGATGGTACAAATACAAGAAAATGGTAAAAAAAAAAAAATTGTAGTGAGGATGGTAGTGTTGAAGATGTATGTTTCCTCAGAACAATAACTATGTTTCGCTTTCGACTGTAGAAAAATGATTTTTGCTAATACTATGTATTAGATTTATTTATACAACAATATATGTTTTAAAGTTTTAAAAGATCATCATGACTAAATCATAATTATGTAAATATTTTTTATTTTGCTTTTTCTTTTGTTTTATTTGACCATATTATTTATTTTATTGAAGTTGTAATGCGCAATACAGCGCATCACAGACGCGCGCGTAGTAAGTTTTGGAACGGTACTGATGGTGTCACTGTCAATACTGTCAAGTGTCAAAGCTGTCATATCAAATTGTTTAGCAATTTAGCGAATCGCTGACGATTCAATGAAAAAATATAGCAAAACAAAGTGTAATTTGATAATTGATGGCGCGGAAAGTATTTCGTAACTGAACCAGTATTATTTTCATTTCAAGTTTAACTTCAGTGAACGTGATAGTATTGTGTTTACCTAGTCTGTGATCAGCTGTTTCTGAAGATGGGGTTTATTTCATATTTTATGGATAATTACACGGCCAGTCTATACGATATAATCGGTGAGTAGTATTTTTTATATTGACCTTGTACTTTATCGATTACAAGTACATAGTTATATTACCATCCTGTTTTTTTGTTCATTATCCTTCAATTTAAAGTTCACACAAAGGTCTTTTTGTTCTATGATCTAAGTACACACATCAAAAGTGTATAGGGATCAAGCGTTTTTATGCGGATTTCTTGAGATTGAGATGTGGCTTTGTAATAAATTTATGATTTTATAAATTTATATGGATCCTTTTTGGTGCATTTCATAATTTGAATCAGGAACTGTGAATCAAATTCGAGTAAAAGATGAAAATCAGCTGTCAATATTTTCCCTATAAAAACATACAACGCATTGAAGACATTATTAGTGCTACTGTTTCCCTACTACTGATTAAAACCAACGTTATTATGGAGCGGCGACGTCATTTAAGCAGGGAAGAAATGCTCAGAGCCGTGGGAATGATAGAAGCTGGTTCCCGGCAACGTACTGTGGCTTTAGCTCTGAATACAAGTCAGAGTGTTATCAGTCGACTTTGGACACGTTACCGAAGCACTGGTACCGTGGCTGAGCGCCATGGAGGACGGTATCGCTGCACCACACGGAGACAAGACCGATACATTCAAATCTTAACTCGAAGAGCTCCAACTATAACCGCCATGATGTTAGCCGTGAGGCTTCATCACTCTTCAGGGAACTTAATTAGCGACCAAACAGTCAGAAACCGCTTGCATGAAGTGAACCTTCATTCCCGAAGACCGCTACGGGTACCACCTATAGCAATGCACAATCGTAGGATTCGATATCAATGGGCTCTTGAACACAGAAATTGGGCAGAAGAACAATGGCGTTTCGTGTGCTTTTCTGATGAGTCTCGTTTTGGTATGAGACCGGATACAAGACGTATACGACACTGGAGAACCCCTGGACGCCAACAGCGATTAAAATCCTGCCAGGAAGTCCATCCTTATAGTGGTGGAACCATCATGGTATGGGCGGGTAATTGGATCGGCGGAAGAACTGAGTTGATTTGGATCAGAGGCAACCTCAACGCTCAAATTTATGCTGAGACGATTGTATCAGACGTCATCGTTCCTCTACAAGTGCAAATCGGTCCCTTATTTCAGTTAATGCATGATAATGCACGACCGCACACCGCAAGAGTTGTAAGACAGACTCTCGCCGCAGCTAACATCAATGTCCTGCCCTGGCCTGCTCAGTCGCCAGACTTGAACCCGATTGAGCATGCATGGGATATGCTACAGAGAAGAGCTCTGCCGAATATGGAGGGTATCCAGTCGCAAGAAGACCTTTTTTTGTTGTTGCAACGAACATGGGCGGCCATTCCACAGCGTGATTTGGATGAACTCATTTTGAGTATGCCAAACCGATGTTCTTGTGTTGTTAGTGTTCGCGGTAGAAACACGGATTATTAATTGTTTAAGTTACCCAATAAAATTTTAAAGAAAACTGTTATTTCAGTCTTTTTTTCGAACTTTAATGTTAGTGGTTCAAATGTCAAAAATCCCTTTATTAGGAAAATGGCAAATTTCTTTATTAATGCAAAGGTGACTTGGTTTATCGTTACTGTGACAAACGAAAACACTTTATTTGATGAATCCTTAAAGAAAATTTTAATTAATATCAATCAGGAGAAAAGTTATTGCAAAAATATATGTTGATCCCTAGACACTTTTGATGTGTGTATTATTAAACTTTACCTAGTTTTTATGCACAATCTCTATAAAGTAATAAATTGGTTTAGTCTAACATTAACTATTTATTTTCATTTACAAATCATTGCATCATACATACATTAATAAGCTCTTATTCTCTTGCAGTTTGTATAAATATAAGTTTTTCTACTGTTATGTTATCAGTCATTATATCTCTCTATTCTGAATGTAGGTGACTTTAAAAAGAGAACTTGAATGCCGCCTTGTGCATAGAGATTGGTCAAGGCTGATCATTAAGGTAGTACTTTACTTATAACAGAGGAGTAAAGCAGTGGGTCATATGATATCCCTTATGACTGTATCATGGAAGTACTGGCTAAAATATAGTCTATGGACTTGAACCTGGGTCCACAACAAACTAATGGACTTAATCTATTACAGTCCACTGTTGAATATAAGCCTCCTACCAACACATAAGTGTAATACCCTTGTGTAAGGTTGTCTTTTCTAACTCTGTTGGTTTTATCCCACAGTTTATGCCTAACGGTTAAGGCAGACTTAATGCCTAAGGCCTACACTACACTGTTTATGTGTAAAAAATGTTTGCTTAAGTGAAAGAATGCCCGCTACTCTCACCCCGCACTATAACTTCGCTGGTAGATATTGTGCCAATATTGGTGTCTGTGTATGTGGAAATCCGTTAACATGGTATGTGATGCAGAGAAATGAGGAAAATGTTGTCAGGAAAGTTTTGAGTATGATTCTGGATGGCTATACAAGTAGGGGAAGATCAAAGAAACAATGGTTGTTCTGTGTGAAAGATGATGTGGCTAGAAAGGAAGTGGAAGAACTACAGAGATGATGACTAATAGTGAAGTAAGTATGGAATAAAAAGACATGTTGCATGAACCCCAAAAAAACTGGGTTAAGGGCACGACCAAAGAAACAATGGATGGTCTGTGTGAAAGATCATATGGCTAGAAAGAGAGTGACTACCGTGATTACGACTAATAGAGAAGTATGGAAAAAAAGACATGTTGCGTCGACCACAAAAAAAATTGGATAAGGGCAGAAGAATGATGATGATCGGCGTCGGTCGCTGTCTACGACGATATAGGCGACAATAACAACACAATGTAAAAGCGAATTATTATCCATTACTTCACTGGGCTGAATAGGAAACGAATATAGCAGATAGTTACAGATTTAAGCTTTAAATGATTATCATCACGCTATATCTTTATGGAGCTAAGGTTTAGCGGATGGAAGGATGTCAATCATGACACAATAACAAAAGAACGGCTATTTTAGTCAACTTTCATCAAAGTAAATAGCTTAGCGGTTCGACGACTGCTTTGCAAACTCATGGTTAAAAGTTCGATTCTCAACTATTGATATTTTTTGGGATTCTTTTATTTACATTTTGTTATAATAACACAAAACTATCAAATAACAGTATATATACTGTTATTTGATACCAAAACTATCAAATAACAGTATATATACTGTTATTTGATAGTTTGTAGAACGTACATAGAAAAACATGAAGTTTAGGCCTCTTCTGTCATCTATGGTTATAACAAAAATAAATATCAATGGTAAGTTGACAGTAAAGGAGAAATCCCGTGTATACTTACAATATACTGTTATATTTTTTTGCGATAGCCGGATTTGTCAGGAATCTTCATCTTGGTCGCGTACTTCATTACTGAAGGTCGTGTCCCTGAAAGGCCTTCGTGGCTTTTATGTATGAATATTGCTCCACTTCGTTCGGTTCTCCGCTTCTCTCAGAGCGGTCGTTACAGAGTCCAGTGAGGGTGGTTACTTGGTCTGACCAGCGGTTAGGTGACCGGCCGCGAGGTCTTTTCCCATCACCATCAACTGTTCAAGGTTATCTCTCTCCCGACGGGCAATGTGACCAAAGTAACTGAGAATCCTGTTATCAAAGGATTCGTGGATAGTCTATCTCTTATCGTCAGGAATAACCTGCAAGAATCACTCAGTGTATCAGTGTTGTGCCATTTGGTATTATTATGCAGGGATGGCACGAACAGGAGATTATGTATTCACTAAAAACGAAAAACTTCGCAAGCAATTGGAAATTGCTACTGAAGGCTGCGGGTTTCGAGTTTCGACCTTAGGACGAGCTGCTTCAAAAACGGACAACTGTACGTCGCTTGCTCCCGCGCCACCAGTCCTAACTCTCTATATTTTGGCTGCTGAGACCAAAACTATAAACGTAGTGCACAGGGAAGTTTTATAAAATGTGGCTGTTATTATGATATATTGTGGTGTCTTACGATATCCACGCGAACGAAGTCGCGGGCAGAAGCTAGTTAGAGATAAACATGGGTTTGCGGTAGTAAGATGAAAGTTTAAAATTGCAATGGTTCTACTGGGTATCAAAAGTAGGCTGAGCATTGTCTGTCAGTGAATATAAGAATTTTATCAAATAGACAAGCCGTGTGCCAGATGGTATTTCCCATCGATATAAATGGTGAATTTCCATACAAACTTTCATCCCCTATCCCCAGTGGCAGAATTTTCAAATAACCTGTTTTTTTTATTTATTAAAAGCTTTATTAAAGCTTTACTGAACTGTGATCGTTGCTTTACTCTTTAACTCAGCATCAATATTGTGTACCTACACGCGGTTCCAGCGCAGCTCCGCTCCGGTGCGGCGCCTGAGATGGTTTTTTCGTATACACAAACGTGGTCCGGCACCGCGTGTGGCTCCGGCGTCGTGTACGGCCCCACACATTAACAGTTTGGCCTGCATTTAGCCGGCAACGGTCCACTCACAGAACATAACACACGAATTTTTCAAACTTATGAAGCAATAGATTAGGAAGTACCTTCGAAATCGTTTGGATTGTGAACGAAAATGTGAAGATGACGACCACGAAGTTTGTGGACTCCTACTTAGGAACACCATGGTCTTTGGCATTATCGGCGCAACAGTATTTGCATCAGATTACGAGAATAATCTAAGAATCTTTTCTACAGACGGTACAAAGTCTATTTGTTACATAACCATCGCTCGTATATCCTCCAACTGCAGAAAAAACATGTACAAACATATTTTTTCATCTCGAATAAATATCAGCTGTAGATTTATTAACTTGTTTTGAGAAGCCAAGCAGGAAATTTAAGGCTTAACCTTGAAATTCTCAGAGTGAGCTGATGCATTTATAAATAATAATAATAAATGCTCGTTTCAGCAATTAAATAGTGCTTAGACTATTATAGACCACCTAGTGTAGGAAATGTAGCGCTCCTTGCAAAAGCTTTCCAAAACAATATAACGTAGAATCCTGCACCTACATATACATTGTAACAACTTGATTTCCTCAGTTTGCTGCTTCCAAGATCGTCGGACAAAGTGTTGTTGAGTTTTTCCATCAGGAATGAGTCTGGATTCGAGCCCGGTTGATGGCTATAGGCTCGACCCGTATTACATGGGACGTAAACATAACTGGCGAAACGTGAGTGTAGTGTGTACAGCTCTGCCTAACTCTTCGGGGAAATAAGTCGTGATGTAATGTTGTTGTTCAACGCAAATAGCTGAGGATAACCTAACCTAACGCACAGTTTTTAACCTGTCACCGTGCACGTAACATTCTGGACTTCGGACCCACAAGGTGGCCGACTCGGAGGTGACCGCGTAAGGATCCGGACTTCGGACCCGCAGACTTGACCGTCATGTCGACCGACACGTAGGTGAAGTTGACGCATTCTGTTGATCCTCTCACTGACATACTGAACTGACCATCTATGATTCATGACGCACATTATAGGCTACAAAGTTGAAATATCGTGTGATTTTAAACTCGAGCCTTTTTTATGTAGAACTGGCTTCTGCCCGCGAATTCGTTCACGTGGAAGTTGTAAGACACTACTAAAATAACAATAGTTACCTATATTTTTTTTCCCAAAACGATTGTTCGGCGCTTTGTGAAACATTGGTGTACCTCTACGTAACTTAATATTATATGTAGAAATTGAGAACCAAACAGAAAAAAAAATCCTATGATAAAACAAAGAACTGAGTCGAAAAGTGAATTTCGTAAAAAATGCAGTTCTCTTTATACCTACTTTGTTGCCGTCTTACTGTCTGCACGGAAACGTCATTTTAAGGGTTCCGTAGCCAAAGGGCAAAAAACGGAACCCTTATGGGTTCGTCATGTCTGTCTGTCTGTCTGTCCGTCCGTCCGTATGTCACAGCCACTTTTTTCCGAAACTATAAGAACTATACTGTTGAAACTTGGTAAGTAGATGTATTCTGTGAAGCGCATTAAGATTTTTACACAAAAATAGAAAAAAAAAACAATACATTTTTGGGGTTTCCCATACTGAAACTCAATTTTTTTTTTTCATCAAACCCATACGTGTGGGGTATCTATGGATATGTCTTCAAAAATTATATTGAGGTTTCTAATATAATTTTTTTCTAAACAGAATAGTTTGCGCGAGAGACACTTCCAAAGTGGTAAAATGTGTGTCCCTCGTAACTTTTAAATAAGAGAATGATAAAACTAAAAAAAAATATATGATGGACATTACCATATAAACTTCCACCGAAAATGGGTTTGAACGAGATCTAGTAAGTAGTTTTTTTTAAATACGTCATAAATCGTAAACCACAATTTACCTTTCATTCAATCAACTCAATTATTAAAACAATGATCATAGTTACAACGAACTACAAGAACTTTTATATTATGTTACTTGCTGCTACGGAACGGCTACGGCTACGGGCTTGCTGCCCTTCATGGGCGAGTCCGACTCGCACTTGGCCGCTTTTTTTTATCTTTTCATCCGTCGACAAAATCCCTTTCTATGGTGGTCATGCTACGCGTACTATCTACAGGACGGTTTCATACAAATAAGTCAATTCAATACGCACATTTTTTGTATGAAAAAATTTATGACTGAATTTATGATGATCAATAATTTATTAATTTATCTTCACTATTGTAATCTACGATACACAATACTGTCTCCCATTGCAGCCGCAGCCGTGGCAGATATTTTTATAGCACCTTTATATTGTATTTTTATCACATCAAAACATAGCCCTTTGTTTTATAACGGTAATAAGTAGGTATACGTGATTCATTCATACATAAAATGTCATGACATTTCACATCAACTGATTTTCCATTCTATTATGTGTTAATTCTGTCAGTAATTTATTTGCGAGTACTAATTAATTCACAATGCATTGTAATATTGTAAACAAGTTGTTCCATTTAATTTGTGTTTTTCTTTTATTTACTTGCAATTTTAAAGCGTTCCGTTATGTAGTTGAATAAAAAGTGGTCTTATAATATTGTCTATGGTTAACCCTCGCCAGGGTAGCCCGCGAAATTAACAAATTCTTACGTTTTTTCCAATTTGCAGGTCAGTGTCAGGTTGTATGTTGATTAAAATATGATTCGCGCCCGTAACTATATGGCTTTACAAAATTATAATCATTAGATCTATCTTGTATGTATCTATGGTCGACAACTATATGGCTTTACAGAATTATCATTAGATCTTTCTTGTATGTATCTGTGGTCGCCTGGTCGGACTGCATGGAAAAGAAAGAGAAGCGCGATGATACAACGCGGGTAATTTATTGCAAAATACGAAGCAATTATTTATTGATTGAACTCATAGATATAAGAAAGAAGATTGGACTAAAAAAGTAATATGACATTAAATCATTCCTTAATATTTTGTAGAAAACTGTATAAATTTATGAACACTTAAAGAAAATTGTAGGATCAATATGGTAAAAACTAGAAAAAATATACCTGTATTAATTGCGTAACACACTATCAATCGGAATCGGTTTCATTTTGACAGTTCAATAACATTCATTGCGTTATTCACGTTGTCGAGCAGATACATTTTTCGAACATACGAAGCAATGGATTAGCAATTTGCTTCAAAATGATTCAAATTCCGATTGATAGTGCGTTGCGCAATTAGAGTGCTGGATTTTATTATTTTTTCTTTAGTTCTATAAACTAAAATATTTTCTTCTTATTTCTTCTTCTTCTTCTTTATTCGTATTGTAGATTAGGTACTGTGTATTTGTTCCTATCAAAAAGATGCTACAGTTACTGTAAAAGATGGACACAAAGTTACTTAGTTTCGTCATATTTTAGGGAGGGCAAGCCTTAACCAGTAAAATTGTTAGTATTTGTTTCCCTTGAACGTCTATTTGTCTAGTAGATAAAGTTTATCCGCTTCTGTTGGTTGTTGATAATCATTATCATGTTGAATGTGACTAAAACTGCATGTACACTGATACGCATGCACAATATTTATATCTCATTTTGACGCAGTGACCGCCTTCTCCGATGAAGGTCGCCAGTTCAATTCCCGCGTTGCAGTAAAAATCTCCACAACAACTCTGCGTGTTCACTGAAACAAAGACTTTCTTCCTTTCCTTTTGAAAATGTAGGTAACTTGTTTTTTATGTGATGTACATGAATTTGATTACTTAGCCGACGTTCGCACGGACGTAAAAATATCGCGGCGGGATTTTATTGCGCACGAGATTTTCAACTTTCGGCGCTAAGCAGAGCGTTGAAAATCCAGAACGCGAAAAAAAAACCGCTGCGATATTATTACGTCCGTGCGTACGCCGGCTAACACTATAGAAAAGCTTTGACAGCTTGTTAATGCTTCATGAGCTGTCTATAAATCGTATCTAAATAATAACAGCGCCACGGGTCGATTGAAGGTTAAGCTGTGCTTGCGGAGAAGGTTTATTCCCGTTGTCCCCGTACGCAGTGTCCCCGTCCTACGGGGACAGCGGTACTTCAATTAAATATTTAAAAATACTTCCCGTTGTCCCCATACACTGTCCCCGTTAATATAGTTGAATAAAATAAGCAAAAATTATTGCCCACAGTCCCCGATTTTTTCTTTTTTGTGTAGTATTATGTGTGAGTCGGCATCTTTTACCCATCAAACAAAGTTTTTTATTTGTTATTTAATCAAATGATTTATTACAGCAAACAATCTTTAGACAATAAACATTTGGTCATTTTGGTCAAATGATTTGTTATGACAAAAAATATATAGGTTAGGTTAGGTTAAAACTGTGTGTGAAACGACTAGATTTCACAGAAAAAATAATGTGGAAAAAAAGAGTTTTTTTTTTAATAGGCTATCAAGAACCGAACTAGTTAGTTAGAGGACAACGACTCGTGAAAAGTTTGCTTCCCGTTGTCCCCGTTAGCCGAATGCACGTTATGGGGACAGCGGGAAATACATTTAATCACGTCCCGCTGTCCCCGTGAAGGGGATATGGCATACGAGGACAACGGGAATAAACGGCGGAGAACAGTTCGTGGATGGGTGATCATCCATTACATATGGAGACCCCTCAGTGCCTCGGAAAGCACGTTAAATCGTTGGTCTCGGCTGTCATTTTTAGATCTTTCGTTCGTTACGGATAGTCAGAAGCCAAAAGTCTGACAACCAGTCTTATCAAGGGGTCTCGTGTTACCCAGTAACGGGGTTGTGGAGGTCAGATAGGCAGTCGCTCCATGTAAAGTACTTGTAATCAGCTGCAGCCGGTTAGGCTGGAAGCCGACTCCAACGTTGTTGGGAAGAGGAAAAGCAGATAATGATGAGTCTGTAGATGCTCTACTGTTTCCCTCTTTTGCAGTAGGGTAAAAATGTATGCAAGCAATTAATGTTCTACCCACAGAAAAGATAAAGAGGTGTTCTACCCGTTTCTCTGGCGGGATGCAATAAGCCCATTTCCCATGACCCTGACAAGTTTGGATACTTACCTTGTATGTGAGAAGACACATTAGGTACAGTGAGCTGCAGCAATTGGGTACCCCAGTTGTATTGAAATTTGAATACAACTGGGGTACCCAATTGCTGCAGCTCACTGTACCTATGTTGCAATTATTTTTGCGTACCTGAACCATTTATTTATATTGTGTATCTCCAATTTTATAGTTCATGACTCCATTCAGAGGAGCTCGTGGCTAAGTAATAACATCCGCACGGGTCGATCCATCAGGGTAAGCTACGCTTGCCGGGGTTGGTCCGTGAATGGGTGACCATCTTTACATACCGAGACTCCTCCGTGCCTCGGAAAGCACGTTAAGCCGTTGGTCCCGGCTGTCATTCGTGGATCTTTGACAGTCGTTACGGGTCGTCAGAAGCCCGAAAGTCTGACAATCAGTCTTACCAAGGGGTATCGTATTACCCAGTTAATGGGTTGTGGAGGTCAGATAGGCAGTCGGTCCATGTAAAATAATGGTATTCAGCTGCATCCGGTTAGACTGGAAGCCGACCCCAACATAGTTGGGAAAAGGCTAGGCAGATTGATTAACTCCATCGTAGTCCTAGGCCATTTTCTCGAACGAAAATTATCACATAATTAATGTGACAACTGGTTCTTAATGTCAAGTTTACAAAAACAAGTTTTTCCGAAATTTTAAACCGTCTCCTCATTTACGTCATCAAGCGAATGACAGATACGTCAGAAGTGATCGTTATACCGAAAAAATGGTTCTTGCATTTAATCTCGATCATTGTATGCCTTAAATAGGAACATTATTGGCTATTGTTCAGTAAGTTATGGTTATCTACGACATTTGATCTGTCTTTGACTGTCCTTCGCAATTTCTAGTGTCAATGTTTATTTCGTTGGAATGCAAACTATTTTAAATTCGCTTTTCTCATGTTTGCTGACGGCAATCCTCTTCGCATCTGGCGACAGCGACCCAGACTTTTCTTTCCTTTTGTGAGCTCTCGTGATGAGTAGCAAAACCAAAAACCATTGACCAAAAATGGCGCAATTTTTTTTTTTTAATGAATAATAATGACGAACAAAAGTTAAAATAAGATCAGTCTGAACCGAGTTATACATGATGTATCAGAAAGGTGTGGTCAAACTTAAGGTTTTGGTACAGACCATCAAACCAAACAACTTTCTTCATGGGATCAACATTTATTTACTTATTTATTAGAAAAACACACAAGTAAAAAAATACCGTACAAAGGCGGACTTAATGCCTGAGAAATTTTCTACCAGTCAATCTTAGGGTGGTGCAGAGAGAAAAAATGGCAGATGCAACATAAAGGATAGAGAACACGAAAATAACTATAAAATACAGGAACAAATACATATATATTATATACCTACATAAATACATACCTATATATACTTAAACGGAATAAACTTTGTAAGGAAAAATAACGATCGGTAGTGTGCCAAATAAAATATTTTTCTTTCTTTCTTTCTTTAGAGGAGAAAATGAAACCAGCAAATCAGCGCTGGGATGTTTCTGCCATCTTCTTACGCAGCAACATCATAATGGAGAAAGTTGTTCAGTTGATGGGTCTGTACCACACCCTTAAATTTGACCACACCTTTTTGGTACACCCTGTAATAAAAAAAAACATTATTTTTTACATAAATTCAAGTTCAAAATATCATCTCGGAATGCATTTGTAGAAAAATCAAATCGTTTATCAATTAATTTTTGTGATAGGTTTTTCTAATACCGACTAAAGTATCAACGATGACCGCGGTATAAAATCAAATGCGCCACTTTCCATACTGATTAGGTCATTCTCATGGGTACGTATCAAAATCCCGAATTTTAAAAGACCGAATTTTAAAATACCAATGGACGAAATCCTGAAAATTGAAACGCCGAATGGTTGTTTGGTCGAAAGTTTAAAATCCCGAAAGTTCATTTGCCCGAAAGTTTAAAATCCCGAAATTGTCATAAAATTTAATTGTCAAATTGTTGAAATTCTGTGTAAAGGGTTTAAAGTAACCTTACCAAATCTAACCTCGGGGTGCCCTTCGCTCGCTCTTGTCTCCTATGTTGACGAAGCCCCGCTTCGCGGGGCTCTGTATAAAGGGTTTAAAGTAACCTAACCAAACCTAACCTCGGGGTGCCCATCTATGAGTAATCGCGGGAACTACGTCGCCGCTCTTTGGGATTTCATCCATTCGGGATTTCGTCCTTTCGGGCATTTCAACATCGGTATTTTGTGTTTCGATATAACGACTATCGACATTAAAAACTTTCGGTATTTTGAATTTCGGTGTTATGGACGTCGGTATTTCAATCATGGGTATTATGAACTTTCGGGATTTTGATACGTACCCATTCTCATGTAGAAAACCCGGCCACAGCAATGTGTAAATTATGGGAATAAAATGTTAATGTTGGAAAAAAAAAACTAACTATGTATTGTGCAATTAGATTGGCATGATTTTCCTTTACCTATATAGTTCTTCCGTTCCAAAGGTTACACTTTCAGTCCGTCCCATGTACGAGAAACATCAATGAGTCATGGTAAATTAACATAAACAGTCAACAATTCCACAGAAATCGGTAAATAAACTACCACGATTTATTTATAGGTTAGAGACCTTTGTCCAGCTGTGGACTGCTGCAATAGACTGAGTTCAATGATTATAGGGGCATATTTACGGCTCCAAATCCATTTACCGGCACTGCTGTAGATACACGACTTTATTGTGTTTACGTAATGCCTAGACTCTAGGATCCATTAAGGCAACGCTAACCGACTTTTAATGATTTTAAACTGAAGATCACGTCTAAACGAATAGTGTTAATGATTTGGAAAAAAATCATGTTAAATAAGAATATTTTCTTAATAACTTAACATTATGTGAAAATTTTAGGTTATGTTTTTTTACGTAGTGTAATTAATTTGTAAGGTTATGTCTAACGCGGAAAAAAAAAAACTGAGAATCACGTAAAACCTATCAAGCGTATTTAAGTGAAACCTGCACCATTTTAAAGATAATTTAATTATTTATCTTTATGTACTTACATAATAAATTAATAAAGCGTCTAATTTGGGACAGCGCTCCTTGATGGGCGAGTCCTATTATTGGGTGGACGTACGGCTCAGCACAGAACACTCAAGCTAAACACTCGCGGCCGTTGGCGAGTAGTGCTGCCAACTAGCGCCACCATGGAGAAAAAAATCATAAATCTGGAGATATGGAACATTTTGAAATTTCCTATGCTCACATTTTTAGTCAAAATCAACACTATACCTCCTAGGTCCGAAGCCGTAGCAGGTAACGCCAAAAACAAAATAAAGTTAATAAATGAAGGGGGTCCATACAAGAAACGTGTTATTTTCGGCGTTTTTTGCTCGATAATACAGTACCCCTTCGTGTTCGAGTCCGACTCACTTATCCAGTTTTTTCAAGAGTCCAATAATAACTACACTGCCTCGTCAATGAAAGTAATCAATAAACCGTCAATGCACATACGTCGTAAGTAGTGCGTCGAACACCGGCTCTTGCGCAGAAGGGACAAAAAAGTTGGCATTTCCAGCCAGTCTGCTCGGGAACGAGTCGGGAGCAACGGGTTTTATTGACAAAAAAAAAGGAAAAAGAAGTCTAACGCTCTAAAAATTCATTCATTTAAATATCGGTATACATACCTATATATATAAACATAATTATCCGCTTGGCTATCTCTGACTTATTAGAAAGATAATAAATTTTGCTAGGGTCAGCACGCCGAGCATGCTTTCATACCAACATCACTCTTAGTCGAGACATCGCGTCAATCATACGCGTCAATTTATTTTTAATATTTTTTTTTAAACATGCGCCCTCTGTATGCAAGTTAAGTATCGATCGGTCGGCGGGTTATCTATCACTGCATTCGGTTTATTTGTTTTACGAAAAACGATAACGGCTTTGGAAAGATGGTGAAGACTCAGTGTGATGCGCGACCAGTGAAAGCTTACATCATGAGTGACTTACTGAAGAAGTTCGACCATGACACGAGGAACGACGTCGTCCAAATAGCTGTTGCGATCGCAGGATTCTATTTGGGGGTGTTTTGTTGTATGTATACCTATATATTTTTACTTTTTTTGTGATTTTTGCCCTGTTTTTTTTACTTGTACCTTTTGGAAGTGGCAATTTTTAAAATGGGTTGTTATTCTTTAATCTACTTATTTTTATTAATTAATTTTGTATAAATTATATAATTTTAATTGTGAATTAATAAATGCAAAGATTTTTTAATGTTGCCATGAAAGATTTTCTCCAAAAAACGTATAAATAGTGGATTAATTATTACTGTCACTAAGAGGAGCTCCATAAATCACATACTTAATTTAATACTTGCGTGGTGTTTGATAAATACTATAGCTGAGTTTTATGACATTTTCGTACAAAAATAATACTTACTGTCGTATTAAAATAATATAATCAAAATATTTGCCTGTATCAAAACTATTTTAGATAGGTAACTACTGAGTTGAACCCATATTGTTATTTGAGAAAACCACAAAGTAGACCAGTTAATTTCCTCATACTTGTGCTTATTATGAAATTAGCAACGACCACAATACTTACGAGTATCCCACTAATATTATAAAGGCGAAAGTTTGTGAGTGTGTGTGTGTGTTTGTTACTTCTTCACGCTCAAACGACTGGACCGATTTGGATGAAATTTGGTATGTAGATAGCTTATACCCTGGATTGACACATAGGCTACTTTTTATCCCGACCTACGCGGGTAAAACCGCGGGGCGCAGCTAGTGTTCGTATAAGTTGTCCTTTTCAAAATTTGCAAGTTAAATTTGACCCACTTCCCGGTGTTCGATTGAGCTGAAATTTGGCATACTTATGTAAAATCCGTGACAATGCAATATTTTGGTACCATCGAGCTGATCTGAGGATAGAGCCGGAAAGTGGCCACAGGAACTCGGTAACAAAATGACGCAACCCTATCGAGTTTGGGCTTGTTTGATTCGTCTTAGCAAGGACTCTGGTCCTAGATGATATTCAGACTAATAAAAGCTTGTTTTTTTTTTAAATAGTGCACTTGTATTTAAAAAGGCTTTTACTTTAATTATATGAGAAGCTTCACGCGAACGAATTCGCGGGCATACTTTCTTAAAACTGTGCTAACCTTTAGGTAGGTACTTACAATTATAATATTTGCAATAATTAACTTCGTAGGAAATAGCTATAGCATGCATGCAATGAACTAAAAAAATAAAAACGTCTGAGGCATTAAGTCCGCCTTTGTACGGTATTTTTTACTTAACGGTAAGTTTTAATAAATAAATAATATATAACTATAAAAAAATATGCACGGAGTCATCCTTTCTTTTTCATGCTCATTGAAACGCGAAACAAGTGACCACTTTTTCTGCGAAGTTTTAAATTGGTCCAGGGAAAAACTGGTCGGTCAACGTTATTTGCAGTTTACATAGATTAATGTGAACTTGTACAGAGCTAACGTAAGCTCACTTAATATTATGGTCTACAATTCTACACACAAGGATGTCGCTGGCAGGTGTAGCTAGGCCGGTTGTAATGACAGCCTGCCAGTTGCCCGCCATTTTTAGGGTTCCGTACCCAAAGAGAGCCAACGGGATCCTATTACTAAGGCCTCTGCTTCGAATTTTGCGGGCAGCGGGGCGGCAGCGGCGGCGGCGCGGGAGCGGCCGGATTTTATGCGTAAAAACAAATGGATCGGACCTCGAAAACAACGGCGCGGAAGCGGGGCGGGACAATGCGAGACGCGCCGCCGCTGCTGCCGCCCCGCTGCCCGCAAAATTCGAGGCCGAGGCCTAAGGCTCCGCTGTCCGCCCGTCTGTCAAAGGGCTGTATCTTTTGAACCGTAATAGAGACACTTAGACACTATGGCCGTTAAATCAACAAATAATAGAAATAAAATAAATTTAAAAATTAAAGGGGATCCATACAAGAAACGGGTTTTTTGCGGCGTTTTTTTTTACTAAAGTATTTAACCCTTTGTGTGCGAGCCCGACTCGCACTTGACTGCAATTTTTTCTTTCTACATTTTTCACATTATGTGCAATTTTATCGCGGATCTGCATCGTCGCTGGGTTGCACGAGCATGATGAACGGGTTAAGTGATACGGAGTTTGCGCGCCATTTTTTTGTCTATGACATTTAAGCTAACGGACTTGAGAATAGATATGTGGTAATTACTGGGGTAATTTAGCCCCATTTGCATGTATTGCATTATTAATTAGGAGTTTGTTAAGTTCATTTACCTACTTACAAAACTTCGTTTTTTTTTCGATAATGTAGGATATTCGTCAATCAGTTTTCGCGCCAAATTAGATTTTCCATAGACATTTACTTACTATTTAACTTTTTTTTAATTTTCTTCCACAAAATCGGATGAAAACAAGAAGAAATTATTTGTTATAACTGCCGTTACATCATACATTATTTCAATGAAAGTTATCTTATGCCTAAGATCATATGTCATTGTAATACCCAATCTAAATGAATAAAAAAAATAAGTACAAATAAACAATTTATTATACATGTTATAAATTGAAGTCGCTCTTCGTGTCTGTCTGTGTGATCGCGTTGTTCTTCTACTAAACTATGGTCTGCTTTTTAATCTCCGAGACGAATTTGACATTTCAAATGTCCCATGTATAATTTTTTCATTTCAGAGTTGGACATTTGCACCTGTCAAATTAGGTAGTCTCCGAGATTAAAAAAACCGGCCAAGTGCGTATCGGAACGCGCACAATGAAGGGTTCCGTAGTTGAAAAGAATATTTCCCAAAAACAAACTTAACAATGGATCCCAAAAAAAAAAAATTTTTACGTCATAAAACTACAAATTAACAATTTTCGGACTTTTTCCTTTACTTGTGCTGTGAGACCTTGCTTCTTGCCAAATTTCATTATTCTAGGTCAACGGGAAGTACCCTATAGGTTTTGATTTACTTGTGAGTATCAAAATATGTCGCATAAATGGCCGTATGTTTTTATTGCGTTGACTTAGAAGCTTGAGGTTTTTAGGACTCCAAGAGACCATAGACTTAGGTATTTGATATTAATTTCAACTTGATACCTCCACGCGTTCCTGAGAAAAAGGGTCTTGACAGACTGACAGACAGACAGACAGACAGACAGACGGACAACGAAGTGATCCTATAAGGGTTCCGTTTTTTCCTATTGAGGTACGGAACCCTAAAAACAGACTATACACAACAGATTTTGATGCGGTTCTCACCAGCATTTAGAGAATTTATGCCCGAAAGTTTATGTTATGATAAATTAATAATATTAATTTACATATAATAAAGGAATCTACATGTTTGTCAAGTCATTAAAACCGTGCGAAGCATGGGCGGGGCGCTAGTCTCGATGTAAAAGTAAGTGTGTTGTCTGGCTATCCGTCCATATTTTTTTACGCAAAACATGTCTGATTCAGACTTATGTCAGATCGTTATACAAAAAGTTTCGATCACAAAATCTCCTAACCCATTTTTCGTCTTTTTAATTAAGCCTGTCCAAGGATTCACTCTTAGGACTCATAAGTTGTACGTCCAAGAGGCGTGTTTACAAATGACTTACGGGGTTGTGCAGTGCTTATTTAGCTTTTGAGCAGACACATTGTAAATAAGGTTTGAGGCGAAATGGGTTCCTAAGGTTCCAAAAAAGATTTTTTGACGCATTTCGGCTGCCGCAAAATCAATTTTTGTCCTCTAAAACTACAAATTTGGCTTATTCTTTTTCATGATAAAAATTGAAGATTCTCTTTAGTAATTTATGAGGGCCAAAACACGATTGACACAATTTTATTTGGCTCGATACAAAAAAATCGTAGTTTTCTCAAAATTAGCATTTTTATGAGAAAAAAACTGTTTTAATCGATTGTAATTAAAGCAATTTCAATAAAATTTCGTCTACACATTAACTATTAAAAACATGAAGGGATTATGGGTTTATTTCAATGTAACAGAGCAAATTGAATTATAAAAATAAATAAATAAATATTTATAAAATTCTATGTGCTCCGTTTGGCCATACCCAAATCCAAAGGGTATGCTCCAAACCATTTCGATGAGCTGTGTTGAGGCGATGAAAGAAATGCGATCTGTTTGTCCTAAGAGTTATCACTTATTTTTTTAGGGTTCCGTACCTCAAAAGGATAAAACGGAACCCTTATAGGATCACTCGTGTGTCTGTCTGTCTGTCCGTCTGTCTGTCTGTCCGTCTGTCACAGCCAATTTGCTCCGAATCTAATGGACCGATTAAGTTGAAATTTGGTACTCATATGAATTTCTGTGACCCAAACGCGGACGGGTAAAGTAAATAAATGAATTTTGAATATAGAGGTTACTTTTGGAGGGCAAATAAGAAAATTAAAAAAAAAAGTTTTGCAAACTACTCTGTGTGGCATGTCAAATGAAAGGGGTTACTATGAGGGTTTCAAATATATATTTTTTATAATTTTAAAATAAATTGTTTTAAAATTATTTAAGAAAATAGACGAAAATTGACCATTCCCCCCCCCTTATCTCCGAAACTACTGAGCCTAAAATTTTGAAAAAAAATACAGAAAATAGATCTTTACCCGTAGATTACAGGGCAACATATAGAAGTCTGTGGTCTTAAAATAACATGGTAAATCTATCAATATTGCGAGTACAAACTTACATTTACAGTTGGAATGTATGGGAGAACATGTTTTTCAACTACAATGTTAAGTTTGTTCTTAAGATAAATTCATCCCAACTACGGAACCCTTCATTGTGCGTGGTCCGACACGCACTTGGCCGGTTTTTTACTTTACTGATGGCTAACAAAAACTTTACGTTTTATAAACAAACGTGTTTAAACTACCTAAAGTTATTTGTATTTGAATGTTACATAAATGTATAAATTAAAAAACTGTGTCAATAGTTTACGCTGTCAGCGTTAATTTTAGCATACTACTTATAAGGTTTAGAATCCGCACATAAATTATAAACAATACAATTGTTTTGTAAGGTGCGATCGGACGTGCAAGAATGAAAACTGTTAAAAATATCTCTTTTTATCCAACTACGGCAAAGCCAAAGGAGTGTTATGATTTTGACAGGCATGTATATGTTCATCTGTTGGCTTCTCGTGGCTAAGTAATAACAGCCGCACGGGTCGATCCATCAGGTTAAGCTACGCTTGCCGCGGTTGGTTAGTGGATGGGTGACCATCTTTACATACCGAGACTCCTCCGTGCCTCGGAAAGCACGTTAAGCCGTTGGTCCCGGCTGTCATTCGTGGATCTTTGACAGTCGTTACGGGTCGTCAGAAGCCCGAAAGTTTGACAACCAGTCTTACCAAGGGGTATCGTATTACCCAGTTACTGGGTTGTGGAGGTCAGATAGGTAGTCGCTCCATGTAAAATAATGGTATTCAGCTGCATCCGGTTAGACTGGAAGCCGACCCCAACATAGTTGGGAAAAGGCTAGGCAGATTGATTGATTGATTGTATATGTTCATCTGTTCCCTCCATTGAAATATATAAAACACGGTCAAAATTCAAGCACGTAATTTTCTCGTGCTCGTCAAGCAATTTTGACCGTCTGGAGATCAGATCCATTAGGACTTTGGCTACCGAATTCGGTCGTAAAGCGATTGCTATATGTATATGTCGAGACTGCAGCCTTTGCACCCGTATTGCGTAACACTATCGTTCGGAATCTGAATCATTTTGAAGCAAATTGCTAGTCCATTACTATAAAATTTTTTCGATCATATTATGAACTAGCTTTTGCCCGCGGCTTCGCCCGCGTGGATGTTGAAATCCCTCAGAGACGTACTACCGGGATCAAAAGTACTTACCCAATGTATTAGTAGCGTAATACCTCATTGTTCTCGTGTAACTCTATTGGTTTACGCGGCGCTCCCACCAGTCGGCATGATTTTTTCTGATATCTTCAACAATCATCGTCATATTTCAACCAATTTACACAAAACCTTAATGAAATTCATTCAATCCGTCTATTGGTGAAAACCGTATGAAAATCCGTTCGGTAGTTTTTGAGTTTATAACGTTCAGATACTCGTAGATAGACACGTCGGGGACTTGGTTTAGTTACAATTATGCCGGTCACGCTCGCTCTAATAACAAATAACTTTTGACCGAGTGGACCGATTTTAATGAAATAAAGGCTAAATGTTACCTCAAGATACGAACTATAACTACAATGACTATATTTTCAATCTTTTAAATCTCTTAAAAAGAGGTACCTACCTACCTACCTAGGTACACAAAAATTTTATCATTATTTGTGAATTTTAAAGTCGACCCCTATTTTGCTCCCTTAGGGGGGGATGGATTTAAAAAAAACGCTGAACCATTTAATTCTTTATTTCCTACCAAAAGCATAAATTTGAATTTTCATATCCCTAACTTAAATGCTGGGTATCCCATACAAACTTTCATCCCCTATATCACCCCCTGTAGGATTATTTTTGACACAAAAAGTAGGCTATATCCTTCCTCAGGATGCCATCTATCGCCTTGCCAAATTTCATCTAAATCCGTTCAGTGGTTTAGGCGTGAAAAGGTAACAGACAGACAAGAGTTACTTTCGAATTTAGTATGGATGTTCGAAAAATTTGTCTTTTCAACACCGTAAATAACGCAATGAACAATGTTGTTGAACTGTCAAAATGAAACCGATTCCGATTGATAATCTACCTATTACTTACGCAATAAGGGGACTGGACAGCTAGCACTCGGTATCGCAGAGTCAGCTGACCAATCCTTTTACTACGATGATACTACAAAGTGAAAGATTTCTTGCATGTGTGCGGGGCACTTTCATAGAAAGAAAGAAAGAAAGAAAATACGTTTATTTGCGGTAAACGTTAATTAGTGCTACGTGTAATTGTGGCTACGTAGCCTGGAGCACTAATTAACGGAAACCTAACACACATCCTATCTAGTACCTGAGATAACGTTATCTCATAAGTAATCTCGTACATTCATCTGCAAAAAAATGACTTCTATATGTATTGGCCCTTTTTTGTTTTTAATATAAGTTGTAGATAACAATTTGATCCAAGCGTCTCGTCGCATCGTGTCCGGGACACGGCTGATGAAAATAAGAAGGCGCTGTGGCAGCCCGTGAAATTCAAATTTTCTTGCGTGTCAGGTTGTATCTTGATCAAAATATGATACGCGGCAATAAAACATGTAAACTACTCAAAACAAAATAGGGCCCACCTCAAATTAGTCCCTATTTTGTTCTAAATATAATTATTTAAGTAGTTGTTGACAAAGTTATGCATTTAACCGTCAAGCTGACATGTTTAGGAGCGTTTATCAATGTTTATTCCGACAGCTTTCATATTGTTTTCAAGAGGGTAGCTAAAAAACTGAAGTACTCGAAAAAACATCGATTGCACAAATTCTCAGTCACTTATGTTTCCAGTCTACACTAAACGCTGTTGTGGAACACTCACGTTTTTAACGATTTTGTTTCATTCCTGTATTCATTGTGATCAATATGCCTGGTTCTCGCCGACATATGGACATGGAAACCGCTGCAAGAGCAGTAGCTTTGCTTCAGGAGGGACAGTCTCAGAGATCTGTGGCTATGCACCTCGGTGTATCACGACGAGCCATCCGAAACGTTTGGGAACGGTATCAGGAGACCGGAAGTGTAGCTAGGAGACCGGGCACAGGAAGAGTTAGGGCTACAACTGCCCAGGAAGACCGATACCTGAGGTTAACTGCACGTCGGGAGCGTACTGTAACCGCTCGGACCTTACAAACTCGACTACGGCAATCCACAGGAACTAGAGTCAGCGATCAAACCATTCGGAATCGGCTTCACGAAGATGGACAACGCTCCAGAGTACGTGCTATTCGACTGAAACTGACGAGGGCTCATCGTGCGGCACGCTTAAGATACGCCCGCGAGCATTTGGAATGGACCATGGATAACTGGAGGAACGTGCTTTTTACGGACGAGTGTAAAGTGAAGTTTTATAGTGACGACAGGCGGATACGCGTGTGGAGAAGAGAAGGGGAACGTTTTTCTGAACCGTGCATCCATGGAACAGACCGATTTGGGGGTCCCAGTGTTATGGTATGGGGTGGAATTAGCTTATATGGCAAAACAGAGCTGGTAATTTTAAATGAAGGTACTGTAACCGCCGCCAGTTACATCGAGCAAGTAATCCGGCCTCATGTCATCCCATTTTCACAAAGAGTGGGCAATAACTTTGTCTTTATGCATGACAATGCTCGCGCACACACAGCGCGCGTTACACAAAGAGCACTCTCTGAAGCCAATATCACCATCTTACCATGGCCAGCCATGAGTCCCGACCTCAACCCCATCGAACATTTATGGGATCAGCTCAAAAGACGCCTGAAAGAAAATTACAGTGATGTGAATAGCCAGCAGGAACTCATTAACGCCCTGAAAGTCTGTTGGGAACAAATACCGGAAGTAAACGTGATCCACTTGATTGAAAGTGTCCCAGATAGGCTCAGAGAGTGCATACGGAGCAGAGGAGGACCCACTCGTTATTAAAAAACAACAAGCCCCATATTTTTTTCCAGAATAGTTGTGTTTTACAAGATTATGTTTTTCTTTTATTTTGTGTAAATTTACCTAAACAGTGTTATTTTGGGTTTTGATTAAACAAAATAAACCAATGTTTCTATTGTTTCTGTTTACACTATTCCTGAATGCTCACTTTAAACTTGTACATTCATAAAAACTGAATATTTCGGTTCAATTTTAAGTTGAAGCAAAAAAACACGGTGGGCCCTATTTAGTTTTGAGTAGTTTATTTATACAGGGTGTCCGGTAATTAATGAATAACCTCTTACGGGGTCATTGTACTAATCATTATGAACAACTTTTACTATGGGACCAAACCTGAAATCACGAAAAAAAAATCAGCAGTTCCCTACATTTTGACGAGTTATGCGAAAATAAATGTAGGGAACAATTGATTTTTTTTTCGCTATTTCATCTTTGGTCCTATAGTAAAAGATGTTCATAATGATGAGTACAATGACTCTTTAAGAGGTTATCTATTAATTACGGAACACCCTGTATAATTTTAACCGTAAAAATCATCAATACATCTCTCATTAGAGAGAGAGGGAGCGGGGGAATGGTTTATTTACTTTACCCGTCCGTGTTTGGGTCACATAAGTAAATAATACAGTGTAACAAAAATACAGTGAACCAAATTTCAACATAATCGGTCCATTAGATTCGGAGCAATTTGGCTGTGACAGTCGGACGGACAGACAGGTAGACACACGAGTGATCCTATAAGGGTTCCGTTTTTTTCCTTTTGAGGTACGGAACCCTAAAAACCGGGTCTTGTCTTGTGCTCAGCTTGAGTCTTCCTATGTTCAGCTACAAGTCTACCCATAATTTCGCATAATGGAGACCTTACTTCAATGTAGATGTTTACTCCAGCGAGACAACTTACTAATCTGACATGCATGATCGAATTGCGCACTGCGAGAAAATACTTGTGTAATTTTTATTTGTATATCTGATAAAACGTACTTACTACACCTGCAGCCTGCAGTAATACTCGTTATTGTTATAATTATCTCGATTTCTAAATGTCGCAGCCAACTGGTTAATGGCCGATTCCTATAATTTACGGACCGTTATTGGTTAAAATTAAGACTCTTGTATCTTCACCAATAATGAAGCACAGACCTCATAGCTTTGCACAGTAGACCCTCTCATATGGGAGTAGCTATCACAGGTAAAATTAGCATACGAATCTATTTATATGCCCAGTTTGGCAATAAAAAATTCCACCATTGGTAAGCAAAACGATTCGTTTTTTTTTATAGAAAAAAACTTTTTTACAAAAAAATACAATCGACTTCCAAAAACAACACTACAAAGTGAAAAATAACTTTAATTTCGGAAGTCGGTGTCTAGTTAAATGTATTTTCGTTTTTTGCCACCGACTTCCGAAATTAAAGTTATTTTTCACTTTGTAGTGTTGTTTTTGGAAGTCGGTTGTATTTTTTTTGTAAAAAAGTTTTTATTTTTCACTTTTTAGCTGTGTGCCTACCCCACACAAATTCTAATACCACTACCTGCAAAACAAACTAGAACATCATCCATATAAAAGTGTGGAAAAAATACGTATTATTGAAGCTGACTCAAAAACTACCGAAGCAAAGTTAATCAATTTTATATGGGACCAACTGTGATGTATACCCTCTCGAATAAAACAAAAAAAAATTCAAATCGGTGCAGCCATCTTCGAGTAATCGGGGAACATACATAAAAAAAAAAAAAAAAAGGTTCCGACGAATTGAGAACCTCCTCCTTTTTGAAGTCGGTTAATTAGTTAGCCCGCCTAGCCGTTGGAAGTAGTGCTTGCCGGAGCTTGCCGTGGCACCGCTCGCTTCGGTCGTCCGGCGCGCACGCGGTCGGTCACAGTTCTAATCTAACCCAACCCATTTGGTCGGGGTGCCCTGGCTTAGTTACTGCGACCAATTCGGCTCGCGCGTGATTAGACTCAGTTCCAATCTAACCTATAATTGAATATCATTCAGGCCGCTAGTTGAACGGCCGCCGTTTAGTTAAAAGGCTAGGTTAGACGACTAATTAAACCAGTTGACTTACAAAAACAACTTTTAGCCCATAGTGTTTGGCGCGGCTACTCTGTTCTTTGCCGTGTTTGTTGAATACTTTTTAAAGACCAAACGCTTCCATAAGCACATATTATTATAGGACTTACTTGTACATATTCTTCGGAGTTCTTCACCAAAATGTCGTGTACCAGCATCATATTCAGCCTGTAGATACATCCACTGCTGCTTCGTCTTAAGCATGCTATCCATCTTGACCGTATGTGAAGAAAATATAAACAAATGGATCAGTAAACGTAACCGTGGATGCCAATTTGTAGCGCCACTTACAAAATAGCTTTGACTTGATTATTTGAATACGTAAACTCAAATTTTAAATCAACTTAATGATGTTTTTCATTTTACAATTGGGGTTAATTTTGTAACCTCTATTTCCTTCGACGATTTTTCGATTACAATTTAATTATTTAAATTATGTTATTCAAACTAAATAGTTGTTGGAAAAAGTGTTGACCTATAAACTTGAAACTTTCTAAATACAGATGAATGTTTTACTATATCCCTTTATTAAGGATTGCGCAAGAATATAACCTGAACAGGGATTGTTTACACTTTCATGAAACACTTTTGGAACCGACCATAGTCGCATCGAGATTTTGTTAATTGCGACTTGTCCAATGTCGTCAATCCATCTTGCTGCAGTGATTCGCGATTTGTCTTTTTATCAACTCCTGCGCATCTTGCTGCAGCGTGACCTACAATTCTTCTACCGTTTTTCGGTTTTCCATTCTGTTAACCTTGTGTGCGAAAAATGTACGCTCTTCAGTAACCTCTTGTGTATTTTGAAAACAAAGAGATTCGCCGTCATTCACCGTTATAGGTCGTTTCGCACGGTTTTGAGTAATTCGCTTGAATTAAGATTAATTATGAGTTTATTTTTAACATTTTCGCGTGTTGTTAAATACAATAATATATGCCTAAACATAGATGTCGAGTTTTGAGGTTAAGGCGAGTGCTGCGTAAAATACGACGAAACTAACTAACTAACTTTGTGTCCATCTTTTACAATAACTATAGCATCTTTTTTAATAGAAAAAAAAAAAACACACAGTAATCTACAATACATAAGAAGTGATTTCATTTGTCCTGAAATCTATTTTAGAACTAAAGAACTAAAGAATTAAAGAACTAAAGAAAAAAAACTAGATCCAGGTCAATTTTTCCAGTTTTTGTCATATTACTCCTACAATTTTTATTAAACGTGTTGATTTTATACAGTTCTCTACAAAATAATAAGGAATGATTTCAGGTCATTACTTTTTTAGTCCAATCAATAATAATAAAAAAAGGAAGTTTATTGAAGAAAAACCAAAGTACTAACTATAAAAACTTTTTTACAAAAAAATACAACCGACTTCCAAAAACAACACTACAAAGTGAAAAATAACTTTAATTTCGGAAGTCGGTGTCTGATTATATGTATTTTCGTTTTTGCCTCCGACTTCCGAAATTAAAGTTATTTTTTACTTTGTAGTGTTGTTTTTGGAAGTCGGTTGTAATTTTTTGTAAAAAAGTTTTTATTTTTCACTTTTTAGTGGTTCACATGTGCTTACCCCTTCACAGCGTACTGGCGTGATGTTATGTTATGAACTGGTGTGAACAACAAACAGACATGAGATTTCAGCAATCCCAGTCCATTTGCTATCATTTATTGAGGAGTTCCGTTGCCTATCTCAGAAGTTCTTCATCAGGTCTTCACCAAATTGAAATGGGACCACTCCAAGAAAGTACTCTTCCAAAAACTATCCAAATCGCTTCAAGTGTGCCTATAAAATTGGAAGAGTTTTCTCTATTTCTCCAGGATCCCATCATCAGATCCTGACTTGATGATCATGGGACCACCTGGGAAGTATACCCTTTCAAACAAAAAAAAAAAATAATCCAAATCGGTCCAGCCATCTTCGAGTAATCGGGGAACATACATAGGTTCCGACGAATTGATAACCTCCTCCTTTTTGAAGTCGGTTAAAAACAATGTTATATTTATAACTAGGTGGCTATGCTATGCACAATACATTGAAACGCTGATCTCCAAACTAGGGGTATCCCTGTATCTTAGAGATCAGTGTCCCTCCGCAGCAAAGTCACAAGCCAATATTTGTAATAAACTAAAAAATTGATTGTTTTTTTTTTTTGTAAGATATTTTTGTAAATAGATAATTGCTTCATATTTTGCAATAAATTACCAGTGTTGTGTGATGTCATCGCCCTTCTCTTTCTTTTCTATGCAGTCCGACAGTGTACCGTGTATCGTCAGTATTTTGACTATGGTTTTTACTATAATAACTTTACTTACTTTACTTTTTTTTTGTCGTTTATGTGTAGGTACTGGGATGAAAATATTCAGCGTGTAATTTTGATTCAAAATAATGTTGTTTCTACAATCTATCAATCTTTATATTGTTTCTTTTTTTTAACCGACTTCAAAAAGGAGGAGGTTCTCAATTCGTCGGAACCTTTTTTTTTTTTTATTTTTTTTTTTTTATGTATGTTCCCCGATTACTAAGATTTTTTTTTGTTTTATTCGAGAGGGTATACATCACAGTTGGTCCCAATGATATTGTATGTAAAAAGACGTAGATAGGTTACCGACCCAACATTCGGTGTTCAAAAACGGCACAATTTCGTACGATTAGATGACATGTGGAAATAGGACAGCATGTCTTAATTATCGGGAGCGAAAAAGAGACAAGACGACGAAAATGTGGCTAATTAGCCAGATTTTGACGTGCCATTTGCGGAGTGTGTGTAACCTATCTACCTCTTTCTACATATAATATCATTGGTTGGTCCCATATAAAATTGATTAACTTTGCTTCGGTAGTTTTTGAGTTAGCTTCAATAATACGTATTTTTTCCCCACTTTTATATGGATGATGTTCTAGTTTGTTTTGCAGGTGGTATTAGAATTTGTGTGGGGTAGGTTACACAACTAAAAAGTGAAAAATAAAAACTTTTTTACAAAAAAATACAACCGACTTCCAAAAACAACACTACAAAGTGAAAAATAACTTTAATTTCGGAAGTCGCTGGCAAAAAACGAAAATACATTTAACACCGACACCGACACCGACTTCCAAATTAAAGTTATTTTTCACTTTGTAGTGTTGTTTTTGGAAGTCGGTAGTATTTTTTTGTAAAAAAGTTTTTTTTTATTCTCCAATACCTAACAAATCATTCGATTATCTTTAAGAGATAATTCTCATCACCTCCGCCTAAAGAGGTCCTGGGAATAGGCTTTGGGGAGCCTAAGGATCGCGGCGAAGACCCATTTCTAGCTACTTTGTTTTGGGCGTTTATCAAATAAATTTAGTATATATGCGCAAGCGCAGCCGCGGGTTAAACACTAGCGTTTCCAGATATACCCCGCTTTAATCCGAAATCTTGTAAAAAAAAGTCACACAAACAATCTAGAGGCTGAATGGCCGATAACCAGTAGGTAAAGAGATAAAAGTAAATAAAACTTGATGATATCGTTTTAATACTGTTATCTTTCTCATGTTTAACTCTCTGTGTTCTTGAACTTGATCGTAAAACAATGTGGATAGTTTCAATGACACGCGAGACGAATTTAGTCTTATAATAGTTTTATCTTCAACTATTTCTATGTCAAAATTGAAAAGAGTATGTTTAGATGGTTTGGTCACGTTGAGAGGATCAATGAAAGGCGACCCTCAAAAGGTATTTACGAGGCAGATGTGAATGGAAACGCCGAGAGGGGATCCTAGTAGGACTTACTAGTGACCTTATTGGTGATTTTCTTCAGAAAGGTCAGGTGCGTAGTACTCGCAAGCGACGTGCGTGTATGACCAGATGTATGAACGTAAATGAAGCAAAAGGAGTATGTAAGGATCGCAGCAGGTGGCATTCTGTAGTTTCTGCCTACCCCCATGGGAAGAAGGCGTGAGGTGTATGTATGTATGTATATTTCTATGTGCTTCGGAGATCTATCGACGTAAAAAGACGATTTGGCAGTCAACCTCATCCCCCCCATTGGCTCATATTGGAGTGTCAAACTGACCTGGACCTGAAGCCCTAGTTCCCACGACAATAAAAGTGAATGGCATATATGGACATTGTCTAGTTTTCAGAGCGTGCATCAACATGCGCTTTAAGTTCTTGTGAATGGTTTTGGCTGATGAAGGATCTCACGCTCTTCCTACTGCGGTGCCATGGAAATAACAAGGACTAATTTCGTGCTTAACACCCTTTGTAATCACAATAGCTTTCTTTATTGACAGCTCCGTTCAATTAAAATCCGCCCTATTTTTTTTTTTTTGATGGGAAGTCATCAAATGACTTCTCCCGCTCTGGGCAGAGCGGGAGGGCGTGTCAGACTTGCTGACTAAAACCCACCCGTGTTCCTTCAGTTGCCTGTGCCAGGACCACGTTATCTCTTTCGAACTACCCGCGACGACTCCTATCCGCCGGGATTCGCATTTTCCCACAACGCTATCCCTCTCTGCCTGCCTCGACAGCCTCGTTAGTCGTAAGCGCTACTGCTGAGCATAAGATCTTGAGTTCGATTCCCTGGTCGGGCAGTGTTATTGGGTTATTCCATCAGGAATTTCAGCAGCTCGGAGTCTGGATTTGTGCCCGGTTGATGGCAAAAGGCCCTATTACATGGGATTTTTACGTGACTGGCGAAATGTGGGTGTATCTACTATAGGTAGGTGCACCTCTGCCTAACTTTTCGGGGATTCCAGGCGTGATGTTATGTGTGTGTGGATTTCTCTGTCGCTCATAAAAGTCCTTCAATAGAGTGATAGTTTCCTTGGTTGCAAACCCGTATTGGTTAAAAGTTATTCCGAATTAAATTGTCTAAATGAAAACTTGCAGTTATGAGACAATTACGCAATGAACTGACAGAGGTCTCCTAAAGGAGGATCGGCCGCCGCGCCGATTTCTCACTAGATGGCGTTGTAGTCAGATTTGGGTATTTCTATGTTTACGCCTAACTTATTTAACTTTGGTATACAATATTCTATACGCCATATCTAGCGCATTGTCTTGATTTTCCTAAATATTCACTTGTCAACTCTTCAAACGGAGTTTTCCTGCCGAGTTCATAAGTCGTATACTTTGCACTGCACTTTATTGAGATTCATTGAGTCCTCTACAAACAAATTATCTGCTTTATTATTTATGTCAGCCTTCAGCCTGTTTCCATTACGACTTTTTAATTCATTCACTGTTGTATTGACAATCTCTGTCGTTTAGTCTCTGAGCCTTGCTCCCACCATATCATCATTCTCTTGCCCTTATCCCAAATTTAAAATAAAAAAATTATATATATATTATTTATATATAATTATTATATAATATTTTTTTTATTATTTTATTTTTTATTTATATTATTTATTATTTTATTTTTATTATATTTTATTTTTATATTATTATTTTAATTTTTTTAAATGGTGTGCATAATAAAGAGTATTCTATTCTATTCTATTCTATTCTATTGGTTTGGGGTCCGCGCCACTTTTCTTTTTGTACCATATTTCTCTATTAGTCGTCATCTCGGTATATAGTCACCCCCTTTCTAGCTAAAGAAACGATGGATGGACTGTGTGAAAGGTGATATTCTTTCTCACAGTCCATCCATCGTTTCTTTTTTCTTCCCCTACTTAACTCTCGTTCCTTCATTCTGCTTTTTCAGTTTTATAACATACAAGCTGCGCCCCGCGGTTTCACCCGCGTAGATCGGGATAAAAAGTAGCCTATGTGTTAATCCAGGGTATAAGCTATCTACATACCAAATTTCATCCAAATCGGTCCAGCCGTTTGAGCGTGAAGAAGTAACATACATGCAAACACATTCACAAACTTTCGCTTTTATAATATTAGTGTGATAGTGTGATATGCACTAGCAACCCGCCCCTGCTTCACACGGTTTTCACGGCAGGACAAAACATCAAGATTTCTTTAATAATAGGTCTTTACGTATGAAATTGCCGTTTTGTATGAAAAAATTTAAACGAATTTTTTTCATGCATTTTTTATTTGTATTAATCGAAGTAATCACCCATGCAATCAATGCATCTTTGCCAACGCAGTGGCAGTTTATTGATGCCCTTGTTAAAGAAATCAGCTGGACGGGAGGCAACAAATTCTTCAAAGGCATTTTGTACTGCCTCTCGGGTATTGAATTTTTTTCCCGCCAAGAAGTTATCCAAATTCTGGAAAAAGTAGTAGTCTGTAGGCGCAAGGTCTGGTGAGTAGGGCGGATGACAGAGAGCTTCCAACCCCAGTTCTTGCAACTTGGAGACCGTCTGCTGTGCAGTATGAGGTCGCGCGTTGTCGTGCAGGAGCAGCGGAGACGAGCGATTGACCAATGCTGGTTGGAGATGTGCCAGCTTCTCCATCATTGTGTTCAGTTCTTCACAGTACACTCTGAAGTAATGCTCACCCCGTTTGGTAAGAAGCTGTGATGAATCACACCGGCGCTAGACCACCATACAGTGACCATCACTTTTCTAGGGGTAAGTTTTCGTTTAGGGCATTGTTTAGGTGCTGAACCAGGATCCAACCAACTTGCTGAGCGCTTGCGGTTATCAAACAGAATCCATTTTTCATCGCAGGTAACAATGCGGTTCAAAATTCCTTCATTTGTGTGTCTGTTGAGCAGTGCAAGGCACGTCTCGACGCGTACTTCGCGCTGGCGATCATTGAGTTCGTGGGGCACCCATTTGTCAAGCTTTTTTACCTTGCCAAATTGACGCAAATGGACCAATATTGTTTTGACGCTAACGTCGAAAGCTGCTGCTAATTCAGCCGTAGATTGTGTATCATCAATCGCCTTTAATTCGTCATTGTCGACCAAAGTCTTCGGACGACCGCGAAGTTCATTTTTCAGGTCGAAATTTCCAGAACGGAAGCGAGCAAACCAATAACAAGTGGTGCGTTGGTTTGTAGTGTTAGCTCCGTAAACGTCGTTGATGTTGCGTGCCGCTTGTGCCGCGTTGCTGCCACGACGGTACTCATATTCCATAATTACTCGAATTTTTAACGTATCCATGATGACGAAAAAGATTGAAATGCGATGAAAATGTAACACTAATCAATAAACAAATGACTACTTTTGGAAAAAAAAATCCATGTTTTTAAAATAAAATTAATTTGAAATTAGAATTCTTAGCCAAACAAAAATTATTTTGATTTGAAATGGCCAGTACTGCAGAACGGCAATTTCATAGGTAAAGACCTAATAGTAAAGGAGAATGGGCATTTTGGTACTCGCTCCAATAGCAATCATTGTGGTGTCATTGGATAGGTCTTTTAATCAGGAAAAATATTTACTATGGCGACATGTCCCAAATCCTTGTCTGAAAACCACGGCAAGCCCCCAAAGTTCCAGTTTTAGTTAATATCATAATTGCAAGTACGATAATATTACATACCTATCATGGTTGAAATACGAAAATAACAATGTAAAACAACATTATTTAAAACGAGAAATGTATTGTGTTACTCATAGACTCATAAAAAAAGGAGGACTCCGCGCCACGCATAACGAAAGTGAAGCACAGTAAGTATGCCAGGACCGTTTGTACAAACACGCCTCACGCACACATTTACATCATAGTATGCCAACCGGACGCCATTACGTGACACAAGCGACGGCGTCTTTGCAGGTACTCATATCACGCACACATAGATCGGTACGGTGCTTCACTTTCGATATGCGTGGCGCGGAGTCCTTCTTTTTTTATACGTCTATTGTGTTACTATTCATGCATTATATCGTGATATGATATGATAATGGTGAACACTTTTGAAAATATGTTTTTTTACATAAAAAAGTAGTATTATCTTTAACATTTCTGTTTTTTGTTACAACGGTGACTATAGACCTCGGGGATAGGGAACCAGCCGCGGGGTGGGGTAGGTGGTGCGCTGTGCCAGTGGACAGCCTTTTGTGCCGCGACATTCACTAGTCGTTGTATCGTTCTGTGCGTGAAACGATGTTCCGCAGCTGTTTATTCTACCTAGTACTTTGTTATACCGTTTTCATCACTGACCCCGGCGCCCCTTTTGGACATTGTTACCCGCTACAAACGTTTATCTTGGCTAGTGTTGTGGACTATTGTAGTGCTTATCGATTTGGAACATCGTTATGGAAGAAAATCGCAACTGTGTGATGTGTCGGCGAGGCCTACATCATGCTAGATACCAACAGCATGTTTTAACTGATGATCTTCCAAGAATGCACCCCGAGTTTGTGGCTTACATACGAGAACATGCCATTTTGGAGGTTAGTACATACTTCATTAAACTATTTCGAACTTCACCAGCTTCAGTTTTTCTTTTTAGAAGCGGTTTGTTTATATTATTATTGTCTGTTATATTTTTATACCTGAGCTATTACAAACGTGCGAATTGAGCCCTAAATCATTTTAATCGGACCTCTTGCTCGCACTTACAGGTCTTATTGAACTACTCTAGTGTTGTGTGTAAAAGTGCGTTTCCGAACCGAGCTGCAAACTACCAACTGCACGTGTTTATTTTCTATGTAGCGCGGCTGTATGGTCCGTAGCTAAGGGTGTTCGCTTCATAGAAAAAAAAAACACGTGCAGTACTAGCTACCTGCTTCCGAGCGGCATCCCTTTATATCAGTAATGACTTGTGCAGCTTTCTCACAATCCTTTTATGACTCAGTTCGCACGTTTATAGTTCTTCTTATTAAAACACTTCTCTGACCACCTATTGTGTGTTTGCTATTGTTATCTATTCACTAAGCCGTCACATCGGCTATACATAAGATATATTTTTACTTGCATTACTTAAAATATGAAAACAATACAAGTATGCCATGACTTTAGACCTGAACACCTACATACCGCATTGTTTTAAATGTTTTCATAAAAATACAACATAACATCAGCAAGATCGTATTCTACCATTTTCAGGTAGAGTTCGACAACACACGACGTGTGTGTCACCGATGTTGGCAGAGAATTGACAACGTTGTAGGAAGACCACCTGTCATACCAGAAGTAGAACAGAATGTACGAGAGCTTCAGGTTCCAGACTACACTCGAGCTCCAAACACTCCAGGGCATTGTATCTTTAACACTTGCCAAAACGCAACCCGCCATCGAATACCAGAGACGATCAAGATTCACATTTTCTGTGAATATAAGTTATATATTCCTGACGGTGCTAGAGTATGTGGACAACACCTTGAGAGCAATGCTTGGGAAGAGCTGCCTCAATTCTGCAATGTCACACATAACTTCAATGCGCAACAGTTTAGCGACGTTTGTGACATGTTGAGAATGGCTTTAAATCGTGGACCTAGGCTAGATTTCAACACAAGAGGTGGTTTAAGCAACGAGGATATGTACTTTTGGACAGGACGCAAATGCGAACAGTTTTATTCCATATTAGAACAAACACCCTCACTAAGTGGGAGGTGCAAGGAGCCTCGAACTGCGTTAGGCATATATCTGACGAAACTACGTACCGGAGACTCAGATGAAAGACTAGCGACGTTATTTAATATGTCACGAAGAAAGCTGGAACGTTTACTAACTATTGTGCGCGAATGCCTCATGAATGAATATGTAATATTACACTTGGGAGTGGACCATATGAATAGAAACGACGTTTTAGAAAAGAACCTCACTATACCAAGAGGGTTATTTGGCAATGAAGAAAACAATAAAGCTATCGTTATATGCGATGGGACTTATATATATATCAATAAAAGCTCGAACTTTTTGTTCCAGCGTCTATCTTATAGCCTGCATAAGTTCCAGAACTTGCTGAAGCCGTTTTTAATTGTGTGTTCCAATGGCTATATAATCGATGTTTTGGGACCATACGCTGCCACTAAGACTGATGCGAATATCATGAGCGATATAATGAATGATGGAGAAAACCCATTGCATTGCTTTCTTCAACCGAACGATGTCTTCATATTAGATCGCGGCTTCCGGGACAGCTTAGATGCTATCGAAGCATGGGGATATGAACCCTACGTTCCACCATCTAAAGACAGATGGGAGACACAGCTAACTACTGAGCAAGGTAATGAAGCTCGATCAGTTACACTATGCCGGTGGGTAGTGGAAGTGGTGAACGGGAGGTTCAAACGAGATTTCAAGCTTTTGCGGCAAAAATATTTTAATAAAACACTACCAAAAATGTTCATTGATTTTAAAATCGCCGCAGCTATGTTTAATAACTTCCACATACCCATCGATGGCAACATTCACGCAGAGGCCTTCCTAAACATAATCAGGGAGAAAATAGATTCCCCGAATCTACTTTATGATTATGTTGAAAGAAAACATTTGAATAACCGAAGAGCGGATTTTCAAAGAATAGAAAGTCACGAAATACAGAACTTCCCACTACTGACGGAAGAACAGATTATTTTACTTTCATTGGGCACCTATCAACTGAAGCTAGCCCGATCCTACTGCAGCGAGCATTTATCAAATGGACTATACATTCTACAAGTATATAGAGAAAGCGCACTCCAAGATTTAAATGAATATGGTATAAACGAAGATGCCTGGCTTTTACGCGGACGCATACAGTCGCGTCACGTACGGTCAAGAACTTATTATTGTTATGTATTAGTAAAAAACAATGTTAATGAAAACGAAACCAATATCCATAACATTTTATGCAATTATTACTGCACGTGTTTGACCGGACGACGAACAATCGGCACTTGTGCTCATATAGTTTCAATCGTTTGGTATCTAGGATATGCCAGACATGTAGGCTTCACTGCTCCTGCAGCGTTCCTCAACGATGTCATTATTGTTGATAATAATGTTTAAAAAAATAAATAACGTTTCTTACTTTTTCAATTTTTTTTTTATTCCTGAGTGTTTATTCATTTTAGTATCTATTAATCAACAAACACAGGATTCTATAGAAGAAAATTATATAATATCACCATTATCTTAACAAAATGAAACAAAACAAAAAAAAAATACTTAACACAAAATAACTCCGTTCCGACAGCAAATGGAGACAAGCGACTCGGTTATCATTAATCCTTGTAAAAAGACCTTTCCAATGATATATATATTATGGCTATTGGACCGAGTACCAGGCTTCATATATTTTTGCCCATGATCCTTTAGTTTTGAAGTGAAAACTTCTTTAGGCGCACTTTGCGCTCTATCTGAACAGTAAACGAAACTGAACCGTCACGCTCGGATCGGTGTCGCCGAATCGGGTATACTGGGCTCCAGTCGATCGGGACACCGAATCGAGTATATTCGGATCCTGTTGGTCTGTGACTCTGAATCGGGTATACTCGGCTCCAGTCGGTTGGTGACTCTGAATTGGGTATACTCGGCTCCAGTAGTCCAGTCAAAAGTTTTCGTTTCTATCGTGTAGTCATAAGCACACATCAACCTCTTTTTTAACCGACTTCAAAAAGGAGGAGGTTCTCAATTCGTCGGAACCTTTTTTTTTTTTATTTTTTTTTTTTTTATGTATGTTCCCGGATTACTCGAAGATGGCTAGACCGATTTGGATTTTTTTTTGTTTTATTCGAGAGGGTATACATCACAGTTGGTCCCATATAAATTGATTAACGTTGCTTTGGTAGTTTTTGAGTTAGCTTCAATAATACGTATTTATCCCCCACTTTTATATGGATGATGTTCTAGTTTGTTTTGCAGGTAGTGGTATTAGAATTTGTATGGGGTACCACAACTAAAAAGTGAAAAATAAAAACTTTTTACAAAAAAATATAACCGACTTCCAAAAACAACACTACAAAGTGAAAAATAACTTTAATTTCGGAAGTCGGTGGCAAAAAACGAAAATACATTTAACTAGACACCGACTTCCGAATTTAAAGTTATTTTTCACTTTGTAGTGTTGTTTTTGGAAGTCGGTTGTATTTTTTTGTAAAAAAGTTTTTTTCTATAAAGCATACCTGCCTATCTACCATCCGAAAGTAGGTGCACCAGTCCTTAAAAATATTCAGTGTTTTTATTACTGCACGCTTTTAACTATGGTAAAGAGTGACTTTATAAAACGTTTGCGTTTAAAAAGTTACCTAACGATGCAGAAAGCGTAAAAGGTTACAAGTACAAACTAACAATGTTAGCTAATAATACACAGTTAAAATAGTTGGATGAAATATTATAGAAAACCAGCTTTTTCCCGCGGCTTCGCCCGCGTGGATGTCGGCAAATATCCCATGAGAGCACCGTCATAGACAGCAATCGGTCCCGGGGTAACATGTTCGTTGAACATAATCTGGGTTTTGTGATTTTGTCCCAAGTTCATCCGGAGACCAATGCGTACCGAAGAATCAACTATGCCGTCCAGCATCTGCTGCAAGTCCTGCAGCGATTCAGCCAGGATGACGATGTCATCTGCAAATCTCAAGTGTGAAATGTACTCGCCGTTGTTGTTAATGCCATGTCCCTCCCAATTCAACGTCTTTTAAACACATCCTCTAATGCGTTAGAGAACAATTTCGGGGAAATTACGTCCCCTTGTCTCACTCCTCGACGCAGTAAGATATGTTTAGTTCGCTGGTCCTGAGTTCGGACGGCATTTTCGCGTTTTCATAAATACATCTCAGCACTTGGATGTATTGCCTCAACTTTGCATCGCTGCAGAGATTCCAAAACAGATCACGTCTCGATAGAGTCAAAAGCTTTCTCATAGTCCACAAAAGCAAGACATAGGGGGCCGATTATACTCTTCGGACGTCTGTATAATTTGTCGCACTGTGTGGATGTGGTCTATGGTGTTGTATCCTCCTCGAAACCCGGCCTGCTCCGGTGGCTGAAACTCGTCGAGTCTTCGCGCTAGACGATTCGTAACGACTCTTGACAACAACTTGTATAAATAGCTAAGAAGCGAAATGGGTCTATAAATCTTTAAAAGGGTCTTATACTCCGTTTTAATTAAAAGAACGATCACGCTTCTTCGCCACACTTCTGGAATATTCCCAGAGAACACATAGTTGAAGAGCTCCCGTAGATCTTTCAGTAGAGCACTTCCTCTCGCTTTCAGAAGCTCGGTCGTGATCCCATCCTCACCAGGGGCTTTTCCATTTTTAAGCTGTCTAAGAGCCGCCTCGATTTCGTCTTGGCTGACTTCTGCCGGGCGGGTTGCTAGTAAATAAATAAATAAAAAGATTTTTTTACAAATTGTCCCTCCTACAGTCCTGCTGTCTTTCTCGTTATTGAAACATAAATAATAGCTTGGGGAAAAAGTTTCTTCGCATTTTTTAAGAAAATTCAAAACATTTTTTAATATACATTATTTACATTTATCTAAAGTATGTAGGTACCATTTTGTTCGATAACTTTTTGCCATCTTGTAGGTAGGGACATGATCCCATTGCTATAGAAATTTTGGGACTTCTGATCAAAATACCGCGACAAGTGGTTTTGGCAGTCCTCTCGTGATGTTAACCTGACACTGCCTAAAGAATTCTGAAGAGACCGAAACAGGTGGAAATCTGAAGGTGCAAGGTCAGAACTATACGGCGGATGCATTAACACCTCCCAGCCAAACTCTCTTATTTTTTGCTGAGTGGCTAAAGATGTGTGAGGTCTAGCGTTATCATGATGAAAAACCACACCCCTTCTGTTGATTAATTCCGGTCGCTTTCTCTCAACTTCTTGCTTTAAGCTCATCAGTTGTTCGCAGTAGAGTTCAGAATCGATGGTCCTGCCTGGTGGTAACAGCTCATAATGAATAATGCCCTTCCAATCCCACCACACACACAGCATCACCTTGTTGCGAGTTAACCCAGGTTTCGCCACAGTCTGTGAAGCCTGACCGGCCTTTGACCACGACTTTTTTCAGACGTTCTTGTCGTACGTGATCCACTTTTCATCACCAGTTATCAGCTTCTTCAAAAATGGTTCGGTTTCATTACGTCGTAATAAAGAATCACAAATGAGTACACAGTTCATTAGGTTTCTTTGAGTGAGCTCGTGAGGTACCCAAATATCGAGCTTTTTTGTGTACCCAGTTTTTTTCAAATGCGCCAAAACTGTTTTGTGGTCAATTCCCAGTTCTTCAGCTACGTCGTAACTACTGATATGCCGATCTTGCTCCACTTTTTCTAAAATGGCATCCATTTTATCCGTAATAGGGGGACCAGAGCGACGTGCATCTTTGACATCAAAATTTCCGGATTGAAAACGCTTAAACCAAATTTGTGCTACTCTCACAGACACTGCACTGGGTCCATAAAGATCGCAAATTATTTTCGTGGCTTGCGTTGCATTTTTACCTTTTTTGTAGTAAAATTTTAAAATGTATCAAATTTCTTCATTAGATTCACTCATCTTGACAGTACGAAAAACAAATGAAAATCACACATTTTCCTAATTTGAATTTGGAATTATGTTCTTTAAAATTTAAACTTTCAATGATACCAAAACCAGCTATATACAAATAGTATAGCCAAAGAGATTTTATTTTAAGTTCATACATACTATAATGCGAAAAGACTTTTTCCCCAACCTAATACATAACTAAACAATCGTAACCGTTAATCATATTGTTATTAATTTGTAGGTACGCGCATACGTTATCTTTCAATTTTATAAACATTTAAGTATGAAGGTCGAACTCTTATTTTCTGGCGGCTCCAGTGAAATGTGGAGTACCTACAAGAGGCTGAATCATTTATCACTTTGGCCTTATAATGTCAGTAACACATCACCTTGTGGACAATTGATTTTGTGGTCAAAAAGATGTTTGTAAAGAAAATGACATATTGCTTTCTGGTAATGCTTTTTACGGCTCCGTACCCAAAGAGTGCTAAGGGACCCCATTAGTAAGGGTCACAGGGCTGTATCTTTTGAACTGTAATAGGTAGACACTTGAAATTTTCTTTAAAAATAGTAGTACACACTCTGAATGTGGGGCTCGGTATGTAAAGATAGTCACTCATCCACGGACCGACCGCGGCAAGCGTCGCCAATGGGGTAATTGTGTTACACACTAATAATTGCAATGCCTTTCATTGTGACAATTCGACAACATTCAATTGCGTTATTTACGTTGTCGAGCAGACGAACTTTTCAAACTTATGAAGCAATAGATTAGGAAGTTCCTTCGAAATCTTCGAAGTCGTATTGTGAACGATTGGGGTGCTGATGAAGCTGAATTATACAATTCTTGACATCTTTAGAAAGAGTTTAGCTCTTTTAAGTATCCCGTAAATAAAATACCTTAACAGATTAGTTTTGGCGGGATAACATAAAATATGGGGGCTTGTCCTAAGTGTAAGTCAACATTTTATTTATTTAGATAGGTAGTGGAAAGTTTATCACAAAGACACAGTACCACGTATGATACACGTGATATGAAGATGATTTGTAACCGCTCCGCTTCCGAGTTGCTCAATCCGAAAGATAAAAACGTGTAAAGATAACATCTGTTCAGAAATCGAGTACGAAGTCGAGCAGTAAGACACAATGGGATATGGAAAACATTTCTGTATGTGATGAAAATTCTTGTTCCCCCAACCCACCGCATCTTATCACATCGCCCGCCCGCGCTATTACTCCGCTTTCGCTTAGCGTTCTTTCTGACTTATTTCTCTTTGCTCGGCTCCTAAGGGTCTAGCACTCTAACCTATTAATCTTCCTCAAGAATTGGGCTATCAAATGCAAGAAAGAATTTTTAAAATCTGACTGGTAGGTAGTTCCAGGAGATAGCGCGTTCAAACAAAAAAACAAAGGTTTCACCTTTATTATTTTAACGCCTGTCATTCGTGGATCTTTGACAGTCATTACGGGTCGTCAGAAGCCCGAAAGTCTGGCAACCAATCTTACCAAGGGGTCTTACATATTACCCAGTAATTGGGTTGTGGAGGTCAGATAGGCAGCCGCTCCATATAAAATACTGGTATTCAGCTGCTTCCGGGTAGACTGGAAGCCGACCCCAACATAGTTGGGAAAAGGCTAGGCAGATTGATTATACATGCGTTAGTGTGGTGCGTCATTTCAGAGTGAACAACCTCTACATACACGCCTAAGGTTGTATGCAACCATTCAAGATAAAAAAAAAATCCAATCAAAAGGTTTTTCGGCAAATGAGTTGTGACTTCCAATTATGGGACTAACTACACTAATTCAGTTCAATTCAGCTTTAGTCCATAGAAAACACCCAGTTATGTATCATCCGTTCAGACGCGGAAAGCTGTACGGATACGTGCGCATAGATTCAATACAAAACTGGTGTTTTCTATGGGCAAAAATTGAATTGACCTGAATAAGTGTAGTTATTCCCTGAAAAGCCCAAGGCAAGCAAGCAAGCTTGGAATACGAGACCTTAAATACCCGCAAACGTGTCAAGGCTAACTCGGACATTTAGCAAGACTAGTCTACACACGCTAAGCCGATATGCACTCTAAAATGTAGACCTTATTCCATTCACTTACAGCGCATTATATCGGTGCAGGATCACTTTTCGACCAGACAGTTCCTAGACGATAATTTTAGGTTATCGCGATCATAACAATAAATAAAACGCCAGAGTTTCCATTCTACCGCGACTTTGTGCTCCGAACCTACTGATATCTGTGCGACAAATATAGGGCACATCTCGGTATTATTGGGCAGCCATTGATATTTCATTGATTGATTGCGACACCTGTCCAGGTGATGTATCCTGTCTAGGTGTGTGTATTTTAAAATATACATAACATCACATCTGTATTCCCCGAAGGGATGGGCAGAGGTGTAGGTGCCTACAGTACATCTACATTTTGCCAGTTATGGTTAAACCCCATGTAATAGGAGCGATCCTATTGCCATCAACCCGGCACAAATCCTGACTCCGGGATGCTACTGAATCCAGATGGAAAAACCCAAGAACACTGCCCGACCTGCCTGCCCATCGAACTCAAGATCTTATGCTCAGCAGTAGCGCTTACGACAACTAGACGAACGAGGCAGGCAGAGAGGGATAGAGTTATAGGAAAATGCGAATTTAAGCGGATAGGAGTCGCTTGAACAAAATTCGTTGATTTTAATTGAACTGTCAAATAGAAAGCTATTGTGATCACAAGTGTGTTAAGTAGTACCCAATTAGTCCTTGTTTTCATGTCACCGCAGGAGAAACAGCGTGAGATCCTTCATCAGCCAAAACCATTCACAAGAACTTAAAGCGCATGTTGATGCACGCTCTGAAAACTAGACAATGTCCATAATATATGCCATCCACTTTTATTGTCGTGGGAACTAGGGCTTCAGGTCCAGGTCAGTTTACAGACTCTCCAATATGAGCCAATGGGGGGGATGAGGTTGACTGCCAAATCGTCTTGTTACGTCGATAGATCTCCGAAGCACATAGAAATATACACATACATACATACATCTGCATAGCCTTTTCCCAACTATGTTGGGGTCGGCTTCCAGTCTAACCGGATGCAGCTGAATACCAGTATTTTACATGGAGCGACTGCCTATCTGACCTCCACAACCCAGTTGCTGGGTAATACGATACCCCTTGGTAAGACTGATTGGCAGACTTTCGGGCTTCTGACGACCCGTAACGACTGTCAAAGATCCACGAATGACAGCCGGGACCAACGGCTTAACGTGCTTTCCGAGGCACGGAGAGTCTCGGTATATAAAGAGGGTCTCCCATCCACGGACCAACCCTGGCAAGCGTAGCTTAACCTGATAGATCGAACCGTGCGGCTGTTATTACTTAGCCACGAGCTCCTCCACATAGAAATATACATACATACATATTATAACTCACGCTTTCTTCCCATGGGGGCAGAAACTACAGAACGCCACCTGCTAATACGATCCTTACATACTCCTTTGGACGCGTTTGCGTCGCTATGACCACAGAATAAATACACACAGTGTACTGTGCACAGGCTGCGTGCACGCATTCCACGCATGAGGCGCCAAAATAACGCATCTTAAAATAATAAAATATTCTTTGTCTGTCAACGGAATTATTTGGCAACGGAAAAATGCCATAAATTCTTTTTGCTGCTTATGCTGTACTCGACCTCATAATGAGGAATGCACCAAAATTAATTTAAACCAAAATAAGTTTATTCGGCTAAAACCGATGTAAACAAACATAAATATAGTTTTTATTATTACGCGTGTGGCCAGACAAGTTATTTTCAGAGGCCTTAGTGCGAGTTTTTATACTCACTCGATCACGTCAATTTGTACTGAAACTGAATAAGCGCCGTCTGGTGACTATAATGGGAAACACAATTATTCCATACAAATTTACGTAAGTTAACGTTAACGCAATCGAGTAAGTATATAAAGTCGTACTAAGACAAATCAATCGTTCAATATACCAAAAATCAATCTGCCTAGCCTTTTCCCAACTATGTTGGGGTCGGCTTCCAGTCTAACCGGATGCAGGTGAATACCAGTATTTTATATGGAGCGACTGCCTATCTGACCTCCACAACCCAATTACTGGGTAATACGATACCCCTTGGTAATACTGGTTGTCAGACTTTCGGGCTTCTGACGACCCGTAACGACTGTCAGAGATCCACGAATGACAGCTGGGACCAACGGCTTAACATGCTTTCCGAGGCACGGAGGAGTCTCGGTATGTAAAGATGGTCACCCATCCACGGACCAACCCCGGCAAGCGCAGCTTAACCTGATGGATCGACCTATACGCTGTTATTATTTAGCCACGAGCTCCACGTGTCGTCCAAGATACCGAGAGCATTAATTACTTTAATGGATTTTATATATGTATAAAACAACTTATAAAAATCACACACCCTGTATGTCTCATATATAAATATGCTGGGCTTGTGTGTTCTTTACTTACATTTAGGTAAGCGCTTTTATAATTTCTAACGTCACGATATCGTGGACGTCCACTTCCATAAAATGTATGGAAATATGTGCACGTTATTATGTAACGTTATCGTGGACGATAAAAAAAATGTTTTCATTATATTTCCATAGAGTTTACTTCACTGTGCTATCGTGATGCCGTACCGTGGACGTGGACGTCCACGGTAATATCGTCATGTTAGAAAATATTATAAAAGCGCCATTGACTTTTAGATTACTGCGTAAGGACTGGGCGGACGTTATGTTAAAATGACGCCACGAACGTGGTCCGAGAACGGTCTTCGCTACACCGAAGTGAACTAGTCCGTGGTCGGCTATCTTCGGGTGCGGTCGTAAATTTTAAAGACAAAAATGGTGTCGTAAAGGGTTGCGTGAACTACGACAAAAACACAACAAAAAAAATTATAACATTTCATATCACCGGTAAATCAAAAATATGTCAATAAATCAACTTCTAACATTATTTAAAACAATTTTATTTCCTACTTTCCTACTACAAATAAATTGTCTTAACGACGCGAGGCCATGCCCACAAGACCGTACCGCTGTGCGACATAACTTTGCAGTGGCGTAAGTTTTAGCTTATGAAATAAAGATTTAAATAGATTACAATAAGATTTATTTATAAACAAACTCTCACTCCATGGAACAACCTGTGACACTTAATCATAGTTTACATTTAATTAGGTCAATAATTGAAAGATATACCAAGGTCAGAAAATACTACGGATCCAAAATAGAAAATATGTCAAGAATAACAAAAAGGAAAAAATTGTTTTATTTGAAGGACAATGAAAATGTTATTATTTAAACAAACAAACTGCGCTAAATATAATTTTTGGAAAATAAAAGTTTTCTTAATTTCTTTAAACCTCAAAAAATACCACGCCGCTTTTACAAGGTTACGTCTACGAGCAGCCTACGCCGATCGACATCATAGTTAAGAGTAGTTCTAATAGATGGCGTTAGTGTTTCTGTATGGCGAACGCGTCAGGCAAATGTTCCGACGCCCGTATCTTTAGTTTTTATATCAATGAAAAGCGCACAATAGCTCATGCATGTAGCTATTTAGTTCTTTATCACTCAATAGGTATAAGCTTTGTACTAGCTGACCCGACAGACGTTGTCCTGACCTCAATAATTCATACAAAATTCCCATAGAAAATGCACTTTCAGTTTTCCTAAATTTTCAAATTTTCCCGGCAATTTTTCCAATTTTTCATTTCATTAGAACCTTCCTCGGACATTAACGAATATCAACTTACTTTTACCTCTTTTTAATATTAGTTTATATAAAGTTGACGAGTTTGTTTTTTTTTGTTAGAAGAACGCACTAATCTTTGGAACTACCTACCAGTCGGATTTGAAAAATATTTTTTGCATTTAATATATTAGCTTAATGAGGAAGGTTCAATCTGCCTAGCCTTTTCCCAACTATGTTGGGGTCGGCTTCCAGTCTAACCGGATCCAGCTGAATACCATTATTTTACATGGAGCGACTGCCTATCTGACCTCCACAACCCAGTCACTGGGTAATACGATACCCCTTGGTAAGACTGGTTGTCAGACTTTCGGGCTTCTGACGACCCGTAAAGACTGTCAAAGATCCACGAATGACAGCCGGGACCAACGGCTTAACGTGCTTTCCGAGGCACGGAGAGTCTCGGTATATAAAGAGGGTCTCCCATCCACGGACCAACCCTGGCAAGCGTAGCTTAACCTGATAGATCGAACCGTGCGGCTGTTATTACTTAGCCACGAGCTCCTCCACATAGAAATATACATACATACATATTATAACTCACGCTTTCTTCCCATGGGGGCAGAAACTACAGAACGCCACCTGCTAATACGATCCTTACATACTCCTTTGGACGCGTTTGCGTCGCTATGACCACAGAATAAATACACACAGTATACTGTGCACAGGCTGCGTGCACGCATTCCACGCATGAGGCGCCAAAATAACGCATCTTAAAATAATAAAATATTCTTTGTCTGTCAACGGAATTATTTGGCAACGGAAAAATGCCATAAATTCTTTTTGCTGCTTATGCTGTACTCGACCTCATAATGAGGAATGCACCAAAATTAATTTAAACCAAAATAAGTTTATTCGGCTAAAACCGATGTAAACAAACATAAATATAGTTTTTATTATTACGCGTGTGGCCAGACAAGTTATTTTCAGAGGCCTTAGTGCGAGTTTTTATACTCACTCGATCACGTCAATTTGTACTGAAACTGAATAAGCGCCGTCTGGTGACTATAATGGGAAACACAATTATTCCATACAAATTTACGTAAGTTAACGTTAACGCAATCGAGTAAGTATATAAAGTCGTACTAAGACAAATCAATCGTTCAATATACCAAAAATCAATCTGCCTAGCCTTTTCCCAACTATGTTGGGGTCGGCTTCCAGTCTAACCGGATGCAGGTGAATACCAGTATTTTATATGGAGCGACTGCCTATCTGACCTCCACAACCCAATTACTGGGTAATACGATACCCCTTGGTAATACTGGTTGTCAGACTTTCGGGCTTCTGACGACCCGTAACGACTGTCAGAGATCCACGAATGACAGCTGGGACCAACGGCTTAACATGCTTTCCGAGGCACGGAGGAGTCTCGGTATGTAAAGATGGTCACCCATCCACGGACCAACCCCGGCAAGCGCAGCTTAACCTGATGGATCGACCTATACGCTGTTATTATTTAGCCACGAGCTCCACGTGTCGTCCAAGATACCGAGAGCATTAATTACTTTAATGGATTTTATATATGTATAAAACAACTTATAAAAATCACACACCCTGTATGTCTCATATATAAATATGCTGGGCTTGTGTGTTCTTTACTTACATTTAGGTAAGCGCTTTTATAATTTCTAACGTCACGATATCGTGGACGTCCACTTCCATAAAATGTATGGAAATATGTGCACGTTATTATGTAACGTTATCGTGGACGATAAAAAAAATGTTTTCATTATATTTCCATAGAGTTTACTTCACTGTGCTATCGTGATGCCGTACCGTGGACGTGGACGTCCACGGTAATATCGTCATGTTAGAAAATATTATAAAAGCGCCATTGACTTTTAGATTACTGCGTAAGGACTGGGCGGACGTTATGTTAAAATGACGCCACGAACGTGGTCCGAGAACGGTCTTCGCTACACCGAAGTGAACTAGTCCGTGGTCGGCTATCTTCGGGTGCGGTCGTAAATTTTAAAGACAAAAATGGTGTCGTAAAGGGTTGCGTGAACTACGACAAAAACACAACAAAAAAAATTATAACATTTCATATCACCGGTAAATCAAAAATATGTCAATAAATCAACTTCTAACATTATTTAAAACAATTTTATTTCCTACTTTCCTACTACAAATAAATTGTCTTAGACGACGCGAGGCCATGCCCACAAGACCGTACCGCTGTGCGACATAACTTTGCAGTGGCGTAAGTTTTAGCTTATGAAATAAAGATTTAAATAGATTACAATAAGATTTATTTATAAACAAACTCTCACTCCATGGAACAACCTGTGACACTTAATCATAGTTTACATTTAATTAGGTCAATAATTGAAAGATATACCAAGGTCAGAAAATACTACGGATCCAAAATAGAAAATATGTCAAGAATAACAAAAAGGAAAAAATTGTTTTATTTGAAGGACAATGAAAATGTTATTATTTAAACAAACAAACTGCGCTAAATATAATTTTTGGAAAATAAAAGTTTTCTTAATTTCTTTAAACCTCAAAAAATACCACGCCGCTTTTACAAGGTTACGTCTACGAGCAGCCTACGCCGATCGACATCATAGTTAAGAGTAGTTCTAATAGATGGCGTTAGTGTTTCTGTATGGCGAACGCGTCAGGCAAATGTTCCGACGCCCGTATCTTTAGTTTTTATATCAATGAAAAGCGCACAATAGCTCATGCATGTAGCTATTTAGTTCTTTATCACTCAATAGGTATAAGCTTTGTACTAGCTGACCCGACAGACGTTGTCCTGACCTCAATAATTCATACAAAATTCCCATAGAAAATGCACTTTCAGTTTTCCTAAATTTTCAAATTTTCCCGGCAATTTTTCCAATTTTTCATTTCATTAGAACCTTCCTCGGACATTAACGAATATCAACTTACTTTTACCTCTTTTTAATATTAGTTTATATAAAGTTGACGAGTTTGTTTTTTTTTGTTAGAAGAACGCACTAATCTTTGGAACTACCTACCAGTCGGATTTGAAAAATATTTTTTGCATTTAATATATTAGCTTAATGAGGAAGGTTCAATCTGCCTAGCCTTTTCCCAACTATGTTGGGGTCGGCTTCCAGTCTAACCGGATCCAGCTGAATACCATTATTTTACATGGAGCGACTGCCTATCTGACCTCCACAACCCAGTCACTGGGTAATACGATACCCCTTGGTAAGACTGGTTGTCAGACTTTCGGGCTTCTGACGACCCGTAAAGACTGTCAAAGATCCACGAATGACAGCCGGGACCAACGGCTTAACGTGCTTTCCGAGGCACGGAGGAGTCTCGGTATGTAAAGATGGTCACCCATCCACGGACCAACCTCGGCAAGCGTAGCTTAACCTGATGGATCGACCCGTGCGGCTGTTATTACTTAGCCACTAGCTCCTCTACTATAGGCTAGCTATTTAACATCACGCTACGACCCCTAGGAGCCGAGCAAAAAAAAAATATTGAATTTCATGTTTATCGTCTGTCGTTCCGGGTGGGATCTTGCAAATCAAATTTCGAGCACTTCCCGATTAGCTATCCGGCTGAAACTTTGAGGGTAGCTCACAACTATATGACAATAAGTTCCAAAGTACACCATGACCGTCTGCTGCACCCAGGATTGGCTCCAGAGTCCAGACCAGGGAACTCCTCAACGGTCAAAAGTAGGACACGAAATTTTATGTACGCATTTAGTTATAGACCATTCTGAAGTCTAACAGGACCAACAGACGACAGATAGGAACACAAAAAACAGAACACAGGGATACATAAGAAAACGAAAAAGAACAAAATATTTAATAAAGATTAAAAAATTAATATAAAACCACGTTTTTATGCGCCTTAAAAATAATAAAATAACCCTGCAGGGGCCTTAATGACCCATGAAGACATACACACAAAAACACACACACTACACATATGTAGGTAAGTACATGCTTACAGGTGAACTCGAAAAACGTGGGGCACGTTTCAATAGATAATTATCATTATCTTTTCTTTGTGTTTTAATATCTTAGTAGAAAGATGCGCCCCACGTTTTTCGATTTCACCCTGTAAGCATGAATGTGGTGGTGGTGTGTGTTTTTTGTATGGCCTCTTGGGTCATTAAGATCCCCGGAGGGTTATTTTATTCTTTTTAAGGCGCATAAAAACGTTTCCCTTCAGCATTTCAAGGCTATAGGTACTTATACATTTTTAAAGAGATATAGAAGTTCAATCTTTATTGAATATGCTATCCGATGTCTTCAATTACGTTTATTGGCACACAATGAACTGTGGTCATGGTGGTCAGTAATGGCCATAATAAAAGTGAAGAGTTTGTTTGTTTGAACGCGTTAATTAACAGTCAGCTTTGAAAAAATATTTTGGCATTTGATAACCCAATTCTTGAGGAAACTTTAGCAGCCGAGCAGAAAGGAAAAAAGTCAGAAAGAACGCTAAGCGAAATAGAAATAAAAGCGCGGGCGGGCGAGGGAATTTTACAAAAATATGGCTGTTATTTTAGCATATTGTGCATCTTCCACGCGAACGAAGTCGCGGGCAGAAGCTAGTAGGTATAGGTAATAAAATGCATGGTGATCGAGCCACGCAAAAAGTAGATTATAATTAAATTACCCGCCATCTTGGTAGTTATAATTAGGTAGGTACGTTATACAGCGGTATCCAGTACCATTATAGACTAAATGGATTTTCTTTATAAGGTGATCAAAATGATGCATACGAAGACTTAAGTAGAACCGGATAAGTGATAAAGCGTAAAAAAAAAAATTATAACTGCAGCAGCTTTGCGCTCCTTAATAATTTTTCTTGATTTCGTCACTCGTAATAATGTTTTAAATTAAATAATTTAAATTAAACTTAAAAAAAAAACGGGCGAGCCGATATTTATGATGCTTATACGATGTGTAACATCTGACATCTCACCTTGGTAATAAGCAACATTAACATTTAATCCAACTCTACGAGTAGAACCGCGCGCGCTTCCCGGCTTCCTGTTACACACTTCCGTCCCTTTTCACGAAATCACTCTCACAGATTGCAGGGAAGCGAGAGGAAAGATGTTACCACAGAACAGATAAAAGAGGTTAGAAGGGCCTTGTGGGCGGGGCAGGCGCGCCGTATATTACATGTGATCAGACGATCATATGTCTGCCGAAATTTGTTTTATCAGCCAATAATCGCGCTCTTACTGTGACAGCGTACGAAGCTCCGCGAACAAAAAGAATTATGCCGTGTTGCGCTATTATAACGTGTCGGAAAAGAAGCCAGGTGTGTAGTAGTGCAGCCCTAGAAGGGATTTCTTTTTACCGGTAAGTCCAAAAACCTTAAAATACAAGTGATATTTGTAATTTTTACAATAGTATTATGTAGTTTGTAGATAAAAGCGATACAATTGCAAACAGATGCAAAATTATACATTGCTTGAAATGCATGGGTGCCATCTTGAATTACGTGAGCGGTCGATAAATTGCGTTCACTGCGAAAGTCGCGTGCGCCGAGTCAAAGCTTGAATACAGCGAAATCTCTGCGTATCGATAGGGTTGTACCAAGTTGTAAACAATGTCGATATTAAGTAAATATTGTGTGTATGTATACAAATGATTGTTATCAGTAACATTAAAATAACTTTGTTTATTACCACCAATTATTGTTTATTGTATTGTGTATGTAAACCAAAGGAAATTTTAATTTCGCGGCTATATCGGATATTCCCCCTTAATTTGACATTACTATATGTATGTTTATAGGATGTCCATACTATTCGTACCCCGTCCCCCCTCCCGAAATTAAAAAGGTGAAATATTGCAAAACTTAAAGTACTTAACAAAATTATAGTTATGACTACTAGGTATTCCATGAGCGAGAATCTTACCTTGCCGTAACACAGTCCTTGACTAGCACGGGAGGTAAACAATTTTTCTCTGTATACCGTCATTGGGCATTTATATATTTTATCAAGTATGTGAACCATTGCTTTACTAGTTGATAGCATTATTATAATTTAACTGTTCTTCTACTTCCCTTGCTACTTGTTATATATAAGTTCTAACTTAGTGTAGTTGAACGTAAATGAGTGTGCCCTATACTATGTAAGTACTATGTAAATATGTATTACCGGTGTACTGTAACCTAAACTTATGGTCAGTAAAAATTTATTTATTATAATTTCCTTTATTTCATTAATATATACATACAAATTACATTTTTAAATATTAGAATGTAAAAGTATATAAAAACATTTAAAAATATAAAACATAGTAGCCCACCGGTATCGGGAGCAGGGTCCAAGCTACCGGCGGTCAGGGCTCCAGAGAGAGAGGAACCTCCTAACAATACGCGCCGTGTCCAGAAGTACCGCTTTCTGAATCAGGCCCTTAATCCAGCTGCCCATTATTATTATGTCGTTTATTCATTTTATTTCTTATCTATTTACATTTTTAAATATTTCTTAAAAAAAGGATATAAAAAAAACATTTAAAAATATAAAAAAAATAGAGGTACGCCGGTGTCGGGAGCAGGGTCCAAGCTACCGGTGGTTAGGGCTACAGAGACAGGAACCTTCTCACAATGCGAGCCGTATCAAGGAGTACTGCCTTCTGAATCAGGCCCTTGATCCAACCGCCTAATGATAGCCTCGAGAGATGTTGTTCGAGGCTTTCGGCCATCAGGCCATTGGCCGTTACGACAATCGGCACAATGACAGCCGAGCTCACATTCCACATATCAACAACCTCGTGAGCTAAGTCGAGATATTTTATTTGTTTCTCTTTCTCAGCTTTCACGAGGTTCTCGTCATGTGGAATGGTAACATCGACTATCATTGCGTGGCGCACTAACCGATCTATCACTACTATATCAGGCTTATTGGCGACAATAGTCCTGTCAGTAATCAGTAATGATAGACCGATCCCAGTACAAAGTGACATGGTCATTTTCGAGAAGATTTTTTTTTTTTTTTTTTTTTTTTTCATTATTATTATAGTATATTTTATGAATATAAATAATGGAACTTTTGTTCGCCGTAACATGTACGAGAAATAAATTGCTTTTGCGCGTGTGTGAGTGTACGTCAAACGCATTGTTTGCGTTAGTGTGAGAACCAATAGCAAACTCGCGATCTAAGTGCGTGCGGTTTATTTGTGTGCGTAATGCGCGTACGTATTGGTCTCTTGCTTGTAGTGGAGTTACAGAGTGGGGGACAAGCGGCGTCACGCGTTCTAATACAAATCAGGAACTATTTCCTTTCTAACCTCTTTTATCTGTTCTGTGGGGCGGCATAGCTTGGGTGTTCTGTGCTGAGCTCACGCAACGCGTCGTACGTCCACCCAGTAATAGGACTCACTTCATTCCAAATTAGACGCATTATTAATTTTTTATTCATATAACAAAATATATTATATTAAAACACGTATACTAAAAGATAAATCATTAAATTGTCTTTCAAATGGTTAAGGTTTCATAAAAATACGTTTGTTAGTTTTTGCGTGATTCTCAGTTTTATATCCATGTTAGACATAACTTTACAAAATAATGTCACTTTAAAAATATTCATCCATCATCTTCCTGCCCTTATCCCATATTACTTGGGGTCGGCGCAACACGTTTTCTTCTTCCATTCTCCCCTGTCAACCGTCACGCTATCATTCACTCCCTTCTCTTTCATATCATTCCTCACACAATCCATCCATCTTTTCTTTGGCCTTCCTCTGCCTCTCCATCCATCAACATCTATATTCATCACTCTTTTAGTCACATGCGTTTCGTCTCTCCTCATTACATGCCCATACCAAGACAAACGATTTCCTTTCAACTTTTCTGTCACTGGCGCCACTTTCAAACTTCCTCTTATATACTCATTTCTCACTTTATCCATTCTTGTCACTCCACACATCCATCTCAACATTCTCATCTCCGCTGCATGCAATTTTTTTTCATCCGTCTTCTTCACTGTCCAGCATTCCGATCCATAAAGTACGACAGGCCTTATCACGGACTTGTAAATTTTCCCCTTCAACTTGAGGGGCATCCGTGGGTCGCAAGTTGTTCCTGTAACCTGTCGCCAGTTCATCCATCCTGCGTTGATCCGGTGCGTTATGTCTCGGTCTACTTCGCCATCCCCTTGGACAAGCGACCCGAGGTACCGAAAGTCGGAGCAGATCGGTAAGGGCGTTCCGGCAAGAGATATGGGCACAGGACCGGAGAGTCCGCCAAAATCACAAAACAAATACTCTGTTTTGGTCCGACTTACTCTCAGGCCAACGGTCTCCAGTCTTTTCCACCACACCTCCAATCTGCTCTGGACCTCTAAGCCACTCTCGGCAACCAGCACAATGTCATCGGCGAACAACATACACCAGGGAGCCTCTTCCTGGATATCCGAAGAAAGAGCATCCATTATCAGCACAAAGAAGTAAGGGCTGAGTGCAGACCCCTGGTGCAAGCCGACAGCCACATCGAAGCTGTCAGTAGTGCCCACTGTAGACCGGACTTGGGTACTGCATCGACTACACATCATCGCGCGAATCAACTGCACATACTTCCCTGGTACACATTTTTCCTTAAGTGCCCACCACAAAACTTCACGAGGCACTCGGTCGTATGCCTTTTCGAGGTCAACAAATACCATGTGCAAGTTTTTATGCGCACCTCTGTATTTCTCGCACAGCTGGCGGATAGCAAAGATGGCATCTGCTGTTCCTCGACCAGGCATAAAACCGACTTGGTTTTGCGAAATTTCACTCTCTTCTCTTAGTCGCCTTTCAATAACTTTCTCCCAAGCCTTCATACTATGTGACATTAGCTTTATTCCTCTATAGTTGTTACACTCCAGCACATCACCTTTGTTTTTAAAGATGGGCACCAGCGAACTGTTGCACCATTCGTCAGGTATGGCTTCTTCCAGCTACAACTTATTGAAGAATAAAGCTAACCACGTCCATCCATCTACCCGTAATAACTTCCATACTTCGACTGGTATTCCATCCGGACCTATTGCTTTACCATTCTTCATCCCATTAACTGCTATTCTCACGTCATCCATACTAATAATTCTCACTAACCCCTCATTTACTGGTTTATTCTCAAGCACACCACTCCACTTTAAAAATATTACGTTATTAAAAAAATGCTCTTATATAACATATATTTTTTCCAAATCATTAACAGTACTCGTTTAGACGTGATCTTCAGTCGTTTATTCAATGGCTCTGCCGCTTGCAAAAATGCGTTACGAAAATATTATCTATCCTGTATAATTTACAACTCATCATCATCTGCCTAGCCTGTTCCCAACTATCTTGGGGTCGGCTTTCAGCCTAACCGGATGCAGCTGAATTACAGTATTTTACATGAAGCGACTGCCTATCTGACCTCCACAACCTAGTTACTGGGTAATACGATACCCCAAGACTAGTTGTCAGACTTTCGAGCTTCTGACGACCCTTAACGACTGTCATAGATCCACGAACGACTGCGAGACCAACGGCTTGACGTGCTTTCCGAGGCACGGAAAGCTCGTTACCCTGTATCATTTACAACTGCAGTTCGTTAAATCCTTTATCTATAAAGAAATGCTTAATAAGTTCGACGCCCTTGAAATAAACGATTAATCATTTACATAAACAAGTTGAATAATAATTTTATTAGGAAATCAGTATAATTGCCAACAACCACAGATAACAAATATAGCATTATGGCTGGAAACGGTGCGAGACGCATGCGCGGTGCGTGTTCATAGGTCACCGTGCCAATAGTGCAGCTACATCCTCGCCACATCTATATTCAACTCTATCTTCTTATTATAGAGTTGGTATTGGAATAACTGACAGCTCACCAGCAGACGGTCCATAGACGCTGATAAAACACCCGGATGTCCCGCCATGATTGTTTTAAAAAAAAATGTCGTTTATTTTGTGTTGCGTTCGGTATCATTGTATCCTGTTGATATTGGTGCCATCGATTCTATTCGTGTAAACGATATTGAGTTCATTGTCGCTGTTAAATGAAAAGGACTTGATTTGGACATTAGTCTCACATCCTGTAGGTATTACTTAATTCAAATCAGCAAAACTTCGCGGCATGACTTAAGGCGATACCAAAATAAATTGGGGGCTTTTTCGTAATCATTTATGTCACTGTTACGTTTATGCAGAAAATACCTCTACTTTTTTTTTTTTTTTCTACTAAGTAATTTCATTGCAAAATTGCATTCAAAATGTGCAATAGTGTAGTAATTGAAAACTGGCTGAAAATATTTTTGATAGATAGCTTAATTTATTTTTAAACAATTTTTATTTGGTTTGGCGCTTTTATTTTGGTTCCAGCGCAACAGTTGCGCTCTCTTTTATTCGCCTGTGGAAGTAATTGACTCTGTCACTTTCTTATTCCCGCCCAGTTCGCGTCCCTCCACCTCTATACCTACAAGGTGTAACCAACCGCCTAAGGTCCATTGTACTCATCATTATTAACAACTTTTTAACCAACGAAAAAAAAGGAATAGGTTCTCAAGTCGACATGTATATATTTTTTTATTATTTTATGTATGAGCACGCCCACGCATAACTTACAGAGTAGTCCGATTTGAAAAAAAATTGTTTACTACCTTAAAGTTGGTCCCATATAAAATTTATTAACATTGCTTGGGTAGTTTTTGAGTTAGTTTCAATAATACGTATTTTTTCCCCACTTTTTATGTAGATGATGTTCTAATTTCTTTTGCAGGTAGTGGTAAGTATTAGAATTTGTGTAAGGTAGGTACTACAACTGAAAAGTGAAAAATAAAAACTTTTTTACAAAAAAAATACAACCGACTTCCAAAAACAACACTACAAAGTGAATAAGTGAAAAATAACTTCAATTTCGGAAGTCGGTGGCAAAAAACGTAAATATATTTAACCAAACACCGACTTCCGAAATTAAAGTATGTTTTCACTTGGTAGTGTTGTTTTTGGAAGTCGGTTGTATCGGCGACCATAAATGTAGGGAACAGCAGATTTTTTTTTTTTGAGTATTCAGATTTGGTCCCATAGTAAAAGTTTTTCATAATGAAGAGTACAATGACCCATTAAGAGGTTGTGCGTTCTTCAAGTTACGATCCCCTGCGATATTTCGTTAGATTTTCACCTTTGCCCAAAAAGTCAATCCTTGAATGTCCCTTCCACATGTACGTTAGCCGTCTGCCTTTAAACAAGAGTGAACAGGCATCTTCTGGGCACGCTCGTTCCATCACAAACCTCATCCATCGCTTTCCATCAGGCGTGATCGAGGTCAAGACTCTCAGACCCCTTTTTGCGACAAAAAAAACCTGTATCAACCAAACTAACCTATTATTCTCTTTACTTCCAGTGGAATACGTGGACACAGAATACAGTTTGTGGCTGACATGGTTCCTGATGCCGGTCATCGTCACCTTCCTCCTGCCGGCCGTCATCATAGTGCTCATATACATCAGCGCCATCATCTTCCATCTATATAGGCTTTACAGGTGAGCAGAGAAACAATCAATCTGCCTAGCCTTTTCCCAACTATGTTGGGGTCGGCTGCCAGTCCAACCGGATGCAGCTGAATACCAGTATTTTACATGGAGCGACTGCCTATCTGACCTCCATAACCCATTTACTGAGTAACAAGATAACCCTTGGTAAGACTGGTTGTCAGACTATTGCACTTCTTGCTACACGTAACGATTGTCAAAGATCTAGGAATAATAGCCGGGACCAACGGCTTAACGTGCTTTCCGAGGCACGGAAGGGTCTCGTTATGTAATGGATGGTCATCCATCCACGAACCGACAGCGGCAAGCGTAGCTTAACCTTCGATCGATCCGTGCGGCTGTTATTACTTAGCCACGAGCACCAAACACAAATAATTTATAATTGTAAGTATATATAATAATTGAGGAGCTTGTGGCTAAGTAATAACAGCCGCACGGGTCGATCCATCAGGTTAAGCTACGCTTGCCGGGGTTGCCCGTGGATGGGTGACCATCTTTACATACCAAGACTCCTCCGTGCCTCGGAAAGCACGTTAAGCCGTTGGTCCCGGCTGTCATTCGTGGATCTTTGACAGTCGTTACGAGTCGTCAGAAGCCCGAAAGTCTGACAACCAGTCTTACCAAGGGGTATCGTTTTACCCAGTTAATGGGTTGTGGGTCAGACAGGCAGTCGCTCCATGTAAAATACTGGTATTCAGATGCATCCGGTTAGACTGGAAGCCGACCCCAACATAGTTGGGAAAAGGCTAGGCAGGTAGATATATGATAATTATAAGATAGGATAGGAGGTATCAGGACTGTCAGCAGCGGGTCACCTGTGGGTTAGTAACATGCACCACAAATTACCTCAGTTTAGACTTAAAAAAACATTAAAATCATTAATGATATCGCGGTTCAGAGGTCTCAAATTAATAACGGATACATTAAAACAAAATAAAAAATTGTACTGATCATAACGTTACCGCATGCACAGAATGTTATTAAAAAAATAACGATAATGAAAACCCACCATAATTAAATAGATAATGTGACATGTGTGTGGCAACGGTGCAGTTTATCTTTTAAACAAGAATATTGACAAGAATTTAAAGGAATTAACTTAGATGGTTTGGTCATGCGACTAACAAAAGGTATTTACGAGGAGATGTGAGTGGAAACGCTAAGGGGACGCGCCTAGAAGGACATACTTAAAGTGACCTTATTGGTGATGTTCTTCAGAAAGATCAGGTGCGTAATACTCGCAACCGGTGTGCGTGTATGACCAGAATACCAGACGTATGAACGTAAACGAAGCAAAAGGAGTAAGTAAGGATCGTAGCCGTAGCAGGTGGCGTTCTGTAGTTTCTGCCTACCCCCATTGTTTAAATGTGTGTATGTAGGAAATGAGTAGGAAACATTATTTTCATCTGGTGTGTATTCAATATTTAGCAGGTTTTTTTTTGGCAGTACGAAGATGAGCCAAGATAGTTGTGTTTTTCTTACTTCATTTTGATTTATTTGAAATAATATAGTTCTATCAAGGTATCTGCTGAATTTTATTTGCCTACCACTCCCACATGTATAATGTGTCGCAATCGCAGAATTGTGTTAAGTAAGAGCTGCTTTGAATTTCATTCTTTAACCGCATGGCAAACGGCTATATATACCTACATAAAATCAAAGATTTTTCTCCCAGACGCCTGGCTTTGTCAGGTGATAAGTTTGCCTGTATCTTTGTTGCATTGAATATTTTGGTTCTTAGCACAACAATGTGAAGTTGACCGCTTTCAAGGCCAGCCCCTATTTTTATCGCATCGCAGCACACTCACTTTTAGTTAATTTTGTACAAACCAGTTCTGGAGCTTCAAATTCAGGCCCTATAAAAAGTCGACCAAGATAATGATGAAACAGCCAGTGTAATATTAAATTCAAGGGCAAACTTATTATTGAGGGCTCCTCTGTTTATGCTGGGTCAAATTAAATTAGTTAGCGAAACTCCGTAGACGTGATGGTATTGATATTAAACAAGGTAAAACAAAAAAAAAATGTTTGATGTCATTTTTTTTGGGTCAAGGGCCGCAAGTATTCTGGTTACTTAACGTATGGGTTGAGAAAATCTGTTATTGTTTTTTTACCGTGTTTAAATATCGATGCTTACCAATTACGTTTGTGAAGTTTACAAAAAAAAAAACGATTTTTTTAAACTGATATTTCTTGTACCTAGTTAACCCGTCGCGCGCTAATTAGCAGACACAATTGAAATTCTATTGTTATCTGTACACATGGTGTGCAATCGACATTTTAAGAGTTAATTGGCCAGCTACGGTCGTTGACTCAAAAAAAATATTATCAAATCAATTTTTTTTTATTTATACAGCAAGATATAGATACCTATTACATCTGCAGAGTTTCGCTAAATAATTTAATCTGACCCTGTGCAGGTTATTGCCACATGCACATTTTGATGAGGTGCATATGACATGTAAATTGCTAACCGCAAAAAATTAGGCCCGTGAGCGATTTGCAACAAGATGAAAGATGGATCAATCTCAACAAAAAAATGTTTTACGTAACGAGTTGCTGGTGTAGGCTTTTTAGGAGCTCCGCATGGAAGCGATTTTGTGTTTTTGTTTTGATTCATTTCGTCAACATCATCATCATCATTCTCTTGCCCTTATCTCAATTTATTTGGGGTCTCCGCAACATATTTCTCTATTAGTCGTCATCTCGGTAGTCGCCCCCTTTCTACCCATAACATCTTTCGCACAGTCCATTCATCGTTTTTTTGGTCTTCCTCTACTCATATAGCCATCCACATTCATACTGCAAACTTTACTGACAACATTTTCATCATTTGGTTGTTTTCGGGTTGTTGCAGCTAATTTCGCGGTAAACATTGCTTGCGTGATTTAGTATTTGTATGACGTCAGATGTTATACGTAGTTCGTATGTGGCGATATAGATGTCGCCACAATATGATGGTAGTCTTTAAAACAAGAAGTTTACACACGTACATACTCACGCCTTCTTCTAATGGGGGTAGGTACTCTAATAGCCATCCACATTCATACTCAAAACTCTACTGCTCCTCTCTCTCCTTTCTTTGTTTTGATTCATTTATGGACACAAAATTGAAGGGACCAAAAATCGTGCCTATCTCCGAATGAGAGGTGTTTAGTAAATCCCACAGAGCACGGAATCCAGCTAATAGAGACACCGTTACTAATAATATTCATCATCTACCTAGCCTTTTTCCAACTATGTTGGGGTCGGCTTCCAGTCTAACCGGATGCAGCTGAACACCAGTATTTTACATCGAGTGACCTGTGATGCCTATCTGGCCTCCGTAACCCAGTTATTGGGTAACACCATAGCCCTTTGTAAGACTGGTAGACTCGATAAGACCGTTACGAATAATATTCGTGCCCGCGGCCCCGAGCGCAAGTTTTTATGAGCAAACGGTGGTGCTCACTGACATGCTTGGTTTTTATGGAAAGTGTTGACAATATCGTCATAGCAGTGGCCATCGAGTTGACTCCCTCCGTGCTCTTTGGTAAATCCGGTACGGCCGTACGATACGTTTTACGCCAGGTTTGGTCAAGTCTCAAGTAATATGGGGCGTAGCTGTTGCCACTAACCGGGCACAAATCTGGATTTCAGGCTTAAAAAATCCAATAACAGTTTGACCGGGGATCGGACCAGGACCCCATTCTCAGCAGGCGTGCTTGTGAACAAGCAACGAGGCTTCTAATGCCATAATTACCATAATTTTAAGCACGAACCTATCAGTTCAAATAATAATAGCAGCCTATTATTGTCTGCACGGCAAAGACACATTCTTACACAGAGAGCATTGATCACCACCCAAGACGAGTCGGCGATTACTGACTTATTGACCGAGCGAGCGTAGCCTCTCTGCGTCAAGTCTGGCAAAATTTGCTTTCCTCTGTCAGTTTGTTGCTACTCCTCTACAGGTCGTATTTACAACTGATCTGGACGAAACTTGATAAAAGTACAGGTTTAACAACTTTATAGATTTTTCTTGTCGTCGGGGATTTTTGATTGGAGTGGTACTTCCTCCAAAAAGGGGCAAAAAGGGGACTACTGGATATCTCCGCCTTATGAGATCCAATTTCGATGGTTCTTTTTTTATTTGAAAAGGTAGTACTTTAAGTTGGTCTCATAAAAGTTTGGTGAAGATCTGATGAGGATCTTAGGCGTGATGAGCAGAATAGCTCCTCAAATTGCTCACTTTTAGACCACCAGTGGAATCGGCCCTACTAGGTATTTAGTGGTATATTAATTGTTGCAAATAAGTTTGTGCTGGCGAGATTGACTGTTCGTAGAATTACTAGTATTAACTGTAAGTCCAGGTTTCCTCACGATGTGTACCTACAAGATAAACTCAGAAAGTACTTACGAATTGAAAAGGTCATATTGGTCAGTTCAAAGGTCCCAAAAATGTAGTTCATATAGTATACCACCAGTTGTCATCACCCAACATGGATACAGCACGAACTTCCTTATACACAAAATTTTAATAAGGTCTATCACCTTAATTAAAAAAATAATTTCTCGATAACTTGGACACCTCAAAGACCTCCTGACTTTTCTAGATAAATGTAAAATATCGTAGACAATGGCCAGACGATTTAATTAGATGGTAATAATTATGTCCAATTATTTATTTTACTTATCTGGAGAAAGACATGATAAATAAATCATTATTATGAGTAAACTTTGGCCAGATGCCGTCTCGTCGCTGGGGCTATGACATGCGTTGAGGTTGTGATCGGAAGATTTGATTTTAATGGAATCCTTGACTTGTTTGGCAGACGAGCTGTCCTAGTTTTAGTAATAAATGGTTCTTAGTATTTAAAGGTTATCTTGTTCCTCAATATTTTTTGTCTACTTGATGTAGGTATACCGGTAAAGGTTTTTTTGAAATTCTTTTCAGAAAGGGTAACATAACATCACGCCTGTATTCTCCGAAGGGCTAGGCAGAGGTGTACCTATAGTACACCCAGATTTCGCCAGTTATGTTAAGTCCCATGTAATAGGGGGCGAGCCTCAACCGGTTCGGGTTGCTACTAAGAAATTTCAGATGGAAAAACCTGATAACACTTTGCCCGACCTGGGCATCGAACCCAGGACATCATGCTCAGCAGTAGCGCTTGCGACCACTACGCCAACGAGACTTCTGGGGATTCTGGCCTTGTTTTGTCGATTCCTCCTTTTCTTTTGGGTGGGAAATCATCAAATGACTTCTCCCGCTCTGGGTGGATCTTTTACTGACTAAAACCCACCCGTGTTCCTTCAGTTGCCTGTGCCAGGGCCACGGCATCTCTTTCGAACAACCCGCGACCCTGGCAGGGGGTCCTCGTAACTGCATATATTTTGTCCAATAGGTAAATTCGGTAGTTGAGTCTTTCTACTTAGCATGATGGTAGCAGCAAAACAACCGTTTATTAAAAAAAAACTTTTTTACAAAAAAAAACAACCGACTTCCAATAAATACTATAAAGTGAAAAATAACTTCAATTTCGGAAGTCGGTGTCTTTAGATCTGTATTTTAGCTGTTTGCCACCGACTTCCGAAATTAAAGTTATATTTCACTTTGTAGTATTTTTTTGGAAGTCGGTTGTTTTTTTTTGTAAAAAAGTATTTTATTTTTCACATTTTAGTGGGTCAGTCTGTACCTAATTCATCTAAGTTACAATAGCCTAATGTCAACTGCTCATCACCTTTTACAAAATATTGCTTTTCCCGATACAAATACGTTAATTATTGAGGAGTTCTCCCAGTGAAAAATCAGGAGAACTGGAGCTGATGGTGAAGTCACCATCAGCTCCATTTCAACAAATGTATTGACGAGCATAAATTACTTAGCAATAATCGAATCGCAACCCGTGAAATACGTATTGTTGAGTAGTTCCGATGGCCATCTCAAGTCTTCCTCATCAGTTCCACTTCACTAAATGGTGCTTTCCGGGTGCAAATGCACGAGTTACTATAAAAATTACAAAAATCGCTATAGGTGTGCCTATAAAAAAGGTTTCCCTCGATTTCTCTGGGATGCGATTATCAGATCCTGGTTTCCTTATCATGGTACCACCCTTGGGATATCTCCTTTCCAACAAAAAAAGAATCATAAAAATCGGTTCATAAACGATGAAGTTATCCGCGAACACACATAATAAAATATATACAGGGTGTCCAGTAAATAGCACGACATACTGCAGGGGGTAATAGCTTGGGTCAATACCTACCAAAACAACACAATATATGTTCAGCAAAATCTTACGGATTTACAGTTTTACAAAATTTTCCGAAATATCGAAAAATCTCTACCTTGAAACAGATTTTTAAGCATCTCGTAATGAAAAATTCCTTTTCTAGTATTTTTTTTTACATCATTTTATTCGTGAATAGTTACTTTACTCATTGATAAGTCTTTTTTCTATCAAAAACAAGAATGTTTTCAAGAAATAGTATTTTTTGTTTAAATTTTCATAGAACGATTTTCTTTTCGCATAACTTTAACCTACAGTGGTGAAAAAAACATGTATGTGGCAGTTTTGTACAACAGACTTAAAAAATAGCTTATTTAATGGTGATTTTGGAAAGATACAATACTAGTGCATGTTCATAAAAAAAATACGAAAATAATACTATTGTAGTTCATAAGAGAATTTTATTTTATTTGCAAGTAATGTGACTTTGAACTCGAATCGTAGTAAGGTCGTACTACGGTTTGAATAAATTACATAATAGTTAATCTACGGCCGACCGGCCGGCCGGTCTGTAAATGACATCTCGAAGGATAAGGTGACAGTAAAAAAAACAGAGGAGTTAACATTAATAAACATTTATTTAAATAAATCGCATTTTCATTTAAAAAAAAATATAAGTAAAAAAATGCTATTTTCGTTCCAGAGAAGCTGATTTTGTTGAAAATGTAATTAACGTAATTTTGTCAAAAACCACTACTAAATAAATGTTTATTAAAGTTAACTCCTCTGTTTTTTTTTACTATCACCTTATCCTTCGAGATGTCATTTACAGACCGGCCGGCCGGTCGGCCGTAGATTAACTATTATGTAATTCAAACCGTTGTACGACTTTACTACGATTCGAGTTCAAAGTCACATTACTTACATTTAAAATAAAATGCTCTTATGACCTACAATAGCATTTTTTCGTATTTTTTTTATGAAAATGCACTAGTATTGTATCTTTCCAAAATCACCATTAAATAAGCTATTTTTTAAGTCTGTTGTACAAAACTGCCACATACATGTTTTTTTCACCACTGTAGGTTAAAGTTAAGCGATAAGAAAATTGTTCTGTGAAAATTTAAACAAAAAGTACTATTTCTTGAAAACATTCTTGTTTTTGATAGAAAAAAGACTTATCAATGAGTAAAGTAACTATTCACAAATAATTTGATGTAAAAAAAATACTAGAAAAGGAATTTTTCATTACGAGATGCATAAAAATCTGTTTCAAGGTAGAGATTTTTCAATATTCCGGAAAATTTTGTAAAACTGTAAATCCGTAAGATTTTGCTGAACATATATTGTGTTGTTTTGATAGGTATTGACCCAAGCTATCACCTCCTGCAGTATGTCGTGCTATTTACTGGACACCCTGTATATTATATACGGTCGAAATGAGTAACCTACTTTTTTGTAGTCAGTTAAAAAAATACTTGATCAAGCAATTTTGCACAACAAATGGTATTGTAGCATTTGTAGCTATCAAGCTATGTATGTTTACTAGCATCTTAAACAATCGCGCAAACAATGCACATGCGATATTACCGGCACGCGATGTCGGCATTCAATTATTCGTAAAGCAATAACACCATAAAAAAACTGCCTCCTTGGTCTAGTAAATAGTGGTCGGAAGCGCTATTGCTGAGCCTGCTGTTATTGGGTTTTTACATCTATCGGAGTCTGGATTTGTGCCCGGTTGATAGACTTGTCCCCCATTAGGTAAAGTCAACAAAAGAAATAATAGGTATTTACCTATGAAATTGCCGTTTTGTATGAAAAAATTTAAACTATTTTTTTTCATGCATTTTTTATTTGTATTAATCGAAGTAATCACCCATGCAATCAATGCATATTTGCCAACGCAGTGGCAGTTTATTGATGCCCTTCTTAAAGAAATCAGCTGGACGGGAGGCAACAAATTCTTCAAAGGCATTTTGTACTGCCTCTCGGGTATTGAATTTTTTTCCCGCCAAGAAGTTATCCAAATTCTGGAAAAAGTAGTAGTCTGTAGGCGCAAGGTCTGGTGAGTAGGGTGGATGACGGAGAGCTTCCAACCCCAGTTCTTGCAACTTGGAGACCGTCTGCTGTGCAGTATGAGGTCGCGCGTTGTCGTGCAGGAGCAGCGGAGACGAGCGATTGACCAATGCTGGTTGGAGATGTGCCAGCTTCTCCATCATTGTGTTCAGTTCTTCACAGTACACATCTGAAGTAATGCTCACCCCGTTTGGTACGAAGCTGTGATGAATCACACCGGCGCTAGACCACCAAACAGTGACCATCACTTTTCTAGGGGTAAGTTTTCGTTTAGGGCATTGGTTAGGTGCTGAACCAGGATCCAACCAACTTGCTGAGCGCTTGCGGTTATCAAACAGAATCCATTTTTCATCGCAGGTAACAATGCGGTTCAAAATTCCTTCATTTGTGTGTCTGTTGAGCAGTGCAAGGCACGTCTCGACGCGTACTTCGCGCTGGCGATCATTGAGTTCGTGGAGCACCCATTTGTCAAGCTTTTTTACCTTGCCAATTTGACGCAAATGGACCAATATAGTTTTGACGCTAACGTCGAAAGCTGCTGCTAATTCAGCCGTAGATTGTGTATCATCAGCTTCCACAATCGCCTTTAATTCGTCATTGTCGACCAAAGTCTTCGGACGACCGCGAGGTTCATTTTTCAGGTTGAAATTTCCAGAACGGAAGCGAGCAAACCAATAACAAGTGGTGCGTTGGTTTGTAGTGTTAGCTCCGTAAACGTCGTTGATGTTGCGTGCCGCTTGTGCCGCGTTGCTGCCACGACGGTACTCATATTCCATAATTACTCGAATTTTTAACGTATCCATGATGACGAAAAAGATTGAAATGCGATGAAATGTAACACTAATCAATAAACAAATTACTACTTTTGGAAAAAAAAATCAATGTTTTTAAAATAAAATTAATTTGAAATTAGAATTCTTAGCCAAACAAAAATTATTTTGATTTGAAATGGCCAGTACTGTAGAACGGCAATTTCATAGGTAAAGACCTAATATTTGTATGTGAATTGCTTCATGTTCAATTTCGTGAAAATATATAATTTTGTGGTGGTGTGTTACAATTGAATATGAAGCAATTCATATATAAATATGTTAGTATACCCTGCCTAGATATCTGTTTTGTTGACTGTACATAGGACTTAAACATAACTGGCGACATGTGGGTGTACTACAGGTACACCTCTGCTAATCCCTTTGGGGATTACAGGCGTAATGTTATATGGAATCAATAACACAATAAATAAGTAAGTGTTAACTATTTCTATATGGAGGGTGTTAAAACACGCACTAGCTATTTATATAACATATATTAATTCGGAAATCACACTCATTACAAAATCAAACGCGTTACGCGACTTCAGAAACAACAATGCGTCAAGTTCATGACAAGTCCCTTTGTTCCAAAACTGTACGGCCATTCCCCAGAATAGCTTCACTCGGTGTTGCCACTGCCATCTCTCGAAGTAGTTTCACTCGGTGTTGCCAACATAAGTAAACACAGCTGTGAATAAGTTATCCTTGCCCTCCATCATCGCGTTATGAGGAAGAGGGTTTAAAGTTCCTCCATTGAAAATGAAAGGGAGGGTACTTCGACCAGATGAGTCTGTGTCTGGTATGCTACTGCGCAATGGCTGTTGTCAGGATATAATCATTCTCCTGCCCTTATCCCAATTTATTTGGGGTTGGTGCAACGTATCTTTTTCTTCCTTACTTCTTTATTAGTCATCATCTCTGTAGTCACCCACTTTCTAGCCATATGTATCATCTTTCACACCGTCCATCCATCGTTTCTTTACTCTTATAGCCATCCACATTCATACTCAAAACTTTTCTCATGACATTTTCCTCATTTGGCTGTTGTCAGGACGTTCGTTGCTGCTAATTTCGTGCCCAACTTTGCTTGCGTGATTTAGGATTTGTATGACGTTAGATTTCATGCGTAGTTCGTATGTTGTGATATAGATGTCGCCACAAGATGATGGTAGTTTTTAAAACTAGAAGTGTACACACATACAATCACGCCTTATTCCCATGGGGATAGGCAGAAACTACAGAACGCCACCTGCTACGATCCTTACATACCTCTTTTGCCTCGTTTACGTTCATACATCTGGTCATACACGCACGTAGATTGCGAGTGCTAAACACCTGAACTTTCTGAAGAACATCACCAATAAGGTCACTATTTATTATCCATCTACGGCGTTGTCACCCGTTAGCACGAGGCTTTTATCTGCCTCGTGTTAAATGCCTGTTGTTAGTCGTCTTTCATTATTCCTCTCAACATGACCAAACTATGTAAGCATACTCTTTTCAATTTTTGTTCCACATCTTCTTTTACACTGACTGGTTCGTAACTTGTCTATTTTTGAAGTGAAAACTTCGTTTCGTGAAAAGTGAGTTTTGGTAGGGGGAATCTTATGGGTGCGCGTCACCGACATGCGACATGATATGCATAGTTTCACGTTTATGTTTTCACTTCTGTCGGCAGTCCTCATGACTGCCAATTTTCTTTTCTTTTTACCCGACTACGGCAAAGCCAAAAGAAAGGGTTATGATTTTAGCAGTCTATGTATGTAAGTATGTATTTACGTGTGTTCAACCGTAGCGCCTAAATTACTGAAACGATTTTAATGAATGAGGTATCAATAGATTCGTAATAATGGTCCGGGTGACATAGGCTATATAAATTCTCCCTAAATTTAATATGGTGGACTTTACACGTAAATTTCTGACAACGAAAAAAAAAATTGAGATAATAATGACGTTTGGTATCAAAAGAAAGGTCTTGTTGACGACCACGTTACAAATATGTATATGTCATATTGTTTAAGTAAATAAATATGCTTAAATTGTTAAAAATAAGTATAAGTGGAGGCAAATAATATTAGGTCTTTACCTATGCAATTGCCGTTCTGCAGTACTGGCCATTTCAAATCAAAATAATTTTTGTTTGGCTAAGAATTCTAATTTCAAATTAATTTTATTTTAAAAACATGGATTTTTTTTTCCAAAAGTAGTCATTTGTTTATTGATTAGTGTTACATTTTCATCGCATTTCAATCTTTTTCGTCATCATGAATACGTTAAAAATTCGAGTAATTATGGAATATGATTACCATCGTGGCAGCAACGCGGCACAAGCGGCACGCAACATCAACGACGTTTACGGAGCTAACACTACAAACCAACGCACCACTTGTTATTGGTTTGCTCGCTTCCGTTCTGGAAATTTCGACATGAAAAATGAACCTCGCGGTCGTCCGAAGACTTTGGTCGACAATGACGAATTAAAGGCGATTGTGGAAGCTGATGATACACAATCTACGGCTGAATTAGCAGCAGCTTTCGACGTTAGCGTCAAAACAATATTGGTCCATTTGCGTCAAATTGGCAAGGTAAAAAGCTTGACAAATGGGTGCCCCACGAACTCAATGATCGCCAGCGCGAAGTACGCGTCGAGACGTGCCTTTGCACTGCTCAACAGACACACAAATGAAGGAATTTTGAACCGCATTGTTACCTGCGATGAAAAATGGATTCTGTTTGATAACCGCAAGCGCTCAGCAAGTTGGTTGGATCCTGGTTCAGCACCTAAACAATGCCCTAAACGAAAACTTACCCCTAGAAAAGTGATGGTCACTGTTTGGTGGTCTAGCGCCGGTGTGATTCATCACAGCTTCTTGCCAACCGGCTGAGCATTACTTCAGATGTGTACTGTGAAGAACTGAACACAATGATGGAGAAGCTGGCACATCTCCAACCAGCATTGGTCAATCGCTCGTCTCCGCTGCTCCTGCACGACAACGCGCGACCTCATACTGCACAGCAGACGGTCTCCAAGTTGCAAGAACTGGGGTTGGAAACTCTCTGTCATCCGCCCTACTCACCAGACCTTGCGCCTACAGACTACTACTTTTTCCAGAATTTGGATAACTTCTTGGCGGGAAAAAAATTCAATACCCGAGAGGCAGTACAAAATGCCTTTGAAGAATTTGTTGCCTCCCGTCCAGCTAATTTCTTTAAGAAGGGCATCAATAAACTGCCACTGCGTTGGCAAAGATGCATTGATTGCATGGGTGATTACTTCGATTAATACAAATAAAAAATGCATGAAAAAAATTCGTTTAAATTTTTTCATACAAAACGGCAATTTCATAGGTAAAGACCTATTATTAATTTAATTGGTCACAGACCGAGCGCGGCGAGCGTGTTTGTTCAGTAGTCGGGTTTTAGTTTTTGAACTTACTTTTTATTAGCTAGAAGCTTATTCGGACCTTAAGGGCGCTATTACATTTTGACCGTGATTTTTTCATAAATTGAAATTGCACACTATAAACAAAAAAATAATTATTATATGACTCAAAATAAACGTAATCACAACTGCTAAATTGCTACATAATGCGATGCGTTGGCGTCTAAAGCTAAAGACCGCGTGTCCCGAGATTTACATTGATTTTTAGCACTGCATACAATAATAAATTAAACATATTATTTTACTTTTAAATAGACTAATTTTTTTTATCAAGCAAGGTAACATAGTAACCTTATTTATTAAATACATTTTGTATGAATTTGGATTATACATTCGTAGATAAAAAATATAATTTCGGACGAAAAATTGTCAGTAACTCTCTGGTTTACGGAATTATTTTTGGTGTATTACTGTGTGAAACATAAAAAACTGAATTGAGCACTCCAAAGTTGAAGATACAGTTGTTCCAAGGACATTTTTTTAAATGATTAAATTATTATATCTTCGATGTAACAAAACATCAAAACATGTCCAAAAGTAAAATTTTATGAAACATCCTTTGCAGAGACAAGGCTTTTACTGATTTTTGTAAACAAATTGAAATATTTATTTAGAACACTCCCAAGAGAAATAATCAAGCTTTCTTGGGCATATGTTTTTTTTTAATTTTGTGGCTCTAACAAAACCACAATCACATATCAAAATTCGAGTCAAACGCTCAAATACAAGAGAAATTGTGATAGCGCTCTTAATGTAATGTTCCTGTTTGCAGAATGAAGGTGGTGGATGGCGTGCAGCCAGATTGGAAGCACGCGGCCCGCCTCGCGGTCTGCGCGCTGTGGGACGCGCACGGGTGGCTGTGGCATGGTAAGTGCATTGTTCACGGTATACCGAATAGAATAGAATACAGATTTATTTTGCAAATATGGGTAATACATAATAGGTGTTAAGATACATTAAAGCACAGCCATATTTCACCATTCGGCATGCAAACATTAACAATATAAAATAACATGATTAAGTAATTGTTATTATTAATTAATTATTAACAGGATTATTGAAAAGATTGATTATGATTTACAAGATTAATTATTAGCAATATTCACAACACTATCCAAAAGCCAGAGCAATTCAGAAAAAAAAAATCTCAAGTAAAAACTCAGTCACACTGTAGTACGTTTTATCAATAAAAAATTTACGCAGTCTACTTTTAAACAACACTGCTGTCAAATCTTTCCAAACACTTGGTAATTTAATAATAATACCGGTAATAGCACCTTTATAGGTGATGCTTGACTGTGTTACTCATGGGCTTGTTATTTGAAGCATAGGTGCACCTAGTTTTTCTTTAATTGTCCTAACTTAATTTTAAGCTGTAGGTAAATTCTTTAACGCGGGTGACGGTAGGAGTAAACTGGTAGAAATCGTCACGTAACGAAAAAGCGTTATGCCCGAAAAAGTCAGTTTCAAGTGTCAAAAGTTTGTTTTTTAATACAGAGCCATCTAGTATAAGTTTTTAACATCTAAAAACTTATACTAGATGGCTCTGTATTAATACTTCGTTCCAACCGGGTGACCCACTACACCTTTCGACTTTTTTTTTAATTTGGGAAGATCCCATCCACTTATACACACCTACATTAATACCTGTATTTTAAATGGTGTGCATAATAAAGAGTATTCTATGCTATTCTATTCTATTCATGTTCCAGTATGCATTATCAGGATTTGAAAAACTCATTTTTTTCCCCAGGCTACGACATCCAAGGTCTGGAGAACATCCCAGACGGCCCGTTCCTGGTGATCTACTACCACGGTGCGCTGCCCATCGATATGTACTACTTCATCGCCAGGATGCTGCTGTTCAAGAGGCGGCATATACACACCGTCGCTGACCGGTTCATGTTTAAGATTCCAGGTCAAAACATACCTATTTACACTTTTCTGCTTACCAAAGTTATATGCTATAGTGTGCGCGCAAGTGCTAGTCGTCGCCTGAGGTATATGAGCGGTGAGACGAGGGAGGGCGCGATTGACAAGACGCACATGCTTGACATAGCTGGACGTTTGTTGTTGTTCTTTTTTCACCGTTTCACCGCTCACATACCTCAGGCGGTGACTAGCACTTGCGCGCACACTATAAATCTGGGTAAGATCAGCCGTTTTTACCCGACTGCGCGCAGACTAGAACTATAAATATAGGAATAAACCTCTGTATATGGTACGTTGCTCCCAATATTCTGTCCATTACTTGCAGGCTGGGCAACTCTTCTAGAAGGCCTATGCGTGATCCCGGGCACAGTGCAGACGTGTGCATCAGTGCTGCGCAGTGGCAACTCGCTAGCCATCTCACCAGGTGGCGTATATGAGGCGCAGTTCGGAGACCACTACTACAGGCTTAATTGGAGGAACAGGATCGGGTTCGCTAAGGTTGCGCAGGAGGCGAAAGTGGTAAGTGAATCTTTTTGGCACACGGGTAGACCATGACCTAGGTTAGGACTTAACTAGGATACTTTTTACCTCGGTAGTACGTTCCCGTGGGATAATTTCCGACATCCACGGCGGGCGAAGCCGCGGGCAAAAGCATTATATAGTAGTGTTATATCAGATGATATCTAATCGTAACGATATGCAGTTAGGTGTATGGCAGCCTTAACATAATTTAAGGGTGCTTGCGTCATCCCATAGTCGCAAATTCTGTACCATATTATGCTGATTACGCTATACCGTACTATAAACAAATTCCTCCACAGCCGATAGTCCCGATGTTTACACAAAACGTGCGCGAGGCGTTCCGCACAGTGGGTTGGCTGCGCGGCGTGTGGATCAAGATATATGCGACCTTCCGCATGCCGCTAGCACCCGTGTACGGAGGGTTCCCCGTCAAGCTCATCACTCATCTGGGCAAGCCGATACCGTATGACCCGGAGTTGACGCCTGAGCAGTTACAGCAGAAGGTAAGAACATATACAGGGTGACTTGTAATTTGACGTATTCCATCCAGGACTTCATGGACCCATCTGTAACAATTAAGCACCCCATAAAGCCTGGGTGGAAATTCATGGGATTCGAGTAAATTAAATTTTTATGTATTTTTGAAAATTTCCTAGAATTCGTCACTAAATATCACTTTTCTCTAAACTCTCAAATTTAATGGCCTTCATTGTTATTCCATTGGGTGTCTAATACTTTAACACACCTTTTGATGTAGCCAAATTTTCTAAAACATCAAACAGTTAAAAGTTAAAGAAAGAAGTTTGTTAACCATTTTTAAAACTCATTTACATACATGAACTTTGACACCAGTTATCTCAAAATGTAACAATGACATTAAGCGTACAAATGTCTTCCCTGTATACAGAGAAGACATCTTCATTTAATCAGCTATCTAACGAGGTACAAATGTTAAACAAATATTTAGAGGTGCCGATGGAACAGTCGATAATGCTGGCAATAGTCGAATTGCAAACTATTAAAAAATTGTGTGATAATCGAATTAATTAACTGGTTTATGCCAGCCTAGTACTTTCTAACCTTCCAGCAATCCATCACACGTTAGGCACTCAGGTCGTCATGACCTGCGCCGGATATCCGTACCTGTATCCGCGGATATCCGAGAGGGAAAAAATATCTGAATCCGGATCCGGTAATTTTGGCTTATCTTTTACGCAACTTTTATATCAATATATTTCATTACTTACGTGTACAAAATTTGAAGTTAACAGTATTTGTATTTGGTGGTCCACCAGCGAGACATTTGAGTGAGCATGACATTATTAGTCTGTGAAACGTTGTATAATACGCCCAGGTTTGCAAACATGTGCTCGAATTTTTATTTGATGATCTATTTCCAAGTGAATGAAAACGGACAGATATTACCTTTGTCCACCTCGTTCTTAAAATATTATAAGTTATAGTTTGACCGATACCGCTGTACCGCACCTTAGGTATGTGCGCGGCGAGACAGGGGTTCATTGCAGGCCGCTTATTCGTCCACGCTCACGGCGTCCCGCCGGACCGCCCGCGGTACAGCGGTAGCGGTCAACTATAAGTTATAAATCTCAGCAAAATAACAAACACTTACATAAAAACAATTCATCAGATTTAAAAACATATTTTTACTAATTTCAGGTCGCAAGTGCAATAGAAGAATTAGTAGAAGAACATCAAAGGATCCCAGGCAGCATCCTACAAGCTTTGCTGGAGAGAATCCACGAGATTCCGAAGAGGAGTAAAAACATACCTCCCGTCACCAACGGAAAGTGCCAAAACGGCACTTTGAACGCAGACGTCAGTGAAAATAGTGACAAAAGTGCAATAAGTGACAAATCGAAAGTTTCGTAAACACTAAAAAGTGATATTAGTGACTGATTTAGTAATTTTAATAATTATTATTATTAAGTGGCGATCGGAAGGTGTTAATAGAGAGATTTGGCTGTTTAGAATTTTCTAATTAATATTTTTTTTAATTTTTCGACCATTTTAGTGGGTTAGGTCCGAAAGGATAAATCCAGATGTTTAAATATTTTTTGGTTCTTAACTCACTTGTGTAGATAGCAGATTAAATTACCTACCACTGGAAATAAGACAAAATATAGACAAAGAATTATTGTGTGAAATAAAAAAGGTTATTTTTTGCGAATATCTCATAAAATTCTCCTATTAGCGTTGCGTTAATTGCAATTAGTTCACGTTTATTCTTAACTTTATAATAATGATAATACATTATGAAGTCGGAGAGATTAATTTAATTAATTGGACATTTATTGAGCGTTTTTAGTAATTATCTTTGTACAATAATTTTGCTTTCATACAAATGAGTTCAGCGCCATATGCAAATATGCATTTAAAATTACCCCTTCGCAGTCGGGTAAAAACAAACTTCTTATGTCGCTCCAATAACTTTAGTTATAGTTAAGCCGCCATTTTTACATGTATAGTGTTCGTTAGTCAAGCCCTGCATTAATATTAATTTAAAAAAAAAAAACATCTATAGTGTATTCTTACTTGCTTGTCACATTTGGTAAACATCCATGATATGTACATTTCCAGTTTTCGCATCAAACATTTTGAATCTAAACTAATATTATAAAGAGGAAAAATTGTTTGTTTGTTCTCCCACTGATATAAAGCTACACTATTTCTGAGAATCATAGGATTTGTTTTTATGTTAAGAGCGTAGATCGCGCGCGGGCTGGCAACGTCGCATTTCTAGAGGTTTTTCGTGATTATTTCATTAAATTTAAATCAAAGGACAATTTCCTCTGGCAAATTCTTAGCTTGTTGGTATTTTTATGTATGTATGCGACAGTTATTTTAGAATTTACTCTTAAAAAATGACATATTGGTGCCGATTCTGTTGTGCACAAACTAAACTTAATTTAGGCTATTGCTAACTTTTTCTCTCTATTATGACAAGAAAGGGACGGAAGTAAATTAGAGCTGTCAAATTAGTTAGAACTAATTTTTCCATAGACATTTAGACGACACGTAAAAACATGTCGACTAAAAACACGGTGAAGCGCAAGGCGTGAACTAGTTTGACATCTCCAACTTAGTTCATACCTATAGCCGTCCTTTTCTCGCGCTGCCTGTTAGTAAAAGATAGCGATTCTCTAATTTTAGTTTAGTGCGTTCACAAGAGAATCGGCACCAGTGTCAATTATTTTCTATTTTCTAAGAGTAATTACCAAAATAACTGTCAAAAATAGCATACATACTTATAAATACCAGCGATCTAAGAATTTGTCAGAAGAAATTGTCCTTTGATTTAAATTTAATTAAATAATTACGTAAGACCTCCACAAATGCGACGTTGCCAGCCCGCGCGCGATCATCGCTCTTAAAGTAAAACAAACAGTAATTGGGAGCCGACAGAAGCGAAAACTTGACAGCGCAACACGTCACATTAGCATGTCGCTTGACGCGTGACGCGAACTCATAAGATTTTCCCCTGCCAAAAGATTGCTCAATGCGCCTAAAGAAGTTTTCATTTCTAAAACTTCATGCGGAAGAAGTCGCGGGCTGAAGTTATTTATAAGTACATAAGTACCTATATGAAAAAGATATTTGAAAACTCCTGCAAAGTACACATACATTTTCTTAAAATCAACATTTCAGTATACCATATTCGTTTACAAAATAAGACAAGTACAGTGGAATGCACTTTACTGTAAGAGTAGCTGGGTGTTAATACTCAATGTTATGTTAGTACTTGCGTGTACACAGTGGCTTAGGATGGTCATACAACTTGTATGTCTTTTCTTTACTTCGGTGTGTGCTACACACACCTTCATGTAGGCTTTGTTTGGCACAACCGTGATATATAGATATACAGGGTCAAATTAAATTAGCTAGCGAAACTCTGCAGACGTAATGGGTAACGATATCTTAACACGATAAAATAAAAAGACTTGGTGACTTGATGTTTGTTTTTTGGAGGTCAACGACCGTTGGTAATGTTGTTACTTGAAATATGAGTTGAGAAAATCCGTTTTCTTTTGTTTTATCGTGCTTAGGTATCGAAAACACATCATGTCTGTGGAGTTTACACAAGAAAACTGTTTTTTTTTAAACTCATATTTCAAGTCGCCGTAAGTAGCCGTTTTGCGTAGATGTGACGCATATTTTCACCAAAACTTGCTTTTTACATTGTTATTTTATTTTGTTGTCCTTTGCGTCATGTTTACTGCAAATAAACGTATTTTCTTTCTTTCTAAGTCACTACACTGACTGCGGTCGATGACCCCAGAAAAATCATCAAATTTATTTATTTTTCGTATTATTATAGATATATCCCCACACCCATCACGTTTGCGGAGTTGCGCTAGCTAATTCAATTTGACCTTGTATAGAAAAAGTTCTAAAAAGTTCGCTCATCATCACAAGCCACAGTCTACCTACAGGATTAGAATTAAGTTACGCGTACTGCTTCGAAAAGGAAGTTATAAAAACTCTATAATTATTTTCTCGGCACTACATTATGTAGGTACACCTTAATTTAGAATAAAATAATATTTTCTTTGAAAAGTTTATTTGTCAAAGTTTTATTTATGTCCAATTAAAAAGAAATTATGAATGCATTCCTTTTATTTAGCTTTTATGCGTTTTATCGAATTTAAATTTCGCGAATTTGTAATGCTTTCGACATATCATAATATTTACTTGAATGTGATAAATAAGAAAATGGGTTCCCAAATTCTTTGATAGTTTAAAATTGTCAAAACAATTCTTTGCTCTGTCTCTTTTTGTCATTGTAGTGATAGAAAGAGAGGTAAATATAAATGATGTATTTTTAATAGAAATGATTAACAAAATTGTGTAACTCGAACTTGTAAAACTGAGATACAAAATAAGCATTTTTAGCATACAGTAACAAAATATGTATGATGTATTTATTAGTTTATAGTCACAAAGCGGTCGGGAGGAAAATCAAGATAGTGCACTTGACAATCAGCCTAACAGACAAATTAACAAAATAAAGAGAATAATTAGGTACAAAGATTTAAATCGTTAGATTTAACCTTAACCGTAGTTTTGTTGCGCGAAACATGTAAATACGAAGAAGGCAGTCAGCCAGGGCAGTCTAGCCAAAAGTGTGTTTCAGAGGTGTCAAAGCGAAACAAAAACTTGACCATCTTTCGACGCGGTAGGACGAATCGTAACGATTTAAATCTGTTGGTACAAACACGTGAGATGTGCTCGTGGCTAAATAATAACAGCAATATCGAAGGTTAAGCTACGCTTGCCAAGGTCGGTTTGTGGATGGGTGACCATCTAATACATGCCGAGACCCCACCGTGGCTGGAAAAGCACGTTATGCCGTTGGTCCCGGCTGTCATTCGTAGATCTATGACAGTCGTTACGGGTAGTCGAAAGCCCAGAGTCTGACAACGTCTTACCAAGGGGTATCGTGTTACCCAGTAACTGGGTTGTGGAGGTCAGATAGGTATTCGCTCCATGTAAATATATACACATAAACTGACACTGCTCACATGGAGCGGTCTTTGCTCCATGTAAAATACTGGTATTTAGCTGCATCTGGTTAGATTGGAAGACGACCCCAATATAGTTGGGAAAAGGCAAACTGATTACAAACTGTCAGGAGTGTGATTGTCTCGTGTACTGTCCATCTTAGGGCTAATTTGACCAAAGTCGGATATTTTTATCTGTGGAATGAAATTGACGACTGACAGTTTTTGTATGGAGAAACTGTCAAAAATTCAAAATTTATTCGAAGGGGAAGATGGGCATAAAAGTTTGGTCGAATTCACCCTTTAGTGTAATTTAGTGATATTTTCGAATGAATGAAGTCTGAAAAAGTGTCATCGGTAACTTTGGCTAATACTAGGAATTACAGTACCCTATCGTAAATACGGCTCATAGTTGTGTTACACAAGGTCGAATTAAATTAGTTAGCAAAACCCTGTAGACATGAAGGATATCGACTATCGATATTTATTTTTAAAATGATAAAATAAAAAAAATCAACCCGTAATATAATCACACACCCAGCGGTCGTCGACTCCAAAAAAAAACATATTTTTTTTGTACAGGGTGTAATTTTAATCACTTATATCCTCTTAAGGGGTCATTGTACAACATTATGACCAACTTTTATTATGGGACCAAACCTTAAATCGCGAAAAAAAATCTGCTATTCCCAACATTTATGTTCATAATGATGAGTAACCTCTTAAGAGGCTAACGGCGATTAAAATTACTCCCTGTATATCTAATTTAATTTGACCTTGTATTTACGCCCGGGTAATAATATTATTACAAATAATAAATTTGATATAAATGTGCATCTGTATTGTTACTCGAATAAGATTCAAATTATCATCTATAGAAATATGTATATGCGAAATTGCGAATAGTTGATAATAATTATATCGTATTTTAGCTTTGAAAGTGATTTCTTCCATAACCACGGTAGTAAGAATGGAGTGATACAAGCCGATACAGAGTAAAAATATAGCTTTCTTTGTCTGACAGACAGAGCGAGAAAGAGACAATGGCAGTTAAAGCTGTCGAACTAACTTGCATTATAATTCAATGAATTTCATGCATCCGTAAGGTATTAGCTACTTCAATCTTTCATCTCTTTCTGATATGATGTACTTATAAGAGATAGTAAGTAATGTTTAAGTTTAGCTGAATGGTTGTCTCGAAAGAATTCAAAGTGTATAAAAATATTTGCTTAATTTTTGGATCACTCGTCATTAGCCAATCAGAATTAGTCTACATGACGCGTCGCTTACGTTCTACCAATGACAGACGTTTCTATTACCGCCCAATATCACTCCATATTTCATAACGTGGAACGTAGAATAAATTAATAAGTATGTATAGTAATATTATGTACCTATCTGCATTTCTGCATTTGATGTGGGATGTTCAAATTCTGTATATGTCGCAGCCAACTAGCTAAATTAGCGGTTTAATTAACAGCCTAGTCTTTGGAAGTAGCGCTCTCCGGCCGCGGCACCGCTCGCTCGGCTCGCGCGTGGTTGGTCACAGTTCCAACCATTTGGTCGGGGTGCCCCGGCTTAGTTACTGCGGGCAAGTTACAACATAACGTATAAATATTGAATATCATTCAGGCCGCTAGTTGAACGGTTTAGTTAAAAGGCTAGTCTGTTCATTGAATGGCCACATATACACTGAGTGTATGTTTGAGTTGACCAAGACAATTGAATTGATTGATTGGTGGAATGTGCTTCCCTCTATCTCCCCAATGTAATTTATACTGAGGTTTTAAATTCAAACTTAACTATTTACAATAAAGTTCAAATTCGTTATGCGCTTTTTGTGTGTATAATGCGTAGATACTTGTGTATGTAGATAACTCTACATACACAAGTATCCCAATATAACTATTGAACTATATCTTCGATTGTACCAGGCTTGTTTTCGCGACCTTAGTTTGCCTTAGCCCAGATTCGCACGGGCGATTTTTGGCACTGAATTATCAACGCACTGCTAAGCGCCTAGAGTTGAAAATCCAACAGTGTTTTTTGACGCGCTGGGATGCACTCTGTTGGATTCTCAATGCTCGGCTCAATACAGAGAGTATAAAATAGAGTGCACGATAAATCCCGCCGCGATATTTTTACACCCGTGGGAATATTAAAAATCTGCTCCCTTTTACACACTACATTACCTAACTATAAAATCATTTAATTTATATTATTGACAAAGTAAAACCGGCTCAACCAAAATTCTGTGTGAAATGTGCTACATTTGGGCTTATAAATCCATTGTTAAATTAATTTTTGCCAACTTTTCCTTGAACACTATATTCCAAATTATTTGTCACAAAAATTTGTTTGGGCCATTTTTTCTCAAAAATATTCTTCATATAAAGCATGACATCGTAATCAGCCTATAACTTTCCCACTGCTGGGACACAGGCTTCTCGGTGAGAGGGAGGCTCCCCGCCTGACGTCTCAGTACTGCCACCTACTGAACGTTATTTCCAGAAAACCCTCATTATTGTCAAAAGTGCACAGTAATTACGAGGTTGGCTATGAATGCGTCCCTGTCACCTGTCAGTTGGACAATTTTAGTAGTAATAAGGATAAAATTCGCAAAACACGTAATTCGTTAGTATGACACTGACAGGTGTCAATATCGCATGCTCTCGACGGCCGAATTGTAAATACGTTGTTATGAACAAAATTTTGACCGCATAGAATTCAATGTTAAAATAACGTCATTTTAAATGGTACAAATATATCATATTCTTGTAACTATGAATGAATAGCTCTTATCTATTAGTGCCAGAGTTTATACCAAACGTTAACCCTAACTAGACTGCTAGCGTGTTTGTATTCTTTGTATACTTAATTCGCAAACAAATACTAAATATAAGAAAATATTTTAAAAGATAGTACGTCTTTTATTTACCTAAACCAGGGGTGGGTCAAAGGCCATACTTGTACGGAAGTGTTTAAATCACCATTGTTCCAGTGCGACAAAGGATTGTTCCACTTTGGTGAGAGTCAAAATGGCGGGTGTACCTTAACTAATAAAATCCTCCTATTTACAAAAAAAATGTAGCTAAAATGTACTATTTAGTACCTAGGTTTAAAAAAATTGTACCTCCTTCAGAACGAAATGATTTCAAAATTAAGGTACACCTGCCATATTGTCATCTAAATGGCGGGTGTACTATAATATTTTATTATTATACCATTACTCATAAAATATTGTTGGTGACGGAAGGCGAGGCGACATCTTAAGGAAGTCGGGTGAACAAGTCAACTGCTGGGAGGTTATAAAAGGAGGCGCACAGTGCGGTATGGCCCCGGTTCCGGGCGGAACACAGCACAACGCTCCAGCTGTCGAGGGTACTGCACCAACTCACAGCTGCACAAAACAAGAAGGAGCACTCGGTCGCAGTACTCCTCGACATGGAGAAGGCCTTCGACCGTGTGTGGCATGACGGCCTTGTTTACAAGCTGGCCACCTCGGATGCGCCCCGTCGCGTCGTCAGGGTGGTTTCCAAATTTCTCTCCAACAGGACGTTCCGTGTGGTGGTCGAGCGACGGCGCGCTCTCGGGCGCCCGCCCGGTGCTGGCGGGTGTACCCCAGGGGAGCTGCGTGTCGCCTGCGTGTTACTCACGATACACGGACGACATCCCCACTACAGCAGAGACGATGCTCCCGTTGTACGCCGACGACGCCGCGTATATCGCTTCTTCAATGAATGTGAAGTACGCGGCGGTCAAAATGCAGCGCGTCCTCGACCTCCTCCCCGACTGGCTGTCCAAGTGGCGGCTGTCGGTGAACGTGAGTAAGACGCAGACGCTTGTCACGGGACGGGCGCGCCTCCCGCCACCCCTGAAGCTGCAAGGAGTCGACATCGATTGGGCGCCCCAGGTCAAGTACTTGGGTGTGACCATCGATCGTCGGCTCTCTATGGGGCCACACGTCCGCAGAGTCGCCGCACAAGGTAGGGTCGCCCGCAACCTGCTCAGACCAGTGCTCTCATCCCGCCTCCCTCATGGTGTCAAGTTGGGCGTGTACAAGTTGTACGTTCGCCCAATCTTGACCTATGCCGCCCCCGCTTGGTTCGCCCTCACAAGCGTGTCGAGCCGGAAATCGCTCCGTGCGCAGCAGTCTCGCGCTGCGGACGATAGTTGACGCTCCTCGCGTCGTGAGGAACGACGTGCTCCACCGCGACCTCGGGATTGAGAGCCTGGACGAGTTTGTGGGCCGCCTAGCGAAGGGAATGTTCGCGCGTGCCGACGCGTCTGCTTGGCCCCATGTCAAGCAGATAGCGCCGTGGCATGCGCGCATCCCCGACGCGAGGCCCCTACCCCGCGATTTACTTGCGGACGTTGACCCCATCTCCGCACCGGATTGACTCCTAGTGAGTCGCTCCCGGCTACACGCGGCTCACCTGTGACACTAATGCTTTCACCACATATTACATACGCTGTCACGTGATGCGTGCTAGGATAATTTAGGCATGTCGCGTGACAAACTACAGACACTCACCTCTAAACAGGCGCAGAGACACACACGTTGAGGCGCCGCGCGGGCGGCGACTCGCGTAAGATACCTGGGTGACGTCACACAGTTCAATGTCACCCATACACTCAGTACACGGTCTCCCTAACCCGTGCCAGGCTCGGCTAGCTCTGAAAGTGGGGCGGGCGGGAGCCATCCACCCCATCCGTAGGAACGTCGAGTCCGCGTCTCTGTCGCTGGTCGCTCTCTGCTGGGCTTCACGCATGTAGGTGTGTGTTCCACCCGGTAGGGGTTGACCGCCGGGACGCGGTGAAGAAAGCGGCAGTATGCATATGTCGTGACGAGCTTACGGACACATATACAGACTACTGTTAACATGGGCGTGTTAATGCAGCACGTCCAAACATACCATTGCCAGTGGCAAATAAAATGAGAGGCCCGTTGTTACGGGCCGCAGTATAGCCTCCGCGGCAAGGGGGCAATGCCCCGGTTCCGCACGCCACGCCCCTTGCGGGGCGTCGCGACATCTCACTACTTGCATGGCCCCTTTTTCTGCTTGGACGGCGCTCGGAACGGACGTGCTACCTGACCATTATCGTGTGCTTGGTTATTTTTTTCGGTTATTTTGTTCTAATGATTTATTAATTGTTCCTTTTGGCTTGTGTAATTTTTATTTGATTAATAATATTTAATGTTTATTTTGATATTTTTATAATTTTGTAAAAGTGTGGTTTAAAAATAATTAAAGACTGTTTATTTTTTTAATTATTTCACTTCTGATTCCTAACAATATAATTACACCAAAAAATTGTACCTAATAAGTACCTGAAGTAAAAAAAAAAACACTTGATCAGTTAGATCAGGATAATTCTTGAGAAATAAAACAACCATGTCTCGTTAACTTATGTTTATTATTATGAATTATTGATCTCGGTATATATTTACATATATTTTAAATCATTAATGATAATAACGCGTTAATATTATTTAATAACTGGGTATTGTGAACTGTCCACTTTGTTCCACACTGGTGGGGCAAAGTGGAATAATCCGCGAAAAAGTGATGGCCCTATACGCTTTATATAGCTCCATCTCTTTTTCGCATTAAAACAATGACTACCTATACGGCACTGGTGCACTATGAGAACAACCTGAAAAAACGTATCGATAAAGGAACTGAAATTAAAAACGTTTGTGTAAAAAAACGCCATTTATTACTTATTCATAAGGAGTCCACCACAACAAAGTTGGGAAAAGGCTTGGGACCAAACCGCTAGTTTTCTGAAAGCCTACCGCTATAGACGATTTTAAAATCTCAACTCTATATATAACAATCAGCCTATAATGTTCCCGCTGCTGGGACTCTGGCCTCCTCGCCTGTGAGACGGAGTGGGTCGCAATCCACCACGCGGGCCCAGTGCGGGTTGGTAGATGTCACATGTCTTAGCGCTCCTGCACACGATGCCGCCACCGCGCCGTCGCCGCGCCGACGCCGCACAACTACACTGTACATACGAGTCGCGCGAAGACCGCCACCGCGCCGCCACCGCGCGCGGTCCCAGTTATTTCATTATCCTGATTCATTCCATTGCCGGCCGCGTATGAACATGCACGTGATAACTTTTTAAGAAATTATCATGGAAAGTTTTGTTTTGGACCGCGCGCGGTGGCGGCGCGGCGGCGGCGCGGTGGCGGTCTTCGCGCGACTCGTATGTACAGTGTAGTTGTGCGGCGTCGGCGCGGCGACGGCGCGGTGGCGGCATCGTGTGCAGGAGCGCTTAAGCTGCGTCCCCATTTGTACGTGTTCACCAACAAAACTTCCAACATGTATAGAGATCGTCTAATTTAAAAGAGGTATTCCACTCGGAGCACTGATTTCAACGGCACTTGACCGAATGGCACTGAAACAAAATTTTGATAAGTGCGGTTCGGTGGAACACTTTATTATTATGATTTTTAATACACGAACGGCACCGAGGCTTTCAGAAATCGGAGGTTCAATTACTATACTATAATAACATACAAAATTTGTCTATACGCACACCAACAGTACTTTTTCTAAAACGAATAATGATATCAGTCGACAATCTATGTGTACCTATGGAAGGATGGGGCGAAAGAAACGTGATCAGAATAATAGTTAACTAAACTCAGGCCAACGATAGGAGATAAATACATAAAATTGCAACTTATACAAATATCAACTTTAAACTCGAGTCATCTTAGTTGTTTTTTAAATGAAAAACTATCGATGAACGTCATAAAATTCAAGAAGTTATAAGTAGTGTAGTGTAGTAGTATTCGTTATAAGTTTCAATGGAAACTGTTAAGTTTTTAATAAAGCATGTTTATGTCGTCTCGTTGGCTTTAGTACCTATACATGGATCTTTTGGCGCCTGAATGACATTGACAGGAGGCGTTGTTTGAGAACATTTGTGAAATTGTATTAAGTAAGTAATTTTTTTATTTGCGTAAAACATGGTATAAATAGGTGTTATTACATAATATGAGATCATACATGTTTTGCTTTTAAAATTAAAGCATGCAAACTGTTTCTATTAGAATTTACTTTTACTATAATGTCAACTTCAAAATAAATCAAAAAACTATAATGTCAATCAAATACAAGAATAATGTCAAAGTTACTATATATATGTCAAATTTAAAATATTTATGTTAAATTTACTGGATTGATGTCAAAATTACAAGATTAATGTCAAAAATTACACGATTTATGTCAAAAATTACAACTTTACAACAAAATTATCTCATAAAAATTATATAATAATATTAATGTCAAGAAAAAGATAAAATTATTCAATCAAAAATTTTTTCACCTAGAAATTCGGAGATACTATAGTAAGCCTTTTGCGAAAGAAACATTTTTAATTGACGCTTGAATGCATTACTATTTAGCTCCTTCCAACGTTTAGGCAATACGTTAAATATAGTAGGCGCCATGCAGACGATACTTTTGCGCATAAGTGCCGTTTTTGCTGGATAGACGCGAAGAATGGTCATATCCCGTCTGTTACGCGGTACAACGTCCTGTAGACGTGGAAACAGCTTGGGGTTTGTTTTAACAAACAAACTTATTGAATAAAACAAGATGGCGGCGCGCGGCGTTAGTTCCGATTTTGGCCATGTGTCAAAAGATCCTCATACCGTTGTACTGAGTATGTTTCCTTATTAGTCCGGCCGTCGAGAGAATGCGCTCCTGACACCTGTCAGTAGGACAATTTCTAGTAGTAACAAGGATCAAATTCGCAAAACACATATTCGTTAGTACGAAACTGACAGGTGTCAAGAACGTATTCTCTCGACGGCCGGACTGTACATGTTATATTTGGTAAACAAACACTGTATGAAAATGACGATTTTGAACAAAGTATAATTTTGTGACATGACGCCTGTAATTCCCGAAGGGTTAGGCAAAGGTGTACCTATAGTACACCCACGTTTCGCCAGTTATGTTTAAGTCCTATGTAATAGGGGGCGAGTAGGGTTGCCGCCTATTGCCATCAACCCAATTACGGGTTACTTGCTACTGAGATATTCCTGATGGAAAAGTTTGCCCGATCCGGGAATCGAACCCAGGACCGTCATACTTGCATACATAAATAAAAAAAACGAATCTCAGTCATATTTATTTACCATAATGTCAAGTAAAGAAAAACACACTTTACTAACAATGACTTAGGTAGGTGCATAACTCAATATAAAATAAGATTATACATTGGTATTACAGTAAAGGGAAGAATTTACAATTATAGAAGATCTATGCATTTCATATTAAAATGTTCTTAAGTGTTTACATGTGTGGGTACCATCATAAACTCTACTTCGCCATGTAAAGGCTCGTGTACACGAGGAATTACTCGTCTCGAATAGGCGATTTTAAAAAGAAGTTACAAAAACTGACTAGTATGTAGGTATAAACAGTACGAATTGAATAACAGTTTGAGAAAATCGTTTGACGACTCTCATTTAACTTAATCCATCATAGGCTAGTTTTTCTTTCTGGCTTGCTTGGTAAACACGCGAGTGCGATAATCGCCTGGGGAGACTCTTAATATGGAGGATCGAGTAGCTCAACGTGTAAATGAGCCATTATGTCGGTCGAGGTGGTATACTAGCATACCACACCTTTCAAATATCTATTCCTCACTTGGCGTATTCGCGTTATTTCGCTATCACAAAATAAACCTTATTGTAATAGACGTATGGTTTATTCTGGATTGCCCAATTAACGCGAACATTTGGGCCAAGCCAAGTGCCTGCTTAAGGGCGCGTCCTAGCCGAAATCGATCGTCGCGCGAGTAAGCGACCGTCGCGCTTGTTTATACGTATTATAGAGGAGGAACAGGGTGTAAAGTTCACTCATCCCCTATAGAAAAGGGAGGATCCTCCGACCAGAGGGGTGTTGTGTCTGGAGGGCAACTGCCCGGGAATCTGTGTTGGGACTTTATGACCCCTTGCCCGAAGAATGTAGGGTCTTTGGAGATCCCTCCGGTGAGAGTGTTATAAAGCACACCTTGTTGCTGAGGGGTTTACCTCCCCTCGGCGGTTCTGAAGTGTGTTACTGGGGTGTGATAGCGGGAGCGCCCGTGCGACCAGACACTTGCTAGGTAAGATGCCTAGTTACCTAGGGAAGGCCCAGCAAGAACAGATCAGCAACGAGGGCATCGGTTTTGGTTGGCGCTCACCCACAGTGGAGGCTGTCACGACGGTTGATGTCGGGATGTTGTGGATATGCCAGACGCGCGGTAAACTGCATGCGCGATGCAGGATTTGTGTGACGTCAGGTCTTTGATGCGTAGTTCGCATGTGGCGTTGTGGATGTCGCTACAATACAAATACTAGCGACCCGCCCCTGCTTTGCACGGTTTTTAGCGCTTAAAACAGTGAAACATTACAAACCAAACAATAATACTTATGCTTGTGCCATTGAAGTTATTCAGACAATTTTTTAAACCTTCTTTACACAAAACTTTAACAAATAATTTGATTTAGTTCTGGCAACATTTATTCGTTGACATTTTGGCAAAATATGGCCGATCTGTCAGTCTCTCCAACTGAACAATCAAAATTTTGGCTGCGTACAGGATCACGAATTAAATCATAAAAACCATACCAAGTTTAGCTATCATCAAAGTTACTCCATTAATGCTCTATATTACGGAATGTAAAATGATGTGTATTATCTGTGGTTTTTAACTGGCACTAGCAATCGATAAAATATTTTTTCTGCTAGCATTGTACACTATGTCCAATTTGTCCAAGCGAATTAAATCGAGTTAAATAAATATACCAACGCCAAAAGTTTCGCAAGAAAAGAACCGTAGTTTCATTCTACAACAAGTGGCGACACAATCAACTCAGAGCTGTGAATGCGAAGGCCTGCTTGCGCCCACGCTGACTCTGAAGCCATTTTATTTTTTTTCAACGTGCTGTAATCCATATTCATCGTAGCCAGAATGGAAGCCTTGGATAAACTGAAGAGAAAAAGGGGTCAAATACGACGCATTTTTACCAGACACGCATCGATTATTCAAGATAAGAAAAAAGAATCTCCCAAACGAGACAGATGTAGAGTATCTTCAAGAAAAATTTACTAACGACACTGGACAAAACAATTCAAAATACAGTACTCGGAGCGACAAATTATTCGGAAGAAAAGTGTGATGAGGAATTTGACGAGGCGGAGACATACGAGGGGGCGTTTTTAAGTTCGCGGAATGGGGGGAAATGATAACAATAGGTCATTATCGGGATGGCCACAACTTCAGCCATTAGTATAAATACCAGGTTTTATCTTAATTGGATCATTCCGACGTCGAGTGGTCGCCCCGGGTCAAGTACCTGGGGGTCACCATTGACCGTCGGCTCACTATGGGGCCACACGTCCGCAGTGTCGCCGCACAGGGCAGGGTCGCCCGCAACCTGCTCAAACCAGTGCTCTCGTCCCGCCTCCCGCATCGGGTCAAGTTGGGTGTGTACAAGTTGTACGTGCGCCCAATTTTGACCTATGCCGCCCCAGCATGGTTCGCCCTCACGAACGAGGTGAACCGGAAGTTGCTCCGCACGCAGCAAAATTTTGCGTTGCGGACAATAGTCGACGCGCCCCGCTTCGTGAGGAATGACGTGCTCCACCGCGACCTCGGGATTGAGAGCCTGGATGAGTTTGTGGGCCGCCTGGCGAAGGGCATGTTCGCGCGTGCCGACGCGTCTGCTTGGACTTATGTCAAGCAGATAGCGCCCTGGCATACGCGCCGCCCTGACGCTAGGCCCCTGCCCCGCGACTTGCTTGCGGACGATGACCCCATCACCGCTCCGGACTGACCTCCAGGTGGGCCGCTCCCGGCTACACGCGGTCCACTTGTGACACTAACGCTTCCACTACATACAACATACGCTGTCACGTGATGCGTGCTAGGATAATTTAGGCGTGTCACATGACAAACCCCAGACATTCACCTCTATATATATAAGAACTATGCATGCTATTTTTGTGCCAGACCTTATAATACCATTGAGTGCAACAAGGAAAATAAATTAAGCCTAGATGATAAAAAAGGACACCTAGCCAGACATTGTAAAGCCTTTGCAAGCTGTTTAAACTGCAAGAAACGCCTTATGGTAATACACTTCTGGACACATCTATAGGCCCACCTTAGAGTTTAGGTTTCGTTGGCCCCTACCGAAATATAATTGCTAGATTGAACAAAAACTGTTGATGCAGTTTTAAACCTGATACATTTTACCATCTTTTTCGATCGTATTGTTTTAAATTTGAATTCAGAATACCATACGACATGGAGCTACGCCTAACAAGTCGGATATGCGCCTTGTTAAAGGCAATTGATTTTTGAATAAAAAACATGTTTTATCAAATAAAGGTTTTATTTAATAACGCGTGTTGCCTCCATGGGCATCTACCACAGCTCTCATATGATTAGGCATAGAGTTTATCAACCGCTCTATGAAATTTTGAGGGATCATCTCCCATTCCTCTTCTATGGCAGTTTTCAACTCCTGCGTCGTCTGGGCAACTGGCTGACGAGCCCTAACACGTCTTTTTAGCTCGTCCCACATGTGCTCAATGGGGTTCATGTCTGGGCTTCTGGCTGGCCAGTCCATAACTGTGATGTTCACATCCCGAAGATATTCCCTGACGATGCCGGCCGCATGGGCTCTTGCATTATCATGCATAAAAAGGAAATTTGGGCCCACATAGTCCGCGTATGGTATCACGTGAGGTTCTAAGCACTCACGAATGTACCTTTCAGCATTTAATGTTGGCAGCCGTGGTCCTGTAACAACCTCAAGTTGAGTTTTGCCGCTCGCGGATATACCGCCCCAGACAGTCCATGAGCCACCGCCATAAGCAACCCTCTCTTCAAAGCAGCATTGTGCGAAACGCTCTCCCTTACGTCGGTAGACCTTCTTCCTTCCATCATTGCCATGTAACACAATTTTAGACTCATCAGAAAAGAGTACACGGCTCCAATCTTGCTGTGTCCAATTTAAATGACTGCGTGCGAAATGAAGGCGCGCTGTTCGGTGGGCTCGCGTTAGTTTGGGGCCATTAGCTGGCTTGTGTGGTACCATATCGCGTTCTTTTAACCTTCTCCGAACAGTTCGAGCGCTCACAGATACTCCATGGAAGTCGCGAAGTTGGTTTTGTATCTCAATGGAGGTAAGGTGACGATTTCTCAAGCTGGTCGTCACGATGAATCGATCCTGCCTTTCAGTTGTGACCCGAGATCGTGGCCTTCCTTGGCGACGAACAAAGCCGCCAGTCTCTAGGTACCTCCGATAAACATTTCGGACCGCAGATCGACTTAAATTAAGTTGAGCACTCACGTTTCTTTGGCTGTGCCCGGCCTGAATAAGTGCCACAGCTTGGGCGGCGACTTCAGGTGAAGTATCCATAGATTATTGATAGAACCTCACCTTAATGTTAAGAATAAGTAATGTTTGTTGCAAAACCAAAGATATCAATCACTTTTTCAAGAATTAAATCCAAGTAAACCAATAAAACCAAGTTTTCTTAGTATTCGATTGTTTGATATCAACAAACAGGCTCCAAATTGTCTTTTGTTTCTTTAAATTCTGTGTTCGAAATTCAAAAAAAGACTATTGAATGAAATTGTGAATGTGCCAGGTTCAAAACTGCATAAAAACTTTTTGCTCGACCTAATATAAAATTTTAGCTAGGACCAAACGAAACTGAAAATACAAGGTGGGCCAAAAGATGTGTCCAGAAGTGTATTATGCCCAGCGCTACATAACCAGGCCACTGTTCCAAAGAGCTCTGATCCTGAAACAGAAAAGGTTCTGGAAGCCTTGGATAAACTGAAGAGAGAAAGGGGTCAAATACGACGCATTTCTATCAGACACGCATCGATTATTAGAAAAAAGAATCTCCCAAACGAGACAGATGCGGAGTATCTTCAAGAAAAAATTACTAACGACACTGGACAAATCAATTCAAAAAACAGTACTCGGAGCGACAAATTATTCGGAAGAAAAGTGTGATGAGGAATTTGACGAGGCGGAGACATACCTACGAAGATGGTTAGGTATAAAGGGACAAATAGACAAAAACAACCGAAAGCGATGTCATACACTAACCAACCTTCGAAGCCGCATAATCAAAAGTTATCACAATTGGAACTGAGAAAATTTGATGACGATCCTAGAAGCTGGGTCCCGTTTCGGAGCCAGTTTAGAAAAATCCATAAAGATGAGGCCATTGATGACGAAGACAAGTACCAGTACTTGATTCAAGCAATGACACCGGGCTCTAAAGCAACGAGTCTATTTGAAGGCTACGCACTCACTGAAGGGAATTACACTAACGTAGTGCCTACAGATGCTAAAGAAACGGTTTGCGAAGGACGAGATCCTTATTGAAACCTATGTTAGAGAAATATTTAAACTTGTGATGTCAGGAAACAAAGTGGCGGTAGACGTTCTTTGTGACCAAATGGTAGCAAACTTACAGACATTAGAAACTCTTGGAATTGTGAAGAAGTATGAGTGTATATTGTACCCACTTGTTGAATCGTCTTTACCAGAAAACGTTTTGCTTAATTGGAGTCGACTCCTCCATACTGACAAGTCTAGATTAACTCACCTGTTAGGGTTTTTGAAGACACAGGTAGGAGCGCTAGAACGGTTGAGCTTAGCTAAAATCGATTTTTTCCAAAGGGATGAATCAGTAGGCGGGGAGGTATCGATTCCTACGGCAACTTTTCTATTATCCGAAGAGACAAAAATAGGGCAAACAACAAATGAAGGTAAGAACTATGCATGCTATTTTTGTGCCAGACCTCATAATACCATTGAGTGCAACAAGGAAAATAAATTAAGCCTAGATGATAAAAAAGGACACCTAGCCAGACATTGTAAAGCCTTTGCAAGCTGTTTAAACTGCAAGAAACGCCTTATGGTAATATTATGCCCAGCGCTACATAACCAGGCCACTGTTCCAAAGAGCCCTGATCCTGAAACAGAAAAGGTTCTGGAAGCCTTGGATAAACTGAAGAGAGAAAGGGGTCAAATACGACGCATTTCTATCAGACGCTCATCGATTATTAGAAAAAAGAATCTCCCAAACGAGACAGATGAGGAGTATCTTCAAGAAAAAAAAAACTAACTACACTGGACAAATCAATTCAAAATACAGTACTCGGAGCGACAAATTATTCGGAAGAAAAGTGTGATGAGGAATTTGACGAGGCGGAGACATACCTACGAAGATGGTTAGGTATAAAGGGACAAATAGACAAAAACAACCGAAAGCGATGTCATACACTAACCAACCTTCGAAGCCGCATAATCAAAAGTTACCACAATTGGAACTGAGAAAATTTGATGACGATCCTAGAAGCTGGGTCCCGTTTCGGAGCCAGTTTAGAAAAATCCATAAAGATGAGGCCATTGATGACGAAGACAAGTACCAGTACTTGATTCAAGCAATGACACCGGGCTCTAAAGCAACGAGTCTATTTGAAGGCTACGCACTCACTGAAGGGAATTACACTAACGTAGTGCCTACAGATGCTAAAGAAACGGTTTGCGAAGGACGAGATCCTTATTGAAACCTATGTTAGAGAAATATTTAAACTTGTGATGTCAGGAAACAAAGTGGCGGTAGACGTTCTTTGTGACCAAATGGTAGCAAACTTACAGACATTAGAAACTCTTGGAATTGTGAAGAAGTATGAGTGTATATTGTACCCACTTGTTGAATCGTCTTTACCAGAAAACGTTTTGCTTAATTGGAGTCGACTCCTCCATACTGACAAGTCTAGATTAACTCACCTGTTAGGGTTTTTGAAGACACAGGTAGGAGCGCTAGAACGGTTGAGCTTAGCTAAAATCGATTTTTTCCAAAGGGATGAATCAGTAGGCGGGGAGGTATCGATTCCTACGGCAACTTTTCTATTATCCAAAGAGACAAAAATAGGGCAAACAACAAATGAAGGTAAGAACTATGCATGCTATTTTTGTGCCAGACCTCATAATACCATTGAGTGCAACAAGGAAAATAAATTAAGCCTAGATGATAAAACAGGACACCTAGCCAGACATTGTAAAGCCTTTGCAAGCTGTTTAAACTGCAAGAAACGCCTTATGGTAATATTATGCCCAGCGCTACATAACCAGGCCACTGTTCCAAAGAGCCCTGATCCTGAAACAGAAAAGGTTCTGGAAGCCTTGGATAAACTGAAGAGAGAAAGGGGTCAAATACGACGCATTTCTATCAGACACGCATCGATTATTAGAAAAAAGAATCTCCCAAACGAGACAGATGAGGAGTATCTTCAAGAAAAAAAAAACTAACTACACTGGACAAATCAATTCAAAATACAGTACTCGGAGCGACAAATTATTCGGAAGAAAAGTGTGATGAGGAATTTGACGAGGCGGAGACATACCTACGAAGATGGTTAGGTATAAAGGGACAAATAGACAAAAACAACCGAAAGCGATGTCATACACTAACCAACCTTCGAAGCCGCATAATCAAAAGTTACCACAATTGGAACTGAGAAAATTTGATGAAGATCCTAGAAGCTGGGTCCCGTTTCGGAGCCAGTTTAGAAAAATCCATAAAGATGAGGCCATTGATGACGAAGACAAGTACCAGTACTTGATTCAAGCAATGACACCGGGCTCTAAAGCAACGAGTCTATTTGAAGGCTACGCACTCACTGAAGGGAATTACACTAACGTAGTGCCTACAGATGCTAAAGAAACGGTTTGCGAAGGACGAGGTCCTTATTGAAACCTATGTTAGAGAAATATTTAAACTTGTGATGTCAGGAAACAAAGTGGCGGTAGACGTTCTTTGTGACCAAATGGTAGCAAACTTACAGACATTAGAAACTCATGGAATTGTGAAGAAGTATGAGTGTATATTGTACCCACTTGTTGAATCGTCTTTACCAGAAAACGTTTTGCTTAATTGGAGTCGACTCCTCCATACTGACAAGTCTAGATTAACTCACCTGTTAGGGTTTTTGAAGACACAGGTAGGAGCGCTAGAACGGTTGAGCTTAGCTAAAATCGATTTTTTCCAAAGGGATGAATCAGTAGGCGGGGAGGTATCGATTCCTACGGCAACTTTTCTATTATCCAAAGAGACAAAAATAGGGCAAACAACAAATGAAGGTAAGAACTATGCATGCTATTTTTGTGCCAGACCTCATAATACCATTGAGTGCAACAAGGAAAATAAATTAAGCCTAGATGATAAAACAGGACACCTAGCCAGACATTGTAAAGCCTTTGCAAGCTGTTTAAACTGCAAGAAACGCCTTATGGTAATATTATGCCCAGCGCTACATAACCAGGCCACTGTTCCAAAGAGCCCTGATCCTGAAACAGAAAAGGTTCTGGAAGCCTTGGATAAACTGAAGAGAGAAAGGGGTCAAATACGACGCATTTCTATCAGACACGCATCGATTATTAGAAAAAAGAATCTCCCAAACGAGACAGATGAGGAGTATCTTCAAGAAAAAAAAAACTAACTACACTGGACAAATCAATTCAAAATACAGTACTCGGAGCGACAAATTATTCGGAAGAAAAGTGTGATGAGGAATTTGACGAGGCGGAGACATACCTACGAAGATGGTTAGGTATAAAGGGACAAATAGACAAAAACAACCGAAAGCGATGTCATACACTAACCAACCTTCGAAGCCGCATAATCAAAAGTTACCACAATTGGTACTGAGAAAATTTGATGACGATCCTAGAAGCTGGGTCCCGTTTCGGAGCCAGTTTAGAAAAATCCATAAAGATGAGGCCATTGATGACGAAGACAAGTACCAGTACTTGATTCAAGCAATGACACCGGGCTCTAAAGCAACGAGTCTATTTGAAGGCTACGCACTCACTGAAGGGAATTACACTAACGTAGTGCCTACAGATGCTAAAGAAACGGTTTGCGAAGGACGAGATCCTTATTGAAACCTATGTTAGAGAAATATTTAAACTTGTGATGTCAGGAAACAAAGTGGCGGTAGACGTTCTTTGTGACCAAATGGTAGCAAACTTACAGACATTAGAAACTCATGGAATTGTGAAGAAGTATGAGTGTATATTGTACCCACTTGTTGAATCGTCTTTACCAGAAAACGTTTTGCTTAATTGGAGTCGACTCCTCCATACTGACAAGTCTAGATTAACTCACCTGTTAGGGTTTTTGAAGACACAGGTAGGAGCGCTAGAACGGTTGAGCTTAGCTAAAATCGATTTTTTCCAAAGGGATGAATCAGTAGGCGGGGAGGTATCGATTCCTACGGCAACTTTTCTATTATCCAAAGAGACAAAAATAGGGCAAACAACAAATGAAGGTAAGAACTATGCATGCTATTTTTGTGCCAGACCTCATAATACCATTGAGTGCAACAAGGAAAATAAATTAAGCCTAGATGATAAAACAGGACACCTAGCCAGACATTGTAAAGCCTTTGCAAGCTGTTTAAACTGCAAGAAACGCCTTATGGTAATATTATGCCCAGCGCTACATAACCAGGCCACTGTTCCAAAGAGCCCTGATCCTGAAACAGAAAAGGTTCTGGAAGCCTTGGATAAACTGAAGAGAGAAAGGGGTCAAATACGACGCATTTCTATCAGACGCTCATCGATTATTAGAAAAAAGAATCTCCCAAACGAGACAGATGAGGAGTATCTTCAAGAAAAAAAAAACTAACTACACTGGACAAATCAATTCAAAATACAGTACTCGGAGCGACAAATTATTCGGAAGAAAAGTGTGATGAGGAATTTGACGAGGCGGAGACATACCTACGAAGATGGTTAGGTATAAAGGGACAAATAGACAAAAACAACCGAAAGCGATGTCATACACTAACCAACCTTCGAAGCCGCATAATCAAAAGTTACCACAATTGGAACTGAGAAAATTTGATGACGATCCTAGAAGCTGGGTCCCGTTTCGGAGCCAGTTTAGAAAAATCCATAAAGATGAGGCCATTGATGACGAAGACAAGTACCAGTACTTGATTCAAGCAATGACACCGGGCTCTAAAGCAACGAGTCTATTTGAAGGCTACGCACTCACTGAAGGGAATTACACTAACGTAGTGCCTACAGATGCTAAAGAAACGGTTTGCGAAGGACGAGATCCTTATTGAAACCTATGTTAGAGAAATATTTAAACTTGTGATGTCAGGAAACAAAGTGGCGGTAGACGTTCTTTGTGACCAAATGGTAGCAAACTTACAGACATTAGAAACTCTTGGAATTGTGAAGAAGTATGAGTGTATATTGTACCCACTTGTTGAATCGTCTTTACCAGAAAACGTTTTGCTTAATTGGAGTCGACTCCTCCATACTGACAAGTCTAGATTAACTCACCTGTTAGGGTTTTTGAAGACACAGGTAGGAGCGCTAGAACGGTTGAGCTTAGCTAAAATCGATTTTTTCCAAAGGGATGAATCAGTAGGCGGGGAGGTATCGATTCCAACGGCAACTTTTCTATTATCCAAAGAGACAAAAATAGGGCAAACAACAAATGAAGGTAAGAACTATGCATGCTATTTTTGTGCCAGACCTCATAATACCATTGAGTGCAACAAGGAAAATAAATTAAGCCTAGATGATAAAACAGGACACCTAGCCAGACATTGTAAAGCCTTTGCAAGCTGTTTAAACTGCAAGAAACGCCTTATGGTAATATTATGCCCAGCGCTACATAACCAGGCCACTGTTCCAAAGAGCCCTGATCCTGAAACAGAAAAGGTTCTGGAAGCCTTGGATAAACTGAAGAGAGAAAGGGGTCAAATACGACGCATTTCTATCAGACGCTCATCGATTATTAGAAAAAAGAATCTCCCAAACGAGACAGATGAGGAGTATCTTCAAGAAAAAAAAAACTAACTACACTGGACAAATCAATTCAAAATACAGTACTCGGAGCGACAAATTATTCGGAAGAAAAGTGTGATGAGGAATTTGACGAGGCGGAGACATACCTACGAAGATGGTTAGGTATAAAGGGACAAATAGACAAAAACAACCGAAAGCGATGTCATACACTAACCAACCTTCGAAGCCGCATAATCAAAAGTTACCACAATTGGAACTGAGAAAATTTGATGACGATCCTAGAAGCTGGGTCCCGTTTCGGAGCCAGTTTAGAAAAATCCATAAAGATGAGGCCATTGATGACGAAGACAAGTACCAGTACTTGATTCAAGCAATGACACCGGGCTCTAAAGCAACGAGTCTATTTGAAGGCTACGCACTCACTGAAGGGAATTACACTAACGTAGTGCCTACAGATGCTAAAGAAACGGTTTGCGAAGGACGAGATCCTTATTGAAACCTATGTTAGAGAAATATTTAAACTTGTGATGTCAGGAAACAAAGTGGCGGTAGACGTTCTTTGTGACCAAATGGTAGCAAACTTACAGACATTAGAAACTCTTGGAATTGTGAAGAAGTATGAGTGTATATTGTACCCACTTGTTGAATCGTCTTTACCAGAAAACGTTTTGCTTAATTGGAGTCGACTCCTCCATACTGACAAGTCTAGATTAACTCACCTGTTAGGGTTTTTGAAGACACAGGTAGGAGCGCTAGAACGGTTGAGCTTAGCTAAAATCGATTTTTTCCAAAGGGATGAATCAGTAGGCGGGGAGGTATCGATTCCTACGGCAACTTTTCTATTATCCAAAGAGACAAAAATAGGGCAAACAACAAATGAAGGTAAGAACTATGCATGCTATTTTTGTGCCAGACCTCATAATACCATTGAGTGCAACAAGGAAAATAAATTAAGCCTAGATGATAAAACAGGACACCTAGCCAGACATTGTAAAGCCTTTGCAAGCTGTTTAAACTGCAAGAAACGCCTTATGGTAATATTATGCCCAGCGCTACATAACCAGGCCACTGTTCCAAAGAGCCCTGATCCTGAAACAGAAAAGGTTCTGGAAGCCTTGGATAAACTGAAGAGAGAAAGGGGTCAAATACGACGCATTTCTATCAGACACGCATCGATTATTAGAAAAAAGAATCTCCCAAACGAGACAGATGAGGAGTATCTTCAAGAAAAAAAAAACTAACTACACTGGACAAATCAATTCAATATACAGTACTCGGAGCGACAAATTATTCGGAAGAAAAGTGTGATGAGGAATTTGACGAGGCGGAGACATACCTACGAAGATGGTTAGGTATAAAGGGACAAATAGACAAAAACAACCGAAAGCGATGTCATACACTAACCAACCTTCGAAGCCGCATAATCAAAAGTTACCACAATTGGAACTGAGAAAATTTGATGACGATCCTAGAAGCTGGGTCCCGTTTCGGAGCCAGTTTAGAAAAATCCATAAAGATGAGGCCATTGATGACGAAGACAAGTACCAGTACTTGATTCAAGCAATGACACCGGGCTCTAAAGCAACGAGTCTATTTGAAGGCTACGCACTCACTGAAGGGAATTACACTAACGTAGTACCTACAGATGCTAAAGAAACGGTTTGCGAAGGACGAGATCCTTATTGAAACCTATGTTAGAGAAATATTTAAACTTGTGATGTCAGGAAACAAAGTGGCGGTAGACGTTCTTTGTGACCAAATGGTAGCAAACTTACAGACATTAGAAACTCTTGGAATTGTGAAGAAGTATGAGTGTATATTGTACCCACTTGTTGAATCCTCCTTACCAGAAAACGTTTTGCTTAATTGGAGTCGACTCCTCCATACTGACAAGTCTAGATTAACTCACCTGTTAGGGTTTTTGAAGACACAGATAGGAGCGGAGGAGAAAGGGGTCAAATACGACGCATTTCTATCAGACACGCATCGATTATTAGAAAAAAGAATCTCCCAAACGAGACAGATGCGGAGTATCTTCAAGAAAAAATTACTAACGACACTGGAAAAAAACTGCAAGAAACGCCTTATGGTAATATTATGCCCAGCGCTACATAACCAGGCCACTGTTCCAAAGAGCTCTGATCCTGAAACAGAAAAGGTTCTGGAAGCCTTGGATAAACTGAAGAGAAAATGGGGTCAAATACGACGCATTTCTATCAGACACGCATCGATTATTAGAAAAAAGAATCTCCCAAACGAGACAGATGCGGAGTATCTTCAAGAAAAAATTACTAACGACACTGGAAAAAAACTGCAAGAAACGCCTTATGGTAATATTATGCCCAGCGCTACATAACCAGGCCACTGTTCCAAAGAGCTCTGATCCTGAAACAGAAAAGGTTCTGGAAGCCTTGGATAAACTGAAGAGAAAATGGGGTCAAATACGACGCATTTCTATCAGACACGCATCGATTATTAGAAAAAAGAATCTCCCAAACGAGACAGATGCGGAGTATCTTCAAGAAAAAAATACTAACGACACTGGAAAAAACTGCAAGAAACGCCTTATGGTAATATTATGCCCAGCGCTACATAACCAGGCCACTGTTCCAAAGAGCTCTGATCCTGAAACAGAAAAGGTCCTGGAAGCCTTGGATAAACTGAAGAGAGAAAGGGGTCAAATACGACGCATTTCTGTCAGACACGCATCGATTATTAGAAAAAACAATCTCCCAAACGAGACAGATGCGGAGTATCTTCAAGAAAAAATTACTAACGACACTGGAAAAAAACTGCAAGAAACGCCTTATGGTAATATTATGCCCAGCGCTACATAACCAGGCCACTGTTCCAAAGAGCTCTGATCCTGAAACAGAAAAGGTTCTTGTTAACAATTTCTCTACTATTAACTCAATCACTCTTTTGCAGACGTTTATAGTTAAAATATCCAACAATGGAAGAGAAAAGAAGGTTCGGGCACTTCTGAACTCCGGATCACAGCGTACCTACATCAAAGCAGGCATGGCAGAAGAAATGCAATTGGAAGTAACAGGCAGCGAGAGACTGGGACACTTAGTATTTGGAGGCATCAAGAAAGGAGTGCAGGTACACAGGCATATTGAATTCATGGTAAGTAGCTTGGATGATACCTATAAAATAAAATGAGAGCCCTAGAACAGCCCACACTATGCGGCAACTTACCTAAAGTGCATGATGCAGACATCATAAGAAAGTTACAGAACCAAGGCATAAGACTGAGCGATGCAAAAGAAAGTATATCAGAATTAAGTTTGCTAATAGGTTCTGATTACTTAGTATCCATCTTCGAATCAGATTTGGTGCAAGTGGAGGAAATTTGGTGGCAATAAAGACAAAACTGGGGTGGATATTGCAAGGACCTATACAGGGTATATACCCTGTATAGGTCCTTGCAATGTCCACCCCAGTTTTGGTTTGTTTTTTTTTTTTGTTTTGGTGTTGTATATACAACACCATAGTGACCTCACGTTTTGCAGCAACTATTCAAGAAGATTCTTTAGAATTCATGTGGAATATTGATCCACATAATAATAAAAGATCCACATAAAAAGGAATCAGAAAACACAGAATCAGTAATGTTAGCATTATTTCCGCGGCCAGCTACGCGACACCTCGCAGCGTAACACGACGCCGTCACTTCGTGTGCAGTAGTTTTTAAGTTTGTTAAATGTTTTTATATGTATTAGTTTATAATTTTGTACCAATCATTTGTGTATTTTATCTATGGGCCCTAGTAGCCTGAAAATAAAGGAATTATTATTTATTATTATTTTATTTTTTTTATTATTTAATGAAAGTGTTTCAGTTAATGGAGAGGGCCGTTATAAGGTGAGCCTGATGTGGAAGAAGGTTATCCAGAGCTGGAATCAAACTACAACCAAGCATACAATCGACTACTCTCCATAACAAAGAAACTGGAACGTACACAGAAAATTAAGGCCTACAATGATGTTTTCAAGATTGGATTAATGAAGGCATCATAGTAGAAGTGAAGAATGACAAAAAGGATGAAGGACACTACCTACCACATCATGCTGTAGTCAAGCTGGAAAGCGCTATTACAAAAATTCGCCCAGTATTTGACGCGTCAGCCAAAGACAGAAACAATAATTCGCTGAATGCATGTATAGAGAAAGGTCCTAATCTGATTCGAGTTCATACCAAAATTATTAATATTATTTAGAGCAGGAGCCTATGGAGTGATATCCGACATAAAGAAGGCATTTTTACAAATAGCAGTCTGCCCACAAGAACCCAATAATAAAAATGAGGTAACGTCATACCGCCATTTCCAGTTCCATTTGGGGTTGCTTGTAGCCCATTTCTGCTGGCAGCTACTCTAAACCACCACCTGCAAAAGCATGAAGACAAATACCCTACCACATCAAAAAGATTAAGAGAGTCTTTCTTTGTGGACAACTGTGTGACCAGCTGTAACTCAATAGAAGAAAAGCAGACATTTGTCAATGAGGCTATAACACTAATGAAGATGGGTCAATTTGAGCCGAGTGGCTGGGTGACAAATATGAATAACACAGAAGAAGTGCCAGTATCAGTTCTAGGGATGTTGTGGAATAAAAGAAGAGATACTATGGAGTATCAATTTAACCTAAAGAACTTAACGACAAAGGTAACAAACAGAGAATTGTTGTCAATTACCCAACAGATTTTTGATCCATTGGGATTAGTATGCCGTGTGGGCGTTGGTGCCGAAATTGATAATACAGAAGGCCTGGCTACTAAAATCTCGATGGGATGAGAACATACCTGATGACTTAGAGTGAATTCGACCAAACATTTATACCCAGCATAAGTCTTATTCTTCGATTAAATTTTGAATTTTTGACAGTTTCTCCAAACAAAAACTGTCAGTCGTCAATTTTATTCCACGAATAAAAGATATCCGACTTTGGTCAAATTAGCCCTTTGACAAAGAATATGTCGATTGGTTGAGTACTCTTCACTATCTTAAGGAATGCCGAGTGCCGCGGCGTCTCACGACGGCACCGCTCCATGAATGTGTGACAAGTGTCCACATTTTCAGAGATTAGCGCGTTCAAACAAACAAAAATCAGTCTTCAGCTTTATTATTAGTGGGTATAGATATAAATAGATAGGCTCCCTTTTGATCACTCTCACACGTCATTTTAAACGATGATGCGGTCAAAGATGGTACACGCTTGCTTAAGTAAGTAACAATAAAATAAAATAAAACTGAGAGTCAGGAAACCTTCTCCTCCCCCCCCCCTTCCCTCCCCCCTCCCCCTCCTCCTCCTCTCCTTCTCTTCCTTCCCTTTTCTTCCTTCTTTTTCTTTCTTGAGGTTTCCTGACTCTCAATTTTCTTCACAATGGCTGGCGCTTATAAACGGGGCGTTAAATACCAGAGTCGCCAGTTAAGGAAACTGGGGTGGAATCCCGGGGATTTGGAGGTTATAATTTGATTGAGCCGAGACTTTCACAGTAACAACTTTTCTATTATTGACGGTGCCTTTTGCTTAGATTTCAATTGATTGACAGTTTATTGGCAGAATTTCAAGAACCGTTCGCATTTTCTCAATAATGTCAATGCAGGGTTACCCAAAGCTTTCATAGAATATATACAAAAATACAAATACAAAAAAATACAAAAAGTTTTATTGGCAAAAGAAAAGGTGGGTGGGTATGGGTTTATTAACATTACCTAACACATTATACACTTCTGGACACATCTATTGGCCCACCTTAGAGTTTAGGTTTCGATAGCCCCTACCGAAATATGATTGCTAGATTGAACAAAAACTGTTGATGCAGTTTTAAACCTGATACATTTTACCATCTTTTTCGATCGTATTGTTTTAAATTTGAATTCAGAATACCATACGACATGGAGCTACGCCTAACAAGTCGGATATGCGCCTTGTTAAAGGCAATTGATTTTTGAATAAAAAACATGTTTTATCAAATAAAGGTTTAATTTAATAACGCGTGTTGCCTCCATGGGCATCTACCACAGCTCTCATACAATTAGGCATAGAGTTTATCAACCGCTCTATGAAATTTTGAGGGATCATCTCCCATTCCTCTTCTATGGCAGTTTTCAACTCCTGCATCGTCTGGGCAACTGGCTGACGAGCCCTAACACGTCTTTTTAGCTCGTCCCACATGTGCTCAATGGGGTTCATGTCTGGGCTTCTGGCTGGCCAGTCCATAACTGTGATGTTCACATCCCGAAGATATTCCCTGACGATGCCGGCCGCATGGGCTCTTGCATTATCATGCATAAAAAGGAAATTTGGGCCCACATAGTCCGCGTATGGTATCACGTGAGGTTCTAATCACTCACTAATGTACCTTTCAGCATTTAATGTTGGCAGCCGTGGTCCTGTAACAACCTCAAGTTGAGTTTTGCCGCTCGCGGATATACCGCCCCAGACAGTCCATGAGCCACCGCCATAAGCAACCCTCTCTTCAAAGCAGCACTGTGCGAAACGCTCTCCCTTACGTCGGTAGACCTTCTTCCTTCCATCATTGCCATGTAACACAATTTTAGACTCATCAGAAAAGAGTACACGGCTCCAATCTTGCTGTGTCCAATTTAAATGACTGCGTGCGAAATGAAGGCGCGCTGTTCGGTGGGCTCGCATTAGTTTGGGGCCATTAGCTGGCTTGTGTGGTACCATATCGCGTTCTTTTAACCTTCTCCGAACAGTTCGAGCGCTCACAGATACTCCGTGGAAGTCGCGAAGTTGGTTTTGTATCTCAATGGAGGTAAGGTGACGATTTCTCAAGCTGGTCGTCACGATAAATCGATCCTGCCTTTCAGTTGTGACCCGAGATCGTGGCCTTCCTTGGCGACGAACAAAGCCGCCAGTCTCTAGGTACCTCCGATAAACATTTCGGACCGCAGATCGACTTAAATTAAGTTGAGCACTCACGTTTCTTTGGCTGTGTCCGGCCTGAATAAGTGCCACAGCTTGGGCGACGACTTCAGGTGAAGTATCCATAGATTATTGATAGAACCTCACCTTAATGTTAAGAATAAGTAATGTTTGTTGCAAAACCAAAGATATCAATCACTTTTTCAAGAATTAAATCCAAGTAAACCAATAAAACCAAGTTTTCTTAGTATTCGATTGTTTGATATCAACAAACAGGCTCCAAATTGTCTTTTGTTTCTTTAAATTCTGTGTTCGAAATTCAAAAAAAGACTATTGAATGAAATTGTGAATGTGCCAGGTTCAAAACTGCATAAAAACTTTTTGGTCGACCTAATATAAAATTTTAGCTAGGACCAAACGAAACTGAAAATACAAGGTGGGCCAAAAGATGTGTCCAGAAGTGTATATTGAAACCACGATTTAGAAACAACGTAAAAAAGAAATATACGTTTATTGGCATAGGTACAAAAAACTTTTACTTTGTATACCTACTTTTGCGACGAGTGTTTTGGAGCGATTCAACAACAGTACTTCATTGGATAAATAACGATGCCCGTAATTATAAAACATATGTGGCAAATCGGTTGGGTGAAATTGACGACCTCACAGGAAAAAGTGAATGGCGATACGTACCCACTAAAATAAATGTCGCTGACATCGCAACAAGAGAAAGCTATGACTGCTCTGTTTTACAAAATGAATGGATGTATGGACCTGCCTTTTTATACAGAGACTGCGCCCATTGGCCGCAAAATATTATACAACCTGCAAAAGAAGATGTACTACTGGAATGTTTAACTGTCATGCTTCAAAATGAAACCGCAAACTTACCTGTGCCTGAGCCTACGCGTTTTTCATCATGGTTGCGCTTACTGAGATCTACATCAAGAGTACTTACCTTATCAAGAGGACTAAAGGTTATAAATAAATTAGAGCATCAAGATGACGTCATGGAGAGAGCTGAGCGCCTGCTACTTACTTACTCACAAGCGCAGTCGTTCAGTGAAGAGATCGCCCTCCTGAAAGGTTTGAAATCAATACCAAGCACTAGTAAATTACTTACCTTGTCACCCTACCTTGATCAGCATGGAGTACTGCGAGCAGGAGGGAGAATCGATGCTGCTGCAGACGTGCTACCTGAAATGAAAAGACCTGCAATATTAGATGAACAAAATTACATAACTCGGTTGATTATACGACACCATCATGTTAACGCCGCCCATGGAAATCAAGAGACCGTTGTCAATGAAGTAAAACAAAAATACTGGGTTATCAGATTGCGACCAACTGTTAAAAACGTAGTAACAAAATGTATGCTGTGCAGATTAAAGAAAAGTAAACCAGATTTACCAAGAATTGGAGACTTACCTGAGGCAAGGGTGGCTCACCATCAACGTCCATTTACCTACTGTGGAGTAGACTTGTTCGGGCCAATGGAGGTCACTATTGGAAGACGTCACGAACGAAGATATGGCGTGCTGTTCACTTGCCTCACAGTAAGAGCCATTCACATAGAAACTGTTGTGTCACTGACGACTGACTCCTTCATCATGGCCCTTCGACGCATGGCCGCAAGACGCGGATGGCCCCGTCACATATATTCTGACAACGGGACTAACCTTAGAGGAGCTGACGCTGAACTGAAGAGGTCAGTTACGGAATTGGATGAGGAAGTCATGAAGATCGAGGCTGAGAATCACGGCACCAAATGGACGTTCATACCGCCGGCTAGCCCTCACTGGGGTGGGGCATGGGAAAGGCTCATTCGTAGTGTGAAGACGTCATTAAAAATTGTACAAATTCGAGCTCCACGTAAGCCGCACGCTCCTTTCTGGCATTTTCATCCGAAATTTTGTAAAGATTTTATACCAAAATTAAACGGTATTGCGCCAAAAAAAAACCTGCGTATGATTCAGTGGCCATTCGTTTTTCATTGTAAATTTAATGAAATATAAAAATATCTGGTTGTCCCATTTTCAAAAACCTTGTTTCGTAGTCTGCTTTCTCATTCATGACCTTTTTTAGGGTTCCGTAGGAAAAAACGGAACCCTTATAGAATCACTTGTGTGTCTGTCTTTTTTTTTTAATATGCAATAAACTTTTCTTTTTTTTTTTGTCTGTACGTCTGTCTGATTAAGTTGAACTTTGGTACACATGCATTTCTGTGATTGGGTCACAGAAATGCTTAAGTGTACGAATGCGTACGAATAATAATAATGTAAGTATTGATTACATCAGCACAGATGACCAAGTGGCAGATATTTTAACTAAACTTTTGGGTAAAGTAGTTTGAAAAATTTAAACATTGTTTGGGATTGTGTTAGTTTTTGTTTATTTATTGTTCAACTAAAAAGTAATATTGTATAATTTCTATAGTTTTAACATTGAGGGAGGGTGTTGTGAAATAATAAGTATTGCAATGTTAAAAATATTATTTGTGGTTAGGTGTATGGCAACACCGACTTCCTCTTCCCTTTTCTTTCAAGAGACGCCATCGTGCATGTACACGTAATTATTCTGTCTGTATATTTTTCTATATTAAACTACATTAAAAACAATATCTGGGACTTTCCATTCAACCTCCACTTGCAACAATTTGTTAGCATAATTGTTTCAAAATTGGAAAGGCCTGGCGTTTGTCGATGGTACGTTATTATTCAGGTAAACGATCGCGTATTCGCGCGACAGTTATTTCGGCTAGGACGCACGGTAACACAATTTCAATTCATTTAATCATCATCGTCCCACTGAGCCCACACATGTGGAGGTAAGGCCTAGATGAAGTCCGAGTAGTTGTTGACGTCTTCAAACTGCTGCGGCTGCGACGCAGGCCGGGGAGCGCCACCCCCGGGCCTGTACTGCGGCTGCTGGGAACAGAAACCGGTTTTAATATTATGGAGATATGAGTGGGTGGTAAAATAGATCAGTATACAGGCAATACGGCCTACGAACTTATTGCAAAACAACTATCGGTTAAAACCATAGACATAGACAAATTGACTGAGCGTTAGCCCCACAAAAGTGACCACTCTCTAGAACAGTGGTTCCCAACCTTTTCTTGACCAGGGACCACGATGTACGGAGGCCAGCACATCACGCTACCCCAATCTTTCAAATTATGCCAATTGAATATTGTAGGTATTTAATGGTTAAAAGATAAACACCCAGTACAATAGTCATTGATATAATTTATTTTGCAGCTAGACAGAAGCAACACAGCACAGTAGTAGAAAGATAGATTTAGAAAAACAATAGTAAGTAGAAGGTAACAGCAAAGAATTTGCATACAAAACAACGCGGGCCGTGTATTAATTAAGACTGCCGGTAGGTGTGTCTCCGCGAGCGGTCAGCGTGCGCGCGCGCCGGTGCATAGCTATGCGTATGTTATACAAAACTAGCCGGCCCGCCGCATACTACCGAGTGTCATCCGGCGATGCTTGTGAATTATTTTAATTATAATTTTTATATGGTTTTGTGATGTGGATGAATGTAAGTGCAATTTGTATGAGTAATGTATGTCTATGTGTTAAACAATACATAAATAAGTAATATATAAATTTATTAATATGTATTTATGATAGGTTTTTAATATATAAAGATAAATAAATTAATGAATACAATAAGTTGCCTACAATATGAACCGTATTCCTTTGTGGTAAAATAGAAAATCTATCACAGAAATTTCAATTTTATTTTAAATTTGCTTTAATTTTTTTTGAAATTTATATTTCAATCTATGACAGATTGGGGTAGCTTGATGTGCTGGCCTTTGTACACGAAATATAAACTGAATCAATCCGAAAATAAACTTTAATCAAAAACTCAATAGTAACATGCATTAACAATATTATTTTAATAGAAAACATAACATTTTTTAGTAGAAAGTTAAATAAATTTTGAATCAATATGATTTTTGAGCTTGCGTCTTTTGCTTAAGTTCGGTGCCATAAGCGAGGCAATGAAATTTTAAATCGTTCGAGGATCATATTTTGGCTCCTGCGGACCACTGGTTAGGAACCACTGCTCTAGAGAGACAGAACGACTGTGCGGCCAATACCTGTAGCACTAATAATAAAGAGACAACTACTGACCGCAAATTCGCTATCTCTGTCGCACTTTTCGGTCTGTGTTCACTGCACAACTGAATACGGAATGCTCAGTACATTCTCTATGTCTATGGTTAAAACCATTTAGCCGTTTTTGAATTTCGAACTTTAATACGACAGTATTAAAGTTTTGAATACAAAAACTAATTTAAATCCAAATCTAAATTGTCAGTTTTGTATTAAGTACTTTACCTGAGTTGGAATAAAGTTCTAAATACGGAAACTGGCTCGAAGATTTAGGCTTGGACCATAATTAGAAGTCGTTTTGTAATGAGACGGCTAGGATTTGCGCTAGTTTTAAAATTATATCTGACAATTGCTTGGTTCTCACATGATCTGACCAAGATAACGTCTGGACTTTTAAAAGGGACTGTGACCTTTGAACTTGTTTCGGTGTCACTTCTCAGAATAGTCTAGTCATATAGTTATACAATAAGTATTATTATTTCTTTTGGTTGTGTAAAAGTGTTTTTACCAGATATTTTTTAACTTGCTTTGTTAGTTAGTATGTATGGGTCAAATCTTGCAAGCGGAATTAAAACCACTTCCTCTTATCCTACGGATTTGAAATTTTACACGTTGCGTTGGTTCAGTTTCGAAGACAATGCATTTTTGCTTCTTGGTCCCTAGATAATTGTTTTGCCTGTAAACTTATCTATTTTATTTACTACAACATTAATTAAAATCAACGACTTAAAATTATGACGTACACAGTAACAACTTTCCAGTTTTCTTCCGTAAATGACTAGACTTCCTATTTTTTCCTACAAAATTAATATAACCCTGAAAATTACATTAATAGCTAGAAAAATATTTACATATTGATAAGGAATGAGATTTAATGATGGAACTAATTCTAAAGCAGGTATTAATTTAATGAAAATATTAGTTCTATGACAGTATTAATATTAATCAAGTAAGAAAACATAGAAAAACATGCAACATGAAATAAGTGAACTAATGACATGTCTTCAGCAATAAAACAGCCCAAAATATTTTAAATAAGGAATACAAAAAGATGCTCCTTTAATTTTTGCGTCTGGGCAGACTTAAGGCAAAAGCAACAGGGTAGCCCGCGAAATTAAAATTTGCTTACGTTTTTTGCAATTTGCAGGCCAGTGTCTGGTTATACGAGTAAAATTAAATTAGCTAGCGAAACTCTGCAGACGTGATGGGTATAACTAACGCGACAAAATAAAAAAGATTTGTTGATTTTGATTGATTTTTTTTTGGGGTCGATGACCTCTGGTATTGTTGTGACTTGAAGTGTGAGTTGATAAAATCTATTTTATCGTGTTGAGATATCGATGCCTACCATGTCTGCAAAGTTTACACAAAATAAAACTGATTTTTAAACTGATATTTTAAGTTACTACATTTCCGGCGGCGGTTGATGACCCCAAAAATAAAACATCATCAAATTAATTTCTTTCTTGTTTTATTATGTTAAGATATCGATTCCTATCACGCCTGTGGAGTTCCGCTAGCTAATTCAATTTGACCCTGTATGTTGGTCAAAATATGATTCGCGACCGTAACATATGTACTATGGGCCAAAGTTCCGCATGATCACCTCAAAGGCGACAATCGCATGCACGGCTCACGACTCGATCGCACAATGTTCGTTTGTCACTAGCTGCGCTCTCACAGGAATATTTTCTTAAGTGAGCATGCTTAAGTTTTGTCCATAGTATGTATTTACAGAATTAAATCGTTAAAGTCAACAATACAACTACACTAAACTACACTTACACACATTCTACAAAAGGCTTCCTCTCCTGTATACTGCGCCACTCTTGACATAGTCGTCTGTTGCAACCAATGTAACCTATGTATTTCATTTATGTGAGAATGCTGGTATCCATAACACAAGTTAAATCTTGTTTTGGATACCAGAGTTCATACAGAGGCTGCTTATAACACTAGTGGTTATATAATTGTAATACGCTATTTATGTATACGCATGGTGTTATTTGTAAGTGTTTGAATGTTCAACCATTTTGTTCAATAAACCTTTATTTATTTATTTAACTCTCAAGATCAAATTACTCTATTGAATGACTATCCTAACTAATTATTATAAATGCGAAAGTAAGTTTGTTTGTTTGTTTCCTTCCTGAATCGATCATCCTGAAATTTTGCGTATACGTTGTCAGGTGTACAGAAACGGACATAGGGTACCTTTCATGCCGAAAAAAAGTACTGTTCCCGAGAACAACAATAACGTTCGATATTAGACGACAATAGATGGCGCCACGTGTCGTTCGAATCATGATTGAATTATATTATTACATGCAGAGTACAACCCGAATTGATTGTCAAATTCTAAATTAACGCTAGCGAAGCTGCGGGCAAAAGCTAGTTTCATGATATTTTAGGTTCTATTCTAACTTGGAGAGTTGTATTGATGATTTTAATTATTTGATTTTTTTTAATGTTTTTTTTTTCTTCTGTAAATACACATTTGTTACGGGCGCGAATCATATTTTGATCAGCATATTACGAAAGCCTCCTCTTATAAAACAACAATAACAGTATACTTTTTATTTCAAAATCTGACTTGGAGGAAGATCTCACGTTGCTTGGCTTGCGATTTGCCATGACTGAACACGAACACGCGCGGGTCATGCGAGGTTCGTATACATAGTTCAGACGTGCTGTGGCACACAATTTAATCTATTCTACCCTGTGCTGTAGCGTATACGCTTAGGCTCACGTTTTCTGCCTGCCCACATAACCATTTCACCGTCAGTACATGTCATAGTTCACAGAAATTAGTAATAGGTGTGAAGCATTACTTGTGCGTTACGCGTGCGTTAAGTGCGTGCGGGGGGGTGAGGCGGAGTGAGCGGGCGGGGGCCTCACATGTGCGGCCGAGCGCCGCGCGGCTGCTGCTGTTGCTAGAAACATTCGGTGCTCAGCGAGGTTGAGTCGAGTTGAGCGTCACGTTGCGGTTGAGCGTGACGTGTGTGTTGAGCAGAACATGGTGGTTATGATGATAGTTGTAGGAGTTGAGTCTGGCATTTTGTATTTCGTTTGAGTACATTAACTTTAGCTAATAAATGAAAAAAAAATGTTGAATATATAGATAGAATACTCTTTCACCATAACAAATCATTAACATCATGAATTAATATTTTAATTTCTTTATTATTATATAGCTTTTTTTTTAGAGATTCTCAAAAATATTTTAGATGATAAATCCAATCACCTAGGTAACGGAAGACCTACACTGATGCTTTTAGCATCCACGTAAAAAGTATAGTGCTTGTTATTAACATTTTAATGTTAAGCTATCAAATCACCGTGTAAAGTGCTATGCAATTTAATTTTATACACGCAAAACAATTATTAGACGTAACTATAAAATCCCCATGTTTTGCTCAACAAAAATATCTAAATCTCAGTAGCAACTAGCCAACACAAAATGTTGAGCAATGTCACGCTCAACCTCGCTCAATCGCACTAAGAACTTGAGCACGACATGTTAAAACAAGCTGTAATGATGAGAAAGCGTTAGTTACTTGTTCTCGACGATATCTGAAAGAGCACTATGAATGATTATACGGAACTATATTATGAAAGACGTAGAGATGGGCTGAATTAAAAACTCTGTAATCGGTCAACGCTGGAGCATAAAGGAAGGTAATGAGATCATCATCGTCACCATTTCAGCCGAAATACGTCCACTGCTGGATATAGGCGTCCCCCAAACACCACCACTTCGACCGGTTCTGTGCTTCCCGCATCCAGCGGATTCACGATACCATGCGAATGGGGAATAGGTATAAACTGCTGAAGTTGCTAGTGACTCACAAAACCAACAAATAAAATATAAAAGTTCAAAATAGAATGTATTTCCATTCAACCCATCTCTAAAACTAAAAGTTGAGTGCAATACAAAAATAAAAGGCATGAACCTTGAACTGTAAAAGTCATTTTCAATTGGTTTCTTTCCATTTTCAATCATTTTGACAGCTCACCCTTCTAGTCTATGGCAAAGATTTAAATCACTAGATTGGCCCTACTGCGTCAAAAGATAGTCGCGTTTCTTTTTCGTTTTGACACTTCTGACACACAATGACAAAGTGACAATTTTTCGCGTACTGAGTACGGAAAAGACAAATCTAGAGATTTAAATCTTTGGTCTATGGTAATAAAAAGCAATTGATTATGTATGACTTGCAAGCCGCGGACTTGAAGTTAGTTTACAAACTATTTACACCACTAGTTTTAGTGAAGTTTCTCTAAAACTATTATTATTTTCTACAAGAAATAAAGAATCATGACTGATGGTGAAAATGTGCTAATTTATGTTCACTTCACTAGTACATAACTATTATAGCACTCAAAAATATTCGCGTCATTTCCTAACATAAAATTAACTTTATGTCGTTCAAATAGGGTTTGTTTTATATTGGCCAAATAACGCGAATATTTTGGCAAATACGCTAAGAGAAGCGCCAGCATTAGAAGTAGGTCTGCAAAAATCGTGTTCACTAAATCTATATTTTTGATATGAACAAAAAATTAAGATGGTCAAAAATATTTCACTTTGTGCCTAACATACCGATATCACGAATCCGTTTTCTAAGTGAAATGGAAATATATATATATACATACATATATATATATATATAACGATGTCTAATATAATGATCTGTTAGAAGAGTCCTTATAAGGGCCAACACAGACCTAGCAAAGCGCAGTGCAGGGTAGTTTTCCCAGCTAAACAAATATCAGCGCTGTACTTCTTAAAATAAAGTCGAAATTAAATAACCTTAACCGCATACCTCCACTTTGATGTTCTCTCAGACTTATGGAAGTTTAGTTATTTTCAACTCTATTTCAAGCATGCAAGGCTGATATTTGTGTGCCAGTGAAATCTGCGCTTCGCCAGCTTTGCGCCATAAAGGATGATTAATACCTTGTTTTAAACCATTCCAAAAATAAACATTGCAGTGGGAAAATCTACAGTGAGCTTCTTGATTCACGCGAATTTTCGGGTCTGTCTTTGAGAATTATGATATTCTGTGGTGACGAAAAAAAAATTCGATTGTCATCAAAGAATTTCGATTTTTCCCTTTAAGAACAACAACAAGCTTATATTTAATTTTACTTGTTATTTTTTATCAGGGATTATATTCTCTTGGTCCATCTAGTTGCGTAATCAGCCTATAATGTTCCCACTGCTGGGACGCAGGCCTCCTCTTGGTGAGAGGGAGTGGGCTGTAATCTACCACGCGTGCTCAGTGCTGGTTGGTAGATGTCACTTGTCTTCGAATATTTGGTTCTAGGACATCCGGTGTCCTCACGATGTTTTCCTTCACCGTTTTGAGAGCAGTGTGCAGTGGTGAAATAATAGGGGTTAGTATGAAATTGCCGTTTATTGTATTAGGAACTTCGAATTGCCATAGAACCTTCATGGTTTGAGATTTTTGAGTGAAACTTTTTTCACATGGTACCTATGAAGTTCTTCTTTTAAAAAATGTGCAACAATCGATTATCGACTTTCAGTTGTTTTTTTTTTATTCAGCTTAGACAAGAAAGATGGATACTTCGAAAATTCGAGTTATTTTTGAATACGAGTTCCGACGCGGAACTAACGCGGCAGAAACAGCTCGCAATATCAATGTTGCGTTTGGAGAGGAGACTGCTAATGAACGCACCGTGCGATTTTGGTCTAAGCGTTTTCGTGATGGAAACTTTGATTTGAAGAACGAACCACGTGGATGACCGCCCACACAGGTGAATAACAATGAATTGTAAGAAATGGTGGAAGCCGATCCGAGCCAAACTACCCAGGAATTAGCGGCATGGTTTAACGTAACATTACCAACAATATTGACTCATTTGCGTCAAATCAATAAAATAAAAAAATATGAGAAATGGCTGCCTCATGATTTGACTGATCTGCAGAAAGAAACACGTGTTGAAACTTGTGTTGCCTTGTTAAATCGATACAGAAATGAAGGAATATTGGATCGAATTGTGACATGTGATGAAAAGTGGATTCTTTACGATAACCGTAAGCGAAAAATGCAATGGCTGACCCCAGGTCAAACGCCGCAACAGTGTCCTAAAGCAAAGCTTACAAATAAAATGGTAATGGTAACTGTTTGGTGGTCTCAGCATGGTGTTATTCACTATAGCTTTCTCCGATCTAGTCAAGCAATAACGGCAGATGTCTACTGTGCCGAACACCGAACAATGATAGCAAAACTAGCAGTGAAACAGCCCCGACTCATAAATCGATCTTCACCATTATTGCTCCATGATACGCGAGACCTCATACAGCACGAGAAACCGTTTTAGCTCTACAGGAACTGCAATTAGAAACTATTCGTCGCCCTCCGTATTCGCCAGACCTTGCTCCAACGAACTACCATTTTTTTCGTGATTTGGACAATTTTCTACGTGATAAAAAGTTTTCTTCTCAGGAGGCAATACAATATGCTTTCACACAGTTTGTCGAATCTAGATCACGAGAGTTCTATCGCAAAGGCTTATATGACCTTCCTATTAGATAGCAGCAATGTATAGATAATAATGGTAATTATTTTGATTCAATAAATATGTTAAATTAAAAAAAAAACGAATTTCAATTGTTCAGTACAAATCGGCAATTTCATACTTTAACCCCTAATAATTTACACAAAGTAAAGCGCTTGTCAGGGTTCGAACCTACGACCTACAACTCGTAAGGCGCAGCCGTTACCACTGGGCCACCAGTGCTCTTATCATCATCATTCTCCTGCACTTATACCTCCTTCTTCAGAAAGAGTTTTACTGCTCTGAAGACTGGTGATTTTTTTTAAATATTTTCGACTTTATTTCAAACAACATACATTTGAATTTTATTTACCTCTGCAACCAGTACCTCCCACACTACGTACCTTTTTTTTTTGTTCCGGGGTAGAAAATCCTTATGGATGTCCTCAGTCGGCGTTCGCAAGGACGTAAAAATATCGCGGCGATTTTTTTTCGCGCACTGGATTTTTAACACTATGCTTAGCGCCGAGAGTTGAAAATCCAACAGTGTGTTTTTTCGACGCGCTGGGATGCACTCTTGTTGTTAGGTTAGATTCTCAATGCTCGGTGTCCAACCGAGAGTTGAAAATCCAGTGTGCGATAAAATCCCGCCGCGATATTTTTACGTCCGTGCGAACGTCGGCTTACTGACTAAAAACCACCCCAGTGTTCCCTTCCCACACTTGGACCGGGGATCATGGGAACTTGTGCGCCTTCCACGATCCCCGGATAGTGCCAGCCCGCCTTTGCCGGGCACCTCAGGCCTACGGGGGAATGAGGTGTAAGACTCCCCCCGCTCGGTCCTGTAGGGGCACGCATGGTACACTAGGCGGCGCCGCCTGGGTACTGCTAGACGGGGGTGGCGGACGTTCTCGAGTCCGCGTCCCTTCGGGCCTGTTAACTGGGACTGGATGGTGAACAGCGCTCTCTGCTGTTCACCCTCCGCTGACGCCGACGACTCCCGAGCCATTCGTCGAGCACTTGTCGACTGGCACTGGTAGCGAGGCGCGGTGGGACGCAGTAGCCTGTCCTGTCATTCCCTTTACCAGGATCTCGCGGAGTTGTGGCCGACGAAACTCGATTTCTCGCTGCATCGGTCCACCGCTCCTCGTCGCCTCTAGGTCCCAGGGCGGGGATCCAGCTAGTGCACAAGCCGCCTCGTAGGAGATCGTGCGATACCCCCTGATAGTTCATGGGTGGTGTTCGCAGTATTAATTGCTTAGGTGCTGGTGGCGCAGTAGCACGTACCTGCTGCAACAGATGGCGCAGCCCCGGGTTAGAGGGCAGTAGCGGGCGCATGACGCGCGGCGGATGCGCCACGCCGCCCGCGCCTCGCAGCTGTTGCTGCAACTGTTGCTGCAGCTGGTGCTTGCGCTGTTGCTCCTGAAAACGTTTAAAACACAAAATTGTATGGTTAATCAGTCGCTCATCATAACTTAACTTTAAAGAACGTTTATGAACAAAGGGTGGTGTGGCAAGTTATTGCCCCTTACATCTTTTTTGATTGTGGGCGGTGTTAAGGTGTCTGTAGTCTGCCTTAGGCATGTATTGCTGCCGCGGACATGTGTGTCGCGGGCTTTTGAGGATTCAGCGGCGAGTGACAGCTAATGACGGCTTTCAGATGTCAAAGTAGCACCGGCGCCGTTCGAATGCATTTTCATCTCACCGCGAAACTAAGTTTTCAATCTTAATTCATCGCACCCGCTAAAACCATAAACTTTTATGTGTTATCTCGTAATCCTTGGGGATTTACCATTCTATGGTTCAAAAGTACAATAATAACCCGCGTCGGATTAATTGTGCAATCAAACAAACTTTCAAATGACCAGTGTACAAGCAAGGTGGCCCCACCTGCTCAGAAGAACTCACACATCAGGACTCAACAAGGATGACAGGTACCGCTTTGCATTATTTGCTGGGGTTAACTACAGACACCATCTGACCGCCACCAATCATCTTGAAAGTTTCGGACAAAATAGGCAATTTGAATTAGCGTGCAATCCAGACGTTAATTTTTCCTCGTCCTCAACTCGCTACACGGCTATTTACACGCCTGTCCCTCCAAAGGGGATTAGCCCCTTTATTTTACCTCGAGCTGTTGACTAAGTTGTCTTTTGTACTATCACACAGGGTAAAATTTAATTAGCTAGCGAAACTGTGGAGTTTATCTAGCTAATTTAATTTGCCCCGACGTGTTTAGATATCGATACTCATCACGTGATGGGTATCGATAACTAAACACGATAAAAAAAAAGAATTGATGATTTTTTCTGGAGTCAATTTAACTACCGCTAGTAGTGTAGTTACTTGAAGTATGAGTTGACAAAATCAGGTTTTTTTTTGTTTTATCGTGTATATAATATTAATAGTATAATTAAATAGCGATGGCGAAGTAGATCGGACGGTTAAGCATAGGATTAACACTGGATGGATGAAATGGCGGCAGGTCACGGGGACAATCTGCGACTCACGCATTCCCCTTAAACTTAACGGGAAGATATATAAAACAATAGTTAGACAAGCTGTCTTGTATGGATCAGAATGTTGGGCCACAAAAGGGATAAATGAAAAGCAGTTGCATGCAGCTGAGATGAGAATGCTAAGAGGGATGTGTGGTGTTACACGAATGGATAGAATAAGAAATGAGTACATAAGAGGAAGTCTAAAAGTGGCACCGGTGACTGAAAAGTTGTGCGGAAATCGGCTGTCATGGTATGGGCATGTGATGCGGAGGAGTGAGGAAAATGTCGTGAGGAAAGTTTTGAGTATGAATGTCGATGGCTATAAGAGTAGGGGAAGACCAATGAAACGATGGATGGATTGTGTGAAAGATGACATGGCTAGAAAGGGGGTGACTACCGAGTTGACGAATAATAGAGATGTATGGAAAAAAGGACATGTTGCGCCGACCCCAAATAGATTGGGATAAGGGCAGGAGAATGATGAGTATAATTAAATAGCGAAACTATGCAGACGTGATGAGTATCCATCACGTCTGCAGAGTTTCCCTATTCAATTTAATTTCACCCTGTATAGTTTGATTCAATGGTCTTCGCGAATGAAGTTTCCCAACATTACTGCGTATGTTAATTTGCATTACAATTAATCTGCATGGTCCTCTTAAGGCCTGACCAAGACTATGTCTGGACTTTATAAGAGACTGTGTCTTTCTTCTCAGAGTAGTCAATTAGGAAACACCGAAATCATCTAGTTTTAAAAACTTTTTTACAAAAAAATACAACCAACTTCCAAAAACAACACTGCAAAGAATAACTTTAATTTCGGAAGTCGGTGTCTGATTAAATGTATTTTCGTTTTTGCAAAATTAAAGTTATTTTTCACTTTGTAGTGTTGTTTTTGGAAGTCGGTTGTATTTTTTTGTAAAAAAGTTTTTATTTTTCACTTTTTAGTGGTTCACATGTGCTTACTACCCCTTCACAGCGTACCGGCGTGATGTTATGTTATGAACTGGTGTAAACAATAAACAGACAAGATTTCAGCAATCCCAGTCCATTTGCTATCATTTATTGAGGAGTTCCGTCTCAGAAGTTCTTCATCAGATTTTCACCAAATTTAAATGGGACCACTCCGAGAAAGTACTCTTCCAAAAACTATCCAAATCGCTTCAAGTGTGCCTATAAAATTGGAAGAGTTATCTGTTTCTTCAGGATTCCATCATCAGATCCTGACTAAATCATCAAATGACTTCTCCCGCTCTGGGCAGAGCGAGAGGGCGAGTCAGACTTTTACTGACTAAAACCCACCCATGTTTCTTCAGTTGCCCGTGGGAAGTATAATATGCTTTCAAACAAAAAAAAAAATCCAAGTCGGTCCAGCCATCTTCGAGTAATCGGGGAACATACATAAAAAAAAAAAAAAAGGTTCCGACGAATTGAGAACCTCCTCCTTTTTGAAGTCGGTTAAATACATAAATTATCCGCGGTTTTATCGAACCAATTTATACAAGTAAATTTATCTGCCTAGCCTTTTCCCAAATATATTGGGGTCGGCTTCCAGTCTAACCGGATGCAGCTGAATACCAGTATTTTACATGTTTTACATGGAGCGACTGCCTATCTGACCTCCACAACCCAGTAACTGGGAAATACGATACCCCTTGGTAAGACTGGTTGTCAGACTTTCGGGCTTCTGACGACCCGTAACGACTTTCAAAGATCCACGAATGTCAGTCGGGACCAACGGCTTAACTTGCTTTCCGAGGCACGGAGGAGACCCGGTATGTAAAGATGGTCACCCATCTACGGACCAACCCCAGTAAGCGTAGCTTAACCTGATGGATCGACCCGTGCGACTGTTATTGCTTAGCCACGAGCTCCTCCAATTTACACAAGTCAATATCATTTATCATTATGGCAACTAAATGATTATCAGTTGTGACCTTAATCTTACCTCAAGCTGTTTATAATGCTGCTCCTGCTGTTGCGCGGCATGCAAATGCGACATGATGTCCATCTGCGACTTGAACTGCGCCTCCTGCTGATGAGCAGCTTCCAGGGTCTGCTGCAGATGCTGTATCTTCTCCAGGTTGTGTTGCCGAGCTGCTTCTAAGCCGTCGAGTTGAGTGACGGGGCGCGGGCCCTTGCCGCCCACTTGTTGGACTTGCTGACCGATTTGGCCACCTATCATCATGCCCTGGAAATAAAAATTATCTCCACATAATAAAATTCTTAAATTTATTCTGCAAAGTTCGCATAATTTGCGCCAAAAACAAAAACACAAACAAACAAAACTATCAAACGTGAGTTGAATAAGAAAATCTCGTCAACGACTCACTTAGAAAATCAACATCCGGCTCGAAGGACCAAAAACAAATGTAGGGGATTCGATCTCTACAATTAGTGTTATGATAACGGGGCAATTCTATTGGAATGATGAAATAAAACCGATCGCTTTGAATGTTCGTTAAACGCCGATTTATTGAAATATATTTTCACATATTAGGTCTTTACCTATTAAATTGCCGTTCTGCAGTACTGGCCATTTCAAATCAAAATAATTTTTGTTTGGCTAAGAATTCTAATTTCAAATTAATTTTATTTTAAAAACATGGATTTTTTTTTCCAAAAGTAGTCATTTGTTTATTGATTAGTGTTACATTTTCATCGCATTTCAATCTTTTTCGTCATCATGGATACGTTAAAAATTTGAGTAATTATGGAATATGAGTACCGTCGTGGCAGCAACGCGGCACAAGCGGCACGCAACATCAACGACGTTTACGGAGCTAACACTACAAACCAACGCACCACTTCTTATTGGTTTGCTCGCTTCCGTTCTGGTTTCGACCTGAAAAATGAACCTCGCGGTCGTCCGAAGACTTTGGTCGACAATGACGAATTAAAGGCGATTGTGGAAGCTGATGATACACAATCTACGGCTGAATTAGCAGCAGCTTTCGACGTTAGCGTCAAAACAATATTGGTCCATTTGCGTCAAATTGGCAAGGTAAAAAAGCTTGACAAATGGGTGCCCCACGAACTCAATGATCGCCAGCGCGAAGTACGCGTCGAGACGTGCCTTGCACTGCTCAACAGACACACAAATGAAGGAATTTTGAACCGCATTGTTACCTGCGATGAAAAATGGATTCTGTTTGATAACCGCAAGCGCTCAGCAAGTTGGTTGGATCCTGGTTCAGCATCTAAGCAATGCCCTAAACGAAAACTTACCCCTAGAAAAGTGATGGTCACTGTTTGGTGGTCTAGCGCCGGTGTGATTCATCACAGCTTCTTACCAAACGGGGTGAGCATTACTTCAGATGTGTACTGTGAAGAACTGAACACAATGATGGAGAAGCTGGCACATCTCCAACCAGCATTGGTCAATCGCTCGTCTCCGCTGCTCCTGCACGACAACGCGCGACCTCATACTGCACAGCAGACGGTCTCCAAGTTGCAAGAACTGGGGTTGGAAGCTCTCCGTCATCCGCCCTACTCACCAGACCTTGCGCCTACAGACTACTACTTTTTCCAGAATTTGGATAACTTCTTGGCGGGAAAAAAATTCAATACCCGAGAGGCAGTACAAAATGCCTTTGAAGAATTTGTTGCCTCCCGTCCAGCTGATTTCTTTAAGAAGGGCATCAATAAACTGCCACTGCGTTGGCAAAGATGCATTGATTGCATGGGTGATTACTTCGTTTAATACAAATCAAAAATGCATGAAAAAAATTCGTTTAAATTTTTTCATACAAAACGGCTATTTCATAGGTAAAGACCTATTATTACTTACCCCATATTTGTGTGTGAATAGCTTCATGTTCAATTTCGTGAAAATATACAATTTTGTGTTGGTGTGTCACAATGTAGGAGTATTGCAAAAACAAAGTAATTATTATATATAAAATAGAACATGAAGCAATTCACATACAAATGTGTTGGTATGCCCTGCGTAGATATCTCTTTTGTTGACTGTACATAAAGTTTACAATTACCTGTTGATGTTGCTGCATTTGCGACTGCACCATGCCCTGGGCGCCCGCGGGCCCGGGCATGTTGCCCACGTTGCCCTGCACGTTGCCCGGGCCGGCCTGCATGCTGCCCGCCATGCCCGGGCCCATGCCGCCCGATGACATACCCGCGCTTCCGGGCATGGCTCCTGAACCTTGAACACAAAGGGAATAATGGAAGGAAAATGTCAATGAAACAGTGTCTGTAATAGTACTACAGTCCGCGCGCCAGCTCCGAGGAATCAGGGGTTGAGGAAGCGGGCGGTTATCATAAGTCCTCATAGAAAAAAATAATAAGTCCTCATAGAATTATTTCATAATCAGCATCTTTTAGCGAATAGCGTCCTAAGGATGATTGGCGAGAGAACCGATACTGTTCTGCTCAGTAGGTTCACTGAACTCCCTGTGTTGCGAGACCGGTGAGCCTGCTGTGCAGGAGTAGACGGTGTGCGTAGTTTAGCTTAGTTTGTTCTTTACTGTTGTTGTTGTTGTTGTGTGCTTGTTTGTTTGTTTGTAAGTACTTAAAGTACTAATTAAAGTAATTAATAAGCAAAATTCTTGATACTAACAACCTTGTCTTGCCTATTGACTTTTTTTGTCTGAAATAAATGTTTTTTTTTTTGCCTCCGCTCTGCGCGGATTTAATTAATTATGGAATCATTTTACGAGGATTTGAGGATAGTATAACGTGTTTGAAAACCGCCCGCTTCCTCGGATCTCGCGCGCGGAATGCGTTTGTCTGACATTTTTGCTGAACTGGGCCTCTTTAACGTACCCGTAAAGCACGACCCTTCCACTTTTCCAAGGGTAACCGTCATAAAAAGTTCCGATTGTAATAAATGGTTTTAAGGACGCTGTTACAAATGGGTAGTCAAATCATTACTTTTTTACACAAAAGTATGTTTATTAAATAAAATGCTTTCCATTCTTAAAATGTTTTATGACCGAATTGTTGATAGATGTGCATAGTACGATTCTGCACTATAAATATAATTTTAGATAGGTACAGTTTCTCAATAAATGTACCGAAATGAAAATTTTTACTTCGGTGCATTTATTGAGAAAATGTACCTATTTAAAATTATATTTATAGTTCAGAATGGTACCATGCACATCTATCAACAATTCGGCCATAAAACATTATAAGAATGCAAAGCATTTTATTTAATAAACATACTTTTGTGTAAAAAAGTAATGATTTGACTACCCATTTGTAACAGCGTCCTTAACTGCCATAAAGATTATTTATTCCCCTCGAAAGCGCACGGGTCGATCGATCGGGTTAAGCTACACTTGCCGCGGTTGGTCCGTGGATGGGTCAACATCGTTACATACCAAGACCTCTCCGTGCCTCGGAAAGCACGTTAAGCTGTTTGTCCCGGCTGTCATTCCTGGATCTTTGAGTCGTTACGGGTCATTGGAAACCCGAAAGTTGACAACCAGTCTTACCAAGGAGTATCGTATTACCCAGTAAATGGGTTGTGGAGGTCAGATAGGCAGTCGCTCCATGTAAAATTCATACAGCGCATATACATTAAGCTGCATCCGGTTAGACTGGAAGCCAACCCCAACATAGTTGGGAAAAGGCTAGGTAGATGATGACAGCGCTTATAAACAAGATTTAATAACTGAATACTCATTATTACGAACCACTTTTACTATAAGGCCACCCTGAAAACGCGAAAAAAAAAAACTGTTCCCTAAATTTTGTCGAGTTAAGCGGACATAATTGTATGGAACAGCATTATATTTTTTCAGTTTTTCATTAATGTCAATTACACATTGTACAGTCAGCGTCAAAAATATCGAGATGAACAGACTGTTCAACAACTAAGAAAATTAAACTTTATCTCAATGGGATAAAGTTCTTGTCAGAATGACAGCTGCCGTCTACTGTCTTCATTCTGAAACATTCCTTGTGTCATTGAATTAATATTTCATTTTCATAGTTGTTTAGATCATTTTGAACAGTCTGTTCGTCCCGATATTATTGACGCTGAATATATTTGCACGAAAAGTTGATATTACCTGCCATTGTAGCGTTGGGCATATTCTGCTGCATGCCGCCCGCGTTGCTGACGGCCGGTAGCTGTTGCTTGCTGATTATCTGACTTATCTTCTGTTGTTGAATCACCTGCACATCGCAACAAAATATACATAAGTATAGCATAATCAGACTATCATTTTCCCACTCTGGGACTCAGGCCTCCTCTCTGCGAGAGAAGAGAACCTTAATCCACCACACGGGCCCAGTACGTAGAAGTCACATGTGTGCGAAAATCCGAAATTTTGGTTCTAGGACATGCCGGATTCCTCACGATGTTTTCCTTCACCGTTTTGAGAGTGGTGATGAAATTAAATACACAAAGTAAAGTGCCTGTCTGGATTCGAACTCACGACCTAAAAAAAAAAATCGCAAAAAAAAATCTGCTGTTCAATTTGTAATTTTATGGATTTATTTTATCTGAAATAAACTGATTAATAATAATAAGTATATTTATGTTCGCATAATTCGTCAACAGCAATTTTTTTTTTCGCGATTTCAGGTTTGGTCACATAGTAAAAGTTGTTCATAATGATGAGTATAATGAACCCTTATTGCCACTGTTAACACTTACACCCTGTATATTTTGTAATCACGTTCACGAAAAGAAGATTTCGATAAAACTTGCAATATAGGGGTTTACGGGGGTGAAAAATCGATTTAGCTAGGTCTCATATCTGGGAAAATTCGTTTTCTCCGTATTTTTAAGCAAAAGATTTCGTTTTCTCTATTTTTTACCCGAGCAGAGCTCGGTCACCCAGGTACTATAGTATAGTTAAAATCTCGCTGCAGACTCGGTCATAAATAATTCGAGTGTTTCGCTCTCTTTCCCACTCACGGGCCTTATGGGCAGGCCACGCCCGCACGTAGTCCTGTGCATTACTGCAGTCGATGAGTGATATCGATAGTTTTATATATTTATAAATGGGTGATAGAAATAAATACACATTTTTTTTTATTTTATTACCCAATTTACTACAAAGCATATTAAATATATAAACAAAAGAACGTATATATAAAACTAAAAATACAAAATTAAAATTCTTCATCTGATAACCTTAATGATTCTGTTATCGATAATGGCCTTGAGCGCGCGCAACTAGCGCACATCCCTACTCCGATTATGATTTATGACCAAGTCTGCAGCGAGATTTTAACTATACTATAATAATAATACCAGCCTATTATTGTCCCACTGCAGGACAAAGGCCTCTTCTCATACAGAGAAGGCACGAACATTGATCACCACGCTTGCTCAAGACGGGTTGGGTTGGGTTGGCGATTGATTATAAGTCCAGTTAAAAAAAATGAGCGTTGAATTGATTAAAAAAATACAGCCGTTGCAAGTCATGTACGAGCGTCATGTGACTTTTTGATCATTAACTTAAGGTTTATATTGCATTGAAGGACGTGCTTTCGTGAAATGCAACAACTGTACATACGGTTAATTAAGTTACTGAACAGATTTAGCAATTTTTTTATTGCATATTTCTCTAATTAATTTTAGTAACCTGATTGGTCAAAGTATTCATTCAAAATAATATGCATTTTATTTGAAAAAAAAACTTTAAATAAAAAAAAACGTGTGCAGTCGGCGGACTCACGTATGATTAAAAAACAAACTTCTGACACTTGAAACTTAGACCTTGAAACTGAGTTTTTATTTCGAAGTTTCTTTTAGCTCGCATAGACTGTTTTACCCACCCACATACGCGTTTTTAATACAGAGCCATCTAGTATAAGGTTTTAGAAGCTCTCATAAAGTTACCACACACAGAACTTCTAAAAAGCGGCCAAGTGCGAGTCGGACTCGCCCATGAAGGGTTCCGTAGCAGCAAGTAACATAATATAAAAGTTCTTGACTACAAGGACTTTTAACGAACTATCGTTGTAACTTTGATCGATGTTTTAATAATTGAGTTGATTGAATGAAAGGTAAATTGCGGTTTACGATTTATGACTTATTAAAAAAAAAAAACTATGTACTTACTAGATCTCGTTCAAACCAATTTTCGGTGGAAGTTTGGTAATGTACCTCATATATTTTTTATATACGGACGGACAGACATGACGAATCCATAAGGGTTCCGTTTTTGCCATTTGGCTACGGAACCCTAAAAACTTATATTAGATAGCTCAGTATAAAAAACGCGTATTAAATTCACACTTTCTCTCTCTCTGTCTTTTTATTATACAGTGTGTCTGTATTCGGACTGGCGAAAATTAAGAATTGGTACAGACGATCAAACTGAACAACTTTCTCCCGGGGACCAACATCATAATCGCGAAAACATTTTCAGTCGTCCCATACATTTGGCCGAGTAGGTATTGAAGTTTTGTATGGGATGACTGATTTTTTTTTCACGATTACGATGTTGGTCCCCGGGAGAAAGTTGTTCAGTTTGATCGTCTGTACCACCCCCCTTAATTTTCGCCAGTCCGAATACAGACACACTGTATATGCAATAGAAAGAAACACAGAGAGAGAGAGAGAGAGAGCGAGAGAAAGTCGCATGGAGGCATAACGCTTTTTCGTTACGTGTCGATTTCTACCAGTCAGCTCCTACCACGAGCCGCGTTAAAGAACTTCGTTACAATACCTTTTTAGTTTACTTTCACAGTTACAAATCTTTTTTGATCTCAACCAAAAATCCTTTTTTTATCATAATTTCCACTCACCTTTCTAAGTCGATCAACGAAAGTAGCCTGGTTGTTGGGTATGAACCCTAAGTACGCCTTCTTGTCGGGCGTGTACAGCAATATGAGCACTTTGATGTCGCACTGCGGCGGCGTCGGCATTGGAGAGAAGTGCACGCAGCCCGCCTTAGAACAGATAAGTTCAAATAATATTATTATAGGAAGATGTTGATGTAAAATAGCTCTAAGGCCCGATTGAACAGACAACAGCACATCAGCATAAACCAAACTGTAAAATTTCTCCAAATGATTTTAAACCTTAAAATGTTTATAGTTAAGTTCAAAACTGAATGATAAAATTTGACAGTTTGTAGAAACTTGACCTGCTGCTGTGTGTACTATAGGAGAAACGAACATCTGTACACCGTAAAGACTATTTTTGCTTGCAGCGATCGGCCGCAATAGTCATACAAATAGTAAATACTAAATTAACAGTAAAAAAAAAATAGCATACAACTTATAAATACCAACGATCTAGTGCATGGCCGTAAGAAAATTCTAATTTGATTTAAATTCATCAAAATAATCATGAAAAACCTTTAGAAATGCGAGTTTGCCAGCCCGCGCGCGATTAACGCTCTTTCCTCTCTCAAATTCTAAGATCGCTGGTATTTATAAGTATATATGCTATTTTTGACAGTTATTTTGGTATTTACTCTTAGAAAATTACATATTGTCAATTATATTCTATTTTTTCTAAGAGTAAAAAAATAGCATACATACTTATAAATACCACCGATCTAAGAATTTGAAAGAGGAAATTGTCCTTTGATTTAAATTTATTAAAAGTCACGAAAAACCTTTAGGAATGCGACGTTGCCAGCCTGCGCGCGATTAACGCTCTTAACAAAAATAGTACTTGTGCCTGCCTAGTTTAGTGCCCTCAAGCGCAATAGCTGAATCTGGGATTCGATACCCAGGTCAAGCGAAGTGTTATTGAGTTTTTTCCATCTGGAATGTCTCAGTAGCAGCCCAGCCTGAATTTGTGCCCGGTTGATAGTAGGCTCGCCCCCTATTACTTGGGACTTAAACATAATTGGCCAAATGTAGGTGTTCTTTGCACCTCAGTCACTGACCTCATAATAGCGATGTCAAAATGAAGACATTTGATTGTCGCCGTTTTGGCGCTGATAGCAACGTGAGCGTCCATGGAACTAATATTTTATTGATTTTTTGACATTTGACATGGAAGTAATAAAAAAATTGTGGATGGTTATTCCGCTGCCTTTATTTTCTTTTTCTAAATATCACGTAGTAAACACAAAATTAACAAAACAAATCTTATTTCACGATTCAGACCTCTAGGTCACATTGTTGTAAATGGCCGACGTGTTGTTTTGGTATGTCTCTGATGTTCTAACATCAGACACGTACCAAAAAAACACGTCGGCTATTTGCAACAATGTGTCAATTTTAGTTCCTGAGACGCTCGAGCGCGGGCGCTTTGAATCGGCACAAAAATCAACTGTCATTTCTTACAGTATATGTAGTCCAGCGTGCTTGTTATTAGAGGTTCGTGACCTCAGTGAACCCTTTCGGGGAAAATATGCGTGATGTTAGAAGACATAATAATAGTCATCCAGACCGAATTTCAGCCATGGCGGAAAATTTCAGCGGAGACCAGCCTTCGGCGCGTTAGATATTATAGTGCACAAGTGTGTGCGCAGGCACAGATGCACTTCTCATCCCTCACTCTCATAGTCCGATGGGACGGCAATCCGACACGACCGGAGAAGAGAGATCAGGCGTAGAGCCAACAGCTTAAGGACGCTGTTACAAATGAGTAGTCAGTAGTCAAATCATTACTTTTTTACACAAAAGCATATTTATTAAATAAAATGCTTTGCATACTTAAAATGTTTTTTGGCCGAATTGTTGATAGATGTGCAAGGTACGATTCTGAACTGTAAATATAATTTTAGATACGTACATTTTCTCAATAAATGTACCGAAGTAAAAATTTTCACTTCTGTACATTTATTGAGAAATTGTTTAAAAAAAAAAAAATATTTAGTTCAGAATCGTACCATGCACATCTATCAACAATTCGGTCAAAAAACATTTTAAGAATGCGAAGCATTTTATTTAATAAACATACTTTTGTGTAAAAAAGTAATGATTTGACTAACCATTTGTAACAGCGTCCTTAACGTGCTTTCCGAGGCACGGGACAAGACATGCAAATATTCTAAAATACTCACAAACCCATTAACCATGACCTTAGTCAGTGCATCAAGCGCTTCACTGGGCTGCAAATGAAACAGCACTGACTTGCTATCCTTCAGGTACTGTCCCCCGATGTTAGAGATCAGCTGTTTGGGCATCAGCTGCATTAGCAGCTTGTTGGGCCAGGTGTCCACTTTCAGTTCAGGCTCTATGTCTTTTGTGCTGGCTGACACCTGGAGAAAAAGTTTTATATACAGCGTGGTCATTCATGAAGGCCGTTCCTTTTAATGCGCTAAGGTAGCCCGCGAACGCAATTTGCAGGCCAGTGTCAGGTTGTATGTTGATTAAAATATGATTTGCGGTCGTAACTAAAATGGCTTTACAGAATTATAATCACTCACTCTCACTTGCCCCCTTAGAGGTACACACACACCCCCATACTCACCACTCATACTCTTACACTACACATACTTTATCTCTCACGCACACACTCACACACATTACACACCGGCACATAAATATGTGACTTGGCCTCCCTCGCGCTAAACACTCTGGCTGCAGCTATACCTTTATGATAAACTGCCCTGTATGGCCTAACACTGTCTCCTAAGATACAGGACTACCTAGTTTAGGAGACAGGGTTACATAATCTGTGTAGATTTATGTAGATATCTGTGTTTTGTTGTTTTTAACATCTGCTTTTGTGTACCATCATGAATCTTGTGTGTGTAATAAATATTATTCTTATTCTTATCTTTGGCTTATCTCGGGACCCTGGGGTCCCGGGCCTTTGGAAGGCGTACGAGGGGCCGAAGCCAACTCGCAGAGGCCCCTTAGACAATTTCAAATGACGAGGAGGCACCATTATTATTCTTATTATTCTTATAATCATTAGAATCAGCAATATAACTCCATAAGTTAGAATTGACCTCAAATCTCATGATTTCATGAAATAGTCATTCAATAGGGTAATATGAACTTAAACCCAGAAATCGAATTCGAGATCAAAAATGTAAACAAAGAAATGTCATTATCAAAGTGACAGCCAGGGGTAGCCAACATTTCCCTAGTCATTCTAATTATTTGATTTTGTAATCGGATGACAGTACTATTACTTTCCTCTATGCCGACCAGGTTGGGACGCTCAACTTGAATCGATTATTAGGATAACGCAATATTATTTACGATTTTTTTAACGATTCACTTATTTAGAAGGAAAAACATTTTATAAATAGAAAATAATTGATGAAAGTCCAAATGTTTAGATTTTTTTTTTTTTTTTATTCATGACCATAGATACAAGTCTTTCAGTCGCATACATAAATGGTAATATTACAATACAAAGGTAATAAGGTACGAGTTACACTTCAGTAAATAACATTAACATATTAATAAGTTTTTACATCAATAGTTTTGTTCATTATTACCAACTGGCCACCCTTTCGGGTTGCGTGGGTACATCTCAGTGATATTATGTTAACATCGTTATTTTCATACTAAACATACAAACCTAGACATTTAAATAACAACATTAATTAAATTTTTTCTATAGTATTACAAATATATTTATACAACACACTAAAATATTCCTTATTTTCTACCAAATCCTGAACGCGGCGGGGAACACTTTGTGACGGTTGACGTTCACTTTCAATGTCATTGTCATTGTCATTTAATTCACTCAATTCACTGACCAAAATCAAACGTTGAATGTTAAAACTTGAACACTGTAAGATAATATGATCCAAATCAGCATCCTCTGCTCCACAATGATGACATCGACTATTGTTAATTATGCGAATCCTATTCAGGTGAGCTGGTGTTAAGCAATGTCCCAATCTCATGCGTGCTATAATAGTTATAAATCTTCTTGTGATGTATTTGAAGTTATGATACCAAGGTTTAATCGGTAATTCATTTTGTATTTCAGCATACCATCTGCCTTTCGTTTCCAGGGTTATGTCCCAATACTCCTTCCATAAGTGTCTATTAAGTTTTTTAAAAAGGCTGTAGTAATCAGTGAATGGAACCTTGAGCAACTCCGATCGATCCTCATCATGATCTGAACGGGCCGCCGTGTCAGCTACCTCATTTCCACGAATGCCACTGTGTGAAGGTACCCATACAAATTCTACTTTAATATAGTTATCAAGTAGTTTTTGGATTATAAGTCTAATATTACAAATAATATAATTTAACTTATAAGAAATATTTACATTATGTAGAGCAGACAAAACACTTCTGGAGTCTGTAACTATCAAAATATTATGTACATTATTTACAAGACTATTTACATGCTGCAGTGCACAATAAATTGCATAGCATTCTGCAGTGAAAATGCTACACACCCTGTTTAATTTGATACATTTGGTGAAGTCTAGCTGTGGATCATAGAAAGCTGCATTTACATTATGGTCTGTTTTAGATCCATCTGTGTATATAATATAATGTTCTGGTCTATTGTCTTTAAACTGTAAAAAATCAAATTCATTGTGCACCGTGTCAAAATGGATTGCAAAGCTGTTAATAATACCATTATAAGGAATTTTGTATATAGGCCAAATATTGTTTTTAACAATATCTTGTGAATTCTTATTTACATGTCCAAATATTGTTGGCATTTCAGGTAGAGTTCCACCAACCAAGGAAGAAGCAGAAATGGCATTGGGAGGAATTGACTGTGAGATTTCAGGATGTATTGTTAGTTTCTTTAGTAAAGGATTATCATCTGATGCCATGACTTTTAATAAAAATCTCTCAGCCAACAACAACCTTCGTAATGTCAGGGGAGGTATACATGTCTCAACTTCTAAAGAATTAATAGGTGTGGAGCGCATAGCACCACAAATAAGTCTCAGTCCCATATTTTGAATTACATCCAATTTTCGTAACAAGGTGCTATTGGCATTCATGTAAGCTAAACTACTGTAATCAAAATGGCTTCTCACTATACTTTTGTACAGCATACTCATAACTTTGGGGTCAGATCCCCAAAAACTTCCTGCTAAATGTCTCAATAGATTAATACCTTTCAGTGCTTTGTTACTTATATGGTTAATATGTTCATCAAACTTTAATTTATCATCAATAATGACGCCTAGGAATTTGTGCTGCTTAACAACAGGAATTTCTACATTATTGTATGAAATTTTAATATTGCTAGGAGTATTTACATTTTTACTGATAACTAAAACTGAACTCTTTTCTGGACTAATTTCTAATTTAAGTTTACTATGGTAATATCTGTATAATTGAGACAAAGCCTTATTGATATTAGACATTGCTATATCTATGTTTTGATTTATGCTGTACAAAAGCAAGTCATCTGCAAATTGCAGGATATTTACACCTGGGACATCTACATATTTTAATATTTCAGAAGTGTATAAGTTATAAAGTAAAGGTGACAAAGTTGCCCCTTGCATTGTGCCTTTGTTGACAGTCCTAGGTCCATGCAATTTATTATTATATTTAACAAATACAGTTCTATTGTTTAAAAAAGAATAAAGCCATTTTAGAACATGACCAGGTATACCAATATCGTGAGATACTTGAATGAGTTCTTCTATATTTACATTGTCAAAAGCACCTTTTACATCTAAAAACACGCAGATTGCATTAGAGTGACTTAATTTAACCTGTTTTGCATCTGATAATAATGATACAAGGCTTTCAGAGCAACTTTTACCTTTTCTGAAGCCAAACTGTATAGGAGGAATTAAGTTTTGAGATTCAACAAAATAATCTAATCTTAACTTCAACATATTTTCAAAGAGTTTACCCAGACAAGATGATAAGGAAATAGGTCTATAAGAAGAAGCACTACCTACAGGTTTATTAGGTTTTAAAATTGGAATGACACACTGTGTTTTCCAAGACTCGGGTATTACTAATTCATTCCATAGTTTATTATAAATATTAATTAATGTTGTTTGTGCATTTAAATGTAATTTTTTTATTAACATGTAAGGTATGTCATCCAATCCCGGTGTAGTATCTTTCCTACTCTTTAAAGATGTTTTGAACTCTTCTATAGTGAAATTGTTCTTGAGAAATACATTTACATCATTTTCTGTAGCATTTTCGAACAAATACTCACACCTATTATCATCTATTTCAGTAGAATCTGCTAAGTTATCTAAAAAACTTGGAACCCACTCATCATTGATGTTTTTGTTTCGATTTGTTCCAATTTTTTTAAATTTTTTAATGTATCCCCATATCCTAGAAACTGGAGTTAACCTATTGAAGCTGCTACATAAATTTTGCCAAGAAGAAGAACTTTCTTCCTTCAGAATTATTTTCTTTTTTGCATCTAGTTTTTTATACCTTATCCAGTTTTCAATGTTGGGTTGAGAAAAATAATACTTTAATGCATCTTTTGATTTTGCGACAGCGTCACTACATTTTGTATTCCACCATGGTACTGGTTTTTTAATTGCTGTGTTTGCACCTAATTTTCGTTTTGGAATTGTTTTATTCCTTAAATCATTTAATGTTTCTATAAAATGATTATATGCATTGCAAGGGGAATCATTTATTAAGTCCAAGTGGGAAAAACAAGTTTCTGATAGGCTATAATATTCGTCCCAATCTGCCTTGCTATAAATATATTTCTCTTGATCCACAGGAGGTGATGTGTCATACATAGATGGCTGAATGTTGATCTCAAGTAAGGTTGGAAGATGATAGCTACCCATGGGATCGTCATGAACATACCAGTTACATAAATGAGCTATTGAAGAGCTAACAAGGGCAAGATCTATCGCTGAAGCTTGTCTATTAGGATATGGAACAGTTGTTGGTGATCCATCATTCAAAATACATAAGTCAAATTCATCAATTATATTATATAAACATCTACCTCTATTATTATCATTATGGCATCCAAAGGCTATGTTATGAGCGTTAAAATCACCCATAACTATACAAGGTTTGGGTATGTTATTGATTATGTCCTTTAACTTTGCCGAGTCAAACCTGATACTTGGAGGGCTGTACACACAAAGTATTGCCATTGCTCCAAATTGTGTTTCTATAGTGATACATAAGTTTTGAATCGATTCTGAGAAGTGTGTATTAACTACTTTGTACTTTAAACGATGATTCACCAAAATGGCTACTCCATTGTGAGAATTTATGGAATTTTTGTGGATTAAATTATATGTGGGAAAGTGTGGAATTATAGAATTAGATTTGAACCAAGTCTCATTAAGAAGACAGATATCTATATTTTTTTCAATTAATAAATTTTGTAATAGGCTTCTTTTACTCTGTAAACTTTGTATATTATACTGTAAAATATTTAGATAATTATCCATGTTTAAATTAAATTTGATAAAAATATTTCTTTTATTTTCTTATGTGTGAGTGGTCCATCAGAGTCACTCTTGTTTCCTAATGCAACCAACGATTTAACAATTGCGTTAATTATAATATCATTATTTGCTACTTGTTTAATATCTAAAGTTTCATTAGTTTTAGCCTTATCAGTAACCTTGGGTAAAACAGGGAAAGATTTCTCATTAAATGTAGGGGTTGGTTTCACAACAGTGGCATACGATTGCTGCAGAAATTTTGCCTTTTTCTCTTCAATTTTTTGTTTTTTAATGGGACAGTCTCGTGAAATGGCAAGATGATTACCTGCGCAGTTGATGCATGTGATCTCTTCGACATCGCATTCTTTGTAGGAGTGACGACCAGCACAAGAAGAGCAGTTTTGCTCGCCTCTGCAAGTCTTAGCAGAGTGGTTAAATTTAAGACACTTATAACATTGCAATAGTGGTGGTATGTATGTTTTCACCTCGTATCTAAATAGTTGTATGTAGGCGTATTGCGGTAAAGATGTTGATGCAAAGGTGACAGCAACTGTATTCAGAGGCACTAATTTTCCTTCTACCTTACGCATGAATCTCTTAATTGATATTACTTCAGAGTCACACACTATATTTTTATATATATCTTCATTGGAAAGTTCTTTGGGCACAAACCTCAATACACCAATCCTTTCTGTCAGATAGGATGGTATGAATGCTTTAAATTTATTCCTCCACAGGAACTCTTCCATTTTTAGAAAATTATTGGCCGCAGTCGCTTTTCTAAATGTTACTCCTATTTTATGCGCATTTACTCTATGTACACCTAGGACTCCTTTAACATTGTCTGATATTAGGTTGGTGAGTGTGATAGGATTTTTATTCCCTACCTTCTCCTGTTCTGTCGACTCGACGTATACTATATATTCTGAACTCGTATTTTCTATAAACAATCTTTTATAGTTTGGTTTAGTAAAAATATTGTATTTATTTATAGAGTCAGAATTTCGAGTACCGGTAATTTTTCTTTTCTTCTTTTCCCCTGGCTCTGGCGGCTCCTCACCGCCACTGGTGACACTCATGGTGGTTCGAGGTCTTGTCAGAAGTTATTTATGTGGTATTTCCGTATAATTTTATATTTAATAAACTTTTTGCGAAATCAAAATTACCGCCTCGTTTGACTTCCCGCCAAAAAGTCCCCAAATGTTTAGAGCTTGTGCCTTATTGCCAGTATTATAAAAATAATTGCACGATTTTATTTCAAACAGTTTTATTTTATTCTTGGATCGTAGTTTACGTCACTTTAAAGCTGAAAACTGTGTGCAATATTACATTTTACCTGTTTTAGATATGCCTACAATTTTAGCACTATGTTAAAGTACTTTTCGGCAAACTGCACAATTGAGGTTATTATTTAAAACTGGCAACACCTTTGTTTACATTTTTGATCTCGAATTCGATTTCTGAGATTAGAGAGTTGCATTAATGATTTGTATGATTATAATTCTATAAATATATATTTAGATACAGCCGCGAATCATATTTAGATGAACATACAACCTAATACTGGCTTGCAAATTGCAAAAATGTAAGAAAATAAATGTTGAATTTCCTACACTGGCGCTTTCACATTAACCGGTTATATTATAGCGTTCATACATAAAAAAAAAAACCGGCCAAGTGCGTGTCGGACCACGCATAATGAAGGGTTCCGTAGTTGGGATGAATAAACTAAGAACTAACTTAACATTGTAGTTGAAAAACATGTTCTCCCATACATTCCAACTGTAAATGTAAGTTTGTACTCACAATATTGATAGATTTACCATGTTATTTTAAGACCACAGACTTCTTATAGGTTTTCATACAGGTAAAGATCTATTTTCTGTATGTTTTTCAAAATTTTAGGCTCAGTAGTTTCGGAGATAAGGGGGGGGGGGGGGGGAATGGTCAATTTTCGTATATTTTCTTAAAAAACTTTAAAACCATTTATTTTAATAAAAAATATATTTGAGACCCTCATAGTAAGCCTTTTCATTTGACATGCCACATGGTGTAGTTTGCAAAACTTTTTTTTTTAATTTTCTTATTTGCCCCCCAAAAGTGACCTCTATATTCAAAATTCATTTATTTACTTTACCCGTTCGTATTTGGGTCACAAAAATTCATATGTATACCAAATTTCAACTTAATTGGTCCATTAGATTCGGAGCAAATTGGCTGTGACAGACGGACAGACAGACAGACGGACAGACGGACAGACAGACAGACAGACAGACACACGAGTGATCCTATAAGGGTTCCGTTTTTTTCCTTTTGAGGTACGGAACCCTAAAAACCGGCCAAGTGCGTGTTGGGATGAATTTATCTCAAGAACAAACTTAACATTGTAGTTGAAAAACATGTACTCCGATACATTCCAACTGCAAATGTTTTCTTAATGTTTTTAGGGTTCCGTACCTGGACCTTGTATTACTAAGCCTCCGCTGTCCGTCCATCTGTCTGTCAGCGGGCTGTATCTCATGAACCGTAATAGGTTGAAATTTTCATAGATTGTGTATTTCTATTGACGATATAACAACAAATAAATTAAAGTAAAAACTGAAAGGGGGTCCCCATACGAGAAACGTGTTTTTTTACTACACTTCTGGACACATCTATTGGCCCACCTTAGAGTTTAGGTTTCGATGGCCCCTACCGAAATATGATTGCTAGATTGAACAAAAACTGTTGATGCAGTTTTAAACCTGATACATTTTACCATCTTTTTCGATCGTATTGTTTTAAATTTGAATTCAGAATACCATACGACATGGAGCTACGCCTAACAAGTCGGATATGCGCCTTGTTAAAGGCAATTGATTTTTGAATAAAAAACATGTTTTATCAAATAAAGGTTTAATTTAATAACGCGTGTTGCCTCCATGGGCATCTACCACAGCTCTCATACGATTAGGCATAGAGTTTATCAACCGCTCTATGAAATTTTGAGGGATCATCTCCCATTCCTCTTCTATGGCAGTTTTCAACTCCTGCATCGTCTGGGCAACTGGCTGACGAGCCCTAACACGTCTTTTTAGCTTGTCCCACATGTGCTCAATGGGGTTCATGTCTGGGCTTCTGGCTGGCCAGTCCATAACTGTGATGTTCACATCCCGAAGATATTCCCTGACGATGCCGGCTGCATGGGCTCTTACATTATCATGCATAAAAAGGAAATTTGGGCCCACATAGTCCGCGTATGGTATCACGTGAGGTTCTAAGCACTCACGAATGTACCTTTCAGCATTTAATGTTGGCAGCCGTGGTCCTGTGACAACCTCAAGTTGAGTTTTGCCGCTCGCGGATATACCGCCCCAGACAGTCCATGAGCCACCGCCATAAGCAACCCTCTCTTCAAAGCAGCATTGTGCGAAACGCTCTCCCTTACGTCGGTAGACCTTCTTCCTTCCATCATTGCCATGTAACACAATTTTAGACTCATCAGAAAAGAGTACACGGCTCCAATCTTGCTGTGTCCAATTTAAATGACTGCGTGCGAAATGAAGGCGCGCTGTTCGGTGGGCTCGCGTTAGTTTGGGGCCATTAGCTGGCTTGTGTGGTACCTGTTATGACGGGTGGCCAGATATTATAAATAAATAAGACGACCAGACTATTTTATGTATCGTGTATTCAGCCATTGCATGACGAGCGATCGGAGTCGGTGACAAGACAACAGGATCCGGAAATACCACAGATAATATATATTTTATAAAGACTGATACACATACGTAACATCTCCCTTATTAAGAAAAGAAAATGGAATCATTACGTGGAACATGGTACGTAAGTATACTCTTTTTTTTTTTTTTTTTTTTAACATTAACAAAATTCTTATATACTAGTAGACTAAGTGGAACGGAACATCTCTAAGAAGTGACAAGTTGACTTGACTGACATTTACATTGCGACAGTTCTGACAGTGACGTCTATCAAATTGACTTAACTAAGTTTTGACAGCTACTAACAAAACAAAATTAGGTTTGACAATGCTTGTACAACAAACAATACATTTAGTATATTAAATTAAAACTAAGTACAAATTAAGAACTTAATCTAGACCAATTTTCAAAATCTTCGGGGCTTTATTATTGCTCTACCGAATGAAGAATAAGTTGTGTGTTGAGTTTGTTTATTTGGTGTATGTGATGTGTTTGTTTTTGTTTCAGATTCTTGGACAGGATTACTTGTACAAGGAGATTGATAATTAGATGGAGATGACGACGGCAGTATATTGGAAGGCGACGGTGGATCAGTGTCAAGTGGAACTGATGGGGATTGAAGTGAACTTCTTCTACTAGGAGCGGACTCAGTTGGTGAATGTTTTGGCTGTAGGATATGTTGGCGATTACGGCGAAAAGTACCTTCCGGGGAGACAATAGTATATGATCTAGGCTGTGGACCTATGTCTGACACAGTACCAGGTGTCCAAATACTGTCTGGCTGTTTCTGGAAGTAAATTTTATCACCAATGTTTAGGGAAGACAACGGTTTAGTATGTTTATTATAATAAATCTGTGATTTGTTCACTTTTATTTGAGTTTTATTTGTTAGAGACCTGTAGTTAGGTATTTTAGGTTTCAGAGTTTGTTCTAAGACTGGAAGTTTAGTTCTGAGTGTCCTGGACATTAGTAATTGGGCAGGCGAATACATATTTTCTTTAGGTGTATTCCTATACTGTAATAATCCTAGATGAGGGTCTGTATTATCAGTAAGACATTTCTTTAATATGTTTTTAACCGTGGCTATGGTTCTTTCTACAAGACCATTAGACCGTGGATAATAGGGACTTGATGTAATATGTTGTATTTGCCAATCTAAAGCAAAATGATTAAACTCTTTTGAGTTAAATGGGGGACCATTGTCTGAAATTAGAATGTTGGGTATTCCATGTCTGGAAAATATAGACTTTAGGTGACTAATGACAATTTTACTAGTAGAACCACCTGCTAGCTTTACAAGCTCGACATATTGGGAAAAATAATCTACGACTATGACATACTTGTTTGAATTGAAATCAAATAGATCAACTCCGACTTTATTCCAAGGGATTGGTTTTACCTCATGGGGCTGTAGTGACTCTTTGGAATTGCTGCGTCTGTTAGTGAGACAGTTATGACAATTATTAACATATTTTTCTATATCAGAGTACATATTGGGCCAGTATACTAGATTTCTTGCCAATCTTTGGCAACTATGAATACCTTGGTGACCTTCATGTATCTGTTTCAAAATGTCTTTTCTCATGGCTACTGGTATAATGACACTGTTGTTTTTGAAGACAATACCATTAATTATATGTATATCGGTTTTTAAAGGAAAATAAGGCCTAAGTATGTCTGGAAGCAATTTTTTATGTTCAGGCCAACCTGTTATGCAATATTTACTTAAGAGTGACAATTCATTGTCTTGGGAAGTCTGTTCTTGAATAGATTTAAGTTTATTTGGACTAACTGACAGTGATCTAATGACTAAATTGACATGTAAATCTAGATCAGAATCTAGATCATGTAATGACTGTTCTGGTAAAGCTGCTCTAGACAGAGTATCAGCTACATAAAGATATTTACCTGGTTTGTAAGTTACGTTCAGGTCATATGGTTGTAATCTTAGCATTATTCTTTGAAGACGGGGTGGAATGTTATAAATTGGTTTTTTATACAGCGATACTATTGGTTTGTGATCTGTTTCAACTAAAGTGTGGCGACCATAGACATATTGGTGAAACTTTGTACAACCAAATAGGATTGCTAACAGCTCTTTCTCAATCTGAGAGTATGACTGTTGACATGAGCTTAATGAAGCTGAAGCATATGCTATGGGGTGTTTATCATGGCAAATCACTGCACCCATGGCATCTTTAGACGAATCAACTGACAGTGTAATTGGTTTATTTTGATCATAATATGTCAAGACAGGGGCTTTTGTTATACATTCCTTTAATTCATTAAATTCTACATTATGTCTCTCTTGCCAAGACCATTCATTATCTTTAGACAGAAGTGTTCTTAAATTAGAAGTTTTATCTGACAAAAAAAAAAAAAAAAAAAAATAAAAATAGTTTATTTGATAACCTTAAACGTACAGCAAATTTGAGATTGGAGCCTCCTTTTAAGCAAAAGATGCCTGTATTAGGAGACTCCGCTCTTTCAAAAACAAGAAGTGTAAACTATACAATACGAGTACATAAACAAAAACAAGGTGATTTGAGTGAATGAGGGTGTGTGTGTGTGTAAGTGGGGGTGAGTGTGTGTGTGTGTGAGGGTGTGTATGTTTGTGTAGAGAATAGTGTTAGTATAGTGTTAGTGTATATGTTGTAGAAGTGATTCAGTCTCACTATAGGTTAGCTTTCTTATCCATTCCGTTAGTATTTTTTTGCATTCATAACAATTCTTAGGGTAGATATAAATGTGTTTATTAATAGCATTATAAAGCTGAGCAGATCTCTTAAAAAGTTGAATACTAGCAAATAGTGTTCTTGTTTGTGGTACTTTTAATATAACGTCTTTTCTTCTTCTAGCCAATATTCTGGGATCATAGGTTAGTGCTTTATGTTTTGTGAGAACAACTTGAGTAATGTAAAGCTTCCGGACCGTTAAAAGATTACTAATTTGATAAAGTTTTTCAGTACAATATCTCCGTTTTTTAAAATACATGCACTTGATGAGAGCCCGTTGTGCACGCTCTAATTCTAAAAATTTTGTTTTAGAAGCTCCCCCCCAAATAGGGATGCAGTATAGCAAAACTGATTGTACAAGCGCTAAATATATCATATTTAGGAAGTTTTTATTCCTACCTGAAGGAGCACATACATTTATAGGTATTATATGTCTAAGTGTCCTGAAAATCCAACTTAGTTTTCTGATTCTGTTAGCAACTTGATCAATGTGGGGATGCCAAGATAATCTCTGGTCGACAATAATACCCAAATACTTGATATGAGGTACTCTGTTTATAGTTGAGCAGCTGCAGTGTGAGTGACTTCCAGCATCGCATACGTGAATCCTAAGTTTAAAGTCAGTACTGGGTTGTGTACGATTGCACACACTGAAACATATGTAGTTAGTTTTAGATATGTTCAGTGTGAGCAAATTCTGTCTCAGCCATCCAGCAATCTCAGACAATCCCAACTCTGCGCTAAGCTGAACGTCTCGCCAAGAATTACCCGTGAACACCACAGCAGTGTCGTCAGCGTACGAAAAAATTCTTGCGTTTGCAATACCCATGTTACAGAGTTCGTTCACATAAATAAGGAACAAAGTAGGCCCAAATACGCTCCCTTGGGGGACTCCGTAAGACACAACCGTGTCCCCACTAATACACTGACCCACTCTAACCCTTTGCCTACGATTGCTGAGATAATCTTTGAGAAGATTTAACGGCAGCCCACGAACTCCAATAGCTTCTAGCTTATATGCTAAGAGTGGGACAGAGACGGTGTCAAAGGCCTTTTTTAAATCTAGGAATGCAGTTACACATTTTTTGCCGCTATCAAGTTGTTCGGTAATTAGCGCACTAAGCGCCGCAACTGCATTCTCGGTAGACATACCTTGCCGGAAGCCAAATTGAGAGTCCGATAAAATATCAAAATCTTTTAGATATTTAAGTAACCTTATGTTAATAAGTTTCTCAATTATTTTAGAAATTGCAGGTAAGACAGATATAGGCCTATAGTTGCCGACATCGTCTCTGTCTCCAGACTTATATACTGGCGTAATAATAGCCTGTTTTAATGCAGCTGGAAAGATTCCTTTACCAAAACAAAGGTTGGCGAGATGAGTAATAATGGGAACAACATCCTTGCGTATGTACTTCAAAAAACTAGTTGAAACGTTGTCCCATCCAGGTGCACTGCCGGTCTTAAGACTCATGAGGATAAGGTTAACTTCACTCATATCCGTGTCCAGCAGCACAAATGAGTTAGGTTGACCCGTTGGAGAGAGATGTCTATCCTGTTGATTACGTCTTATATGTGGCTGGATTTTTAGTGCAAGGTTTTTACCAATGTTGGCAAAATAATTATTTATATAGTTAACCGATTCTAATGGAGATGATTTAATATTTAATAATTCTGTGTTGTCACTTTTACATTTATTAGAGTAGGTAATAGTTTTTATATTTTTCCAAAGTAATTTATTATTAGTAGTTGATTTAGTTATTAGTTCTCTTTCATACTTTCTTTTTACTTTTTTTATTAAGTTATTGCAATAGTTCCTATATCTTATAAACGTTATTTTTAATATTTCATTGTACGGTTCTTTCTTACTATCTTTTTGCAATTTGTTACGGTTCCTGATACATCTTAAAATGCCAGGAGTAATCCATAACTTGATAATGCGCTTACTATTTGGAATTTTTACAAGGGTAGTATTTTTATTAATCGATTCAGATAGTTTATATATAAGAAGGTTTGTCAGGGATTCCGGGTCGTTGCAAAAAAGTAAATCAGCTAATTTATTTTCAAGTAAATACTTATATGCTTTCTCAAAGTCAATTGAGGATTTAGTTTTGCTCACAATTGGGGAAACTTTTATTTTTGAAAGGGACAGAAAGGTGGTAAAGTGATCTGTAATGCTTGTACGCAGAATGGCAATGAAGGCGGATATCTTATGTTTGTTTAACTTTAGCATAAAATGGTCCAAACAGTTTTCATTTCTAGTAGGCAATGTATGACCAGGCAGAATACCATACTGGGATAATGTATTGAGGTAATTAAGTCTATTTTTTTGGTCGTGAGACGACATAGTATCCTTTTGTTTAATATTAATATTTATGTCACCCGCTATGATTATATTATTCTGGGGGTTTATAGTATCGAGATGGGTACTTAGAGAATTGATAAAACTCTCCGAGTTCGCGTTAGCTGGCGATCGATAGATGCATAAAACAGTATTATTGAATATTTCAAGTTGAAGGCAAGACGCATGCGTTAGATTAATTTCCTTAACTTTAGATTTTAAATTATTTTTTATATATACCACAACACCATCATTCTGGTTTTGGTGGTGTGTGGTAACGTAGGAAGAATAATTATATAGATGTGGTATAGGTTTTTCAGAACTCAATCTGCATTCCGTTAAGATAATGACATCAGTTTCAAAATTAAAAGTCGAAAGAGTAATAATAAAGTTGTCAAAGTTGCACGAAATACTTCTTATGTTTTGAGAAATGACAGTAAAATCAGTTTTTTTTATATTCGTCAGCCTAATGAAGTCAATGCAATCACATTCAATACTACGCGCAATTTGAAGATCATCAATATCTTCTATGGTTTGTAGTTGGTTATTCATTATATATAGTTTGGAAATAATGGAAATGACGTGTTATTTGGTAGAGGTTTATGTGGAAGCGAATTATAATTTTGAGAGTTAGTTTAGTAAAACAGGTGTGAAATGAAAGGGCATTTACGGAATATATCTGAATGAATGAATGGGTAGTATACTTGACTGAGTGCGAGTAATTGCTGTGTGAACGTAGTGAAAAATAAGTGAGTGTATTGTGTGCAGGTGAGTACGGGTTGGCTATGTGTAGCATTGTAGTGTCAACGTACAAAATAATCACAAATATAGATACTTTTAAAGAGAACACAAAAACATAACAAAGAGTAATAAAAAATCCCAACAAATTGAACAGATACATCAAAGAGCCGTCGAACAAAAGAGTAATTAACATAGTTACGTTCGACTTCATAATGTTACTGATACATAATATAATATGACAAGAAGTTACTAGTCATTTGTTTAATTTAAGTTGATGTATCTGCTGTTCGCTCGTGACAAGTATGGTTGGGGACTGCTCATCCCTTTTAAGTAAAACCTTGCCATATGCAGTCCAACAGAATTTAAACTCTCCTGACTTGATAAGGTCGCGCGCCAAAAAGTGAAGACGGGCACTCTTCGGAGTTAGGTGGTCAGATAGAAATATGGGAGTATCTTCATCTGATTTGAGGCCTAGATGTTTACAACATAACTTGGAATTTGTTTTTATAGCTAAAGCCTTACCCATTTTCATGATGTCCGTTTTAAGCAAGGTCGAGCCGGTCTCCACTATTATTGGCGTATTAAGGTTCTCACCGTTTTTCCCACGTACTCTATATATGTCTTTTATATCATGCTTGGTAATGGCACAGTCTAGGTGTTTGGAAAGACACATAACCATGTCAACTAGATCCTCCTTTGTTTCCCTTGGCTTTCTAGGCACATTCTTTACGACAAAATTAGTCTTCTGATTACTGGTTTGAAAGGATTCTATCTTATCCTCTAGAATTTTTATATAGGACCTGTCTTCCCTAACCTGGTTCTCCAAAATATCATGTTTCTTTTTTAGATCTTCATATTGGCCAGTGAGAAACTCAATTGAACCCACCAGCTTGATATTACTTTGCTGAATTTCTTTCAAAGACGAATCAACTATCTGCCGAATGTCTTGCCCTTGCTTTTCAGCGAAACCACTCAGTATTTTTCTTACTTCCTCCTTGAACTCAGCAAATTCCTTGACAATTGAACCTTCCATATCTTTTTTACTTCGCTTGATCCGTTGGGATACATAGTTGGGGGGTGTATACAGATCTCCCTGGTTGATGTCAGTTTCCGAGAGCGATTTGTCCATATTTGGTTCAATGTCTGTTATGGTAATGGAACGGTAATCGCGCGGCAATGACGAAAATATAGCAACTTAGTAGCTGGAATCCAGTGACATATAGCAAACGCAGCGCCCACAGCGGCCTACCACGGCGGTAGCACCCGCAGACGTTACAATGTAGGGCGCAAGCAAGATAGCAATTATCGCGCCCGCACTCCTCACACAGGCACTCTGCGTTAAGACCGCGGACAGCGCAAAACAAAAATAGACAAATTCTCTATGTATGAGCCTAAGTATGTAACCATACCTAAAAACCTTTGTAATTCTGTGACATTTGTTGGTGGTGGCATACTGCAAATGGCTTTCACTTTGTTTTCATCAACTCTCACACCATCTTTAGAAAAGATGTGTCCTAGGTACTTGACTTCACTTTTACATATATTAGACTTGTCTTTATTAAATTTTATTCCTATTTCTCTAGCTCTATCTAAGACTTGTTTTAACCTAAAATCATGTTCTTGTTTAGTTTGACCGTAAATTAGGAAATCATCCATCATGATTTTGACTCCTGGAATATCACTGAATCTATTTGTCATGATGGAATGAAACAGTTCTGGGGCTGCATTTATCCCGAAGGGAAGTCTTAGGAATCTATATCTACCTTGAGGTGTGATGAATGTACATAGTTTTGAGGAAGCTTCATCTAACTTTAGCATATAAAAACCTTTGTTTGCATCTAGGGTAGTGAAATATTGTGAACCAGAGAGGCTGGATTTAATTTCATCAATAATTGGAAATTGATAATGAGGACGCATAATGGCTTTATTAAGTTTTCTTGGATCAATGCACAGGCGTAGTTTACCATTTTTCTTTGATGCAATTACAATTGAGCTTACCCATTCAGTAGGTTCCTCGACTTTGACTATAATTTGATTTTTTTTTAACATGGCTAATTCTTCTTTTAATTGTTCTAAGAGACTGAATGGAATTCTACGACAGGCATCTATAGACGGTACAGCATCAGGCTTCATTGACAAATGACATTCATAATCTTTAAGACAACCTATTCCTGAGAAGAGATCTTTATATTTGTCAAGCTGTGATACATTGAGTGACTCATGAAATTGGACATTATGGACTCTTTTAACTAATTTTAAATTCTCACAACTGTTGCGACCAATAATATTCCTACAGGGTATATCTATAATGTGGAAATTAACATTGTATAGTTTGTTGTTATGTGTGACAGACAGAATGCATTGACCTACAGTCGGTAATACTTCACCGCTAAAGGTTGATAGTTTGTGACTACTTTTCTTTAAACTACTCAATGGCAAATTAAGTTTTTTATAAGAGTTAAATGATAAAATGTTAGTGTCAGCACCTGTATCAAGTAAAAAGTCTACATTCTTACTATTTATGGACAAAGTTGTATGATAAGGGTTTTTTATGCTGACAGAAATCTCATTAGTGAAAAGACTATTTAGAAAATAAGTATCAGTACCCGTACTTTCTTCTTCTTCTTCTATGGATCTCACATGTTTGCTGCGGCAACACTTGGCAAAGTGATTGGGCTTGTGGCAGTTGTTACAGATGACTCCTATGGCTGGACATTTTGTTCGGTGAACTTGACCACATCTGGAACAATTCTTGGTTGACTGTTTGGATTGAGGTTCTTGACTGGACGATGCTTTACTTGATTGACGACTTTGACTTGTTTGAGACTGATGACTTTGACTTTCTTGACGGCTATGACTTCTTTGACGACTGTGACTTCTTTGACTGTGACTTTTTTGATTGCGACTCTCTTGACTACGATGTGTTTGGCGACTGTGATGCGATTGACGACTGGCAACGACACTTACTTCTTGGCTTGATAAAGCTTTAGCCTGTAACCTAGTATTTCTTAGTGTTTTAGCGAGACTGACGGCGGCATCAAATGTTGATGGTTTCTCGATCAGGATACGTTCTCTGATGTACGAGCAAGATGAATTTAAGTTCCATGAGAATATGTCCTTTACTATATCATCGGCAAGACCTTCAAAATTGCATTGGATACTTAGATTCTTGAGATCCGTGGCATATGTCTCAATTTCTTCATCTGGACCTTGTTTTCTGTTGAACAGCTTATGTCTTTCGACGGAAATATTGACACGTGGTGTGAAGTAGTCTTCAAATTTGGCGAGTAAATCCTTATAGGTGATCTTGTCAATTTGTATGTTAAACGAGTAAAATATCTGAAGAGCGTCTGGGCCTATGATTTGTAGTAAAATGGCTACCTTTCGTTTGTCTGGTTGTTCTTCTAAATTGTTGGCTATCATGTAAATCTCTAGACTTGTGTTGAAATTTCTCCAAGCCAATGGCATGTTCGAGTTGTTGATATCTAAGCTGAAATTACTCGGCGGCAGGGGATAACTTGTATTATTTGCGTTTTTATTTTCCGGCATTTTAGGGCTGGACCACGCGGCGACGTTTTACTCGAAATTTTTTTTTTTTTTTTTTTTTTTTTTTTTTGACTGTTTGCGGCACTTACTTTTGTGGTTTTTTGTGACTTCTTTTTCTTCTGTATCTTCTGACACCATGTTACGACGGGTGGCCAGATATTATAAATAAATAAGACGACCAGACTATTTTATGTATCGTGTATTCAGCCATTGCATGACGAGCGATCGGAGTCGGTGACAAGACAACAGGATCCGGAAATACCACAGATAATATATATTTTATAAAGACTGATACACATACGTAACAGTACCATATCGCGTTCTTTTAACCTTCTCCGAACAGTTCGAGCGCTCACAGATACTCCGTGGAAGTCGCGAAGTTGGTTTTGTATCTCAATGGAGGTAAGGTGACGATGTCTCAAGCTGGTCGTCACGATGAATCGATCCTGCCTTTCAGTTGTGACCCGAGATCGTGACCTTCCTTGGCGACGAACAAAGCCGCCGGTCTCTAGGTACCTCCGATAAACATTTCGGACCGCAGATCGACTTAAATTAAGTTGAGCACTCACGTTTCTTTGGCTGTGTCCGGCCTGAATAAGTGCCACAGCTTGGGCGGCGACTTCAGGTGAAGTATCCATAGATTATTGATAGAACCTCACCTTAATGTTAAGAATAAGTAATATTTGTTGCAAAACCAAAGATATCAATCACTTTTTCAAGAATTAAATCCAAGTAAACCAATAAAACCAAGTTTTCATAGTATTCGATTGTTTGATATCAACAAACAGGCTCCAAATTGTCTTTTGTTTCTTTAAATTCTGTGTTCGAAATTCAAAAAAAGACTAATGAATGAAATTGTGAATGTGCCAGGTTCAAAACTGCATAAAAACTTATTGCTCGACCTAATATAAAATTTTAGCTAGGACCAAACGAAACTGAAAATACAAGGTGGGCCAAAAGATGTGTCCAGAAGTGTATATTGTACGGTGGTTCGGAAGGCTAAGTAATAACAGCCGCACGGGTCGATCCATCGTGTTAAGCTACGCTTGCCGGGGTCGGTCCGTGGATGGGTGACCATCTTTACATACCGAGACTCCTCCGTGCCTCGGAAAGCACGTGAAGCCAATGGTCCCGGCTGTCATTCGTGGATCTTTGACAGTCGTTACGGGTCGTCAGAAGCCCAAAAATCTGACAACCAGCCTTACCAAGGGGTATATTACCCAGTTAATGGGTTGTGGAGGTCAGATAGGCAGTCGCTCCATGTAAAATACTGGTATTCAGCTGCATCTGGTTAGATTGGAAGCCGACCCCAACATAATTGGGAAAAAGCTAGGCAGATTGATACTGTACGGTGCTACGGAACCCGAAAAAAAATAAAGACAAATATTATTGGAGGTGTACAAGAAACAGTTCCAGTGGTTGTGGTGTGAGTGCAATAACTTTATTGCACACTCATGGTCTGCCATGAACGGCACGCCGAATGGCATGATCATGATTCTGACTGACAATTGTGTGACCATGAGGGTGCAATAAAGTTATTACACTTACACCACAACCACTGGAACTGTTTCTTGTACACCTCCAATAATATTTGTCTTTATTTTTTTTATTTAGGTGGTAAGAAAATCCATCCACTATTAGCACATGTGCGCCGCGCTTAGATCTTACTAAATTGCACGCACTCATTTTTCTCAACAACGCTTAAATGATAATTATATGCACGAAATGTTTTGTTTTGTTATATGTCAACCATACACCGCAAAATGACTAATATTGTGCATATCCTAAAGAGGAAATCACTGTATATTATGATAAGACCTACACCAGGCAGCTGATGTGAAATTATTTGTGTTTGAAGTATTTCGGCGACCCGTTCTAACGGTAAAGGGTGTTGTAGCTGAAGCGACCATCGATGAACGGTGTTTTCGGCAAATAGTTCTATCGGCGATGGATTTATTCGTGGAACCAACCGTCGACTAAGAGTGACTTCGGCGAACCGTACCATCGGCAAAGAGTGATTCGCTATACCGTTCTGAGCTCACATTTACTGGCAATATAAAGCCATCACAATAATACTGTCATGTGTTAAAACAAAGGTAACAATTTGAAATAACTCTGAACTTAATCGAAATAGTAATAGGGTTCACAATCACCTGGCAAGGTAGATGCTTGGTAGTTTTCTGTTGGTCCCCAGGTGCTTTGCCCTTCTCCATCCACTCGATGACGCCGCTCCAGATGTAGGAGCGCTGGAGTTGCGCCCCCGACGGGCCAGGCGTCACCATTGTAGGCATGCGTGCGTGAACACCCTGTAAACAAAAATGGATTTATAAGGGCTGATTTTTCAATAGAAAAACAACTCTTATCAGAAGAATAAATATGACAGTTTGACATATTTTCTATACAAAAGCTGAAAAATTAAAATATTTTCAGATAAGAGTTATCTTATTATTGAAAAATTAGCCCTAAATGCTATATTTTTAAATGCCAATTCAACACAAGTGCAATTTCTAAAAATAAAAAAGAGCCAAGTGCGTGTGCACAAAACAGCTAAACCGTTTTAGGTTTAGCTGAAAACACTAAATGGTGTCAACTATCACCCCTTTAAAGGCTTTGCACTCAGCTTCCTAACACCCTGTAGTATGCCACATTGCCACAGGCAGATTCACGTAGAATTAAACCGTATAAATCAGGCTTTATACACACACACTTAAAAAAAATCACACAATATATTAGTTTTTTTTCGCCCATAACGATATTCTATACAAATGTTACTTCAACGTCCCCGGAAGGTCGGAGCAGTCCAATCCGCCGCTTCGTGTGCCATTTGCCTCGACAAACTACAGGCAGAACTCATTCCTTGTGCGTGCAAGCAGAAACTTTAATAAGGTGTCACAACAGGTGTGTCCGCGGCCAGAAGTGCTCGAGCCTTAACATTCTCACCTGATGCTTGATATTGCTCAAGGAGGAGCTCCACGAGGAGCTCGTGGCTAAGTAATAACAGCCGCACGGGTCTATCCATCAGGTTAAGCTACGCTTGCCGGGGTCGGTCCGTGGTCCGTGTAGGGTGCAAATGCAAGCACACCCTAACATTAATTATAGAATGTCAGTGCAATTGTCAATGAGTGCCAACGGGCTCGAATCAGGAAATAAAAATGCAAGTTGTCCGACCCAAACCGGGTCTAATTGAACACTAAATTAAATATTGGTACAGAAAGCATCATCCGTGCCCTGCATGCTGCTGCTGCATGATTGTCATGCTTGCTAATGTAGGTCGCGCATGTAAGTGCAAAGATGCTAGCCTACTTATTGCACAACTCATTGCTTACTACATCATTTTAAAAACCATGTACGTGCACCGTACATATTGCCACCACAAAGAATGATATCAACTACTGAAATAAATACATTAATCTAATAAACAACTTAAGACAAGAAAGGATATAAAACTAATGCAGAGCACGAATGTAGAGTTAGTTATATAATATGTATGTCTAATGTAAAATGTAAATGCACTTAAAATCCGTAAATATAATTGTCAAACTCCCTATTCACACACGTCACTATGTTTTGCAGTGTCAAATTTCACTTCACTTAAGGCGGGGTCAACACTTGTCACTTCGTTCACTTTTGAATCCCGTTTGTTGCCTTTGCTACACCCGTCCTCGATGTCATCTTCTTCTTCTCGTCCTCTTCTGCTTTTCGCATCTCGCGAACCCTCCCCCTGTCTTTTGGTGTTCACCTTTCTCCAAAAGTACACCGATGTTGTAAACAGTACAATGCTGATCGTTATTGCAACATAGATTGCGATGTAGTGGTGCATGTCGTGGGGGGATAAGGTTTCCAGGTCTGACTGCTCTTTCATCGAGCGCAGTTGTGAGTCAATTTTCTGAAACATCTCTTCGTGCGTTTCGATAGGCAATGACGAGTTACGGATCGACGTGTTTATGATGTTGTTAATGGGAGAGATCGTGGGTGTGATTATGGCGAATTGTTCGTTGACTATAATATCACTTTTATGTTCCATGTATGCGTGCAATATGAATGAGTCACCCTGCAAGTTACATCCTCGTTTAAGTGTAATCAGACCCGAGTGATGAACGTCTCCGATGTCATTTGAGCGCCGCAAACTAGTTGTACGTCGCACGTGCCACAACAATAATAAAACCATGTGTTTTGTTTATGTAATTTTACCCACTTGTCAGCGCATTCCTTTATTTCAGTGTGGCAGTACACACTGTGTTCTTCATTATCTCGGATCAGCTGTACATTGCAAATTGACTTGCATCGGTCACCGGTGCTATAGATAGGGTGGTTTGCACATTAAGGTTTTGTCCTGGATCTTTTGGCATTCTTGAACGTCAGATTGTTCTAGGGGTATGAACGAGTTTTGGTTGGCGTTGAATGCTATTAGTTCAGAATTCGGGATGACGTACATCACCCGATTAATGCCAATTCGTTGAGGTATGCTGATGAGTTTATTCAGCTCGTATAGAACATCGTTCAGAATGGGTATATCCAACTCGCTTTGCAGTTGAGTTGGTGATAATAAGTGTACGTCCATATGTCCCTGGTACATGTTTGTCAATGTGTTTATGAGGGTTTGCTGGATATCCTTTAGATTTTGAGCCATTTTTTCTGCAGCTATTGACGATGTTATGATGTAAAATGCGGTTGTGGTGACAACTTTATACCGTTCTGTTTGATTTTCCAAATAAGTTAGATGGTCGTTTATCAAAGTGAACTGTTTTACCATTGTCGCCTCGTTGCGTTGTACGATGTTATGCTCGGTTTCCAAGATGCTTGTCTGATTTTTGAGGAGGTGTAATAAATGGTTTTCGTTGTGTTGAATGGAGTTGATGTCCTGTTCGTACTTCTCTGCGAAATGTTGATCTAGTACTCCAAATAGTGAGTTGGCAACATATCCCACTCCGTCGATTAGTACTCTTTTGAATCGGTGTTGAATTAATCGCTGGGACTTCAGGAGATTATTGTAATAGTCTAGCTCGTTCATGCTCTGTTCGAGTTGGTTGACTAAAATGTGAAATTGCATCATCCAGTCCTCGCAACGATATTCTTTTATGTGAGACACAAATTTTTGTAGTGTCAACATTTCGCCAGTAATTTGTCATATTGTAGTAGAATACTAATTTCCATTCATCCCGTATTTCTTGCATGTCTGCAATTTTGTCAAAGTAAATCGTTTGATTTTTTGTCAGTGGGGTAAGCTTCATGTCTTGTTGAACAGTGGGCGTTATGAATGTCAGCATTAGTGTGTAGCATACCAAGCTGTTCCAATTAAGCTTGTTACGTCTGTTCCTTCTAGTTTTAGTAGGTTTGTCAGTGTCGCCAAGTCTTTTTTCTTCAATCTCAACTAGTGGTATTATTTTTGTGATCGGCCGTTTAACTTCTCCTTTTGCAGTTTGTAATGTGACAACTCTCGTGTGGCCGTCCTTTCCAGTATGTAGCTCTGCTACACGACCCAGTGCCCATTTCCCTGCCGGTAGTCTTTCATCCTTGATGCATACAATGTCATTTTCTCGTGGATCGGTAGTCTGTCGTTTCCATTTCAGCCTTGTTTGGAGTTGTTGTAGGTATTCTTGCGACCATTTCTTCCAGAAACCCTTACTTAATTGCTGCACAATTTGCCATCTCTTGCCTAAATTGTATGTATTGTCAATGTCCGGTTCTGGAATAGTCATAAGTGATGTGCCGGTTAAAGTGTCCTGGCGTTAAACAGTCAGTTTCTTCGGCGTTCTCTGTTACGGTGTGTTATGTATGTGTGTGTAACGTACCGCGGCTGCGTCCCGGCTAAGTAATACCTGCTTGAGTTATTAAAGTCAGTGTGTTATTGACTAGCGTGTTTGACTGTTGTCCGTACCTTACCCACCTATAACTGCATATCTAACAGTGGCGACGAGGACGAATTTACGAGTGCACAATGTCTGCTTTTGGTGTTTCATTCGGTATAATGACGAACTTTGACCATTTATCCCAAGACTGGTTAAGTTATAAGTCTCGGCTACAACAATGGTTTATTGCCAACGATTTTACGGACGAATCGGACAAGTTGAAGGTCAAACGGAGGGCAATACTCATAAGCGCTCTCACCGAACCAACTTATATGCTAGCGAGGGACCTGGTGCTGCCTAAGAAGTTAGAAGAAACAGATCTAGAAGAAATCATAAAACTTCTGGACCGACATTTTGAGCCAAAGCGGCTCGGATTCGCAGAAAAATCGATTTTCTACTCAGCAGTGCAGCGACCAGACGAGAGCCACACTCAATGGGCGGCGAGAATTAGGGGATTGGCGGCACACTGTGGGTTTAAGAACTTGGAGGAAGCGCTACTGGATAAGTTCATCATGGGCATGATGCCAGGACCCGAACGAGACAAGCTCTTTGCCCAGGACCAGACGGACTTGTCGTTAGCCAAGGCGGTGGATTTAGCAGAGAGCGTGCGCTGTGCGCGGCGCGCCTCCCAGGCCGCACCCGTAGCACGTGGTGTGAGCGCGGCCGCCGGCGGCGTCGATGAGGGTTCCGTTTTCGCGGTTAAGGAAAAGTGCAGTGTGTGCGGCTATGCTAATCACAAAACCAATCAGTGCCGATTTAAAAACTATAAATGCAAAAAGTGCAACAACAAGGGACATCTAAGACGGATGTGCTCAAGTGACGCGAAAGTGAAACACGTAGAGGAAGGTAAAGTGGATGATGAGGGCGACGACGGTAAGCTGTGTTTAAATATACGTTGTGATAAGGGTCAACCGATGCTGGCGAGCGTATTCATCGGTGGACTAGGGTTGGAGTTCGAGATAGACAGTGGTTCCGCGGTTAGTATCATATCACACCAGATATATAATGAGCATTTCAACAAAGTACCATTATTAGTTACACATAAAAAACTATTCAGTTATACGGGGGAACTTTTAGAAACAGTTGGTGTTATTCATTTAGATATTGAATATTCCAAAATGACACGTAAACTACATTTGTTTGTTGTACGAAACGGTGGCCCATCATTGTTAGGCCGAGATTTTATTAGCACGTTTAACTTGGAACTTGCGCCTACAGTAAAATCAATTAGCCAATCGAATGAAAAATCAATAGTAAACCATTTAACAACAAGGTTCCCCACCGTGTTCTCTGGTAAATTAGGAAAATTTAATAAGTACGCCGTGGAGTTGCATTTAAAACCACACTCGAAACCAATTTTTATAAAAGCACGTTCAGTACCATATGCCTTAAAAGACAAAATTGATAACGAATTAGATCGACTCGTCGAACTAGGAGTATTAACACCAGTCAAGTACTCAGATTACGCGTCACCAATCGTACCCGTTTTAAAAAAAGACGGTGGAGTGAGAATTTGCGCGGATTTTTCCGTGACAATTAATAAGCAACTAATGGTCGACAAATATCCGTTGCCAACGGTAAATGATTTGTTTGCAAAGTTGCATGGTGGCGTACAATTTAGCAAATTAGATCTGTCCATGGCATATAACCAATTTTGTTTAAATGAACAGTCACAGAATATGACCTGTATCAATACACATCGCGGACTATATAAATATACAAGGTTGGTATTTGGCTTGTCGAGCGCACCAGCAATATTTCAACGTGCAATGGAATGTATATTATCAGGGTTAGATGGAGTAGTCTTATTTCTCGACGATATATTGATAACAGGAGTAGATAAAAAACAACACATGAGCAGGTTAGTCACGGTACTAGAAAGGCTAGCGGACACAGGTCTCACAATACAACCAAACAAGTGTGAGTTCTTCAAAAACGAAGTAAACTATCTAGGCCATATTATAGACAAAAATGGTATAAAAAAGTCGCCACATAAAGTCACAGCAGTTTCAAAAGCACCTAGACCACAGAACGTATTACAATTGCAATCATTTCTAGGATTAACAAATTATTATCGCAATTTCGTTCCAAACGCATCAACCATACTAGCACCGTTATATAACTTGTTGCACAAAACGACTAAATGGGAATGGTCAGAAATACACGAAAATGCTTTTAAAAAAATTAAACAACAGTTGGCATCGGATGACGTGCTGGCACATTTTGACCCCGCGGCGAAATTAATCTTGACGGTAGACGCATCTCCATACGGGTTAGGTGCGGTGCTATCACAAGTAGGAAGCGATGGGTGCGAACGTCCGATTAGCTATGCATCTAGGACGTTAACAGCAGCCGAGAAAAGATATGCTCAAATACAAAAAGAGGCAACAGCTATAGTATTCGGGGTAAAGCGTTTCCACCAGTATTTATATGCCCGGGCGGTGCCCTTCACCTTGCGAACGGATCACAGGCCGCTAATAACCATCTTCGGTCCACATCGCGGTATACCAGAGATATCAGCTAACCGACTACAGCGGTATGCAATATTTTTATCTGCTTACAATTATGTCATCGAATATGTTAGCAGTAAAAATAACAGTGCAGATTATCTATCGCGCGCTCCGGTAGGGAATGAGTCACCGTCATTAGTAGGTAGCGCAGGGCCGGGCGCCGGCGGTGTGCGCGCGGGGGCAGGGCGACAGCGAGACCAGCCGCGCACCGCTGATGACCGCGCCACATATGTTAACTTTGTCATTGACGGTGGGCTGCCTGTTACGCTAACAGATTTACAAAACGAAACCGAGAAAGATACAACTTTGGGAAAAGTAAAAGATTATGTTGTGTTAGGTTGGCCACGAAAAGTAAACGACGACAATCTGAAGCCGTACTTTTACTGTCGTAACCAACTATCGGTTGAAAACGGATGTTTGATGCGTGGCCACAAAGTTATCATACCAGAGCAATTGAGAGAACAACTATGTAATGAACTCCACAGTTCACATTTCGGAGTGGTAAAGATGAAGGCAGAGGCGCGCAAGCGGTTGTGGTTTCCGGGCGTGGATGGCGCTCTGGAGCGGCTGGCCAGCGCGTGCGCAGTATGCAGCGCGCTGCGCCCCGCGCCGCCCCACGCCCCGCTCACGCCCTGGCCACATCCTCCCCATGCCTTCTACAGAATACATTTAGATTTTCTAGGGCCCTTTAATAACCAAATGTTTCTAATCGCAGTAGACGCTTATAGTAAATGGGTAGAAGTGTATATAATGACTTCATCGTATGGCTCGAAAGCAGTCATAGAGAAACTTGTAGATTTAATGTCACGAGTCGGTATCCCACATACTATAGTAACGGATAACGGTACTTCGTTTGTTTCGCTAGAGTTTAAAGATTTTTGTTTGAAGAATGGTATTACTCATACGCTTGCTCCGGTATATCATCCGTCCAGTAATGGACAAGCGGAAAGCTCAGTTAAAATTATTAAAAGGGGTCTCAAAAGTATAATCCTCAATAAAAAAGGGAAACCATTAAAGGAACAAATATCAAAGTATTTGTTCGACTATCGGAACTCCAGGCATAGTACCACCGAGAAATCACCCGCTGAGCTCGTTTACGGCCGGTCGCTTCGCACGCGGCTCGATTTATTGTCGCCAACTTCAGCGTCGGCGACGTCCGCAGCGTCGACCCCATCAACCACTAGCCTCGCTCAAACCGTGGAACAAAACCAGTGCTTACAGCGTAAATACTATAAAGGAAAAGAACGGAAGCAATTCCTAGAAAATGAAGTGGTGTGGATAAAGAAAAATTTAAATAATAAGAAGTTTGTATGGATCGAAGGTATAATTAAGAAAAAGATCGGAAAAGCAATATACGAAGTTTATATTCCAGAAAGGGAACGGTTGGAAAAAAGACACCAGGATCAGATACGGGCACACGGCAGAACACAAACGTCACAAAACAGCTCATACTGGGATACAGATGTCATTCCCGATGTTCAGAGCGAAGAATCAGCCGCAACCCAAGCGACACTGGATGACGACGACCGAACCAGCAACAACAACAACTCGGATTTAGAGGAAGTAGGTACACCACCACCAGAACACATAACGATATCATCATCAGTCACCAGTACACCGTTCAGGGGAGAGGGAGAAGGTGAATGCGGTACAGAGCGAAATGCAACGTTCGCCACGCCCCTGGCTGAGTCAGACAGCTCCGTTGATGCGCTGACGCCCGCACCAGTGATAAATCCACGACGTCTCGAGTTGTCTCCCGACAACTTTATACCTTAGCGTACTTATGCATTTAATTATTGTTTAATTGGGGTTGTTTTATAGTTGCTAAATAAAGGGAAGGGGATGTTATGTATGTGTGTGTAACGTACCGCGGCTGCGTCCCGGCTAAGTAATACCTGCTTGAGTTATTAAAGTCAGTGTGTTATTGACTAGCGTGTTTGACTGTTGTCCGTACCTTACCCACCTATAACTGCATATCTAACACGGTGCATAATGGTCGTGAATTCAAGCAAGCTTCAATCTGGCATAGTAGAGTGGTGAATTCCTCGTACGTTAGGCGCTGATCTCCAATAACCCGTTTTAGATGATACTTCATGCTCTTCACGGCGGCTTCCCATAGTCCGCCTGCGCTTGGCCAAACAGGAGCATTGAAGTGCCACTTAATTCCCATCTCTGATATTTTTCCCAAGAAATGGTTATCAATTGTGTCTACAATGCTACAATATTGTTGCAGTAAAATCCGGTTAGCACCCACAAAATTCGTGCCGTTATCGCTGTACATGGCACGTGGAGTGCCTCGACGGGCACAAAAGCGCTTGAAGGCTGATAAAAACGCTGTACTGGACAGCTCTGACACAAGTTCCAGATGGATAGCTTTTGTTGCCAGACAAACAAATACGGCAACGTACGCCAGCAATGTTTTGACGCCTCGGCCTTTATTTGCCTTGATCTCCACGTGGCCAGTAAAATCGACCCCTGTATGTGTAAAAGAGCGAGATACTGTCACTCTCGGCTCTGGCAGATCTGCCATAATCTGGTTTGAGGTTTTTGCATGAAATCGGCGACATGTTACGCATTTGTGTAGGACCTTCTTAACAGCGCGATGTCCTCCTACAATCCATACTCTTTGTCGTAGATGTGTTAGGGTTAACTTAGGGCCTCCGTGTAATGTTCTAGTGTGTGCTTGCCAAATTAATAACTCTGTCAGTGTGTGGTCATGTGGTAGCAGAATTGGATGTTTGCTATCTTCATTTAAATTCGAGTTATTCAACCTTCCCCCTACTCGCAATATGTCATGTTTGTCAAGAAATGGATTTAAGGTCAGAAGATTACTTTTGTTGCTTAAACCCTTATTTTCTTTCAGCCTCATAATCTCTTCTTTGAAGGTATGTAGTTGCATCTGTTTCAGTACAAGGTTTTCAGCATTTTGTAATTCTGTTGTTGTCAAATAAGCAGCTGTATTTATTTTGGAATTCGAGCAATTGCTTATGAATCGTTTTATCCACGCTGTGACCCTTGTAATGTGAGCCATGTCGCTGTGTCGATCTACTAACTCAATTACAATTGAGGACGGCTCGAATTTCACAACATACGCTTTCATTTCTTTTTGTTTTGATACGCATGTTGTCGGTAAGATTGCAACTTTATCAGCTGTTTTTTTGGTTGTAATTTTTCAACCATTCTGGTCCTTGCCACCACAAAGGATGTTGCAGTAGCTGAGAGCAACTGGTGCCGCGTGATGCACAGTCTGCAGCGTTTTCCTCTGATTTGACGTAACTCCAGTGTTGTTTCGGTATGACTTCATGCACTTGCTGTACTCTGTTGCTCACGAACGATTTCCATTTTGTGACGTCCCCATGCAGCCAGCCTAGTACAATCATGGAGTCCGTCCAGGCGTACGTGTTTTTGTCAATGTTGTCCCACTTGAATGCTGTCCGGACCTTTTTCATAAAACGGGAAAGTAATAAAGCTCCGCATAATTCAAGCCGTGGTAATGTCAATTTTTTATTGATTGGCGATAGTCTAGATTTTGCAGCTACTAGTCGACTTAAGGGATTGTTTTTGCTGTCTAATGTCAGTAGATAGATAGTGCATGCGTAGGCCTTTTCTGAGGCATCGCAGAATCCATGTACTTGGAAGGGTTTAGTTGTATCTCCCAACCACCTGGGTATCTCGCATCGCGTTATGTTATGCAGGTCGCTTGTAAACCACTTCCATTCTTCTTGTACGCTAACAGGTAAGGTTTCATCCCAGTCACATCCTGATAGCCAAACGCTTTGAAATATCAATTTTGCTTTCAATGTCAGAGGTGTCAGCCAACCCATTGGGTCGAAGATTTTTGATATCTCGGACAGTAGCTTCCGTTTTGTCAATGGTTTATTGCTGTCAAAGTTTATTTTGTTTGTGAATGCAAATGTGTCAGTTGTAGGGTTCCACTGTACCCCCAGGGCTTTTGTAGTTCCATCGTTTGTAAAGTGCATTGTAGTTTGATTAAGGTCTGATGATGATAGACTTTCAATCAAGGTCGGCTCGTTGCTTGACCACTTCCGTAGCGTCAGTCCTGCTCCGCTCAGCATGTTGATGAGTTGGTTTTGTATTTCTTGTGCTTTCTCGGTGGAGTTACTACCACTTAATACGTCATCAACGTACATTTCGTTAGTAATGACGTCAGCTGCTAACGGATATTTCTGTGCGTCATCGTGTGCTAGTTGCTTTAACGTCCGAAGTGCTAAAAATGGTGCCGCCTTACTTCCATATGTCACTGTGCATAACTTGTACTCTTTTAGGGGACCTTGGCTGCTTTTCCTCCACACTATCTTCTGCAGTTGTTGATCTTCTTCGTGTACTAAGATCATGCGATACATTTTTTCACAGTCTGCTGTAAACACGTACTTGTATCGCCGCCACCCCATGAGTAATGTCAGCAGATCTTGATGAAGCTTAGGGCCACACTCCATCAAGTCGTTCAGGCTGTAACCTGTGTCAGTTTTCTGTGAGGCGTTGAAAACCACCCTCAATTTGGTTGTCACTGAATCCTGTTTAAGGACTCTATGGTGAGGTAAGTAACATGACGGATTGCAATCGAGCTTACTCTCCTTCATGTGTCCCATTTCCAGGTACTCTTGCATAAATTTGATGTAGTTTTCTGTCAGTTTGTCATCCCTGCATAATCTCCTTTCTAATTGCATAAATTGTGCCACTGCACGCGGCTTTGACCTTCCCAGTAATTGTTCGTAGTTAGGCTTCATTGGCAAACGAACTGTATATTTGCCATTTTTCAGCCGTTTTGTTGTTGCAGTGAAGAACTCCTCGCAATATCTCTCCGCTGACGTCATCGAGCTGCACGAATCCCCACTGATGTCTTCCACTTCCCAGTATTTCGTCAAGTCATCTACTTGGTTTATTACAACGTTGCAGTTGAATGTTTTGGTGACATTCCCTGACAGAATCCACCCCAAGCGAGTCTGTTGAGCTATAGGTTCAGTAGTCTCTCCCTTAATTAGGCCATTCATCAAGATCTCAGAGAAGACCTGTGCATCTAAAAGTATGTCAATGGGCCTTGATACGTTGTACTCTGGATCGGCTAGAGTGATGTCTGTTATGTGAGGCCAAGTTTTTTTTGAGAATGTGGCGTTAGGCAGATTATTTACCACCCGTGGCATGACCAACGCTTCCGTAGCAAACTGGAAGTTGTTTTGTACGGACCTGCAGAGCAGGTTCACCTTCCCTTTGCTCCTGTTGGATAAGGTGCCGATCCCACTTATGTTCGCGTTCAGCTGTTGACGCTTTACACCTAGCCTCTGAGCTGCATTCTCAGTGATCAGGGTTATTTGTGAGCCCTGATCAACTAACGCCCGTAGGATGATGTATTCACCATCAGCTGTTGATATTTGCAATAGTGCAGTGGGCAATAATATCTCGTCATCATTATTTGTTGCGAAATTGTTTTGCATGCTTTTAGATGACCTAGTTGTATTTGATGTCGACGGTTTAGGCTCCTTTTGTGTTGCTAAGGGAGCTTGCGATGACTTGGCGATGTCGTCGTGCAGTAGCGTGTTATGTGGGTCATTGCAATCTCTGCATCTTTTTTGTGACGCACAATAGCCCTTACTATGCACGTACAAACAATTTTTGCAAATATTGTTACTCTTGATGAATTCTAGTTTTTCTGAGCTTGCCATGGCGGTGAATTTGGAACACTGGAACAACGCGTGATTAATATTGCACAGTGGACAAATAATCTTCGTAAATCGTCCAGCGTTGTATGCCTGGAAGTTTCGAGAGTTTGCTGATTTGTGGTTTTTGCTGAAGGGATGAGACGCGTTGGATTGTGGTTTTGCAGGAGGCTTGATATTGTTTTCTGGCTTTTTTCTTTGCAAAGGTTCTAATGCCATAAACTTGCTCTCAATGAAATCCATTAACTGACTGAATGTAGGTATCTCTCGCGGGTCCGACCTGGACTGCATGTATTCCGCGTACGTTTCGGAATCTAACTTCTCGCATAATAAGTAGACTAAGACAGGAACCGGTGTCTACGCCCAAGTTGTGTATTGCATTTATAGTTTCATTGCTCGTGTCATATAACCGCTTTAAGTCGAATGCAGACTGTTTTTGCAAATGTGGTTGACGCATAAAACTCTGGAAATTCTTAGTGAATAGCAGAAACTTGTTGTTGTACCTGTGATTCAGGATTTCCCAACACGTGTCATAATTTTCCGGTGCAATGTGTAGATGCTGTACGAGTTTCTCCGCTTCGCCGCGCAATCTCCCCTTTAAATGCTGCATCTTTTGCGCCTTTGCAATCACAGGATTATTATGTATTGCTTCCACGAACAGATCCATGAATGTAGGCCATAAGGAATAGTTTCCGTTGAAAGTGGGTATATCTATTTTAGGCACGGATTGTTGCTTATGTACCGAGGCGTTCAATTTTAAGTTCAACGCCCGCTTTGTTTTTACAAATGTGTTTTCGTGACAACAAAATTCGTCATAGTACTCATTAGGCGCCCCCTCTAGCAAGCCATCGATTTGCAAATGCATGTTGTCAATTGCTGACCACCGAGACCCCAACGTCTTTAAAACATCTTCTATCTCCCATTTTTCAATGACCTCTTTAATGATTTTACTCGTTACTAACCTATCGAACGCACGGAAGTTCGCTTTCTGCAACTGCTGTAGCTCGATTAACTTGTCCTCTGTTCCCGCGGAGCCCCCGAACGGGGTCCTGTCAAACTCCACGTTTACCTTGCTAGAGCCGGCGTCGCTGGGTCCACTCTGCAGCTTGGTCCCGCATTCTGTAAGCTCCTGCCGCACTCCGTGGCACCAATCCCTCATTACCTCGTGCACATTACCGGTGAAGTACTGATGCGTCCTGTCATCTAATGCACTCAACTCCTGATGTTTCTCCTTACATTCCGCCCACAGCTGATCTAACCGCTCAAAGCCTCTGTTGGATGTAATCGGCGGTCTTCCTACTTGCGGAATCCTTCTTGAAGTTGGTATGGATCCTCTTAATCTCTCCCAGTATCTCTGCCTGACGAGCGATTAAACCCTCCATCGTTAAATTAGTAAGCAAATAATGAACGATCTTACTTGAAACACAGGAACTCTCCTTTACGGTGATGCAACGCGCTGCTCCGGAACCTGGACCGCTGGTACTGCTTCTGCACGGCAATTCTCGTCAAGATACCGGTCACACGCGACGTATTACTGACCAATAAATCGGACTGTACTGTACTTGCAATAATTTTCGAAGGACCAAAAAAAATGATGTAGGGTGCAAATGCAAACACACCCAAACATTAATTATACAATGTCAGTGCAATTGTCAATGAGTGCCAACGGGCTCGAATCAGGAAATAAAAATGCAAGTTGTCCGACCCAAACCGCGTCTAATTGAACACTAAATTAAATATTGGTACAGAAAGCATCATCCGTGCCCTGCATGCTGCTGCTGCATGATTGTCATGCTTGCTAATGTAGGTCGCGCATGTAAGTGCAAAGATGCTCATTGCTTACTACATCATTTTAAAAACCATGTACGTGCACCGTACAGATGGGTGACCATCTTTACATACCGAGACTCCTCCGTGCCTCCGAAAACACGTTAAGCCGTTTCTCCCGGCTGTCATTCGTGGATCTTTGACAGTCGTTACGGGTCGTCAGAAGCCCAAAAGTCTGACAACCAGTCTTACCAAGGGGTATCTTATTACCCAGTTAATGGGTTGTGGAGGTCAGATAGGCAGTCGCTCCATCTAAAATACTGGTATTCAGCTGCATCCGGTTAGACTGGAAGCCGACCCAACATAGTTGGGAAAAGGCTAGGCAGATTGATTGCTTGATATTGCTCAAATTATGTTGCCTGAGTAGCTTAATTTTACCACCTATAATATTATTATTTTATGTGTATAATATTAATATGTATAATTTTGGCTTTGGCAGTTTATTGTTATTGTTTGCAGTACTGTGTTGTTCACAGATTTCTTCTTTTTTTTATTATTCTGATAATTATAATGTGAAGATTTGTAATTGGCTGTCAGTCACATTTTCAATTTCTTTTGCCAATTAAACATTTTTTATTCTTTCTTTCTTTTTTATTTAAACTTTCAAATGTCAGTTATGTTATGAGTACTTATGAGACACGATTAAATTTCCATTGAGTTGTCGACAGTTGAGAAGATATCTGACCTGTGCGGCATGCGCGGGCGCCGGCGGCGAGGGCGGGTAGGCAGGCTGCGCGAGCTGTGTGAGGAGCACCGAGCTGTTGGCATACAGTCTGTTGCAGTGCTATAACTAAATAACAACTGACCTGTGCGGCATGCGCGGGCGCCGGCGGCGGAGGCGGGTATGAAGGCTGCGCAAGCTGTGTGAGGAGAGCCGAATTGTTAGCGTAAAGGGGGGCGCGAGGAGGGGGTAGCCAATTTCCGGCCCCGCGGCCGCATGATGCATTTCCTTAAAAAAAAAAAATTAATTGAAAAAAGTCGATTATTCACAGTGGATAAAGCAATGTCTTGCACGGGCGCTATATTGAATCCTGAACGTAATGAAGGATTCTAGGGCTCTCGAGGGCAGCGATAGAGTTAAGACTAGAATTCTGAGTGCACGAAGGATTTAATTTCGCCCAAGACTGAGGCTTCATGTACACGACACCGGACCGCATGCTCGTTGATTTACTATATAACTCGGTATCAATGTGGTATACACGCGGTTCCGGTGCGGCGCATGGGCGATATTCATTCGTATACACAAACATGCAGTCCGGCGCGCTGGTGCGGCTCCGGCGTCGTGTACAGGAAGCCTAAGACAACTTTCTCCCCGAGGATAATACTCTACTTTTCACACTTTATGCGAGACGACGCAACGATTGTTACAACATATTATGTCTACTTACCACCTAAGAATATATATTGTGGAATGCAATAAATGATTGAGTATTAATAAAAAGAAATTCGATTTTCGAATAAGTTCTTTTTGGTAAAAGTTTTCATACGAATTTTTAGTTGAGATCCCAAATCCAAATGACATTATTGACCAGCGGGTTATAATGAAATTAAGCACAATGTTATTGCCCGGCTAGACCCTAGGGCTATTATAACTAAAATTAGGTTAGGTTTGCATGACATTATTAAGCAGGTGGTGTGAAATAGTAGTTTATGAAACTGTTGCATAATGAGGCGTATTAAACTCCTTGGTGACAGTGGCGTGCACAGAGATTTCAGACAGGGTATGCACGTCTAAAATAAAAATAAAAACTTTAACAAGCTGAAACTAGTACCTAAGTTTTTTTTTCCCGACCGTTTGTTTTACCCGACCTCACCTACCATAACCCTAATCTTACACTGACTCTTACCGCACGGCGCCATTGGCTTCGCATGATGTTTGTTTGCGACCACAACGAATATCTAAAATATTTTAATCTGAATATCCAATTATGGTCCAAATATTGTTTTTAGCCTGATTTGTAAACAAAAAGCAAGGGATAAAATACAATGTGTTTGTGTTATACACAACATGTTTGCCAGTAGGTAATAATTAGGTATCACAAAACTTTTCTATGAATATAACGAGAGGCATTACCTTTTTTTTTGAGTTAAATAAAACCCGGGTTCACACCTTCCGTTTACAATGAATTTAACTTTTTCCTCAAAATATAACGTCGAAAAGCGGCAGATTTTAATTTATTTAACACACTTCGGCAGCACAGGTCTCACAGGTATAATTTTCAATTTTTTACAAATGATTAAAATAATTACATAATAATATACAGTTAATCACTTGCGCCAAGAAAAACAATCAAATCAAAACAATATGGCGAAAAAACAAACAAACATTGCAAGTTGAATAAAAGCGTGTAAAAACTTTACAATTACAAAATAATACGAACTAATCTTGGTCAATCCGACTAAAAAAGTCAACCCTCTGTAATCAACAACTAAGCGGTGCTTTTACGGCTTCTTAATTTGGACGGGTTGCAAAATAAGCTGTGCTTCCAGAACTTAAACACACGCATACATTTTCACGCACACAGTCACACTTTTACTGTGTACTACACGGGTTGCGTTGTATGAAAAATAAGCACGGCGTTGTTCTGCTTATGCTCACCAGGAGCGCTGCCTGCGCGGTTGTCGCCGCTCGCTTCAAGAAATTAGTTTCAAATAAAAGTAATAGATGGCGCGTAAATCGCGTTATAAACAGTGAGATAGCGAATAAGTTAGATTAATATAGTTATTACCATGATTTTTCTTGTGTTAAAGTTATTTATCATTTCGAGGGGCATGTATGTATGGGACTACAGGGTATGCAGAGCTTATTTGCATGTATGGAGTGCACGCCACTGCTTGGTGATAATAACTTCTTGGATTTGCCCTGTATCGTATTGGTAAAAAAAAATGTTTTATAACATTATTTTGTTTGAGAAAGTGTTGAAATATGATTCTAATTTTAAATTTCGTCGATATAAACATAATTCGTTTTGAAGTTTATAATTCAAATTATACGAGGAGCTTGTGGCTAAGTAATAACAGCTGCACGGGTCGATCCATCAGGTTAAACTACGCTTGCCGGGGTCGGTCCGTGGATGGGTGACCATCTTTACATACCGAGACTCCATGCCTCGGAAAGCATGTTAAACCGTTGATCCCGGCTGTCATTCGTGGATCTTTGACAGTCGTTATGGGTCGTCAGAAGCCCGAACGTCTGACAACCCGTCTTACCAAGGGGTATCGTATTACCGAGTTAATGGGTTGTGGAGGTCAGATAGGCAGTCGCTCCAAGTAAAATACTGGTCTTCAGCTGCATCCGGTTAGACTGGAAGCCGACCCAACATAGTTGGGAAAAGGCTAGGCAGATTGATTGAATTCGAATTATACGATATGAGAGTATATAAAAAATATTACGTCATCCAAGTAGCCAGTCTGTTGCCAGTTTTATCAAGCAAGCAAATAAAACTATTGTGACCGCACTTACCTACGCCTGCTACCCCGGGCACACCAGGCACGGTACCCACAGGCCCCACTCCCGCAGTAGCCGCGACGCCCGGACGAGGGAAGTTCTGGGCCCCTGGCCGTGCAGGGCCCGTAGTGCCACGGCCTTGGCTGCGAGAAAAAGGGATTGAGATTTAAGATTAAACATGGTGTCCCTTCAATTAACAGATAACCTTATAATAGGCCATATACCCCGTTCTAAAAAAATACAAAAAAATATATCCCAAGTACCTAAGATTTTTAGAAAAAAATACTATCCTTTTTTACATTCTTCTTAAGGAGGATGCGCTAAGGTAGTCCGCGAAAATCAAATTTTCTTACGTTTTTTGCAATTTGCAGGTCAGTGTCAGGTTGTATGTTTATTAAAATATGATTCGATAATACGGCTTTACAGAATTATAATCATTACTGTGTGTCCAAATAAACGTTTTTCTTTCTTTCTTTCTTTACTATCAGCAATACAACTCCATAAGTTAGAATTGACCTCAAACCTCATCATTTCATGAAATCGCTAGATTTGAGGTCAATTCTAACTTATGGAGTTGTATTGTGGATTCTAATGATTATAATTCTGTAAAGCCATGTTAGCTACGGCCGCGTCTCATATTTTAATCAACATACAACCTGACACTGACCTGCAAATTACAAAAAACGTAAGAAAATTTGAATTTCGCGGGCTACTTTAGCGCATCCTCCTTAACCACGAGCACAAATGAATGAATTCCATCGGTTATTTGTTGTTATAGAGGGTGTAATTTTAATCATCTTTATCCTCTTAAGGGGTCATTGTACTCATCATTATGAACAACTTTTACTATGGAACCAAACCTGAAATCGCGAAAACCCCTACATTTATATTCGCATATCTCGACAAAATGTACTGTACAACCGACTTTTTTTTTCGCGATTTCAGGTTTGGTCTCATAGTAAAAGTTTTTCATATTGATGAGTACAATTACCCCTTAAGAGGATAACGATGATTAAAATTACACCCTGTATATTGTACGTGGACTATGCCGACAGAGAGGCAGTAAATATTGTGACGAAAGAAAGAATGAAAGAAAGAAAACCGTTTATTTGGACACAGGTCGTGAAACACAAAAAAACAAATGAAAAAAAAAGTGAAAATAATATTAAAACAACAATAGTGTGTGCCTCACGGCTGCGCCAAAAAGGTTAATTTCAGCATTAATGCCAGACAGATGCTGCTTGACAGACTAGAAACTGCACAGTATTTTTTTCTAAAAAAAACTTGTATCTTAGGTAATACTTGGGATATATAATTGTTTTAGAACAGTTATAAGGTATATTACATGCTATTTCAAGGTTATCCATTAATTACGGGACAAGCTGTAGAAACTCTTGCGCATTTCAAATGATAATAATGATTTTATTCGAAAATCTCTGACCAAACACTTGAGTAAATTGTCTATTCCACATTCAAATCATTGTTTCCAAAAGGGTAGGTATCATCAATCATTGTTTGTGTGTAAAATGCGAATACAGAAGTCAGGTGCGTAGTACTCGCAACCGGCGTGCGATGTATGAACGTAAACGAAGCATAAGGAGCGTGTTAGCATCGTAGCAGGTGGCGTTCTATAATTTCTTCTGCCTCCCAAGGGAAGAAACGTGAGTTTATGTATTTATGTAGTTCAGGACTCACCCATAGACGTCGGCTTGTATGTCGGGCACAGGGGGAGGCGCCGGGCTCGGCGGTCGCTCCTTTAAACTGTAGCCGCGGAGCAACACCAGGTGTCGGGGATCCTGGGAAGAGCAGTTATTTTTAACCGACTTCTAAAAAAGGAGGAGGTTCTCAATTCGGATGTTTATATTTTTTTAACGAAAAACTCCAACAGTTACATGAAAGAGCCGTGACTCGGATAGAAAAGAAGCAATGTATCATCTGTTCAAAAAGTATCAGACGAAAATGTAAACCAATGGATCAGAAAAAAACTTTTACAAAAAAATACAACCGACTTCCAGAAACGGAAATCGGTGTCTGATTAAATATATTTTCGTTTTTGCCACCGACTTCCGAAATTAAAGTTATTTTTCACTTTGTAGTGTTGTTTTTGGAAGTCGGTTGTATTTTTTTGTAAAAAAGATTTTATTTTTCACTTTTTAGTGGTTCACATGTGCTTACCCCTTCACAGCGTACTGGCGTGATGTTATGTTATGAACTGGTGTGAACAACAAACAGACATGAGATTTCAGCAATCCCAGTCCATTTGCTATCATTTATTGAGGAGTTCCGTTGCCTATCTCAGAAGTTCTTCATCAGATCTTCACCAAATTGAAATGGGACCACTCCAAGAAAGTACTCTTCCAAAAACTATCCAAATCGCTTCAAGTGTGCCTATAAAATTGGAAGAGTTCTCTCTATTTCTCCAGGATCCCATCATCAGATCCTGACTTGATGATCATGGGACCACCTGGGAAGTATACCCTTTCAAACAAAAAAAAAATAATCCAAATCGGTCCAGCCATCTTCGAGTAATCGGGGAACATACATATAAAAATAAAAAAAAAAAAAAAAAAAAAAAGGTTCGGACGAAATGATAACCTCCTCCTTTTTGAAGTCGGTTAAAAAGTACCGTACCACTTACAAATTGAGTGCTTTGAATTTGAATTAAACTCGAAATTTGATAAATTGAAGTTAGCTGACGCGACCGACACTTGCTCGCCGCGGTCAGCACGCAGGCGGACTATTCTACAGACAGTTGTTACCTTAGCATAGTTCCTCTGCTGCGCCTGGTGCAGCTCCCCACCTGCGTGCTCGTACAGTGCGTGCAAGGCGGGCACGCGGCGTGCTGACGCGACCGACACTTGCACGCCGCGGTCAGCTAGCAGGCGGGCTGCTTGTTCTACGGTCGCTGGAGCACCTAGATCAATACAAGGTCAAACTAAATTAAATTGCAAAACTTCACAGATCTGATGGATAACTATTAGAGATGTACAGATTATCCGGGAAAGCTGACTTTCCGGCCATATTTGTAGTCGGCGACTCTTAGGCAAATAGCGCCAACTAGTCGGCTCATTACTTCATTGTTATTTACTTTGATTGAAGATTGAAATTAAATCGTAACCTCTATCGGAATAGGAACCTCTTCTATCTAGGAATAGGAACTCTTCCTTTGGTAGTCAATAAAAAAATCTGCCTAGACTTTTCCCAACTGTTGGGGTCGGCTTCCAGTCTAACCAGATGCAGCTGAGTACCAGTATTTTACATGGAGCGACTGCCTATCCTCCACAACCCTGGAACGGGTATTTATTTCCTTGGTAAGACTGTTTGTCCAGACTTTCGGGCTTCTGACGGACCCGTAACGACTGTCAAAGATCCACGAATGAGAGCCGAGACCAAACCCTTCAGTATGCAAATATGGTCACGCATTCAGGGACCAAGCCCGGCCAGCGTAGCTTAACCTGATGGAACAACCCGTGCGGCTGTTATTACTTAGCCACAAGCTCTTTTGATAGACAATAATTGAACTTAAATCAAGAAAAAATAGTAGTAATTTATCCGTCTACGAGTATTGTTTGTTCAAGACATCTATCCTCTATGCTTTGGTGTTGTAATGACCGGGGTTCCAAGTAACTGATTATTGAAAAAAGAACATAGATAGCTCAACAATTTAGCTCTCAATTTTAATGAATAAAGAAAATCCACATTGGTTGATAACAACCATACCAAAACCGTGGTTTGGCAGGGCAAAGTTTGGCAAGATGGAGACCTCTGTTTTAATACGGATGAGACTGGGTCATGTTTGTTCTCCAGCCCATCTTGCCAAACTTCATATCATCGACGACCCCATGTGCTTGTGTGGCACAGACGTAGGCGACCTAAACCACATTTTTTTCTCCTGTCCTTTATATGACCGTTCTTCTTTTCTTAGTAACCTCTTGTCCCTCAGTACTCCTTTTCCTACCTCAATAATTTCTTTACTTTGTACAAATAGCTTCCCTGTATATAAATGTATAGTCTCATTCATTATTTTAAATAATATTAAGTTGTAAATTTTCGTCATTGTAATTTGATCATTATCATTATTTTATCACCTCTATTATACTGATCCTATATATCCATCCTATCCTAAATCCCGTTTAAAAATCATTATAACATTTTCGTTTCCCTACCTTGACCTATGAACTAAACGTGACATTGGCTAAATGCACAAACCGTGCGAAGCCAAAAGAAAAAAAAAAAAAAAAAAAAAACAACCATACCAGAAAACTAAATAATTTTAACAACGGAAAATAAACTTAAAAAGTAAACAACATGCAGATAAAAAAAACAAAAGTAGGAATCTTGAACAGTGCATAAAGGAAATCTAGCTAGCTGAACTATTATTTCTTAAACCGGCGCCATGTCTCGAGACCAATCGGCCTCCTAAATGCCGTGGCGGCGAATATGTCGTTCTGAACTTCGCAATATATTATGCTGCCTTATCGATCGAAGCTGAACCTTAATCCACAATTATTATGTCTGGACGATAAGGGCGTTTCCGTAAGCTGAGGACAAAACGAGAACAGTCAGCCCTGCAAAACATCTCCAATCGTCCAACCTACACTTCGTTGAATAGACGCAAACACTTACCCCGTTTCACTTCCACTACTCGCACACAAATTCACAATATTGCACCAACGACAATACGTATTAACTAACGGTAGAATTTCCAAACAATACCTACTGGCTTTAATTTCCTGAAATTATGCAAATTAATTACGGAGCCACCGTTACTTTTCTGTCTTCACCAATTGACATCTCCCCGATAGGTATCATTAAAATCATTATGTTACTTCCACCGTCACTTCTCATTCTCAATCGTCCAACAATATGCTTATTATAACTCCTGTCCTGTGGCGAGCCTAGTAACGCCATCTAGCATTGGACTCGAGAAATAAATTATCGATCATTACAGTGCAAACCCCTAAAAAATCGTATTTAAGCAGGTTATAAAAAGCACATACCAGCCGGGACAAGTCCTCCACCATACGCAGAGTAAGGAGGAGAGCAGCACAATAGTAGAACGTGTATCGGTATATCAGTTCGGCCGAGTTCGTCGAAACAAGCAAGCGCCGCTGTGAGAGCTTCTGTGACACATGCTCGGCTTTCTGCGTGGCCACCAATGTACCTGTAATGTTTGAAGTAGATTATTAATTCGTCGAAGGACATGAACGAGCTACAATACTTAGAAGTTTTATTGTTATTACGTCTGGGGGCGTAGTGTCCCGCAACGTGTAACATAAATACGAATTACAAAAATATTTATTTCATCTCAAACATTGTGTCATATCTATATCTCAATCAATCTGCCTAGCCTTTTCCCAACTATGTTGGGGCCGGCTTCCAGTCTAACCGGATGCAGCTGAATACCAGTATTTTATATGGAGCGACTGCCTATCTGACCTCCACAACCCGGTCTGGGTAATACGATACCCCTTGGTAAGAAGACTGGTTGTCAGACTTTCGGGCTTCTGACGACCCGTAACGACTGTCAAAGATCCACGAACGACAGCCGGGACCAACGGCTTAACGTGCTTTCCGAGGCACGGTTAAAAATACATAATACTTTCAAATGTATTATTCAAATAAACTGCAGGTTTAATATCTCCTCAACTGAGTGATTCTGTGAATCCCTTTTTTTTGTATTATAGGTAATGTTATTTCAGTGACAGTTTTAATTCAAGTTAGGGAATAGTAGCAGGTAATTCATTTGTAGATTTTTTATACAGGGCTGTTTGGAAGCTGGGTGCAAAGCCTTAAGGGGGTGATAGTTGACACCATTTAGAGCATTTTGAGCTGTACGTCTTAGTTAAACGGAGTATGTTTTTTTTTTAACTGCAAAGTTTTAGTATTTTTGTTAAATAACCCAATTTCTGTTTTTTCAAGTTTTAAAAGTTTACTGCGATCTCAATTGTCCAGATTTAACATACCAGGTTTAACTGGGGCAGTGGTGCCGATTCTCTTGTACACCAAACTAAACTAACTAAACTATCACTAAAATTCCTTACTTTTGGCTATGAGAATCTTAGAGCTATTCTGCAAAAAAACACCTCTAAATTTAAAAACAATTTTGACACAACTAAATTCGAGTTTGACAATCGTGACTATGCGTGGTATAGTGCCCGTGGTATAATATGACCCGGTGGCTTTAATTGGAACTAACGAAATCACTATGAAGTGACAAGGCTTGTCATATTTTGTTCACAGAGCAGGGAGGGGGTAGCTTCAACGTGTTTCATATGGAATTTTTTTTTTGGTACCTACATGTAGAGGGTTAGGGGTTTATGGGCTACATAATGGGGGGCCAAATTTTCATTATTTTTGCGATAGGACACACCGTTTTCAAGATATAAGCAAAAGAAAAAAAAATACAGTATTGTTTTTGCACTTGAAGTCAAGGTTTTGGTGTGAATTTTAGTTCATGACAACTGATTTTATTCTACGCCTTTTTAATCGCGATTAAAAATAGTCTGATTTAGTTTCACAATTAAAATTTTAGATGAAAACAGTGAAATTCAGAATAGCAAAATTGCCATTTTCACTAAATTAATAATCCGGTACAATATTAGTGCTGTCAATAGTTAAGTTGTGTCACTTTAGTCAATTTCAGAATGGGAAATCGTCGTTTGACAGGAATAAACTATATTTTGGTGATTTTTAGTCTAGTTTAGAGGCATTTGTGACAAGAGAATCGGCACCATTGTTAGCAATTAACTGGCAGAAATAATAACCCAATTTAAAAAAAAAAAAAACTAAAAATAGCAGTTAAAAATAAAAAACCTTTTTCGTTTAAGACATTTATGGCTCAAAATGCCCTAAATGATGTCAACTATCACCCCCTTAAATCTTTGCACCCAACTTCCGAACATTTTCTTATTTTACTTTTCCTTATGCAACTTTACTGCTATCTATGTCATGAGCAATATTTTGCCCACCAAAAAAACAACTCCACTTACTGTATTTTATCAACGGTCTCCACAACCGTCTGAGGGCATGTGTAGGGCCCGAAGGTAGCAACAGGAATACCAGGATGGCAGTCAGCTGCTTTGTACGTAACTATGCTGTACACCGAGCCACTACCACCACCTTCTTCTAATGGTCCTCCATGGAAGTATCTGGAAACACAAACATTATCATGGATAGATAGATAGAATACTCTTTATTATGGTTGTACACCTTACATATTACTTTGGGATAGATAATGTATAAATGATATTTATTTCTGTAAATTGGTTACAATTAAAATGAAGTAAAATAAAAAATATAAAGTTTTTTATTAATATTTTGTTAAAAGAATTTTATTTTTTATAAACAAAACTTTTAAACATTAAAAATTACCCTGACAAGAAACACCGAAACAAACTCTGTTACACTGTCAAGAGCAAAGAACCACACAGATCAAATTAGACCTGTTGGTGTAGTCAGTGCATGCATTTTTCAGTAATCGTATGTTTAACTCAGAATTTATTATAAGGTAGCTAAATAGATAATGTATGGCATATCACATATGAAAGTGAGGGGAATGAAGCATGAGGGATTATGACTAACAATGTATGCAAATAAAGGTACTACATCCATAGTTTCTGGAGTCTGTGCCTAGAATATCTGTTATAATTTTATACATGAGCTTGATTTACATTGCCAGCGCTCAGAACATTTATTATTTTGAGTATATCTCGGCTTAGTTTTAGGATAGATCCTTCCGTAATCATCTTGAACAGCTCAAACTAGTCGTGATCTATACAGTCAAGGGCCTCAGGGACAAATACTAGGTAAATAAACGAATATACTTGCTCTAAAGTTGGGACTATGTAATTTGATTTCAATTCTCCTATATATGCGCCGTTAGCAGCCGTCGCCTCTATTACAAATATGACTTCAGCCTGTACAGGCGAGTCAGGAGCATTTACTACCATATTTATTTTATTATAAATAATACTTAATAAATAAGTATTAAAACCACAACACAAAACACAAATGACGTTTTGCTGCACAGACTATGTATATTTTTGCTGACCACAGACTACTTAGGGTGTTGCTAACCATTTTAACGTTTTATCGTTCCATTTACTCATTCAATTTATGTGGAGCATTAGCTAAAGCGCGCTATTCATAATAAATGAATCCATCAGCCTAGCCTTTTCCCAACTATGTTGGGGTTGACTTCAAGTCTAACCAGATACAGCTGAATACCAATATTTTGCATGGAGTGACTGACTATCTAATTCCCACAATTACCCAGTTACTGAATAACACGATACTCTTTGGTAAAACTGGTTGGTTTTCAGACTTTTGGGGTGCTGAACTACCCACAACGATTGTCAAAGACCTACAAATGACAGCCGGGACCAACGGCGAATCGTGCTATGTGCTTTCCGAGGGGTCTCGATATGTAATGGATGTTCACCCATCAACGAACCGACCGCGGCAAGCGTAGCTTAATCTTCGATCGACCCTTGCGGCTGTTATTTTAGCTTACTCTCACTTTTGTATTCTTTATTAGTGTGGACTTTTGAAAGATAATATGTCGGGGACTCGTCGGCAGCGAAACTTACGCAGCTGTACGCCAAGGTCTTTCGCTCGCTCTCGTATTCTCATTCACAATAACAGCTAAACCTCCCGACTAGAGTCTGACCAAAAAAAACTTTATGCTATGCTATCCAAGAAAAAGGCGGCTAAAAAAAACCAAGAGCGTCAACCCTGGCTACACGCTTGATGTTGGTCACAGAGTTTTCGTGAATGCCTTGTTACCTGACTGCGGTGAAGCCAAAAAAGGAGGGTTATGTTTTTGACCTGTAGGTATGTAAGTATGTCCGTTACATTATGACCTCCTGTAACCTAAACGCCTTGACCGATTTTGATGAATGATACGTCGTTAGATTCGTCTTTAGTGTGCGAGTGTCACTGGGTATATATTAAAATTATGAAAAATCAAGAATGGCGGATTTTTGGCGCCAAAATGTATGTATTAAAAAAAAACTCCCAAACCTATTAATGAGGTATCAAAACGATGGGTTTTAAAAGATGATTACAAAAATATATACAAATTATACAGAGTGTACCAAAACGGTGTAGTCACTTTTTTATGTTTACACTATGATCGGATCGAAATGGGAACCATGCATGGAGCAACGCATTGACGTATTCGTAGACAGAGATCTCTGTGTCTACCACAGTGTCTACGGAAGGACGTAAAACCTTGTAAAACAAAGTCTATGGAATGGAACCATGCACCATGCCATGCACTGAAAGGAACCATGAGACACTGTCATTTCCTAATTTATTCTCAATCTGTCATGTTTGTCATTGTCAGCTCAGTCAGCTGTTTGTCATTACAAAAATAACCTTATCTCCGTGTCTTGATCTTATCTTTTAACGAAAATATCTTATAATTTAGCTCATAGCCTACTAGTATTTCTATGGTGGACGCGTAAAAGACCACTGAACATTTTCAAATAGAATAATCGATAGTTATATCACCATGGAATTGGGTCTTCGCACCGTAAGAATTTTTAACCGGCTTTTGAGAAAACCATTTGGAATCACGTCTTATAGGAATGTTACGGGCTGTGCAGTTAAAGAAGAAGTTAACACGGAACTGCTGAACGGATTTAATCAAGATATAATAAATGGTAAGTCATTTCGACTTATTAAAGCCAAATAACATTAGACTGTCAAATTAGTTTGTGTGTTTTTTTTCACGAAAAAGAGTACCATCATCTCAGCTACCTAGTTAACTTGTGTGTTTGTAAAGGGGTTTGCTTGTGTGTGTGTATTGAGTTTCTGCAATCAATGGGCTTTTGAGGTCTATATAAGGCAGGCAGTCAGTCTTCTTTGTTGTGTTGATGGCACAACATTGTATTTGTTGGTTCAGAACTTTGCCACTTCAACATTAGTTTATATATGTTTAGGTAAATACATTATACATATAGGTATGTAGATAGGTCCTGTACTTAATCAATCAGGCAGAGCTCATCAGGATAGATAAGAGATGCTACTTAAGAAGTGAAGCAGCTTATCAGTTATGCCCATTTCACTTTATGTAACACTAGCTTTTACCTCGGCTTCGCCCGCGTGGAGGGCGAAATTTATCCCAAGGAACATACTATCATGATGAAACATATCCCATGTTCTAACCCAGGTCACGGTCTACCCATGTGCTAAATTTCATCCAAATCTATTCAGCCATTTTAGCGTGAAATTGTAACAAACAAACAAACTCACTTTCGCATTTATTGTATTAGGTAGGATATACCAGAAAATGAATAAAATTATTTGTACTCCATTTAAATATAATAGGACAGAATAAAATGTTCATGTCTTACCGTCCGTCTGTCACAGGGCTGTGATAGACGGACAGACGAAATGTATCTATTGAACACTTGATATTTTCACAGAGTGTGTCTACTATGGACACTATAACAACAAATAATAAAAATAAAATAAGTTAAAAATGAAAACCTTTAATTTTTAACTTTGTTTTATTTTATCATAAAATAAACATGGGTTTTTCTAAAGATTTAAAAAAAAAGTATGTGGTGGTAAATATTTTACAGTGCTAGGAACCCTTTGTGAGAGAGTCCGACTTGTACTTGGTTGCTTTTTTTTTAATCGCACCATTTTTCCAATTGGTCATAATTTTTTTTTCTTGGTTGCTGTCCTTCTATCTTTTCATACAGGGTGTGGTGTAAATAGTTGTCCAACGTTAAGAGGGGTTGATACACTGTATATTCAAATATCACATACTACAGTTTGAACTTGCCAATAAACCATTTTTTTCATTGATCTCAGAATAAAATATTTTTATATTATTTTATGAAAAATTTACACCTTGCTTTACAAATTTGGCTGTATTTTCTATAAATGACTGGTGTGATTTCCACCCTGTATAGTATAATTTTTGCGATGTCATGATGACGTAATATTGTAGTGTATCACTGCTTCATTTTGATAAGAATGCTGCAATGTTATCAGATAGACATCTGTTCCCCTTTTACTCAAGTAGTAATAGTCTAACCCCCTAATTCATAAAAAAAGGAAAACATTCTACAAATCTATTTTAGTTAAAATATATTTTGTCTTTCAAACTCAATCATAATTCAAAAGAAATTGACAAAAAAATACTATTTTAACTAAACTAGGTTTGTAGAGCGTTTTAGTTTTTTTTTTATGAATAAGGGAGTATTTATTTATTTTTTATTTATTTATCAAGAACAATTTATATTGTGTGTGATACATTACATACTTCATTAACTTAATTTAATATTAATATAAATTCTAAAAGTGAACATGCAGCAATAATAAAACATACATTAAAAAAAAAACAACATAATTATTAAAAACAATAATAATAGATTTTTTTTTTTTTTTTTAAATAGAAAATTAAATCATATTAAATTACAGTTCTTCTATTGAGTATAAGTTCTTATCCAACAGAAATGCTTTGAGCTTAGCTTTAAAAGAGCTAGTATATAACAAAATTTTCAAATCTGCTGGCAGTCTATTAAATATTTGAACAGCTTGGTATTGAGGGCTATGCTTGACAATGTTGAAATTAGGTTTAATTTTATTATTGAAATCTTTTCTACGAGTTTTTTCCCTGGCTATTCTTTCTTCCCCAGATTCGTATTCATGGACATATTTTTTAAAATTAACTAACAACACAAGTATGTATAAGCTGGGCAATGTTAGTATATTTAGACGCTGAAAATGAGATCGACAGCTTTCTCTTTGCGTGATTCTGACAATTGTACGTATTGCTCTTTTTTGGAGAATGAAGGCTCGCTGAGAATTATATCCGTAGCTTTTCCCCCAGAACTGTATACTGTATCGAAGTCTGGATTCGACTAGAGCATAATAAACCATCTTTAACTGACCCGTATTTATTTCGTCTCTCAATGTCCTCAACGCATAACACGCAGATGATATAGTGGAGTCTATGTGTGCTAGTTCTTTTTTCCAGTTGAGGAATTCATCCAAATGTATACCAAGAAATTTGACGTCTCTCACTAACTCTATCTTTTCATTGTTAAGGGTTATATCCATATTATCTTTATTACCTGCAGTAGTTCGAAACAACATGATGTTCGTTTTCTTAATATTTATTATTAATCTATTTGTATTGAACCAAAACTGAAATGCTGACAACGTAGTATTCACCTTGTCTGTCAGGTCACTAATACTTTTCGCCGCTACTACAGCATTTGTGTCATCGGCAAAGACCACAAGATTAATTTCTGGAATGATTTTTTTTATATAATTGATCAGATCGTTAGTAAAAATAATAAACAGAATGGGACCTAATATGGAACCCTGCGGAACGCCAGTGGTAATATTAATCATGGATGATTGGTATGTTTTCCGTTGTCCATCCTGTTCTATAGTGCTGGTTTCTACATACATTTTCCTGTTTCTTAAATACGATGTAAATAATTGCAGGGCTACTCCTCTGACACCATAATAATTTAATTTAGTAATAAGTAGATTGTGATCAATCGTATCAAATGCGGAAGATAAATCTAGAAAAATCCCTGCTACCTTTAATTTATGGTTTATTTTGCTAATCACATCATCTAAAAGTTTACAAATGGCGTCTCCAGTGCCAATTCCTTTTTGGTAACCGAACTGTCTCTCATGTAGAACTTTATTTAAATGAAGATGAGTCAATAGCCGAGATTTTAATATTTTTTCAAAAATTTTTGAAAGTGTGGGTAGAATAGAAATTGGTCTGTAATTTTTAGGGTCCGTTTTTGAACCCTTTTTATAAACTGGCACAACCTTTGCAATTTTTAATTGTTCCGGAAAAATACCTTGCTCAAGACAGTTGTTAAAGAATGTAGATAGTGGCCCAGCCAATATGTTTGTGTGCTCTTTAAGAACAGCAATAGGGATTTCATCATATCCACTGGAGTGCTTATTAGTCATAGTTTTAATTATTTGTGTTATTTCTTTGGGTGTAGTAGGCGTGAGTGACATATCATTTATAACCCTTTCGCAACTTTGTTGAAGAAGCAATAGAGCTTCCTCCGTCTTAGTTTCAGCTGAATCACAATTAAGATTGAACTGCTTTGCTAATCTGTTTGCTACGGCAGTTGGTGAGTCAATAATTTGATCGTCAAGTTTTAGTAAAAGTGGTTCCTGTTGCACTTTTTTTACTCTGTTTGTGCGGTTATTAATTACTTTCCAAACTTCTTTACTTACATTTTTAGACTTATCGATTTTCTCTGCGACGGCAATTTTTTTGGCTGTTGTCATGACCCTTCTATATATGCGAATATATTTATTTTTATAATTTAGAACACTTTCATGAACATGATTACCAGTATTAGTGCATAAAACTCTTTTCATTTTACTAGACGTTTTTACTCCTTTAGTTACCCACTTTAACTGTGATCCCCTTTTCAAATTAATTTTTATTTCCCGTTTTTTGTAACTTTTCCGAAAAGTATTATTAAAATTTCTCAAAAATGAATTTATTCCCATTGAACTCCAATTTTGATGCAAAAGTCTGTTCTTGTAAGATAAATTATTTCTACGATTAAAGATTCTTTTATTAATTACTAAAAATTGATTATTTCTATGTTCTAATATATTTTCTAGTAAAAATTCACCCAATTGTGCTCCATGTCCGTCTCCTAAACCATTGTGGTCAATTACACTTCTTAAAACCTGTTCTTCTTGTAGATTCGTAATCATATTGTCTAAGCAAGAATACGAGTTGTTACGAACAAAAGTGGGGCTATCAAAAAGACATCTAAAATTATAACATGCCAGCAGACTCAAAAACTCAGTACGTTTTTTGTTTTCCAGAAGCAAATTGACATTATAATCTCCGCAAATAATGCATTTCTTATTGAGCAAAAATCCGAGCAATAGTTCCATTTTCCTCATAAAGACATCAAAGTTCTTATCATTAGGATTTCGATACACACAACATACATACACTCCAATTTTGACATCTTTTATGCAGCATACCTCAAAACTCTCTACAGCGTACAATCTATCAATTGCTATTACATTCTCTACTTTCCTATCTGCTTGAGCTAAAATTAAGCTTCCTCCTCTCTTTTTCTTATTTCGTGTATTATAAGAAACTAAATTGTAACCATCCAAGCTAAAAGAAGTTACTGACACGCTACTTAAGAAATGCTCAGTTAAGCAAAGGTAGTCTACCTTTTTCGCAAGTGTTTGTATATAGGCTTCTAATTCGTTTATCTTATTAGAAATACCACATACATTCTGATGAAAGATTATTAAATTCGTACAAATCATTGGGACAGTATTAACATTGTTACTACATTTTACAGATGTATCTTTGTTGTTGCTATTCACGAAAAAAATCTTGTTGTAGAGTTAAGTCGTTTGTTTTCATCGCCGTATCAAAATCATCAGTCTGAACACCAACATTTTTGTAATTTTTTGTAGGCTGTTGACTACTCCGACTAACTAGATTTTCAGTATAAGTTTGATAATTATATTTATAATTTATATGTAGAATCTGTCTATGTATTAATCTACAAGCATGCAACTTATTTACGTGAGGCATGTAAACATCAGTATGTAACGATAGAAATGTAGAATTTAGACAATTACCGCACACAAATTTTAGTAGTTTATTTACACTATTTACATTCAGAAAGTTGTGCTTGTAAATTTGACCTACCAAAACATTAGTCAATTTTAACTGACATAATGTATAATATAAATAAGTTTGAATACTCATAGGGTTGTTGTCATTTGAGCCAGCTAATATTATAACAAAATCGGTTTTACTAAAGTCTTTACACATACTTGCACATGATTTCAAAACCTCCTCAATAGTTGCATCCTGCTTGATAAATGACGTCACGATGAACTTTGACCCCAGATAGTCCTGCAGGATTTTACGAACACCATATCCAGCCTGATCAGCGAAGATCACGACTCTTTGAGTAGCTTCTTTTTGCGAATGAGTTTGTGAGATTTTGATCGACTGCTGGTTTATAGCAGGAGTACATTCAATATTAGACTCTGTTTTCAATGTGGGAATATACTCATCAACATATTGTGAATCACGGTTTGAGATGACCGGGAGTGTGAATGAGTTACAGATGACATCTTTCGGCGACTTTGCCTCCATGTTTCCCTCAGTAATAATATATCAGTATGACTAGGTTAGTGTACTTTCTTCCATGGAAAAGTGATACTCATGGGGTCTAAGTAGAACGCCTCATGCTTTAATACTTACATAGTTCTTTGTCTTCATCTACAGTTCTATATCATATTAAATTCTTCAGGATAAGAAGGTCTGATTTAATTTATCTAAATAACATTTACCAATTTACCAGTTTTCTGTGTTATGTACGTATTATGTCAATGTTAAAATTGTTATCTATAAATTCTTATCATAGGTACCTACTTCAAAAATAAATGTTTTTGTAATAATATCTGATAGAAATGACAAGATATTAAACATTGACGCAAAATATGATAAAAGTTTTCATATATACATAACATTCACTAGCAGTTATTTAACAATTTCTGTAGGATCATTGACTTTCATATCTTTTTAATATTGTCTGTCCTATCTTTAGTACCTGGTCGACCGAGCTCTGCTCAGGTAAATAAAGAAAATTAATTTTACCAGATATGAGACCTAGCTAGATCGATTTTTCGCCCCCGTTAAACCATATACAAAAACTACATATCCACGGAGTCTTTACTTACATTCATAGAATAATCCCTATTATCATTACACTACCCATCTCATACTATAATTGATCACTCATTTATCTATTCAAGCCTGGTCCCTGCATACTCACTCACTCTCACTTGCCCCCTTAGAGGTACACACACACCCCCATACTCACCACTCATACTCTTACACTACACATACTTTCTCTCTCACGCACACACTCACACACATTACACACCGGCACATAAATAAATATGTGACTTGGCCTCCCTCGCGCTAAACACTCTGGCTGCAGCTATACCTTTATGATAAACTGCCCTGTATGGCCTAACACTGTCTCCTAAGATACAGGACTACCTAGTTTAGGAGACAGGGTTACATAATCTGTGTAGATTTTTGTAGATATCTGTGTTTTGTTGTTTTGTACATCTGCTTTTGTGTACCTATTATGAATCTTGTGTGTGTAATAAATATTATTCTTATTCTTATTATTCTATTCTTATTCATATAGGTACACTAGGATATTTTTTTTCAGCAGTGCGCAATTTTCACAGTGTGTTCTACCCATGAATATGAACAACTTTCACTATGGGACTAACTTTGAAATCGCGAAAAAAAAATCTGCTGTTCAGTACATTTTTTTTTACGATTTCTGGTTTGGTCCACAGTATATTCATGGGTAGAACACTCTGTGAAAATTTGCGCAATTTTTAAAAACTTATCCTGTATTGCAAGTTTCATTGTACGAGTAGGTAATGGTTAGAGCTGTTTTCGAGAATGTGATTACAAATATAATAAGGTATATATACACAAATATTGCTCATTTGATAAGCTGTCTATCTACACATAACATCACACCTGTACTCCCCTAGGGTTACGCAGAGAAGCACATTATAGTGCACCCACATTTCGCCAGTTATTTTTAAGTCCCGAAATGTTTTAACAACAACAGTGAGAATGAACTATTTTATTTATATTTTTTATATTTTTCCTCTTTGTAAGTCATTGTTTTAATTTATTATTAACGATTTTATAATTATCTTTTTGTAATAGTTGTCTTAGTGCGACTAATTTTTTTACGACTATTTTTTGTACGCCATGATTGGCAAAACATGTAGCTACCTCTTATTATTTTTAAGACCTGTATAATTCTGCACTCATGTTTTACAAAATAAATATCTTGTATTGAAATAAGGTAAAGATTTCTGGCTAGCATAATAATAAATAACCCTTCCTTTTAGCTACGCCATAGTCAGGTAACAAAAACTTGGTCTTATTAGGCCATAAACAGCTTGGTTTTTTTTTTATGTTTTCAAAGATAATTCTAATAAATAAACAACCTTATTGGCTTTATGTTTGAGCCGTTTGGGGTTGAAACACTAGGGCCGTGGGCTCCGAGTGCTCATCGAGTATTTCGGGACATCGCCAAGCGTTTGGTCAACTCTTTACGTGACCCGAGGGCTGGCCTGGGTACTTTTCCCACTGACAGCGATGCGAACGAATTTTTTGATGCCCAAAGAGCTTTCCCCCTTTATATTATATACTTGTACATAATATTTATATTTTAGTGTATGGCCTGTTTCACCACTTACGATTAAGTTCTTATTAACTTGGCAGATAATTTCATACAAATTCTGTTCCATTTTTGAATTTATTCGGTGTGTTGTGGCTATTCGGACATTAGACTAATATCGTATTAAAGATTTGTTTAAGTATATGAAAGAAGAAAACAATAAATAAACTCTGTAATGTTTCCTTATCAGGTGGAGTGGTGCCAGTATTCCGCAGAGCACTGTTGTTCCCGACGCGGGTGGCGTTACAAGATGAGTTTGGTATCTACACGTACGCTGGCCTGTACCAAGCAGCCTCCGTGCTCTCGCAGGAGATAGCTGCACAGTTGGGTATGAAAACTACCAATTATTTATTTGTTTTTTGAATGAAGTAGTTCACTAGTAGAAATTGTCACTTAACTAACTCGAACCTTCCTCAGAATGACGAAAAAATTTACAAAATCGGCGGTATAGTTTCGAATTATTTAGATATAACTCGAATTTCAAATAATAGACTCCGTAAGTCGAAGGTAGTAAAATATAAAGACGTCTTACTTCGAATTAATAGCAATAAAATCTATAAGGAATGTTTGGTTTGGTGCTTTTGTTCTATTGCGTCTTGAAACTTGAGACCATACCAGATGACCCTATACAGCGTAAGGGACTTCGTCCCAAGCGGGATCTTTCGACACCTCCCGACTTTTTTGTTATCCTACATTGTGACTCACTGCTGGGCAAAGGCCTTCCCTAATTTTTTCTTCCAAACCTCTCTATTTTGTGCGATCTCTGGCGATGTTGGCCGCGCAGACATGATCAGATCGTCACATTTATTATTATCATTCGTCAATTTTAGGTTATTCAGATGAAATACCTCATCTTACAGTCTGGCTGTCGAGATAATGCGTTCCTAACACCTGTCACGTTGGACAATTTCTAGTAGTAATAAGGATCAAATTCGCAAAACCATATTCGTTAGTATGAAACTGGCAGGTGTCAAGAACGCATCCGGACTGTACCTTATTTTGTGTATGGGTGGGAAATGAATCCTTTAATCCAGCAAAACTCCTCAGGAAAGACCATTTATGCCATAGTTCATGTCCAGATAAACGCGCGTAAAACGCTTGTTTTACGCTCGAAGCCGATAAATTAGAAGCCAATAAATTTCGCCCATTTTACTCTCGTGTCATGCACAAATTCAATACCTGCTTTGGATGCATTGAGTGTAGATAGAACGCGCGTAAAATGACGTTTATACGCCATATCTAATCAAGTTCTGATGTTGTTGTTTACCATCAACTAATCATCAACTACTGTACATTTCAGTCGGCGAGTCGGAGAAGACGATTGCCTACATGTGCAGCAATGACGCGTCACATATTATAGTGCAGTGGGCAATATGGATGACGGGCAATATTGGTAAGTCAAAAAGTACATAGTTCAATACTTTTGTGTACAAAATGTCTCGGAATTAACGCAAAACCTCTTAAGGGGTCATTGTACTCATCATTATGAACAACTTTTACTCTGGGACCAAAACTGAAATTGCGAAAATAAATTTGCTGTTTCCTACATGTTGACGAGTTTTGCGAACATAAATGTAGGGAACAGCTCATTCTTTTGGCTTGGGAGCAGTGGTGGCCCAGTGGTAACGGCCCTGACTTACGAGTTGTCGGTTGTGTGTTCGAACCCAGGCAGGCGCATTACTTTGTGTAATTTGTTTCATCTCTGCTGCTCTCAAAACTGTGAAGGAAAACATCGTGAGAAAACGGCATGTCCTAGAATCGAAAATTCGAAGACATTGACAACTACCAACCCGCACTGTGGCCGCGTGGTGGATTACGGCCAGCTCCCTCTCACAGAGAGGAGGCCTGTGTCCCAACAGTGGGAACATAATAGGCTGCATTATGGTTATGGTGCCCCCCGCCTCGCCGCGCATTCCTAAGGCGCGGTACGGCGGTCTCGGTCAAACTATAATACACGTATAACATTACGAATTTCATATCGAATAGTTACGTGCCAATTTAAAAGGTGAGTAAAAGTAACAATGTCAGCCAATTTTTACTGCCAACTCAAACTCAAACTCAAAGCATTTATTTCAATTAAACCAATTACAGGCACTTTTGAATTGTCAAGGGGTCGGTCAGTCAGAAAGATGAAACTAGGCGCCCATTCCAAAGCATAGTAGGTACCTATGGAGAAGAACGGGCAAGAAACACCACGGACACTCTTTTAAATCAAGATATGGTTACAAAATAATGGTTACATCATTCATGTTGAAATTTTACATGTGAGAACGATGCAGAACGTTAAAAGCGTCCTTAAAAAAAAAAACAATTCAAATATTTAAATTAAATTAAAATAAGCCGTGGCCGCTAAGGTATGCCCAGCCTTCACTGACAGCGCTTGTTCTCGAACCTGACGCATGGATTAGCTAAATGATCCAACACGCGCCACCATCAGCGAGACATTAGACAACCGTTAAAAGCTACGGTTTCCTAGAAGAGCGGTGGCCGTCACATAGCGTTTTTTAACCGACATCAAAAAAGAAGGTTCCGTATTATGTAGTATGTTTGTATGTTCGCGATTTTCTCAAAAACTAATGAACCAATTTTGATGATTCTTTCACTAACGTTATCTACATACTTTCAAGAAGGTTTAAGTCTACTAAAAATGGAAAAAAATACTTTAAAAAAAGTAAAAACCGAGCCGTAAATTCAAGCCCCGCTGGTTTCGGTCAAACTATAATACACGTATAACATTACGAATGTCATATCGAATAGTTACGTGCCAATTTAAAAGTTGAGTAAAAGTAACAATGTCAGCCAATTTTTGTTGCCAACCGTTAAAAGCTACGGTTTCCTAGAAGAGCGGTGCCCGTCACATAGCGTTTTTTAACCGACTTCAAAAAAGAAGGTTCTGTATTATGTAGTATTTTTGTATGTCCGCGATTTTCTCAAAAACTAATGAACCAATTTTGATGATTCTTTCACTAACGTTATCTACATACTTTCAAGAAGGTTTAAGTCAACTAAAAATGGAAAAAAATACTTTAAAAAAAGTAAAAACCGAGCCGTAAATTCAAGCCCCGCTGTCATCATTTTCATAACAGCCGTCACTGTGATTATATGGCGATGGTGACCGCCGCTCTTCTAGGAAACCGTACTTCGCACCTAACCTTATTGGAGGCAAATACAAGTACCTACAGACGTGTTTTGTATTTATTGCGAAATAGGAATATTGATTAAAAAGTATTTAGCTTCAGCTGCATCAAATTAGCACATCTTTGCATTAATTAGAAAGGTCTGATAGGTCTAGTTAAGAAGTTTAAATGCATTCCTTTATTTTTACAATACATTTTGTCTGATTTTATTTATAACACAGTCTTTGAGGCTTTGGTAAATTCGTGTCAAAATGTAATGGAAAATCTCTTAACAATGAAGTGTTAAAACCATTTACGTGAACTACAAATTATCGACAATAAGTTTATTTTCACTGGGTTCGTGTTAGAAGTAATGCATATGTCGCAGCCAACTGGTTTAACCAGCCATTTAGTCAACCGCCTAGCCTTTTCACTAAACGGTTCAGTTGAACTAGCGGCCTGAAAGATATTCAGCCATTAACAGCAAGACAAATTACTTGCCTAGCCCAGACATTAAAATTTATTTCCATTTTCTGCCACCTGGCGCTGAAATACAAGTCACAATATTTCTGTTGTTTCTCACAGTTTAAATGCGTTTACGCAAAACCGAATCGGGGCACCCGGACTCCACGTAGTCTTTTGGCTGCTGCCCCTAGAGTGTATATAAAAATCCGGAGGCGCGAAGGGAGCGAAGCCCCAGCGCTCTGTAAGTGCAACCCTCTGCTCACCTCCGCAGCTCCGGGTTGCTGGTCGCCTCCGGCCACCAGCCTCAGCCGCTACGGCTCCTCGCACGGGTGCCTATCCTTTGTTACGTAAGGGCGAAGGGGTTGCGCTTCCGGCAGCGCCGAAGACGTTGCAGAAGCAGATGTCCCTATTGTATAAATGGCCTAAGCATCAGCCAGCCAGTTCATTAAATGTTGCGTCAATCACTATTCCCTGCAACATCGTTTCATTACCTACCGCTACCTTCTGACCACAACAGACGTATTGGCTGAATATCATTCAGGAACGCCGTCAGTTGGGACTGGTCGTTTCTTAACTGCCATGGCATATTTTTAATTTTAATATTTAATTTAGTTGTTTTAGTTTTTATCTTTTTATTACGGACGCTTTTTAACGTGCACGTCTTTCTACATTGTTCTCACATGTATATTTTCAACATGAATGATGTAACCAATATTTTGTAAAATATTATGATTTAAAAGAGTGTCCGTGGAGTTTCTTGCCCGTTCTTCTCCATAGGGATCTACTACGCTTTGGAATGGGCAACTAGCTTCATCTTTCTGACTGACCGACCCATTGACAATTCAAAAGTGCCTGTAATTGGTTTATTTGAAATAAATGCTTTGAGTTTGAGTTTGAACGGCGCCGTTTAGTGAAAAGGCTAGGCGGTTGACCAAACGGCTAATTAAACCAGTTGGCTGCGACACATAGTACATCATTATAATGTATTAATATAGCCCGTTACATACAGCCACAGTATAACATAAGGCCCCAATGACTGATGTGTCATAAATAACATAACATTACGCCTTGTTTCCCCGAAGGGTTAACCAGAGGTGTATCTATAGTACACCCACATTTTGTCAGTTATGTTTAAGTCCTATGTAAGGAAGGGGGTTGGGGGGGGGGGGGTGTTAATTTTTGGTCAATTAATTCATCACAGATACCAGGAAACGAAACTTACGGCTAATTTTAATACTTACATAGGTACATACATAAACTCACGCCAGCTACAATCCTGACGTACTTATAGTATAGTTAAAATCTCGCTGCAGACTTGGTCATAAATCATAATCGGAGTAGGGATGTGCGCTAGTTGCGCGCGCTCAAGGCCATTATCGATAACAGAATCATTAAGGTTATAAGGCCTCCATTGAAAATTGGCAAAATGTGTGGAACATGCAGAATTGCTGCAAGATGAAGACTTACGAAAAGCACATTTATGCGAAGAGTTCATCATTCATGTGGATGATGATGACGATGACAGACGAAGAATTTTAATTTTCTATTTTTAGTTTTATATATACGTTCTTTTGTTTATGTATTTAATATGCTTTGTACTAAATTTGGTCACCCATTTATAAATTTATAAAACTATCGATATCACTCATCGACTGCAGTAATGCAAAGGACTACGTGTGGGCGTGGCCTGCCCATAAGGCCCGTGAGTGGGAAAGAGAGCGAAACACTCGAATGATTTATGACCGAGTCTGCAGCGAGATTTTAAATACACTATAATAATTTTGCTGTTGGTACTTTTTGTAACTGGAAATACTTTTCCACTGTATAAATACTATTTTTAATGCCAAAAACAAAATAGGGATGATGACTAAATTTTTTTTTGTCCGTCTTGTAGATTATTAAAAAATATTGGACACGTATTTTTTTTCTTTTTTTACGTAATCAAAAGATTACGTCGACACATTGAGTTAAAATTTGGCATGACGCCTTGTTAGATTTTATAGTTTGATGGTTTGCTACACACATAAGCATATCATTAATCGGCACAGTCGGGTGGCAAAATCGCATATAAAATATTATATGTGGATGAATGTTCGGGGAAAATAGGCTTCGCTAGGCCGAATCGACAATTTATTGGCCGGCTTATTTGTGTAGCAACCCTGACGCAACGGGCTCCCCAACTTTAATGCGTTTTATCTACTTAAGTAATTTATTTATTAGTATGACAAAGCAAAAAATACGTGTCTAATTTTTTTTTTATCTGACTATTTTTTTTTTTTTTTTACCCGGGCATCATCCCTACTGTAAGCCAATATTGAATGTATAGCATATACATTCAACATTGGCTTCCAATAGTTCGATTGTTCTTTATTAAACAAATAAATTCATATACATACTTGTATTTTCTCTTACAGCGGTCCCCTTAACCCCTCTCCATCCACCAGAGATGCTCCAATACTTCCTCTCAGACAGTTCTGCCAGCCTGGTAGTTTGTACCCAAGAGTACGAGAAAGTTATTCGACCAGTCACGTTAGAGATGGGCAAACCACTAATGATAACAGGCAAGGATAACGTGATAACGGCTCAGCTGTACCAGCCCAATACTGCGTTTTTGAAGCCTAAAGCTGAGGATAATTTGGCTGATGTTGGAAGGAGCAACGCTTGGTACGGGCAAAACGAGGCGCTTATTATTTATACTAGTGGTGAGTTTTTTTTATTATATATAATCTTTGACATTTCTCAGGCCCCGGACCTTTGGAAGGCGCACGAGGGGGCGACGCTAACTCGCAGAGGCCCGTTTGACGTTTCTAATTAAATGACGCACCAACCGACTATTATATCTGTAGTGCAAGTGCATCTATGTACAAACCTCGGTTGGGTCTTGGTATTGCAAGATATGGAAACAAAGATTTTAGACTATGGGTTTGGGTGGCTAAAATAGACTGGTTGCCTAGAAATATGGAAAGACTACGGCCCTTGCCTGACCAATGTTTTAAGGTGAGCGTCCGCGGGTCCGCGCCGGCCGTAACGCACGCACGCACGCAACGGATTTCGGTTTGCTTTGAATGAATTCATATAGCACTGCGTCCACTACCGGTACCGCCCGCATTTTCATTTTTTCATACAAACAAACCAAAATTCGTTCCGTGCCGTGCATGCGTTGCAGCTGGCGCGGACCAGTGGACGCTCTATGTATGTTACCGGCCAAACATGATTTCAGCCCAAACCGGTTTATCCCACGTGTGATATGTCGCAGCCAACTAGCTTAATTAGCCGTTTAGTTAACAGCCTAGCCTTTGGAACTAGCGCTCGCCTGCCGGTGCCGTGGCACCACTCGCTCCGCTCGCTCGACTCGCGCGTGGTTGATCACAGTGCTAACGTAACCTAACCCATTTGGTCGGGGTGCCCCGGCTTAATAAACCGGTTTGGCCTGAAGTCGGGTTTGGCCGGTAAAATGGCAGAGGGCGACTTGCACACTCAATAATGGGCTCCCGAAAACTGTTGTTAATGTTTATGATGTCGCGCCTGGCGCCGCCCATCAGTTATTGGGCCGTGGGACCGCGGCTTATGATGGCACCACAATTGTTCATCATTGTGTTTATAAACGGCGGTATTTTGCTATTTTATTACATAAAAGCCAAGATAGTTGTTGGTTTTTCTCTCAGAATAAGTACCTGATATCACCTGGATTTAGAAATTAAATCTGGGTCATGGGTTTTCTTAAAAACAAGCACTCAAAATCTTATCTGTAAAAGGAAAGCCGCTACCCGTTCACTGTTGAGTTTAGACCTCATCATAGAGTTCTAAAATGGTTACAAATATTAATTTTATTCGCCATTTTGAAAACGGGCTGGAGATCGCAATACGTCATGAGAAGCGAAGAAATAATGCCACACAACGTTAAAATAGTCTCAGTAAACTCTGGTAAAGAAGTAAAACACTACCCTCTTATTTCTAGGTACAACAAGTAAACCAAAAGGCGTAATATGGACCCACAGCATGCTACAGACTCAGATATCGTGCCTGCACTCCGCGTGGCAGTACTCTGCAAACGACGTAGTTCTACACACATTACCGCTGCATCACATTCACGGGCAGCTCAACTCTATGCTAGCGTCGCTTGCTGCGGGTGCAAGGTACTGTGTCTGTTAAAAAAAATCGGCCAAGTGCGTGTCGGACCATCCCAGTGAAGGGTTCCGTAGTTGGAATTAATATGTATTGGTTTTATCGACCACAAAAATAAGTTTGTATTTCATAGTAATTCTCACGGAAACTGTTACAAAGTTATTCTGCGATTGTAACCGAAAACATCCCATTTCTCATAAACTATTATTATATTATTCACTTAATTAAAAAAGTTATTATTAGAAACATCATCACCTTTTTAATTAAGGGAATTTAGTTGGTGGAAATGAATTAATGAATGGATCGCCTCTGCACGAGGGATCTCTAAGCGATGTGATGCTGCAGCTAGGATCGCCTCTGCACGAGGGATCTCTAAGCGATGTGATGCTGCAGCTAGGATCGCCTCTGCACGAGGGATCTCTAAGCGATGTGATGCTGCAGCTAGGATCGCCTCTGCACGAGGGATCTCTAAGCGATGTGATGCTGCAGCTAGGATCGCCTCTGCTCGAGGGATCTCTAAGCGATGTGTTGCTGCAGCTAGGATCGCCTCTGCACGAGGGATCTCTAAGCGATGTGTTGCTGCAGCTAGGATCGCCTCTGCACGAGGGATCTCTAAGCGATGTGATGCTGCAGCTAGGATCGCCTCTGCACGAGGGATCTCTAAGCGATGTGATGCTGCAGCTAGGATCGCCTCTGCACGAGGGATCTCTAAGCGATGTGATGCTGCAGCTAGGATCGCCTCTGCACGAGGGATCTCTATGCGATGTGATGCTGCAGCTAGGATCGCCTCTGCTCGAGGGATCTCTAAGCGATGTGATGCTGCAGCTAGGATCGCCTCTGCTCGAGGGATCTCTAAGCGATGTGATGCTGCAGCTAGGATCGCCTCTGCTCGAGGGATCTCTAAGCGATGTGATGCTGCAGCTAGGATCGCCTCTGCTCGAGGGATCTCTATGCGATGTGATGCTGCAGCTAGGATCGCCTCTGCACGAGGGATCTCTAAGCGATGTGATGCTGCAGCTAGGATCGCCTCTGCACGAGGGATCTCTATGCGATGTGATGCTGCAGCTAGGATCGCCTGTGCACGAGGGATCTCTAAGCGATGTGATGCTGCAGCTAGGATCGCCTCTGCTCGAGGGATCTCTAAGCGATGTGATGCTGCAGCTAGGATCGCCTCTGCACGAGGGATCTCTAAGCGATGTGATGCTGCAGCTAGGATCGCCTCTGCACGAGGGATCTCTAAGCGATGTGATGCTGCAGCTAGGATCGCCTGTGCACGAGGGATCTCTAAGCGATGTGATGCTGCAGCTAGGATCGCCTCTGCTCGAGGGATCTCTAAGCGATGTGATGCTGCAGCTAGGATCGCCTCTGCTCGAGGGATCTCTAAGCGATGTGATGCTGCAGCTAGGATCGCCTCTGCTCGAGGGATCTCTAAGCGATGTGATGCTGCAGCTAGGATCGCCTCTGCTTGAGGGATCTCTATGCGATGTGATGCTGCAGCTAGGATCGCCTCTGCACGAGGGATCTCTAAGCGATGTGATGCTGCAGCTAGGATCGCCTGTGCACGAGGGATCTCTAAGCGATGTGATGCTGCAGCTAGGATCGCCTCTGCTCGAGGGATCTCTAAGCGATGTGATGCTGCAGCTAGGATCGCCTCTGCTCGAGGGATCTCTAAGCGATGTGATGCTGCAGCTAGGATCGCCTCTGCTCGAGGGATCTCTAAGCGATGTGATGCTGCAGCTAGGATCGCCTCTGCTTGAGGGATCTCTATGCGATGTGATGCTGCAGCTAGGATCGCCTCTGCTCGAGGGATCTCTAAGCGATGTGATGCTGCAGCTAGGATCGCCTCTGCTCGAGGGATCTCTAAGCGATGTGATGCTGCAGCTAGGATCGCCTCTGCTCGAGGGATCTCTAAGCGATGTGATGCTGCAGCTAGGATCGCCTCTGCTCGAGGGATCTCTAAGCGATGTGATGCTGCAGCTAGGATCGCCTCTGCTCGAGGGATCTCTAAGCGATGTGATGCTGCAGCTAGGATCGCCTCTGCTTGAGGGATCTCTATGCGATGTGATGCTGCAGCTAGGATCGCCTCTGCACGAGGGATCTCTTTAACTTGTATAGTTTTAAAAGTATACACCATAACAACATTGACTGCACGTGTAAACAAAATGTACGCACCTCTTATGGTTATAATACAGTGTTAGGTACACTAATCTTTTGTAACACCCCATAAACCTGTGTCATGCAACTAAATTAATATCAATGATGCATTTTTTGAATTTTGAGATTGGATAGCAAAACGTAATGTTAGTGTAATGATTTATGTTTCACACATATTATCTCTCCACCAGGCTCCGAATGCTACCATCCTTCGTCTCCCACAACGTATGGTCCCGCCTCCTTGGCATGGGCGAGCGGGACGAGACCAAAGTGACCGTCTTCCACGGAGTGCCCGCGATGTATGCGCGCCTGGTAGCCGATCACGAGCGCATGTTCTCGGACCCGAAGACTGCGGAGTACGTCAGAACTACTTTGGGCAGCAGGATGCGGCTGATGGTCGCGGGATCCGCGCCATTGCCGACTCAGCTGTTCATGAAATGGGAGGAGGTGAGTTTCATTACTGTTGCCATAGACCAGCCACCTAAAATAATGATAAAGCTGAACAGTTTGAGTACTAGCGCGGTCAGGCGATGCGACGGGGTGGGTAGGGGAACAAGAAATTTCAGACGGACGAAGTCACGGGCAGAAGCTAGTTTCACATAAGATTAGACATCTAAATAATCGATTTTGACTTCTATTGCGTTGGTGGCATAATAAATTGCAGCTGCAGTAAACAGTTGGTGTTATAGCCACTTTTTTGCTTCTAATGCCATCCTTATGCCTACGGGATAGAAGTCAAAATCGGTTAAACCGACTGTAAATATGGTTTATCTAAATGTCTAATCCACAGATTTAGAGTAGGCTAGATACTGCATGTTCATTAGATAGCATGAAAACCGAGCGTGTCATCTTTTTTATACCTACGATAGCCATTTAGTGACGTGCTCAACGTAATCAGAATCGCTAAGCGTTTTCGTGTTGTGTGTGATACACACACAACACGAAAAGCAACTTTATTTTATACTAGCTTCCGCCCGCGGCTTGGCCCGCGTGGTATGTCGATAAAAGTAGCATGTCCTTTTCCAGGTCATGGTCTACCCGTGTGTCAAATTTCATCCAAATCCGTTCAGCCATTTAACCGTGAAAGCGAAACAAACAAACTCACTTTCGCATTTATAATATTAGTTAGGATTAGGATATTTATTCTAGCTAATATTGTAAATGCTAAATTGAGATTGTGTGTTTGTTACGCTTTCACGCTAAAACGGCTGAACTGATTTGGATGAAGTTTGGCACATGGGTAGACCATGACCTGGATTAGGACATAGGATACTTTTTATCCCGGTAATAAGTTCACGTGGGATAATTTCCGACATCCACGCGGGCGAAGCTGCGGGCAACAACTAGTAAGTAATAATTTCTCCATTCTTCCCCAGATATCCGGCATGCGTCTACTAGAACGTTTCGGGATGTCAGAAGTGGGAATGGCGTTGAGCAATCCCTACCGTCCTGTGGAGGCCAGGACTGTGGGCTGCGTGGGGCTGCCTCTGCCCGGGGTGGAGGCTAGGATTGTGTCCGCGAGGGAGGATACGGGGGACCTGGAGCCCTTGGTCACTGTGGCGACGCCGGTGCCTGAGACACAGGTTTGGAGACTTTCTTTTTCGTGATCAATGCTCTCCAATTTTTTTTGTAAAGTTCTAAATTTTTCCTGAAAGCCAGTAGTAATCTAATTTAATGTCAATATATGATTTTACATTAAGGACGCTGTTACAAATGGGTAGTCAAATCATTACTTTTTTACACAAAAGTATGTTTATTAAATAAAATGCTTTACATTCATAAAATGTATTTTGGCCAAATTGTTGATAGATGTGCACGGTACGATTCTGAACTATAAAAATAATTTTATATAGGTACAATTTCTCAATAAATGTACCGGAGTGAAAAATTTTACTTCGGTACATTTATTGAGAAAATTCGTTCTTGACACCTGTCAGTTGAACAATTTCTAGCTGTCAATCAATCTGCCTAGCCTTTTCCCAACTATGTTAGGGTCAGCTTCGAGTCTAACCGGATGCAGCTGAATACCAATATTTTACATGGAACGACTGCCTATCTGACCTCCACAACCCAGTAACTGGGTAATACGATACCCCTTGGTAAGACTGGTTGTCAGACTTTCGGGCTTCTGACGACCGTAACGACTGTCAAAGTTCCACGAATGACAGCCGGGACCAACGGCTTAACGTGCTTTCCGAGGCACGAAGGAGTATCAGTATGTAAACATGGTCACCCATCCACGGACCAACCCCAGCAAGCGTAGCTTAACCTGATGGATCGAGCCGTACGGCTGTTATTTCAACAATTTCTAATTGTAATAAGAATCAAATTCGCATAACATAATATATATATTCGTTAGTATGAAACTGAAAAGTGTCAAGAGCGCAATCTATCGACGGCCGGACTGTAGTGTTTCGGTAGACCATGTAAGGTTCTCTGTGTTTTTCCCCGACTACGGCAAAGCCAAAGGAAGGGTTATGTTTTTTGAGGATTCTAATTAACCTATTACAGCAGAAAAAATAGTAATTAGGGAAGGTGACAAACATTTGATGGTACGTGTGCGCAGTGGCTGATTATTCAGCCTTGGTTCAAGACTTCGATTTCCGCATGGAATAAATATTTGTATGACCTATACAGATAGTGGTTTCGGTGTTGCGTTTGTGAGATTTGTCTATATGACCGCCCTTTAAAAAAGTTTCTAGCAAACAGACCATCCATACATAAACTCACGCCTTCTTCCCATGGGGATAGGCAGAAACTACAGAATGCCACCTACTACGATCCTTACATACTCCTTTTTAACCGACTTCAAAAAGGAGGAGGTTCTCAATTCATGTATGTTCCCCGATTACTCGAAGATGGCTGGACCGATTTCGATTTTTTTTGTTTTATTCGAGAGGGTATACATCACAGTTGGTCCCATATAAAATTGATTAACTTTACTTCGGTAGTTTTTGAGTTAGCTTCAATAATACCTATTTTTTCCCCACTTTTATATGGATGATGTTCTAGTTTGTTTTGCAGATAGTGGTATTAGAATTTATGTGAGGTAGGTACACAACTAAAAAGTGAAAAATAAAAACTGTTTTACAAAAAAATACAACCGACTTCCAAAAACAACACTACAAAGTGAAAAATAACTTTAATTTCGGAAGTCGGTGGCAAAAAACGAAAATACATTTAATTAGACACCGACTTCCGAAATTAAAGTTATTTTTCACTTTGTAGTGTTGTTTTTGGAAGTCGGTTGTATTTTTTTGTAAAAAAGTTTTTATGCCTCGTTTACATTCATACATCTGGTCATACACGCTCGCCGGTGGCGAGCACTACGCATCTGACCTTTCTGAATAACATCACCAATAAGGTCACTATATGTCCCATCCATTATAAATATAATCTTGTAATTTCCCCAACAGATATGCCTAGAACGTCTCGGTCTGTCGTCAAAGGACTACTTCGTGGAATCGAAAGGGTACGACTGGCAGCCCTCCAAGGAGAGCAAACACAAGGAGGTCGCCGACAACGCGATCCAGGGAGAGCTGTATATCAAGGGACCTGCTGTGTTCACCAGGTAAGACCTGTGGATCTATACTTTGACTTTTAATCGGATTCAGTAACGTTCGCAGCAAAATAATGTTACTATAGTGGACCAATTAGCTATAGAATGAAGACTTGCTGGTCGAAGAGCCCTGCTAGTACTATAGTTTGACCGATACCGCTGTACCGCGCCTTAGATACGTGCGTTCGCAGCAAAATAATGTTACCATACTAAAACTATAGTGTGAGCAAATTGGTTCATTTATTAACTTTGACGATGTATTAAATATGATTATTTCATTCATATTTGATAAATCGTCAAAAAAAACTATATACAACGTGTCGTTTTGCATCCTCATCAAATTTCAGGGTGTGATACAGAACATCTAACCGAACAACTTTCTCCATGGGACCAACATCGTAATCGCGAAAAAAATGTCAACTGTCCCATAGAAAACTTCAATACCTACCACTCGACGCAAATGTATGGGACGGCTGATTATTTTTTCGCGATTACGATGTCGGTGGAAAAAGTTGTTCGGTTTGTTAGTCTATGTACCACACCCTTCAATTTGACGAGGATGCGAAACGTCACGTTGTAGAGTAAGTGGGGCTCTCTACATTATATCGAAATTCCGAAAAACATCTCGTTTTTTGTCCTTGATTGTACAGTCAACCGAACATCAGTGGTAACATTTGCACAAAGAAAATCGCCTTTACGGCTACGACATAAAGACGCTGTCGATGTCAAATTATTACCACTGATGACTGTGCTGTTAACTATATCAGACCTTGCCCTTTAATAAGTAGACACTTACGTCACTGTCTATTTATTTCGTGGAATGTCACTATTTTATATTTGGTTCAATGCTACGATTAATTTAAAAGTTAAACGATGCTATTTTTATCGAGTGCATAAATTAGTATTTTTGTGTAGCTGTAATGCATAATTAATTAATTTCCTATAAGTATATATTCGTCAAACGGTATTCTTAGTTTCTATAGATGAAAATTAATGATCCTTATTCATTAAACCTGCTAAGAAAAGGTCACTAGGTGACGCGTTACGCTAAAAAGAAAGATTGGCGCTAAAATACGTCATGAGGTTGAATTTATTATACCTGACTGCTATAGGAAGGCCTAGATTTAGATCATTACTAGCTGACCCGACAGACGTTGTCCTGTCTTAGCTATGAATATTCTAATGTAAACGCGCGAAGTTCCCGAAGGCGGAAGCTGATAACTTTTTGAAATGTGTAGGAAAACTTAAATTTAAACCTAATTTAAAGTAAAAAAGTCAAAAATATGAAAAGATTAATTGGAGCCAATTAATTTAAAAAAAAAATGTTTCTAGTATGAATGTCAGCAATGGCAGGGATGTCAGCCATTGCTCCCGCGGGGTGGCGCTAGTGAGGTTGGCGGTCATGACAGCTACCACTTTTAACAGTTTCTCAAGGGTTTGAATATTTTTCATGTGTTGATTTCATTTGTGGGAATGTCGAGGTTAATATCCAGAGGCATGGCATATTAGTGTGATAGAACAAAATGTTGGTTGCAAATACGAGAATTTATTGTCGGTTTGATACAAGATATATTTATTTTGTAAAACACGAGTAAAGTATAAAGGTCTTTTAATTAGTATGAGGTAGCATGTTTTGCCATTTATGGCGTACAAAATTAGTCGCACTAGTCGTCAATACAAAAAAAAAAAGCAAAGAAAGAGATTACAATGTCAAAATTTTAATTTACTTTGAGAATACTATACAAGCAAAATATCGTTTAGAAAGAATTCATCGATTATAAAATTAATTTGAATTTGGAATTCTAAATAGAATGAAAGATTCCCGACAGACATTGCCCTGCCCAAATTTCATGTACAGTTGTTTTATCTCACGAAAGCCATACTTGTAGTTGTAATGCGTATAGACACGCGCTCTTGTGTGCGTAACTACAGGTAGCGTTAGCAAGCTCATCGCTAATGAACAAAATAATAAAGTTATTAGATTTTTGCTATGTATAGATAAGACATTAAGACATTGTACAATAAAATAGAAACTTATATTCAAGAAATATTTAATTTTAGCAATATTTTGAATACAAAATATATAAATATATATTTTCATATTACCTTATTGAATGACTATTTCATGAAATCTTGACATTTGAGGATTACACTAACATAAGGAGTTATATTACTACCGTGCAGCCGCACGGGTGGATCCATCAGGTTAAGCTACGCTTGCTGGGGTTGTCCGTGGATGGGTGACCATCTTTACATATCGAGACTCCTCCGTGCCTCGGAAAGCACGTTAAGCCGTTGGTCCCGGCTGTCATTCGTGGATCTTTGACAGTCGTTATGGGTCGTCAGAAGCCCAAAAGTCTGACAACCAGTCTTACCAAGAGGTATCGTATTACCCAGTTAATGGGTTGTGGAGGTCAGATAGGCAGTCGCTCCATGTAAAATACTGGTATTCAGCTGCATCCTGTTAGACTGGAAGCCGACCCCAACATAGTTGGGAAAAGGCTAGGCAGATTGAATATTTTGAATACAATTTATATTTTATTTAAATTAATATTTCAAATAGAATCGTAACTAGACTCTTCTTCAGAATCAGTTTCTTCACTGTCATCTTGTAAATTTATTATTAATTTAAAATCAGTACCAAAATATTTCATATAATCAGTTTCTTTTTTAATGACACTATTACAAGTATTACGCCATGTCTCACTTGTTATTTTTGTAATACTCTCTTCAATAAGTTTTTCTGTGTTGGTCATATTTTGCTCGATGTTTCTTAGAGCAATGTAGTTTTTAAGGACCCCCAGATGTTCTCTATGGCATTAAGCTCAGTGTGGTAAGGAGGGAGGCGTAATACTTCAAATCCTTTACTTTTTATGTAGTCATCGATTTTGTAAGTGACAAAATCACTTTTATGGTTTTTTATTATATCATATAACTCAACTTTGCCCAAATTTGTGTCAAAATGATCCCTTAGAATTGAGCCATTCTTGCATCTCAGATTTTGTTGAGGCTGTCGTCGGCAATTTCTCAGCACGCGTATTATGGTACGATACATTATCTAGTACTATTACGGAACGATCTGGCAAATTTGGCAGCAACTTTTCATTCAGCCATTTTACGTAATTTTCAAAACTCATGTTGGAATGGTAGTCTCCAACTGTGGAATTAGCTTTGTAGACTAAGCAAGCTTTCTCAATAAATCCGGCACAGGTTCCAGCGTGTACTAAAATAAAACTAGTACTTTGACTAAGTTTTTTTAAAAATGGAGATGGTTTGTCTTTTTGGGCCCAGGTGTTATCTCGAACATGTGTTTTCAATACGTAACTTTCGTCAGTATAGACAATAGGCCGACCTTGAGAGCGGTATTCGGTTATTTTTTAAGTATTTTAGTCTCCACATCTGGATATCATGCCGTTCAACTAATACTTTCCTATTGTTATCGGTTTTACGCCACTTGTAGCCCAATTTATTTAATAACTTACGTAGCGTTGCGAGACATCCATCAAAACCAATTTTTTAATTCCAGACTGACCTTAGTTTTGCCAAAGTTGGAATTTGTTTATGTACGATATGAAAATTTTGTATTGTGCTCCGTACAACGTCAGCTGTAAATCCATCAATGTCTACTTTATTTTCTCTCTTTCTTCGGTTTTTCATGGGAGACATAAAATTCGAAGATGTACTTGCGACATCTCTTCCTTCTTTTAATATTTTTTGCACTGTTCTTTTACTTACCCCCGTCGCTGCTGCAGTGCGTCTTGTAATATTACGCAAATGTGATAAATCACAATTTGGTTCTCGATGAAGTTCCGTGAATTCATATTCTTCTTGAGAAAATTATAAATATTTGCAATCATTTGACGAGCCTAAAAGAAACAATACATTATTAAAATCTCGTTTAACATGTTATTATTAAACTAACTAATACATTAATTCATTACACACAACATAAATACACACCAAACATGAACATTTAATTTGCCTTACCTCACTGCGAACAACTTTACTCCGTTTCTTCGTACTTTCCATGCTGACGGTAATTGATAAATAATTTTGGCGCGAACCAAGAAGCACTACTGACTCGGCCGGCGACTCGGCCACGACTGGGCGCTCCTGAGCTTACGCATGCAAACACAGTGTGCATGTACACTTACACACACAAGTATGGGTCACCCGCTTTCGTGAGATAAAACAACTGTATGAGAAAATTCATTTTCTCAAATCGGTCCAGCCGTTCTCGAGTTGTTCGAACAAACCCGACTTTGTTTTATATATTAAGATTTTGTACCCAAAATCGGCACCTCCGTCCCTACAGACCTCCGTGGCGTGCTGCCACTAATGTGGCGGCCGGCCTGTGGGAGCTCGCCAAGTGGCCCATCTTCATCTGCCTAGCCTTTTCCCAACTATGTTGAGGTCGGCTTCCAGTCAAACCGTATGCAGCTGAATACTAGCTATTTTACATGGAGCAACTGCCTATCACACCTTCACAATCTAGTTAAGTACTGGGTTATACGATACCCCTTGGTAAGACTGGTTGTCAGACTTTCGGGCTTCTGATGACCCATAGCGACTTTCAGATCCACGAATGACAGCCGGGACCAACGACTTAACGAGCCACGCCTTCCGAGACACGGACGGAGCTTGGTATGTTAATATGGTCACCCATCCTTGGACCAACCGGCTGTTATTACTTAGCCACAGCCTAAAGTACTGTATTTTATGTAAAACTGAAAAAATTTACTACGAAATAATCACTCTTACGATACTTATCATAAAAAAACTTACAGGTACTGGAACAGAGCTCCAAAGCTGGATTCCTCAGACTTTACCGACGACGGCTGGTTCCCTACCGGCGACACGGCTTCATTCGAGGACGGTAAGTTCAGGATCCTCGGACGAACCTCCGTCGACATCATCAAGACTGGAGGCTACAAAGTAAGCGCTTTGCAAGTCGAATCCGCCATCTTAGACCACCCAAGCATAGCCGACACCGCCATTTTGGGTATAGAAGATGACAGTTACGGAGAAATTGTTGCTGCTGTCGTAGTTCTTAAAGATAATACTAAGTTAACGCTAAAAGACTTAAAAGAATCAGCTGGGAAGAAACTAGCTCCGTATCAGCTTCCCAAAACGATGGTGGTGACAGACCTAATGCCTAGGAATGCGATGGGGAAATTAGATAAGAAAGAAATCCGTAAGTTGTTCGGGAAACAACTTGCGTTGCCTAAGTTGAAGTAATTTCGTTTTGAAGTTGTAAATGAATGGTAAAATGTCGTTTGTTGAACTTGACTGGGCCCCGAGCTTGAACCTTAAAGCCATCAGCTTTTGTATTTCGGTAGCCCGCGAAATTCAAATTTTCTAATATTAATGATTTTAATTTTGTAAATACATATGCGTAAATTATTTTACGGTTCAAAACCATATTTCGATCAACCTGACACTGACCTGCAAATTGCAAAAAAACATAAGAAAATTTGAATTTCGCGGGCTACGAGTATCTTAGCGCATGCCCCTTAGGTAGGTAATATAAAACTAAACAACTATTTTCATCCGGACTAAATTGTCAGTTTTGTATAAAGAACTGTTCATTGTTAGGTTCTTATTACTAAAACTGTCTCGATGGTATAAAGTACAGTTCGCTTCATGTAAGTTTGCCGCTCTGAAGAAAAGCCTGGTTTCAGAGCGGCAAATATACGTGGTGCGTATTATGGCCAAAAAAAACTTGTTTTATAATAAGGCCGATTATTTTTAAGCCGTTTGTCTTTGTATAAAAAAACTAGCTTCTGCCCGCGACTTCGTCCGCGTGAAATTTCTTGTTTTAACATTTACTTATGTAAACAGTACCTACATTTATACACTCGGCAATACTGTCATAAATGTACTGCAACTTCCCATTAGTGAAAGAATTTTTGGAATCGAATCAGTAGTTTCGAAGATTACCCCATATATACAAACTCACAAATGTTACCTCTTTATAATATTAGTATAGATATGTATCTGTCGCAGCCAACTGTCGTTTGGTCAACCGCGCAGCCATTCACTAAACGCCGCCATTTGATTGATTGATTGGATGGCGGCGTTTAGTGAAATTGCTAGGCGGTTGACCAAACGGCTAATTCAAACAGTTTGCTGCGACATATCTACAGTGTGTATCTCAAATGTGTTATACAGCAAACAAAACACTACAAAAATCGAAAATTTTTGCATCAATTAAACAAGACGGTATTCATACACTATGAATAACATCGGAAACTGCTTCTAATTAACTATTTAAACATCTTAATTGTCACAAAATCTAAACCTTAGTACGCCATATTTTTTACCAAATGGCAATAGTAAATAAACCTATACTATATCATCATCATTCTCCTGCCCTTATCCCAATTAGTTTGTGGTCGGAACAACATGTCATTTTCTTCCATACTCTTACTTCCCTACTCTTACTTCCCTAATAGTCGTCATCTCGGTAGTCACCCCCTTTCTAGCTATGTTATCTTTCACACCGTCCATCCATCGTTTCTATGGTCTTCCCCTACTCTTATAGATCCACATTCATACTCGAGTAATGTGCTCTGCTCACTGCCACTTAAGTTTGGCTTATTCTTTAATTTTTTTTTTTTTTTTTATGTATGTTCCCCGATTACTCGAAGATGGCTGGACCGATTTGGATTTTTTTTTGTTTTGTTCGAGAGTGTATACATCACAGTTGGTCCCATATAAAATTGATTAACTTTGCTTCGGTAGTTTTTGAGTTAGCTTCAATAATACGTATTTTTTCCCCACTTTTATAAGGATGATGTTCTAGTTTGTTTTGCAGGTAGTGGTATTTGAATTTGTGTGGGGTAGGTACACAGCTAAAAAGTGAAAAATAAAAACTTTTTTACAAAAAAATACAACCGACTTCCAAAAACAACACTACAAAGTGAAAAATAACTTTAATTTCGGAAGTCGGTGGCAAAAAACGAAAATACATTTAACCAGACACCGACTTCCGAAATTAAAGTTATTTTTCACTTTGTAGTGTTGTTTTTCGAAGTCGGTTGTATTTTTTTGTAAAAAAGTTTTTATTTTTCTTCTATATTAATTTAACTATAAAAATATTATAATGATTGCTATGGCATTACAGAAACAACATAAATAGTTAGCATAGGATTTTTAGGAATCAATACTCAAATACTTACTTTCTATGTATGTTACACCCCAGCTCATATAAGCATTTAGCATGATTGTGTCAAATCTGCTTTAAACACTCTATTGACAAAGCTTCCGTACCGAATCGAACATCAATCAATGTTATAAATGGAGTTCACAAATCCAATACTCGAAAGTTTTGTCAGTTTAAATGAAATGACGACCGCTATTGTCCCGACTGCTTTTGCTGATTTATGATTGATGGTATAGACATGTTAATTTGATATTATTGCATTTATTTCGGTTCGTAATAATATCTTGTTTTATGTCGGTGTGTTTTTAGATAAGGTTTATTGGGGTAATTTCGATTGTTGATAATTTCTACCAAACGCAGCGGCATTTTACATTACTCGTATATTAGCAACATAATGATTAGACGCCATTTTATCGGCCGCCGTCTTTCGCTGTCGCTATATAAAATGCCGCTGCGATTGGTAGAAATTATCATCAATCGGAACTACCCCACTGTCTTAATGGGAAGAATACTGTCAAATTAGTTCCACGTAGATGGCGTTAAGTGTTTGTTACTTTCATTCAGCTGCCAATGGAGTTTCTTGCTGAAAACTTTGCCGCGAGACGCAAAGTGTTTTTTCTTGTCGGCGATTGGTCGCTTTATCTTCAAGATGACTTTGACAAGTGACAAACAGACAGCGCCCTCTCGCGGCGAAGATTTCGGCAAACAACCCCATTACCCCAATAAACTCTGTTTTCATTTAGTAATTATATTAATTACTAGCGTCTGCCCGCGACTTTGTCCGCGTGAAATGTGTTGTTTAAACATAATATATCCTATGACACTCGGCCACACTGTAGCTTCCCATTAATGAAACAATTTTCGGAGTTGGATCAGTAGTTCCTAAGATTACCCCCTATATACAAAGTCACAAATTTTGCCTCTTTCTAATATTAGTCTAGACTAACATTAACATAATTTATTTGTTTAATATAAATTGCCATAATATTGTTTAGTTTTAATGTTCTCGTAGTGCCAGTGAAATGAAAAATACCTAATATGAGGCAAATTGCATCTCTTTGCGTTGCTTCTCGTCGTAGCAGACACAAATTTTATTGTTATCTGCACACCATAGAGTTACCTGAATGGCATACTTATCGAACGCCCGTTGTTCTTTTGTTTATTTTTTTATTGGATGCTTTGGAATCGATCAAAAATTTTGGTTATAATATTGGTATCTGCCTAGCCTATTCCTTACTATGTTGGGGTCGGCTTCCAGGCTGACCGGATGCAGCTGAATACCAGTATTTTACATGGAGCGACTGCCTATCTCTGACCTCCACAACTCTGTTACTGGGTAACACGGAACCCCTTGGTAATACTGGTTGTCAGACTTTCGGGCTTCTGATTCTGACTACCCGTAACCACTGTCAAAGATCTACGAATGGCAGATTGGTCTAAAGGCCAATGTTGGTGGATACTAGACCCTAGATGTAAAAATATGATATTGCTGCCACCAATTACAGTAAGTATAGAAATTTAAAAAAAACATTCTGAAATGGTGCGTATGCTTATGGACTGACGTTGGGTCTTAGGACATTCGATGGGTGATCTTTCTCTCTTAGGTTGGCAATGCAACTAGGGTGTTACAGGCAGTGTTGCCAACTATAAAGTTTTCGAGAGGACGTAGATAAGAAGAAGGATAAAGGTCTATCTACATATCAGGGCCGTACCCGGGACGTGGACAGACCGTGCTCCGACAGGGACACAAAAAACCTAATATGGCGTAATACAAAACGTCTAGCCGAAATACATAACGGCGCTGTTTTCTATTACGGCTGATTAACGTTCAGCCAAAATGTATTACGGCTAAATAAACGTACGCCGCATTGTGATAGCGCATTACGTTCTACAATGCGGCTGATCAACGCTCCGCCACAACACAATTTGGCGAGTCGCTTTGTAGTTTTTAGTTCCAGAATGGTTAGATTTGGTTAGAACTGTGACCAACCACACGCGAGCGGTGCCGCGGTAGCGGCCGACCTTATATTTTGATCTGTTTGCAATAAGGCTAAACTATAGGTTGGCCGCCGTTTTGGCAAACGTACCTATCATTACCACATTTTGGCTGAACGTCAATCAGCCGTAATAGAAAACAGCGCCTTTATGTATTTCGGCTAGACGTTTTATATTACGCCGTATTTATACAATTTAGCTGCGACATCTACATTTTATATGAACTCGTTCACACACGTCCGTGTCTCGGCCGGCGACGGATCTTCAATAACTGCCCAGTGTGTGTCACGGCTCTGTCACGTCCCGGCAGAGAATAATTAATAGCATTGGACACGGCTCTGATATGTATGGATAGACCTTAAAAATTTATCGTACCTAGAGCTCGTCTAAGGTGAAATGACGCGCTCCACTGCCGCATTTACCGTAGTGTACGTTTAGTTCGATTCAAATTAATGGCGGCTCGGAAGTTAGCTGCGAGTGCAGTTAAAGTACGACTCAAACTTAAAAGAGCTTAATCTTAAAAAAATCGAAATTCTTAAATGAAAAAAAAAAACATAATCGAGCTTAACTAATTATTGTCGACTTCTTTGTTGTTGTTGTACCTGCACGGTCTGCACTCGCAGCTAACTTCCGAGCGGCCATTCAGTTTGAATCGAACTATACATATACAAATTTAAGTAGTGGGTCACGTCAGTTTTGCTTAGACGAGTTCTACTGCTAAGTTCGTAGAAGTGAAGAGCCATAATAAACGAATGTCACAAATTCACTAAATAATAACCTAATTATAATAATCATGTTTAAAATGCTAATTGCTGTTTAAGATAGGTAAGATTCGATTGAAGGAAAGATTATTTTTGTACTATAGTATAGTTAAAATCTCGCTGCAGACTTGGTCATAAATCATAATCGGAGTAGGGATGTGCGCTAGTTGCGCGCGCTCAAGGCCATTATCGATAACAGAATCATTAAGGTTATCACGTAACATGCAGAATTGCTGCAAGATGAAGACGTAAGAAAAGCACATTTATGCGAAGAGTTCATCATTCATGTGGATGATGATGACGATGACTCAGACGAAGAATTTTAATTTTCTATTTTTAGTTTTATATATATACGTTCTTTTGTTTATATATTTAATATGCTTTGTAGTAAATTTGGTAATAAAATAAAAAAAAATGTGTATTTATTTCTATCACCCATTTATAAATATATAAAACTATCGATATCACTCATCGACTGCAGTAATGCACAGGACTACGTGTGGGCGTGGCCTGCCCATAAGGCCCGTGAGTGGGAAAGAGAGCGAAACACTCGAATGATTTATGACCGAGTCTGCAGCGAGATTTTAACTATACTATAGACTTTGGTTGTAAGTCCATTTTTTTCCTTTTTCTTACAATATATTTACTTATTGTAAGAAATAGGAAACAAATGGACCCCTCCCCCTTTTAGGGTAGAGAATATTTGAAATTGTTTCGTAACTGTACCTACTTATACAAGGTGGGGATGAAAATACTACAGTAAATTAATAAATTAAGCTTCGTATATCCAAGGATGCCTGTCTGCATACAAAAATTCAATCGAATATATCCAATAGTTTAGTCTTTAAAGCTAGAGTTTGTGCGAAAAGAGAATAGGCGTGGCGTAAAATGGAACTAACATTATGATTATTAGAAATTTCATCAAAACAATTTTATAAACATTTTAATATTCTAATATTCTATCACACCTCAAAAAAATCAAGATATTACAGTCGCACTATAAAGACGTAACAGTGTTGACAACATCACAAATACGGTAATTTGGGGTGCAGCTGCGTCAAATCTTATGCCGCTTCTCTTTCCGCGTAGGCTCTAGTCAAAGATCGGCAAAACCCACAATCAGCCCATTGATAAAGATAAAGATGTATTTATTGCATAACTGTGTACATTAAGTTCTTATACATTTTTAGTTTCAACAGTCGGTTATGCAATAGTATTAAAAAAAAAATATTAGGTACTTACAAATATTATTTTTTATCAAAAAAACTCATGCAGACTGTAAAATACATTATCAATTAACACTTTTTAAAATTTATTTTTAAACATATTTCCATTTAATTGTTTAATAGCTGGCGGTAACTGATTGTACACACGAATAGCAGTAACATAGGTACTTATATAGTACATCATATTGATAATAACCGGTAATGTCATATTTATATTGTTTCTGAATGTTTCTTTTAGAAATTGCTTTGAAATTAAAATATTCCATATTGTTTTCAACAAATAAACATAATTCGAGTATATAGATACCAGTCAGTGTCAGTTGAAAAATACTTATTGTTTTTCTTATTGTATTTTACAGTCTGCATGAGTTTTTTTTGATAAAAAATAATATTTGTAAGTACCTAATTTTTTTTTTTATACTATTGCATAACCGACTGTTGAAACTAAAAATGTATAAGAACTTAATGTATACAGTTATGCAATAAATACATCTTTATCTTTATCAATGGGCTGATTGTGGGTTTTGCCGATCTTTATTTATTTGATAGTTTCAAAATACTCCTCTGCATTATTAATGTCAGTGTTTTCATTTATTGTCTTGTTGTTGTCTTCACATTGTAAAAAATGCTCGCAGATTTGTTTTTTTTAACGATTTATAAAAATGTAATTTTAGGTAAAAACAAGTCTGCGAATCTGGCAGATAATTTCATACAGATTCTGTTCCATTTTTTTTTAACTGGTTGTAAATAATGCCTATCCGTATGTAGTCTCCTCGTACCTCTTTTGACATAAATTTTCAGAAAATTAAAACTTCTCTATAATCTTTCCAACCATTTATTTTACATTGGACAGCTCGAGTACTAATCAATTAGTGATGTCCTTGCGTTATCGATTCGATTTCATATAACAATCGACTTTATTTATAAAGAATATTCACGACGATTTAACACATTAATATTTAATTTTAAAGAAAATACAGGGTCCATGAAGTATTGCATTTTTTCGTCTACGGTTGCCTGTCAATAAATAAGGAACTTCATAGGCGTGCTTATGTCAAAAGTAAATTAAATGGTTGGAAAGAATATACCTACACGACTGTCAGTAGGTATATGAGACAGTGTGTTTGTGAATATTGTCATTAAAATGAAGCAGACCTGTAAACATTTAAAAAAGGAATTACTTCCTTTTTTAAATGTTCAGACAAACAAATGATGATCCCATGATCAAATGATGATGATGATGATGATGATGATGATGATGATGTGTGTTGTTCATAACAATTTGTTGTTCCTGTATAATTTATCGGGCTTGTTTGTGTGACTGACGTTGTAATTATTGTAACGTTGAATAAAAGCCAATTCTAATAATATTTATCAATTTAATTTCATATTCATTTAAATTCTAAGTATTTTGTTCATGATTGGACGCAAAGGCAGCCCGCAAAATTCAAATTTTCTTACGTTTTTTTGCAATTTGCAGGTCAGTGTCAAGTTATATGTTGATCAAAATATGATTCGCGACCATAACAAATATGGTATTTACATAATTATCTAAGTTGGATTTGTTCTAATGACATTTTAGAACAAATCTAACTTAGAGAGATGAATGTACCTACGTCTGTTAAATTACTACAATAAAATCTAGGAAACGGCGGCGGTTTGACTATATTTCTCTCGTTGTTTGCCTCTCTTTCACACACAGGCTCTGCAAGCAATAGGCAAACGGGAGACTATTCTTTTTTTTTTTTTATTCTTTATTTTTATAAGAGGCTTTTATCCACTGTGGCCAGTCAGCCTCATCATAACTTAAACTATTCTAAACTACAAATAAAAAAATAAAAAAAAACAATTCCTAAAAAAAAAATGTAAGTAGGTCTGCTATCTCAGGCGAAGGTTGCGCTAAAACTTTTACGTATGGACCAATATCATATTTATGTACTTTAGTCATACTCAACAGTGTCTCTCTTTCCTTCTTTGTGTTAGTACACTCCATAAGTATATGGTGAACATCTTCAACCATTCCGCATGTTTCACAATTGGGCGAATTAACTTTATTCATCAAATAACCAAACTTGCGGGATGGGTAGTGACCAGAGCGTAATCTATGAAGCAGAACAATATGATACCTACTCATTTGTGTGATAGCAAACCATGGTATTCGAGGAGGCTGATATTCTTATTAATTAGATAAACCAACAAAAACTGCAACCAAAATACGTAGGAACCTGTATTACAAGCATCTTACTTTTAACGATCTAATTCTAAGTCATAAAAAAATGATTAACATAAATAAACTGTCGTTAGTACCTACTTAAATGCTTTTTATTATTTCATCATTGTAAATCCCGTGTCATGTTACTTTGACTTTTATAGAATTGAAATAAGGTTTCTATTGCAATGGTTGACTGTGAAATGCAACAACTCTATCAATATTCACAAATTCATTAGGAGCCAGTACAAAGCCAATGTTTAAATTTTCATAATACTTATTAATAATTTATTTAAGTATTTTAACAACTTCTAACATACAATTTAATAGGTACGCCTATCAAATCAATCAAGTACAAATTGTAAAAAAAATAACTTTCGACCAATATTTTGATAGTGAACTCACTTTGGTATATTTTAATTTATAAATATTATTCACAGTAAAAAATAAAATGTCATGAACTCATGGCGTATCAAATAGCTTAGAACGATTTATTAAAATACAGTTAGAGTCCGGCCGTCGAGAGAATGCGTTTCGGACACATGTCAGTTGGACAATTTCTAGTAACTAATGAGGATCAAATTCGCAAAATACATAATTCGTTATAACCTAACTGTGCGTCTGTCAACGTCAAAATATTACAGTGTAAGTATTTAAAATAACAACATCATCATAATCAGCCTATAATGTTCCCACTGTTGGGACACAGGCCTCCTCTCGCTGAGAGGGAGTGGGCCGTAGGTAATCCATCACGCGGGTCCAGTGCGTGTTGGTAGATGTCACATGTCTTCGAATTTTTGGTTCTATGACATGCCGGTTTCCTCACGATGTTTTACTTCACCGTTTTGAGAGCAGTGGTGACGAAATAATTTACACAAAGTAAAGCGCCTGTCTGAGTTCGAACCTACCTACGACCTACAACTCTGAAGTCGCGGCCGTTACCACTGGGCCACCACTGCTCAAAATAACACCAACTTAACGAATAATAAGTATTAGAGAACTGTACAGACGACAGTGGTGCGTATTTATACATACAGCAGAGAGGCGTAGGCGGGCCACTGAGGAGGTAAGCAGCTGTCGATTTCAATCATCTAACGATTTTGACAGCTCCAAGTTATAGTATGAAACTGACAAGTGTCAAGAACGCATTCTTTCGACGGCCGGACTGTAAGTGCAGCAAAAGGCTTTGCTAGTGATCGATGACATGGAAAATCTTATGAGTAAAGCCAGCACGCGTAGCATGACCACCATAGAAATGGCTTTTGTCGACGGAAGAATAGACAAAATGACACATCGCCATGCTTAGACGTTAGAAATCTTTCTACAATCTGTCATTTCGTCTATTCTTTCGTCGACGAAATCCGTTTCTATGGTGGTCATGCTACGCGTGCAGCTCCTATTACAAACTTTCAGTCATTTTACCTCTCACGTGAACCATATGGTAACGAGAATAAAGGTCACTGTGATGCAAAATCAGAGGTAACATAAATGTGAAAAGACGGTAGAGAAGTGCTAGTGTTTCTTAGGTACCTACTGTCAGCAACGAAAGTCAAAAACAATGTTACATACTTACATAATTTGTGTAAGACTTTTACTAACTTATTACCTACATGAGATGGGTGTCTCCACCGCGAGCATTCGTTGGCGAGCATTCATCAATCTGCCTAGCCTTTTCCCAACTATGTTGGGGTCGGCTTCTAGTCTAACCGGATGCAGCTGAATACCAGTATTTTACATGGAGCGACTGCCTATCTAACCTCCACAACCCATTAACTGGGTAATACGATACCTCTTGGTAAGACTGATGGTTGTCAGACTTTCGGGCTTCTGACGACCCGTGACGACTGTCAAAGATCCACGAATGACAGCCGGGACCAACGGCTTAACGTGCTTTCCGAGGCACGGACGAGTCTCGATATGTAAAAATGGTCACCCATCCACGGACAACCCCGGCAAGCGTAGCTTAACCTGATGGATCAACCCGTGCGGCTGTTATTACTTAGCCACGAGCTCCTCGTGGCGAGCATTCATATGATTGTGAAATACCTACCTAAGTGGTAAGTACCATTGCGACCCAAATATTATTCGTTTGAAATACGGACGCACATCTTCGACGGGTGCTCCTTGGAAAGTCTCTACCAAATAAACTTCTTGCTCGCAAACGAACGCTAGAGGTAACGCGCCTTGTGAGGATACATCGAAGCATGGCTTTAGCTCGGTGTTTAAGTAAAATGGCGTTATGGTTGTCTAGTTCGACGCGCGTGATAGAAGACTCACGCGCACCGGAACTAAACGCGCTTCGTTTTAAATGTCGATTTATGACAAAATGCTATAGGTACTTAGGTACTGAAATCAATTTTTAGTTTAGTAAGTTCTTAACATATTTAAATACCTTCGATTTAAAAAGCAAGTAATCATGATTCGGTTTTAATCTTGTTTTATTTTAGTACAGCAGTAGACAATATAATAGTCAAATAACACCTACGAAAAATCCAAATGATTTAACCATACGCATTTTGGTTTTATAGGAATTTTAAAAACACAAAAGTTATCGACGTCTCCCCATAAGACGTTGCTCACAAAAATTGGCCAGAAAAAAATATGTATTTTAATTAAATCTCTATCTTTATTTCTAAACCGCCATAGGCAGTTGCAGAAAACTTCTAGCCGCCTCAGTAGCGTTCATCAAACATGGCGGACTGAACGTTGCATACGCTATAGAATTCGACCAACTCGAGTAGGTTGCAACCAAAGTTGCTACTATACCTATAGTCATTACAATTAAAGCTAAAATAACATCGTACCATTTTATAGCATATTCATCTTCTGTCCTCATGTCTATTGCATATTCAGTAAACGTTCTATAATTAATAGTTCGTAAGTCGTCAGTTATTAGCGGGCTTTTTGACAGATCGCCATTTTGGGAAGCGCCATTTTGAACTCCGCCATTTTGAGTTCCGTTTCGTTTCTCTGCTTGTTTATAGAAGGAATGTTTGGAACCCATTTTGGATTTCATATAGCATAGTTTGAGGAAGAATACAGGTGGACATATGAACATTAAAGGTCCTGTGAGTGTGGAGCCTACCAAACCCATGACTAAGTCGAATCGAGGGACTGATTCCGCTAGAACTACTCCTAAGGCTACGATGCTTGATCTTAACAGGCAGCGTTGGAAGCAGAAATCTGGAAAAAAAGTTACAAATATGTAGTTACAAATTATGTAGTTTTTTATAATACTCATTTTGCTCTGACTAAGGTGAAAGTTGCTTGCTCGCAGTCGTTAATTAGGTACCTATATTGGTACCTAATTAAAAACCAGAAATAATTAGCATTTATTTATTGTGCAACACACTTGCAAAGTTATTAAGTAATAACTACTAGGTATTGCATAATACTAAAACAATAATCTACCTACATTGCGTTGATCTAACTACTTATAGAGCTGACCGATTTGAGAATTAATTTAAAAAAAATTGCAATCCAAAAAAATCTACCAAATGAACAAGAATGCTCAACATTCTTTCTTTCTTGCACTGATTTATTGAAGAAACCCTGCCCGAGAGAAATAACCGAAAAATAGAAAGTCGGAACGGCACAAAAAACAGGAGTAAACTCCAGTCGTGCATCGTAGCTGACACACGTTTTTTTTTGTTTGTTTGTTTGAACGCGCTAATCTCTGGAACTACCAGTCGGACGTTAAAAAATGACAGAAAGAATGCTAAGCGAAAACGTAGTAATAGCGCGGGCAGGGCAATGAAATGCGATGAGGTGGGTTGGGGTCACAAATATTTCACGCGGATGAAGTCGCGGACAGAAGCTAGTCGAACATATAATGTTTGATACAAAATTTAGTAGAGTGGGGATAGTCTTGGTCTAGACCAAGACATAGACACAGACAAATCTATAATACAGAGATCACTCCAGAATCCCACAGAACACTCTAAGACACCTCGGCAGCCGCTGCTAGAGGCGGCTTTGTCAAAACTTTCCATACAAACCAAGCATGTCACTGTTTCCTCGCACTACGATACAAATGACGTATATAAACTGACGGCGACTTGGGCAGTCCGTGACAGAAGTTTTGCGCTCAACGCACTTTCGGCGCGACGAATTTTATTATTACCTAGGTAGGTAATAATAAAACCACACGGTAGACGGCAGTCTCTAGACACTGCCTGTGACTGACTGTTGTCTAAACCACAGAACAGATAAAGAGATTTATCTGTTCTGCGGTCTAAACCAACCTTTACTTGTACTTACTTCTAGGAATCTTGAGTATATCTTCAATATGTTGGAACAGCGCCGAGTGACTGACGGCACTGGACAAGCATAGCTGAAGAGTCACCAACAATGACATCAGGTACAGCGGTATGGAAGACGGTATACCTGAACAAATGTAGAGAAATTAAAGAAGGGAGAATAAACGTTACGTATTTGGCATAATTATACTGGAATCATCCAAATCGGTGTATTTTCGGAGTACTTAATGCGCGAACAAAACAAGTTTTTTTAAAAATTAGGTCCATTCAATGTGCATTCATTGAAATAACATTATGAACAACTTTAAGGGACCAACAGATAAAACCTGAAATCGCGAAAAAAAAATCTGCTGCTCCATACATTTCTGTTCGAATAACCCGACCAACATGGAGGGAGGGAACAGCTAATTCTTTCGCGATTTCAAGGATTCGATTTCAACCAACAACATAATGTAAGTAGATAAAAAGTAGGCAGCCATGTGGACTGCCGACAGAAGTGAAAACCATGAACGAATTGACCACTTCATGGTGAAAACATAAACGTAAAACTATGCATAAGTAGCATGTCGTGGTGTCGTGAGCCTGTAACGGCGCCTCTTCACAATCGGCGATTATAAAATTTTATCCCCTTTATCAACCCCTTTAGGTTTTTTTTTATGCCTATGCCTATGTCCTGCCCCAGGATGCCATCTATCTCCATGCTAAATTTTATCGAAATCCCTTGTGGTTTAGCTTCAGGTAATCATCTATGATGGCCGATTGTGAAGAGCAGGCATAAGATTTCCCCCTACCAAAAATCGCGCTCCTAAAGAAGTTTTCACTTCAAAAATGTAGTAATACTCATCAATATTTTGCCAAAAATATACTCATCATGTTCCTATAATAACATCCGCTCGTGGCTAAAATAACAGAACAGCCGCACTGGTTGATGCATTAATTACATATCGAGACCGGAGATGAGCGAATTTCTTCGCCTTACCTATGGCATTTCGATTCTCGCACGAAATCGAACTAATTATTTTCGACAAATAAACTAAACGAAAACAATTGTTGAATCGAAGTACCTGGCACCTCAAGTAATTGCGACAAAAGAATCAAGAACTCACTCTGCAGTATATTATTATCAAGATCAGTGCCATATCTGACAGCAGCCAGCACGGTGGTGACCGCGAACATGAACCCCGTGATCCCGAAGCCCCCGAGCACGGCCGCGTTGATCTTCTTACTGTCCTTCATGTCCACTTGTAAGGTAAGCAGCATTGGGTGTATGTCGAACTGGAAATAATGGATTTAATGTAAGTCATCATCATTATTCTTTTGCTTTTATCCGAATTTATTTGGGGTCGGCTCAACATGTCTTTTTCTTCAATACTTCTCTATTAGTCGTTATCTCGGTAGACAGTAGTCACCCCCTTTCTAGCCATTATCATCTTTCACACAGTCCATCCACAAGTAGGATACACATGGCTTAACATCAAGCTATACATTTCCAGTTTACACTGACCTCTCATTGTATCGAAATCCTATACAATGCGAGATCAGCTTATACTGGAAAGGTATAGCTTGATCTGTAGCCGTGCGTACTAGCTGGTACTAGTAGCAGATACCTTAATTAATTGTACCTTATTTAAGTGACATTTTCTAGAAAATGTGACTTAAATATGGCATTCAGGATGAGGACCCTGGATTAGGGTTAACCACTTCGAAATTTGAAAAGTCCTGTCAAAAAGATGGACATTTGCAATAAAGTCCAGACTAGGGTTCCGTGCCTAAGTCCGAATGAAAAAAACGGGCTCCAGAAATACAGGTTTTCGAACCTGCTCTGGAGTCAGGCTCTCAAGTTTTTCTGTAACCTATAAAGAATTTATAATCACCCTGGGGTCCCGGACCTTTGGAAGGCATACGAGAGGCCGAAGCCATCTCGCACAGTCCACTTAGACGCTTTTAATGGAATGAGGCACCAACCGACGATTATCCCTTACGCACTATGCAAGTGCACCCAAGGACAATTCCCAGTGTCCTACACAAAGGACTATTGCAGGCTATGGAAACAAAGATATTGGCATAAATGTGTTTGGATGGCTAACGTGGGCTGGTTACCTAGAATTATGAAAGGATTATGGCCCCTGTCTGATATGTTTTATTATACACGGAAAAAATAGCAGGACCCCCTACCATTTTTCACCCGCCTTTCACACTTAATAATGGGCCCCCAGAAACTGTCGCTAGCACTTAGTGACGTAGCGATAATGGGGCCACATATCCTGAGGTGCTTGATGAGCGGAGAGGTATTCCACGAATATCAGTACAATCCCAGAGCCCGGAAGATGGTCAAGATCCCTACCAGCACTTACTGGAATACTTGCTTCCTCCGAGCACGTTTGCTCTTGCGAATCTCCACTCAAGCCGGCCAATAAAGACAAGAATGAGGTGGGAGCTTTGTTCCTCGTCAGTATTCTCTCTAGCCGGTCAATAAAGACAAGCCAGAGATGAGGAACAAGACTTCTCCCGGGAGACGGGGTCTGTGGGGTCGCTACTATCCAACAGCTCACCACATACTGCCCTGCGGGTTTCTGTATCTCTCTTGGTCTGGCTCCTCACCCTAATAGACCCGTTTCGGCAAAGTCAACTGTACCGGGACAGACCTAGAGTTCGGAGCGCGCAAGTCCCACCCCGACGTCAACGTAGAGATAGGCAGTGTGGTTATTATTAATAAGTACAATAAGATGGGGTTAACGTAGGTTAAGGCGCGGACTGGTGAGCAAGAGGACAACTACGAGGTAAACTAGTGCAATTCCAACCCGATCCGTTTTGTTTTGTGAACCCACTCCTAACTCATCTTGAGCTTAAGGGGAATTTCACTAATGAAACTGAACGCGATCATCACATCTAAACCGCGTCTATGAGCTGTTGTTCTGCCAGTGTCAATATTTCGTTGCAGTGATGACACTGACAGCTCTTTTAACGCGGTTTTGTTTTGATCTGATCGCATCGCGTTCAGTTTCATTGTTGAAATTCGCCCGTCAAAAGACATACTGCGTAACCAACCAGGCAAACTTTAGTTTTTTGATAATTTTTGCTAGAATGAATTAAAAATCTCGCAAATTACCTGAAAAGCCAGTATCCCATAAGCAATAAGGAAGTCCTGTAACTGCGGTTGCAGCTTCGCCACGTTACCGACAGGCGTCGGCGATGTGTCGTCACGTAAGATGCATGTCCATGTGGTGATGGCTACTGTGGTCACTATTATCACTGATGTTATCGCTAGGGGCCTGAAAGAGGATGAAGAATTGTCGTTTGTTCTCAGTAGTCTCAGTAGACACTGTAAAAGAACTACTGACCCTTTTTGCCTCTTTAGACAGAATAGGTATTTAATAATAAAAATTATAATCATATCAAAATAATAATAATACCAGCCCACTTTTGTCCCACTGCAGGACAAAGGCCTCTTCTCATACAGAGAAGGCACCAGCATTGATCACCACACTTGCTCAAGACGGGTTGGCGATTTCAGACTTATATTACCTATAAGTCCAGGAGCTCCAAGAGGAGCTCGTGGCTAATTAATAACGGCCGTACGGGTCGATCCATCAGGTTAAGCTACGCTTGCCGGGGTTGGTCCGTAGATGGGTGACCATCTTTACATACCGAGACTCCTCCGTGCCTCGGAAAGCACGTTAAGCCGTTGGTCCCGGCTGTCATTCGTGGATCTTTGACAGTCGTTACGGGTCGTCAGAAGCCTGAAAAGTCTGACAACCAGTCTTACCAAGGGGTATCGTATTACCCAGTTAATGGGTAGTGGAGGTAAGATAGGCAGTCGCTCCATATAAAATACTGGTATTCGGCTGCATCCCGTTAGACTGGAAGCCGACCCCAACATAGTTGGGAAAAGGCTAGGCAGATTGATTACCTATAAGTCCAGGTTTCCTCACGATGTTAACCTTCACCGATGTCAAGATGAACTCAGCACTGAATGAATTGGAAAAGTCACGTTGGTACTTGCCCGGATTTGCACACACCCTCGTGCATGATAGGCGAGGCATTAACCGCTGGGCCATCGAATAGGTATTTGGTCTAGTTTAATTTCAAGTAACTATGACCTAAACTACAATTTCTATCTACATCATCATCTGCCTAGTCTTTTCTCAACTATGTTGTGGTCGGCGGCTAATCTAACCCGATGCAGTTGAGTACCGGTATATTACATGGAGTAACTGCCTATCTGCCTTCATAACCCAGTTACTAGGTAACACGGTACCACTTCGCAAGACTGGTTGTCAGACTTTTGGGCTTCTGACGACCCGTAACGACTGTCAAAGATCCACGAATGACAGCCGGACCAACGGCTTAACGTGCTTTCCGAGGCACGGAGGAGTGTCGGTATGTAAAGATGGTCATCCATCCACGGACCGACCCCGGCAATCGACTACTAACGATTGTCAGAGATCTACGAATGACAGCCGGGACCAATAGCTTTCCGTGCTTTCCGAGGCATGAGTAAAGTAATTCAGCCAAAGTTTTCACTGCCCGGACTCTGGGTTCCTCTCTGAGAGAGAAATAACCGTGTAATCCATCATGCGGGTCCAGTGCGGGTTGGAGCATGTCACAAACATGTCTTAAACTTTTTGGTTGCATTAAATGATAGTTTTTATACAACGATGTTTTCCTTCATCGTTTTAGATAATAACTGCTCTAATAAGAGCCCATACGTTGACATTGAAATATTTCCTTTCTTGTAAGCAACTTTAACGCCCATTTCCGTCCCTACAATTCGCACTTACTTCATATCCTTAGGCGATCCGAGCCACATGACAGGGCACAGCAGCAATGCCAGGATAACCATCCACACGCAGTACGTGATCCCGATCTCTCCGCCGGAAATCTTCCACCAGAATATCTGGAGCGTCTGCGAGGCTGGACATGGAATATAAATGTATGGAGTTGAAGGGCAAGAGTAATGTCACCAGACTTCCTAGTTGGATTAGTGGTCGCAAGCGACTGCTGGCAAGGGGGTCCTGGGTTGGACACCCAGGTCAGGCAAAGACTAGGTTTTCCCATTTGGAACGTCTCATTAGAAAGAAGTCTGGAGTCTGGATTAGTGTCGATTGCGATTTTATTCAATAGAATTCCAGTTTTTTGGTTTCTTGTACCTCCGTATATGCAAATAGTTTGGTAAATTTAGGTAACCATTATTCTAGGGTGTGGCAATGATCTACTTATAAAAGAAAAAACTCACCAATTATAAAGTTCGGTACTCCTGAGCCAAAGACCGCTGCATCAATAAGGAATGTCACTAGCCTCTTCATTGGCGGACCAAACGCTAGTTCAGCTACCGCCGCGTAGGGAAACCTGGGAATATAACAAATAAAACTATAAAAGGTACCCAGCACATCAAGCTAATTTAATAGAAATTCGTTAAAAGTACCTACTTATTTCTTCTCGTCGAAGTCGGCAAAGAGATGACCTCAACAATCCATACGTTTATACGTTCTTGTGAGCCTCTGCCATTATTCCTTCACATCTTCTTTGTGATAATTAGCTACTTCTCTAACTATAGAATCCCAGTCAGCAAAATTGGTAGGTGAAGGTTTTGCTTTCTATAAATTAAACTCACCGATTCTTTTCTTTGATGTCGGGAGTAATCTTCTGCGCTAGTAGCCAACTTCTTCCCAATAATACTGCTGTGTACAGCTGCAGGCCGAATACAGCCAGGACTAGTGGTAACCCGTAGATACCTGAGCAAAAAATATTATTATAAAATATTGAGGTAAACAATGCTTCTTACCAGTCCGGCTGGGGACCGGAGACCAGCCCGGCTTAGTGGTTGATGGCCTGACTGCCATGGCTAAGCAATGGAGCTACAAAGGGACAGTTCCGGTTTTTGTTTTCTTCAGGTAATTTAATGGATCTTGGGGTAAGTACCCCAAGATCCAGAGTAAGTACTCTGCAAGAGTGAGACTAGGCTGTGACAATGTTTGATACAATTCAATCTGCCTAGCCTTTTCCCAACTATGTTGGGGTCGGCTTCCAGACTAACCGGATGCAGTTGAATATCAGTATTTTACATGGAGCGACTGCCTATCTGACCTCCACAACCCATTAACTGGGTAATACGATACCCCTTGGTAAGACTGGTTTGTCAGACTTCCGGGCTTCTGACGACCCGTAACGACTGTCAAAAATCCACGAGTGACAGCTGGGACCAACGGCTTAACGTGCTTTCCGAGGCACGGAGGAATCTCGGTAAGTATGTAAAGATGGTCACCCATCCACGGACCGACCCTGGCAAGCGTAGCTTAACCTGATGGACCGACCCGTGCGGCTGTTATTACTTAGCCACGAGCTTTGATACAAATAATTGGATTATTATATTTAAAAAAAAAACAAGCTTTTATTAGTCTGGATATCATCTAGGACCAGAGTCCTTGTAAACTCGGCCCTAAGACGACCCACAGTCCCTGAGTTCCCGTGGCCACCTTCCGGCTCCATCACCAGATTAGCTCGATGGTACCAAAATATTGCATTCTCACCGATTTTACCCAGGCATGCCAAATTTCAACTCAATCTAACACCGGGACGTGAGTCAAAAACTTGCAAAATTCCAGGACATAGGTACCCTAGGTACATACATACAAATGAGATTAATTAAAAGCTTTTAAATAATAAAAAGAAAGGAATAAAGAAAAATATTTTATTTTGAACACTGACAGGAAACACAAACAAACAATAAAATCCGTAATTATAGAAATAATTAAAAAGCCATTAATGTAGGTATCGCGTAGATTCGCGTTTCCGGTAGTCGATGAGTTATGTAAAGGCTCCTACAAACAGGCGCGACACGCGATATAATCGCGCGCGACAAAGGCACCGCTCGTTGCACGACACGCGGTGCCTTTGGGACGCGCGTGATTATATCGCGTGTCGCGCTTGTTTTAAGAAGCCTTAATCCTGCACGACGCGGGTTTCGGTTATAGTCTTTCTGAGAACGCACAGGAAAAGTACGACTTACTTAAGTAACTACGTCCTACTGCTTTTTGCGTGCGTTTGTTCAATGAAAGAAAGAAAGAAAGAAAGAAAATACGTTTATTTGCGGTATATCAATGCATGTTCGCGATCGCCCATTCACAAGACGTGAGGCTCCAGCCTGTAGCTCCAGCTTATCTACATAGCTCTGAGTTCAATAAGAAAGTAGGTACGGTCAGCAACAGAAGTCGGTTAACACTGCTACTTTTTGACATCATTTAAATTAACACAAAATAATTCGATAAACTGCTGTTAAGAGTTCATTTTCTTAAAATTTTAAGTACTTCTGTTCCGATTTGAATTAAATATCTCGCAGATTAAAAAACTGCAAGTGTTAATCGACTTTTGTTGCCGACTGTACCTACTTACGCACTCACCACAAGAAATCACACTCTTCGGCAGAGTAATAACCGGGAATACTCCAAAAAGGTCGACGATGCACAGTATAGTGAACAGCACACTGAGGCCGCCGGTTGTCTGACCGACCGTGTAGTCTTCATGTCGGGAGACCACCGTCGTTGGCTTGCTGTAGCTGAACCCGGCCACATGCTCGAAGAAACGTGGGAGCTTCATGATAGAATCCTGGAAAATAAGAGATTTTTGAGGTTTGGCCAACAGTACACCGTAGTCCGTACCCCTCCCCACCTAACATCACATCAAGTACCTATTCCCCTAAATTCAAATTCAAATTAATTTATTTCGAATAAAACTACACGGGCACTTACTAATGAAACGTCAGTGCACGGTTCCAATTGGTCATTTCCCAAGAATACTGGGTAGTAGGTAAGTATTGAACCTTGAGGTATACCTAACTGAACTGGTAGCCCCATAGATAATATTTCTATGGGTAGCCCTGATGATTTCCATCTACACATTAGAACTTACGAGTAATATGTAAATACCTAATAATTTATTACTTTGAGGGCTTTATTTTGGACAACGTAATGACGTAGTTTACGCAATAGCGTGTCAGGTGCACGCAATCAAACGCTTTGTAGAAATCACAGAAAACACCAATAGCATTTTGAGAGTTCTCTCTAGCTTACCATCTTTCTCACTAGCTTACTAGCTATGAGGATAGTTCTGTGGAAACGAGGCTAGAGTGACTAGCTTGCTTCCTAGCACTATCTCGTAGCTTCAAAAACCGACCAACTGCGAGTCGGCCTCGCAAACGAAGGGTTCCATATCACCGCACTTATTTGAAAAAAATACTTCAATTTAAAAAACTCGTTTCTCGTAAGTATAATAATAATAATAAATACCCCACCGCTGTATCTCCACGTTGACGTCGTGGTGGGGCTTGCGCGCTCCGAACTCTGGGTATGTGCCGGCAGACTTTACTTTGCCGAAACGGGTCTAGGGTGAGGAGCCAGACCAATAGAGATACAGAAACCCGCAGGGCAGCATGTGGCGAGCTGTTGGGTAGTAGCGACCCCACGGACCCTATCTCCCGGGAGAAGTCTTGTTCCTGCTTGCCTTTATTGACCGGCTGGAGTGAATACTGATGGGAACAGAGCTCCCACCTCATTCTTGCCTTTATTGGCTGGCTTGAGTGGAGATTCGCAAGAGCAAACGTGCTCGGAGGAAGGAAGTATTCCAGTAAGTGCTTTTAGGGATCTTGACCATCTTCCGGGCTCTGGGATTGTTCTGAGAGCCGTGAAATACCTCTCCACTCCTCAAGCACCTCGTGACATGTTGCCCCCTTGTCGCTACGTCACTAAGTGCTAGCGACAGTTTCCGGGGGCCCATTATTGAGTGTGCAAGTCACCCCCTGGCAATTTTTCCGTGTAGGTAAACATTGATCAGGCAGGGGCCATAGTCCTTTCATAGTTCTAGGTCCACTTTAGCCACCCAAATTCATAGTCCAATATCTTTGTTTCCATATCCTGCAATAGTCCTACACCAACCGGGGGTTGTCCTTGGGTGCACTTGCATAGAGCGTATAGGGATAATCGTCGGTTGGTGCCTCATTTTATTGAAAGCGCCTGACGGGCCTCTACGAGTTGGCTTCGGCCCCTCGTACGCCTTCCAAAGGTCCGGGACCCCAGAGTCCCGAGATATGTAAACATGTGAAAAATAATAAATAAAAATGTTTATTTCATCAACTTATGTAAATTACATGAATAAGTTTGGAGGCACCTTTTAAGCAAAGATTTGCTTGTATTAAGGTGGTCCAGCTCTTCCAGTTTACATAAACTATGCATAGTTGAGAACATGCCAAAGGTTTTTAACAAAACAATAAGAGAAACAATATTAAAATAAGGAATGAGGAATGCGCACAGTGTTTCATGTGTGTATGGGGGAGAATATGTGGGAGGTGGGTGTGTGTGGTGTTGGGGTATCTATGTTGGTGTGGAAGGTGTTGAATTGTGTACTTTTGTTATAGTCTGTAAGTATGGGGACCCTCTTTAATCTTTAACTTTATTTTATTTTTATTATTTGTTAATACTTATAGTGAAAATAACACAATCTGTGACAACTGACTACTTATTACGGTTCATGAGATACAGCCCGCTGAGAGATATACAGACGGACTGACAGCGGAGGCTTAGTAATAGAGTTCCGTTTAGCACCCTTCGGATACGGAACCCTAATAGCTAGCCTCGTGTAACCCCTGGTACAATGGTCGTTGCCCGGGTATTACAGAAATAATATTACGATAAGTACTTCCTGGAGGAGCTCGTGGCTAAGTACTATCAGCCGCACGGGTCGATCCATCAGCACCCAAATTGCGTAACACATTATCAATCGGAGTTGATTTCATTTTGAAACAAATTGCTAATCCATTGCTTCATATGTTCGAAAAATTTGTGTGCTCGACAACGTAAATAACGCAAAGAATGTTGTTGAATTGTCAAAATGAAACCAACTCGGATTGATAATGTGTTACGCAATTAGGGTGCTGGTTAAGCTACGCTTGCCGGGGTCGGTCCTCGGATGGGTGTCCATCTTTACATACCGAGACTCCTCCGTGCCTCGGAAAGCACGTTAAGCCGTTGGTCCCGGCTGTCATTCGTGGATCATTGACAGTCGTTACGGGTCGTCAGAAGCCCGAAAGTCTGATAACCAGTCTTACCAAGGGGCATCGTATTACCCAGTTAATGGGTTGTGGAGGTCAGATAGGCAGTGGCTCCATGTAAAATACTGGTATTCAGCTGCATCCAGTTAGACTGGAAGCCGACCCCAACATAGTTGGGAATTGATTGACTTCCTGGACAACGTGTTTTAATTGCTTACCTACATTATGTTAAGTGAAGTTTTTAGTAAATTAAATTGAAATGAACAACATAAAAATGTATTAATCTGCAGTATTTTGTAGATACTTGGTAATTAAGTTTGCAGAGTGATTTTTGAATACCTACATAAAACTCCTCTAATAAGAACTGACCTCCAATCTCTTAGGTAGAAACCTTGATCAACTTTGTTGTCATACTAGTATTACCTACTTATGTCTTCGGTTAAAATAATAAAAATCAACCGAGTGGTGTGCTGTTTGATAAAGCATAGACAAAACAACAAAGTAGTAGGTAACATTTTCTTTTTGCAGTAGGTAATCATAATCACACTGTCGATCATAGACAATATATTAGGTCTTTACCTATGAAATTGCCGTTCTGCAGTATCAAATCAAAATAATTTTTGTTTGGCTAAGAATTCTAATTTCAAATTAATTTTATTTTAAAAACATGGATTTTTTTTCCAAAAGTAGTCATTTGTTTATTGATTAGTGTTACATTTTCATCGCATTTCAATCTTTTTCGTCATCATGGATACGTTAAAAATTCGAGTAATTATGGAATATGAGTACCGTCGTGGCAGCAACGCGGCACAAGCGGCACGCAACATCAACGACGTTTACGGAGCTAACACTACAAACCAACGCACCACTTGTTATTGGTTTGCTCGCTTCCGTTCTGGAAATGTCGACCTGAAAAATGAACCTCGCGGTCGTCCGAAAACTGGTCGACGATGACGAATTAAAGGCGATTGTGGAAGCTGATGATACACAATCTACGGCTGAATTAGCAGCAGCTTTCGACGTTAGCGTCAAAACAATATTGGTCCATTTGCGTCAAATTGGCAAGGTAAAAAAGCTTGACAAATGGGTGCCCCACGAACTCAATGATCGCCAGCGCGAAGTACGCGTCGAGACGTGCCTTGCACTGCTCAACAGACACACAAATGAAGGAATTTTGAACCGCATTGTTACCTGCGATGAAAAATGGATTCCATTTGATAACCGCAAGCGCTCAGCAAGTTGGTTGGATCCTGGTTCAGCACCTAAACAATGCCCTAAACGAAAACTTACCCCTGGAAAAGTGATGGTCACTGTTTGGTGGTCTAGCGCCGGTGTGATTCATCACAGCTTCTTACCAAACGGGGTGAGCATTACTTCAGATGTGTACTGTGAAGAACTGAACACAATGATGGAGAAGCTGGCACATCTCCAACCAGCATTGGTCAATCGCTCGTCTCCGCTGCTCCTGCACGACAACGCGCGACCTCATACTGCACAGCAGACGGTCTCCAAGTTGCAAGAACTGGGGTTGGAAGCTCTCCGTCATCCGCCCTACTCACCAGACCTTGCGCCTACAGACTACTACTTTTTCCAGAATTTGGATAACTTCTTGGCGGGAAAAAAATTCAATACCCGAGAGGCAGTACAACATTTTGTACTGCCTCTCGGGTATTGAATTTTTTTCTCTTGGTCTTGCAAGGTCTCCGCAATTTAATGTAGGAAATCTATAATTTAGGAACATTTTGTGAAAATTCACTAAATAGAACATATATGCGCTTGAGGGTTTTTGGCGGATGTGACGACATCGACAGCATATTATCTAAAGGGTGACTGGTAATTAGTGACCGATACTTAAACACATGATTGTACTCATGATAACAAACAACTTTTACTATGGGATCAAACCTGAAATCGCGAAAAAAAAATCTGCTGTCCCATACATTCTTGTTCGCATAATTCGTCAAAATTTAAGGAGCAGCTAATTTTTTTTCGTGATTTCAGGTTTGGTCCCGTAGTAAAAGTTGTTTGTTATCATGAGCACAATCATGTGTTTAAGTATCGGTCACTAATTACCAGTCACCCTTTAGATAATATGCTGTCGATGTCGTCACATCCGCCAAAAAGCGCATATATGTTCTATTTAGTGAATTTTCACAAAATGTTCCTAAATTATAGATTTCCTACATTAAATTGCGGAGACCTTGCAAGACCTTTTAAAATCCTGTAGTCTGTGAGAAACATCTACAGCTATATCATTCCTGTTTTCATATTATATATCGTCTACGTACCTATAAATCTTTGCAGCAGCCAGGCACAGCAATGAACACATTCAGCCTCATAAATAATTTCAATAGTTAATCACTAAAAAGTACATATTTTTTATTCAAAACACTATTACGGAACACTTTTACGGATTCTTTCCACGCTACTTACTAAATTGATTACTAATCAAATTTCACTAAATACGATTTTAACGCTAACTCATTTGTTTTTATTATTTACTTTTTATTATCACAGACAAAATATTGTTTTTTAAATTCATATTTCGAACACTGGATGGACAGTGTCCAGCACTACGGAAAGTCAATAAGACTGGCCGGTTCAATTGGGCTAGTACAGGCTTAGGACTGTCGGGAACAAAACACTTTTCCATTATTTTGTTTGCAATGGTAAACTTTTTTGTACTTACTGTTAAGAAAAAAGAGTCCACATCACTTAGGTGTTTACATAGCCTTTGTTAGGATGCACTTTATTTTATGTTCCCCTTACAATAGTCCGCACTTTTTGATCACGTTACAAAAATATTTAGTAGATCTAAAAAACAATTAAGTACTTAATCGTTTCTTCATAGCACAAGCACTCAGTAAGGTGGGTTTCTGATAAATGAAACGATAGTTTCAAATTCTATTCACTTTGCGTCAAAATCCGGATGACATTCAAAAAGCCGCTGCGCGAGCTTTTACAATTACTTTACAAACTTTTAATGTTTTTTTTTTGCATTTTTTATGTTTTCACCAGTCAATCTGCCTTTTTACCGCACAGCAGAACAGAGTGGTGGCTAAATAATAACAGCCGCACGGGTTTATCAAAGGTTAATCTATTCTTGCATCCATTAGGTACATATCGAGTCCCCTCCGTGCCTCGGAAAGCACGTTTAGCCGTTGGCCCCGGTGTCTTTTGTAGGTTTTTGACAGTCGTTAGGGGTAGTAAGAAGCTAAAAAGTCTGACGACCAGTTTTACCAAGAGGTATCGTGTTACCCAGCGGTAACTGGATTGTGGAGGTCAGATGTCTGAATGAAGCCTAAAGTATTTTAGTAGTAGTAGTAGTAGTTTTAAAAGTAGTTGTATTCTGTTGATGAAGTGAAGAAAAAAACCCTCATCAAAGACATTGTGTCTCGTCAAGTCGAGCGTCGTGGCTCCAATGAATCAGGAAGCTGACAGAGGCGATATTAAAATGCATTGGTATGAAAATGATGCATCATGCATTAAAAAAAACCTGCATTATAAATTATTCAAATAATAGAAACCAGAAGGCCAATTCTCGTACCTAAAAACTTCTTTCAAATTCAAGTCGCAATCTCATGCCAGCGACAATCAAATGTCAAAAATGTAGGTAAACGCTATACAATTTTTGACAGATTGAGACCGAGATGATATTGCGAACGTTGTTAAAAATACGGGATTTGCCCTTTAGGTTTAATTAAATTAATTATACTAATAATAAAGCTGAATAGTTTGATTGTTAGGTTGATCTCGCTAATCTCTGAAAATACCAGTTGGATTTGAAAAAATATTTTTGCCTTAGAAAGTCCAAATCTTGAGGAAGGCTATTAAACATCACGCTAGGACCCATAGGAGCCGAGCAAAAAGAAAAAAAGAAAAAAAAAAAGACAGCCCCATTTCATATCCAGGCAAATCACTGTCCATTCTATGGTTGCCTGGAAGAGATTGCAGAAAGCGATAAGGCCGCCCATTGTATATTTTGTAGTTTGTGTCTTTTTTTTTGTTATGTATTTTTGTGGTGTACAATAAAGTATATATAAATAAATAAATAAATAAATAAAAAAGGCAGAAATAACGCTAAGCGAAAACGAAGTAGTGGCAAGGGCAGGCGATGCGATGCGATGCGACGGGGTGGGTTGGAGGACAAGAAATTTTACGTGGATGAAGTCGCGGGCAGAAACTAGTAATAAAATAAAACTGCGATGAACCGACAATGTGTGACAAAAAGATACACATGGCGCGCAAGGTGTTAAGTACCTACTAGCTTTTGCCCGGCTTAGCCCGCGTGGAAGTGGAAATTATTCTAAAACTAGTTTCTACCCGCGACTTCGTCAACGTGAAAATTCTTGTTCCCCCAACTCACCCCGTCGCATCGCATCGCCTGCTCGCGCTATTACTTCTGCATTTTTCTTTTTGCTTGGCTACTAAGGGTCCTAGCGTGGTGTTAAATAGCCTACAGCCTTCCTCAAGAATTGGGCATCAAATGAAGAATGAGAAGATCAAGGTAACTGAATAATAAATCACGTCGGAATTAGATAAAACTTTTTTCCAAAAAAATACAACTGACTTCCAAAAAGAACACTACAAAGTGAAAAATAACTTTAATTTCGGAAGTCGGTGTCTGGTTAAATGTATTTTCGTTTTTTGCCACCGACTTCCGAAATTAAAGTTATTTTTCACTTTGTTGTGTTGTTTTTGGAAGTCGGTTGTATTTTTTTGTAAAAAAGTTTTTATTTTTCACTTTTTTGTTGTGGTACCTACCCCACACAAAATCTAATACCACTACCTGCAAAACAAACTAGAGCATCATCCATATAAAAGTGGGGAAAAAATACGTTATTGAAGCTAACTCAAAAACTACCCAAGCAAAGTTAATCAATTTTATATGGGACCAACTGTGATGTATACCCTCTCGAATAAAACAAAAAAAAAATCCAAATCGGTCTAGCCATCTTCGAGTAATCGGGGAACATACATAAAAAAAAGGTTCCAACGAATTGAGAACCTCCTCCTTTTTGAAGTCGGTTAAAAATAGATATTGAACTTGCAGATAATTTTTGTCACATGCTCAAATCGGCGATGTCACTGTGAGCCGAGATTCAGAGTAAAGAAAGAAAGAAAGAACAAGTATTTATTGTGACTCGCACGGGAAGATCACTAACTAAACTAAAAACAATGATAAAAGTACTGAAAAAAAACAAAATTATGTAAAAATAAAATAAAAACAGAAAGTCTTGTACCAGGCCAAAAGGCTCCTATTTCAGCATGATGCTGCGACGACAATAAGCGTCGCAGCGCTCTGGTATTCTGATAGGGCCCGCTGTGATGCAGGCAGTACAGACTTATATGAGACTGTAAACTGTTCTCACATTAGATTTCTTCAGATTTTAGCATGCCAAGCTAACAGCAGCGATGTCCTCATTTCCTTTCTCATGATATATATTATGTGCAGACGCCAGCAGGTCAACCCACCAAAAATTGACAAATTTTCCCAATCAACCTTGAACCTAATGCTTAAGCGATAAAGATGAAAATCTATTAAAGAAATTTGACAGATTGTAGTAGCTTGATGTGCTGGCGTCTGTACCTACATATTACATAACATAACATGACGCGTGTATTACTCGAAGGGTTAGGCAGAGGTTTAGGTACCTAACTACCTATAGTTCACCCACATTTCATCACTTAAGTTTAATATTGGGCGAGCGAGCCTATTGCCTTCAATCGGGCACAAATCCAGACTACGGGTTGCTCCTGAGACATACATACTTACAACTATCAATCAAGAACAAACAGGATATTGAAAATTGCAAGTTGGCGTCATGGTTTTCAGGACTGGAAGTTAGCATTCTCATATTGAGACGGCCATTTTGTCATTAATCAGGCACATTATTCTAAACTTTAGAATCTAAAGGAAAATTGGTTCAGTGGGTACCTAGACAAGAAAACGCTACCAGCTTATCAGTAAGACTAGAAGACAACAACCTACCACAAGGTGCCGTCATCATTGATGTATAAATTAGGTCTTCATCATTCTTCTGCCCTTATCCCAATTTATTTGAGGTCGGCGCAAGTTTTTTTTTCTGTCTACTTCTTACTTACTGCCACTACCATCAGTTAATCAAAAATTAAATAATTATGATCTAAACAAAAATTATCCTTTGTTAATGCTTCTGTGCTCGCCTGTACCTCGTAAACGGGCACTGCCGTAATTCAATACGCGTAGCTAACGCGGTCTTGCGAACGTTGACATGCTAGCCGCACTAACACATTCTATTTAATTTGCTTCACTTTCTATCTGCTCTCAGTAAAAAAATCTTACTATCCTCGAAATTAGTCAAGATCAATCAAAATTCTATGTTCGGAACTAACATTACATCATTACGTGCTTATGAATCTAATAATACCTATTATTCTGTCGTTTTATTTATCTCAATTTGATTAGATGTACTTATAATTATTTAATTTTTATCTAATACATTAGGGTCAAATAGTGTCTAAATACCAAACTCAAGTTCATTAAAAAACATAAGATCATGGCTGTTACCGCCTGTATTCTGGACATCTGGAAAAGGTAGTCATGCCTAGTTACATGCTCTGTGGTCATGCCATGCAGAGCCAGCAGATACATTACAACATATCTGACTACCCCTTCCAGAATAAAGGCGGCAGGAGAATACAGGCTTAGCCTTTAATCGGGCATCTCGACAGGAAGGACTTCTCATTACGAACAACAAAGTAATACCTACTTACATAGTTCGAAAGTGCGTAAAATTCGATTATTAGGAAATCAAGGGAATAGATTTATTTTTAAAAGCTTTTATTTAACTTGCAATGTATGCATGTTTGTTCTGGTGGAATCTTGCTACTCAATTCTGAAGGAAATATCTTCAACCTATTCAGATGAAATTTTGTATAGGTACACGTTTAGTTTGGATGACAATACATACACGAATGCGTAGGATCTCTACCTAATCTGTGATACACGAAAAGCAGTGTGACGTCATTCTAAATCCAATATGGCGGACCATCCAAGATGGCGGAATACGGAATAGTTATTTTTAATGCATTTCTACAATATGGGTATCAAATGACCTTTCATTTGAATTTTTGGGCTTGTTGAGAGTAACTCGAAATATAATGTGACGTCATTCTAAATCCAATACGGCGGAATTGTTATTTTTTATGCACAAGTTCTACAATCATCATCATTTCATTAGACGACACGGTTGGCGCAGTGGTTGAGCGATTGACTGCTGCGCAGCATGTCGCGGGTTCGATTCCCGCAGGGAACAAATATTTGTACGACCTACAAGTATTTGTTCCGAGTCTGGGTGTTTTTCTATCTATAATATGTATGTATTTACAAAAAAAAAAAAAATGTATATAAGTAGTTTATCAGCCATCTCGTTACCATAACACAAGCATTAGGTTGCTTAGCTTGGGGCTAGATGGCGTTGTGTGATATGTCCAAACATATTTATTTTATTTATTTTTATTTTATTTATTTTTCATCATCTGCCTAGCCTTTTCCCAACTATGTTGGGGTCGGCTTCCAGTCTAACCGGATGCAGCTGAATACCAGTATTTTACATGGAGCGACTGCCTATCTGCACTTTATGCACTTCTACAATATGGGTATCAAATGAAAGGGCTTGCTAAGAATAATTACTTAGTTAGAAAAATATTCTGACATCACTCTTAATCCAATATGGCGGACTTTTTAGTATTACATGATGCGTTGAATGAGATGAACAGACTCAGAATCCTAGCCAGCGTTAACAGTAAAAAATAAAATAAAAGCAAAAAAACCTTTTTTAAATAAGCTTTTATTTAAATGCTCGAAAAAGAAAAAAAAAATAATTTTCTTTTAAAATTTTAACTATCAACTTATAACCTCATTATACACAATTTATAGGATCATAAAATCTTGTCGCGCGATTTACTTGTGTAAGGTCTGATTGTTCAATAGGTTGATAACTTTTACCTGAAGAATAAATGTGACAGTTTGACATATTTTCCATACAAAAGCTGTCAAACCGCCATATTTATTTCTCTGATAAAAATTATCTGACTATTGAACAATCAGCCCTAAATAAACTAGTACTACCTATTTAATTGAGTAACATAATCTGCTAAGTTTATTTTTTTTTAAATTTCAGTGTATTAAATACCTCGTAGGTACTTACACAAACCTCGCGACAAGCTTGTATGACCTTATAAATTGTGTATAATGAGGTTTTAGGTTGATAGTTAAAATTTTAAAAGAAAATTTTATTTTCTTCTTTTTAGAGCATTTAAATAAAAGGTTTTATTAAAAAAAGCTTTTATGCTTTTAATTTTTAATCCTTGCCATCAGGATTGCAATGCCATCTAGTGGATAGTGGATACACTTGTAATCGGAATCAAGGATAGAATGAAAGGAAATTACAACTTTGTTCTTAGTTGTGTGATTCGCCATAGATGTCGCCATATCCGCTTTTACGTTCCAAAATACATCAACCTGCTAGTGTACTTTCATTTATCGATTTTAAACACTCATATCAAAGTGATTTTCAAATTATGTAAAATCGTACGTACAGAATTGTAGTTAAATAAGAATATAAGTAAAAACAAGATAGCGCATCATCGCATCATGCATTCTTTTTACACCAGCGCGCATGCTCCGTTTTACGTAGTCCAATCGATACGAATGCAATGTGACAGCAGAAGTAGATGGCGTAGCAGCACGTTTCCTCTCCTTTCTCGCTCCTTCCGTGACATTTTTGCGAAACGTTGATCTCGTTTCCTATTGAAAATTCATCTAAAAAATCACATTAGGGCATGCTCGGTAAAGTTTTTTACACGAAACACCGTGATATAAAATATATAACCGTGGTTAAGTTTTTTTGTGCCAAGTGCAATTAAACAATCAAGATTCCGCCGATAATTCAAAGCCTACCCAGTGGGTGGCTTATTTTGGTAAGTTCACCGCTTTTTCATCGTATTTTATAAGATTATTGATCTGTTTCTATGTTTATTTATGATACTTTTGCGTGGCGTAGCCATATGTTTGCTAAAATCGTTGTTAGGTGTTCGTCAAATGAAAAGTTCATAGTTCTCTTATTGACCGTATTTGGCTTCTGAAAAAGCGTTATATCGCGTCGTTTTGCCTTGAAATCTCGTTCAGATAAATGCTGTATCGGCCAATAGTATTTAGGAATACGAAATGTGTGATTCACCTTCGGTATACCGTGACGAAATTTGCGTCACACTGTATTGTTCTAGTACATTGTTAACTCAGGTTTTTGACCATTTCAATCATATTTCAACTGTACATAATTACACAGTTACGCAAATAAAATCATCAGCACAAAATGTTACAAACACTTACTAAATTGAGAGCTTATCAAAGATGTTTAGCTACTAGCACACAATTTTCAATAGAATAAAAAATACAGTGTGTCACCATTTTTTTCAAAATCCAATTGGAAATGCTCTTATTACTTAATAAAAAATAAAAACAATATTGGGTCAGCGGGGTGGTTGCTCAATATTGACAAATATACTCCTAATACTTTTATTGCAATCCACATGTAGGTATTCTTAGGTGATACAAGTTATTATTAGATCACGTGGACCCTGTCGGGCACAGCAAAATAAGAGAGTTAGGAGACAGGAAGCATTTGTTAATTATCTAACACTACATTTAGCAAGCTATTATATGTATTATAATAATAATGTAGGTATTTACTGAGATAAGGTTTTAATATAAAATATAAACTGGTATCTATTATGAGATGTAATAATAATGAATAAATTAATAAATAAAACACAAAAAATTTAAAGTCTAAATAATAGAGTGCTTAAGTTATGACTTTGTAAGTCTATCATTTAGATATTTGTTTACCGAGTATAGCTTCTATTTAGCAAAAATTGTCTGTTTTTTTTTTAAATATGTTCATTTTCTCTTCTTTTTTTATTAATGCGGGTAGTTTATTGTATAATTTAATGGACGTTACCTAAGGACTTTTCGAGAACTTGGTAAGTTAGCCTAGGAGGAGCTTGTGGCTAAGTACGCTTGCCGGGGTTGGTCAGTGGATGGGTGACCATTCTTTACATATCGAGACTCCTCCGTGCCTCGGAAAGCACGTTAAGCCGTTGGTCCCGACTGTCATTTGTGGATCTTTGACAGAAGCCCGAAAGTCTGACAATTAGTCTTACCAAGAGGTATCGTATTACCCAGTTACTGGGTTGTAGAGGTCAGATAGGTAGTCGCTCCATGTCAAATACTGGTATTCAGCTGCATCCGGTTAGACTGGAAGCCGACCCCAACATAGTTGGGAAAAGGCTAAGCAGATGATGGTAAGTTAGCCTAGAGCAGTGTCTGAGTACATAGCGTGTCTGGATGTCTTCATGTTTTAAATAAAATTCTTGATATTTACTTAATTAAGTACATAGAACTGCTCTATCTATCATAGGCCAGGGATGGCATGGCATGCATGTTTATAGGCTAATCAAAAATCGTATTCAGAACAAAATGGCCTTGTCATTAAAACTATTTTCTACAAAACTTACTATAGGGTACTCGGCAGTTAGTTGCGTAGCTTTCTCCTAGTGAAAGAATATTTAAAATCGGATCAGTAAGTCCAGAGATTACCTCTTAAATCCAAACTTACAAACTTTACATCTTTATAGTATTAGTGTAGATAATCCATTCAAGATTATTATTAATTATAAGGCTTATAATTTTATTAAAGGTCTAATTAGAGCCTTCTCATTATAGCCATGATAAAAAAAAAAACAAAGTAAACATTACATCATTACACAGAAACTAACAAAACTTGTCTAGACATTATTTTAAATGATTTAATTATTAATTTAATGTAACTGTTGAAGCTGTATGTAAGTTACTGAATTGATTGCTGTTTACTTCCAATTCATGATGGCTCATAACTTCATAAGAGCCCATAAGTTCACGAGGGATAAATAACTTGAATTTAAAAAAATTACTGTATAATGGTGAGGACACAATTAAATGAAATTAAAATATATAATCAATCTACTTTCATCCATTCTCTACTTAAGGCTTTCAAGGGCACTAAACAGCCATAGATGTCAACAATAATACTTCTATTATGTCTCGTTCAGAGTCCTTTAAAGCGTTAATTTAGTTATGCCTCGTCCATTCAAACCAAATTAAGGATTTTGCTATTAATTTTGTTTTTCTAGAAAAATACTATACTTTGCTTCAAGTACTAACAAGATAGTCGGCAAAATGAGGTAATGTTGCAATTTTAATAGTAACACTTTTTTTGACAATTCTACTATGTTTTGTCACCGCAAATTGACAAAAATCTAAGCGAGACAACTTACTCTGTTGCAAAGACATTGTTAACTGATACTGGTCAGTGGATACGAAACAGGGCACTATGAAAAAAAGACTTAGGAAAATTTCACCAAAACCATTGCCTTCAAGCCTTCAGGGCCCGGTGGGATGTGGGAGTAATAGGGTGGGGGAACACCATGGGACACCTCAAGGGCCAGACCTCAGGGTCATTGACCTTGAGGTCAAGATTCTGAAAGTTCAATTCTCAGTTGGTCCAATTCGCGGTTGGTACAAAATGGACAACGTTTCTCTTGCATCCTATGTCAACATCTATGCTCATGCTGTAGTAAAAATATTTTCCAATCAGGAAGTTGTTAGCAAGGCTGTCTGCTCAGGGTGTGGTGGACGTACGTTTAAGTATTGTCACTCACGGGGCCATATTAGCAATCCAACCTGTCCCTTGCTGCCCTCCCCCAGCGACGCCCTGAGCCGCAGTCCGTACCCCTCAGTGGGTGCCCTAAGCATGTAGTTGCTTAGTTTGAGTCTTTTTTTTTTTTTTTTAATTTATTTACTGAAATAACAATACAGCGATGTTTCTTAAATATACACTCGCCAAACTTTTACGTTTGATGGTGAGACGCGCTCTTTTACATTAATCAAAAAAAAAAAAACAATGAACCACCTTACGCACACACAGCAGCAGGTCAAGCTACTACACACTATCAAATTTTCTCATTCGACTTTGAATTTAACTGTCATCATTTTAAGGTTTGGTTTTTTTTTTGCACTTGCTAAAGCCCTTATTTATAAGGCATCCTCAAGATAGCCCAATAAAGCAGTCGAAAACATCTTAGGTTCACATGTGGGGGATGCCCTTCAGAAAAAAAGTCTGCAGGTGTAGTGGGTCACCCGGTTGGAGCGAAGTTCCTTTTGCTGTATATTATGTATTAATACAGAGCCATCTAGTATAGTTTTTAGCTTGACTTATGGTGGGTTGCACCAAGGGCTACGTTATAGTTTCCGGCAAAGTTAATTTTAATAGAATCTAGCTAAATGCAGTTGCACCATTACGTCTAATGTAAAAGTTTAAAGTTCGGAGCAGGGACATGATCGACGCGTCTGACAGAAGTGACAGATATTTAACAAGTTATGACTACAGCTGACAAATTGTCAAATGGAACAACTCATTTTTTGTCTAACAGGTACTTTAACAAGTGTAGGATGCACGGTTGCACCATCTTACTTTAACAATAACAAACTTCGCACCTTCAGTGAGTAAAAACCAAAACTTTGACACTTGAAACTGACGGCATAACGCTTTTTTGTTACGTCACAATTTCTGCCACTTAGATTACAAACCGCGTTAAAGAACTTCGTTCCAAAAGCCAAAATGCAAAAACATGAAACAGGACGAAAGCTCATAAATACCATTTGTATAGCAACGTCATAACTCGCATAATAGGACAAGCCTATTGCAATTGAGCTCAATTTAAATTCCTCATAACAACCAAGATAATATAGACCATAGTGCGTTCAACGTGCTTGGATTGATGTACGAAGACATAAATAATGAATACCTAATTAAAATGCGAGCAAAGAGATTAACTGATTAGCAAACTAATGGGGTAACCTGATAAACATAAGCAGTCTTATTACAAATGATTTAAACACATATTTTATGTATGGAGTTTGACGTAAGACACGCGTTAAACATGTGGCACCTTCTGCACTTTTACCTCTTCACTAAAAAAAAAATAAATAAAATTTTTTAACTTCTGTAAAGTACATGCACCAAATCACAAAAGTATAGGGCTTATTTCATGAAAAGATCAATCACTTCAAGGTGGTAAGAGCAGAATAATACGGTATTCAATGGAAAAAAAATCTTAATTTGGCTCTCCTGTAAAAAGTGCAGTTGTGCCCTTGTCTTACCGAAGGTGCGATTGTGTTTAAATCTTTTGTAATAAGACTGATGCAGTTTAGAAGACTTGAGAGCCTATTTCACGACGGCTGAGTAGCCACTACTTACCAAATAAATTAAAAAATGGAATAGAATTTGTATGAAATTATCTGCCAAGTAAGTTAATAGGAACTTAATCGTAGGTGGTGAAACAGGCCCATGGTGTTTCTAAGCTTTGATTATGTAAGACAAATTGCAAAAGAAGATCATTACCCTTTTAGTACTTACTTTTATGTCTTGTTCAGGTAGTTGTAGGTTGCTTCAAAGTTTCAAAATATACTGTGGGGTACCCTCACTTGTAATAGTAATCAACTGTCAGTCGAGTCAACTGACTATCTGTCAAACATGCTTCTTTTGGGGCAGTCAGGTAAAAAATATTCAAAGGTGCTGGCCAAAATTATTTGATGGAAATTCTTACCCCTTTAGGCTACATCGACAAATTAAATTGCTTACTGTATGCATGCATCATACAATTACAAACTTACCAGTATAAATTATGTATTTGATTGATTGTATTTGTTTATCCACTCACTAATATATAATACTAAAGTGGAGTACTCAATATAGTTTTTTTTTATTTTTTACTGGCTGTTGCCCGCGGCATCGCCCGCGTGGATGTCAGTACTTCCCTATTTGAATCGAATTTTATTCACAATTTCTTGGGTTATTGGCGCGGAACCCTAATATATCTTTTAAATTAAAAGTATTTAGCCTATGTTACTCCTTATAACATCAGCTATTTGCCAGTGAAAGTCCAGTGCCAATCAAAATCGGTCTAGACGTTTCGGAGATTAGCCGGAACAAACAGATAGACATTTTTTTTTTTTGTTATTTGTACCATAATTATCTATCTACTTTCATTAAAATGCAAGCTTTTATTTTGACATTGCAAACAGACACTTCAATTTTATTTATTTGTATAGAGTATAGATTACTAATGTAATTTACAGCAAAACATAAGTACACACAGTACATATTGATTTATTATCAAGTGTAATATAATTTAAAAAGTATACAATATCAAAATGTTATATTTCTATTATACTTTCCATATTACTGTAAAAGTTTCAATTCACTATTAATTTAATAAGTACATGACTACTTTAAAAAAATCCAATTACTTTTATCTTAAGTTAGCAGAAATGAAATGGCGTGTTTTTATATTTTATTTTATTATATTTTATTGCATGATATTATTACCTGAATGACTGCCATATTTATATCGGTACTGCAATTTAATTATCTTTATTTTATTTATAATAATTATGCAGTTTAAAAAAAATAGCCTTCTGGTTGTGGGATTTGTATGCGGTGCAAACAATTTATCCTAAGATAACTTAATTTGTTTGAGATAAAATGTTGATTTTATGAATTGTTCTTGGTATTCCAAATAGGTATAGAAAATTTAGCCGATTTGGGCTAACACCTAACAACTATAATTGATCTCTCATTGATTTAATTCATTCTCCGTTTAAAATTTGTTTTGTCTTATGTTTGCAATCCTCTATATTTAAAGGCAGTCAGTAAGGCAGTCTATTTTTTGTTTTATTTCCCTTTGACAAACACGCTCTTTCATTTCTTTATAGGTCTGAATAAATATGGAAAAGAAGCGAGACTCTTTTTTCATGAAAAAGAAAAGGGACAATGACAAACCGTTCAAGAAAAATCATAAAGAAGAAGGGGAACCCAAGAATAAAAGACAAACGGAGTTCAATAAGAACCGTGAAGGTCTGGACTTAGATACTCAAAACAAAGAGAAAAAGCCGTTTGACAAGAAGGCATATCGTCTAAAGAAATACAGTAAGAAGTACAAGTTAGAACAGTGGGAGGAACAACGTAAAAAGAGGTTGTTGCGTCAATACCATAAAGACATTAAAAATGATCCTACTATAGGCACTTATAAAGCTAAGACTTTCGACGAAGACGCTACTGATGGAACTCAAGAAGCTGGTAAATATGTCCGACATCCTGACTTATTAGAGAAAGAAACCCTTTTTGAAAAAGAAAACGCTGTATCTTCTACAACGGGCAAAAGAGACCCGTATCGCAAAGCGAAAGAGCACTTTAATAAAGTGAAACAGGAGAAATTGGAGAAGCAGCAAGAGATACAACGAATTAAAGAGCAGAAGCAACAAAAGCTGGACGAATATAAGAAGAAGAAGAATGAACGGTTCAAGAAATTGAGTAAGAAGACGAAGAAGGGCCAGCCAGTAATGACAGGGAGATTGGAACTCCTTTTAGAAAAAATCCAGAGTAATAAATAGGTTTAATTTTTTTGCAAGTGGATATTTTGTTAGCATTATACATTTCTAGTATCATTATCCATCACCTGATGATGATGATACATTTCTAGTAAAATTTTACTTATTTTGATTCACTGTTATAATTTTAAGTTCTGTAATTTGACGGTATAATAATATGAACTTGTAAATCAATATGAATTCATACAATGCTGCTCATTCATTAATCCAATACTTTTTTCTATGTCTCGAGCAATTAGCAACTCATTTTTGAGTTAACTTCGCAAATTCTATTAATTGTCTTCACCTTTTACTTGGTTCGTTATTTTAATATCACCACTCTCTTTGCAAATATGAACACGTGAACATAACCGATTTACGAAGTAAAGTAGGATTTTACGATTACAATGGTAATTTACTTTGGTAATATGTCCTTTTGTTTTTTTTAATTAGCTTATCGGATATGAGTGATGTGCTTCGACTTGTTTCCGAAGCCGTGAACTCTTTAGTTTATATCGTGCGTTTCTCTAGTTTGTTGTGTCTCAATCAAGGCCTGCTTGTTATAATTCAGAACTGCTATTTTGGTTTATTTTTGAACTTAATAAAATTGTGATTTCTGTGAGTACTAGCTTTATTTATTTAGTATTTTTTATACTCTTGAGCTAAACGGCTTTTTGGTTGATCGTGTGAGAACGCCGCCCAAATCGAAACCAATTATAAGTTTCAAACTAAACTGGAAGGTTAGTCCTTCCAGTGACGGATTCAAGGTCTCGTTGGATAGTTTACGTCCGTGACCCGTGCCTCATTTCCGTTCTGGTTGCTAGTAGAAATCTGTACAGTCAGCCTTGACCTCACCCTGAGCTGAAGGCTCGATTTGCTACTAACCTTCACCCAAGGGTAAAGTAGAGGCTTTCAAAGAAGTAAAGTAATGAGGGTCAACTTTAAAGCGGTTTTGCAATAACTTTTAGGATTTGCAAGGGATAATAAAAGTCCTCCTGACCGAATTTCGGCCATGCGACCAATCTCACCTGAGACTAGCCATCGAAGCGGGAGGTTTTCTAGTACACAAGTGTGTCCGCAGTCACATGTGCACTTTCTCATAAGAAGATATTAAGCTGCTCTGAAGCAGCTCAGAGTCTTCATTTATGCTTGGTTTATGGCTCGCCTCCTCTTACTATGGACTTAAACAAAACATACGAGAGTAGTACCTACACCTCTGCCTATCCTTTCGGGGAATAGATAGATAGTATTACAATAATATAGAAAACAAAAAACAACAGGCGAATACAGGCTTGATGTTAGCGTACCTAACTACCTATACCGTCGCTTGAATTTCCAGATTGACGTGGAATGTTTCACACTTTTTTCTTCGCAATAAACTTTACTTATCTGCAAACGTTTTATTTGATAAGTCGTTACTTTGTACAAAGATTTAAAAGATACCAGTAAGAAAAGCCATGCTCAACTGGTGGCCTGGGAGTCCCATGAATACCACTGTTCCATCATCAGCTGTGATTCTATATTTAGGTCAAAATTCAAGGAACCAAATAAATCGGTCCTAAGATCGTAACCAAGTGTGCAGATTCCTCAATCAAAAAGTAGTAATTTTGCAGTATTGGCGCCCAACACAGTTATCCGGTGTCTGTCTCATCATGCAAACTGTTATTGTGATTTACGGTCTAGGGTTCGTGAGAGTTGCATTTGATAAATATATGTAGATGATGCTACATTCCTTCTTGTCAAGAAACTGCGGCCCGCAAAGTACAAGGTTGAGAATCACTGGTCTAGACTTGACATTGCGTCTTTAATAAACAATAGGTAGACCTTCAATTAAGATAAACAAATACAAATAATCATCTAAATTGTAGGGATTTGTAGTTTCCTACTGATAGTAGATTGCTTGTGTATCAAAACTGATGGCCTCGTTTAGAATTCAGATAGGTAAACTGGATAAAACGCCATTTTGCTACGCCATTAGACTCTGATGATTAAAGTTGTTTGTTTTTTCTGATTGGTTGAACAAAATGCAATAGTTATTTATTGTGTACGCATGGCTCAATCAAGCTATACATTTCTAGTATAAGCTGATTTCGCATTGATCGCATTGATTTAGGATTTCCTTACAATGAGAGGGGGAAATGTATAGCTTGATGTGTAGCCGTGTGTACGAATATAATATAATTAAGTATTTACTTTTGCCATTCAATTGTCGCATGTATAAATTTTTAAAACATCTATTTGATAACAGGCCAAACACCTGACTCTAAAGACGACCCTAATATCGCAAACGATAAATTCGAGCGTCGAGACAAAAAAAAATGGCGCCATCCAAAGATAATAATTAAATATTGACGCCAATTAGCAATTTGACAGTTGACGTTTAGACCACAGATAACTAAGATAATGTTTATACGGTACAAACATTGACCTTTTGATAAAATTCGGGTTAAAATGATCACTACTGTCTTTCGTGATTTAAGTTTGAACTAAAATACAAAGTTGGTATTTTTTCTGATGCTTTTGATAAATTACATAATATCTGGTCGAACAGGTTAAGGTCAGGTGATTGCTCTGGGTGGGATACAGATAAGTGCAGCCATATCTAGTTGGGTAAGCGAACTCTGCATCCATCATTTCGCCAGGCATATGTAAGGCCAATGGTGGGGGCTTGTGGCTAAGTAATAACAGCCGTACGGGTCGATCGTTCAGGTTAAGCTACGCTTACTGCGGTTGGTTTTTGAATGAGTGACCAACTTTACATACCAAGACTCCTCCGTGCCTCGGAAAGCAAGTTAAGCCGTTGGTCCCGGCTGTCATTCGTGGATCTTGGACAGTCGTTACCGGGTCTCCAGAAGCCCAAAACTGTGACAACGTCTTACCAAGGGGTAATTACCCAATAACTTGGTTTTGAAGGTCAGATAGGCAGTCGCTCCATGTAATATAAGTACTGGTATTCAGCTGCAACTGGTTAGCCTGGAAGCCGACCCCAACATAGTTGCTGATTCATACATCTATTCGAAAAAAACAATACATAACACTTTACGGAATAGTTTTATCTTTGAATCTGATATCTTTGAAGATCCTGAAAGAACATTCTATAAAATTCTGTAATTCTCGGAAACAAGATTTCAAGTCTGTTGATTTCTAAAAGGAAGTAAAACTTAAATACTAAGTAGGTACTACTTTTTTTTTTCTATAAATAAGTGTTGTGTGATTGGAATCCTGTTCTAACAACTGGTCTTTCTTTCATAAAAGTAAGACCACAGCCAGAGGTCCAAGTTGCCTTAAAAACTAAGAATTCAGTCATTTGTGCTTAGTTTTCTTCCAAATAAAACAAAATATTCCAAAATGGCGTTTCTTAAAAATAACGATGATTACGATGGTTTCGTAATAATCATTGTTGTGTTACCTGTTACCTACCGTAAAGGAGGATGCCTACCCCGTGGGAAATGTATTCAGCACCAGAAACAAAAGACGATACAGTTGCACGAAACCCCACCCTACTTAAATACTCAACCTTTTGAGTTTTTTAAATAAAAAATAGCTTAGCTTTGAGCAAACTAGTAAAATGGGATTCACCTCATAGATACACCGTATGTTTTATAAATAAACCTGGCGTCAGTAAAACGGATCGCCCGAAGGTCACGCCTCGTGCGTGTCAAACTGCGACATACGATATTTTTAAAGGCGATACTCAAATTAGACCTCACATGTAAGTTCTACGAAGTAAGTGTCATCTAGATAAACGGATATTGTTGCTAAACCGTTTGTCTTAGGTTATCTGTCTCGTAAAGCGGCCATCTTTGCAGGTAGGTCTTTAGACAGTACTATTTTTCCAAACTACCCTCGCGGTGTGTAGATCTGGAATTAGCTTTCTGGAGGTCCTATGTCTGTCTTTGTATATCTACAAAGTTGGTGTTTTTTCTGATGCTTTTGAGAAAATACATAATGGCTCATTTTTAACTGAAATATGCACTCGCAAAATTCTCGGTTTGCACAGGTTGGCTTGCCGCCAAAATCCAAGTATCATTACGTTTTAAATGACATAATAAGCAGGTATATAGCTTTATGAATCTGCACTGCAGATGCCACAAAGTCTAAGAAAAGAGATAAGGGGCTTATATGAAACAAACTTTAATTATTTCTGTATTTACTTAAGAAATAATTACATTATGTCATTGCTCAGAAACTCGGCCTTATCAAAATGGGATTGCGCTTTATGATATACAATTGTACTTATACATACATGAGCTTGGCACGTGTACTCGTGAAATAAACATTGGTTTTAGATAGAGGGCTGGTAAACATGATTTTCTAATGAGTTTACATGGAATCGTATAAATAAACAACTAGTCAGTATCTTATCTGCCACTATTGTTTTCACAGAGAAATCATGGGCGCGAAAGGACTCGTGTCTTACCGCAAATAATCGTAATTTCTTTCTTTTTGGGTTGATCTAAAATGGACCAATCTGAATAAGCGAAAGGAGTTATTCAGGTTGGTCCATTTCAGATCAACCCAAAAAAGAAAGAAAATACGTTTATTTGCGGTAGGACATGAATAGGTACATGTCGCAAGGAAAAAGTTGGGGGGAAAAACATCGCCGAAAATCAAAAAGTTAATCAATGTTTGTCCACCGCACCGGGAACGGGACGTCAACGAGAAAACAGATGACAGCGCCGAAGTTTACTATGGCGCTGTCATCTGTTTTCTCGTCGACGTCCCGTTCCCGGTGCAGTGGACAAACAGTGTAAGATTAGAACCTAATAAAGTGGTTACTTAAAGTGGCTCAGTTCAGTTTCCACCAAACCGAAAAATCCTCGCGGATGCTGGAGCACTTTTTAAATTTCACTGAATAAGTAACTCTATCAATATTGATTTAAAGTATAAAATTCGACGCAGACATCAAGCGCCTTTAAGGGCGTTCCTCGCAAGCGCAATCATATATCAAACAAACTTCAACTCATATCCACACGGTCCATCGTCCATCAAATTAAAGAGTAATGCATTCAACATTAAATCAATAAACTATCGAAGTGTCTAGTCTCCTCTGCTTACACTTGGTTTCCGTCAGTCGGCGGCTGTTGACGTTGACGTAAACACGCCTTCCGTACAAACTGACAATTTGGCTTCCGTTCTGTTGGGAACCAGCAGTACGGCATCAGCAGTAGGCATTAGTTAGTAGAAGAATTTAACTTTGCCTTGTAACTTCTCTTATTCTTTTCTCTTGTCTTATTCTTGACATTATCTTAGTCTACTATAGATATACTTAGGGTCAATGATATTATATTAAATATCATTGCTTAGGGTACTATAAATAGGAACAAATTAGAACAAACTCGCATCAGATTGTATAACACTCATCTCATCTGTCTAGCCTTTTCCCAACTATGTTGGGGTCGGCGTCCAGTCTAACCGGATGCAGCTGAATACCAGTATTTTACATGGAGCGTGCCTATCTTACCTCTACAACCCAGTAACTGGGTAATACGATACCTCTTGGTAAGACTAGTTGTCAGACTTTCGGGCTTCTGTCAAAGATCCACGAATGACAGTCGGGACCAACGGCTTAACGTGCTTTCCGAGGCACGGAGGAGTCTCGATATGTAAAGATGGTCACCCATCCACTGACCAACCCCGGCAAGCGTAGCTTCACCTGATCAGATTGTATAACACTACTGTGTAAAATGTTTTAATAAGTTTTTTGTAATGTCTTGATCAGGAGAGTCTTTGGAGTTTCTTGCCCGTTCTTCTCCTTAGAGATCTGGAAGCTTGGTTTTGGGGTTTGGAGCTTCAATACTGACCAACTGACCGACTCCTTGGCAATTCAAAAGTGCCTAGAAAAGGTTTAATTAAAATAAATGCTTTTATCTGTTCTCGATTCCGTAAAGCATTTTCGTTGTTATTTAGATGGTATTTTGAGTTTGAGTAAGTGCCTGCATTACTATCTTTAGGGCTACGTACCCAAAGGGTAAAACGGGACCCTATTACCAAGACTCCGCTGTCCGTCCGTCTGTCACCAGGCCTGGGTCTGTCTCATGAACCGTGATAGTTAGACAGTTGAAATTTTCACAGATGATGTATTTCTGTTGCCGCTATAACAACAAATAAGTACTAAAAAACAGAATAGCACGTGTGAGCACTATGTAGCTACTATTAAGCTACCTTTTACTGGGTACGTCTTTCACTGACTTGAGTGTGCCCTGGCGGTTGAGAGTATGTCATGCTCACTCAAATGTCTCGCTGATGGTGGCGTGTGTGTTGGATCATTAAGTTCCCTTCAAAATGGTTGAGCTAATTGGTGCTGATCCATGCGTCATGTTCGTGAACGGGCGCCGTCAGTTGGGACTGGTCGTCTCTTAGCTGCCATGGCTTATTTTTAATTTTAATATTTAATTTAGTTGTTTTAGTTATTATCTTTTTATTACGGACGCTTTTTAACGTGCACGTCTTTCTACATTGTTCTCACATGTATATTTTCAACTTGAACGATGTAACCAATATTTTGTAAAAATATTATGATTTAAAAGAGTGTCCGTGGAGTTTCTTGCCCGTTCTTCTCCATAGGGATCTACTACGCTTTGGAATGGGCAACTAAACCCTAAGTCATCAATTCAGATAATTTTAGTAAACAAAGAAATGTCACTGTCAAAATGACAGGACAGTGCTGCAAAACAATTTATCAAAAACAAGGAAATACAAAAACAAGGAAATATAACAACTAACAACAAAATGAAACACTTAACACGATGATAACAAAGCACAATTAACAAACACGCAGCGAATAATATGATCGGAGAAAAGAACACGAACGTATTGAAAAGACGCGAGTTTGCAAATTATGTCAAATGAAATTTGAGAATGTTGGGAACTCCTGTAGTGTTACCAGTATCATAATATTTTTTATACCACAAAATTTTCTTTTTTTAATAACTTTGTTTAAAACCGAAAACTTATAAAAATTAACACGGTATGATAATTGTTTAATTATTATTTCTAAAATAAGTACATAAAAGCCAATATAGCCTTGTTTTCCGCCATTTTATGTGAATTACCATTATGACGATATTTTTTTGATCTGTTATCACCTTTGTTTACATAAATTATCTGAATTGATGACTTAGGGTATAGCTTCATCTTTCTGACTGACCGACCCATTGACAATTCAAAAGTGCCTGTAATTGGTTTATTTGAAATAAATGCTTTGAGTTTGAGAATAAAATCAATATTTAAGGGGGCTCCCATACAACAAACGTGATTTTTTTGCCGATTTTATTGATAATGGTACGGACCCCTTCTTGCGCGAGTCCGACTCACACTTGGCCGGTTTTTTTATTAGTAGTGTCCCTCTGCAGGGTATAGGCCTCCCTACTCTCTTTCCACGTCTCTTTATCGAGGACTACTAAGGTCCAGCCTTTATTAAGGAGTCCAGCGACACGCTCATCCTGCCATCTCCGTCTGGGTCTACCACGACGCCGCTAACCATGCAGGAAGAAGCATTACCCTTTTAAAAGTGTGATTTATTGTTAGGTTCCTTTTTCAACAGTTTTGTGACTTTGATCCAAAAACAATACGTAGGATAAGCAAAATTCTGATAATATACATATACAGGGATAATGGTAAAACACGAGCAACTTCTTAAGGGGTCATTGTACTCATAATTATGAACAATTTTTAATATGGGACCAAACCGGAATTCGCGAAAAAAAAATCAGCTGCTCCCTACATTTTGACGAGTTTCGTATTGAACAGCGGATTTTTTTCGCGATTTCAGGTTTGGTCCCATAGTAAAAGTTGTTCATAATGATGAGTACAATGACCCCTTAAGAGGTTGCTGGTGTTTTACCAATAACCCTGCCTGTATATTACATAAGACATGATAATGTCTGGTCAAATTACAGCAGATAACGGACACAGTTTGGTATATGTATAAAGATAAGAATATAATCTTTCATTACGAGCAATTCACACATAATTTAATAATCATCCACCCATATCGCTTTACATAATATAAGGAACGTGATTTGATATCTACCAAGATGATAGTCACAATCTGAGACAGAGCATCAGTTATACTATATGTCTATAAAATATTTAAATTACTATTTGCTCAAAGCAGTCTTGTTTTCCAACGTGACTTACAATTTCTGGAATATTTATCACTGAATAAAACTAATCTTTAGGCTCTCATGCGTCCAAGAAACGAGCGAGACAATTTAAAAGTATAAACTTTTGGGATCGTTAAAGATGCATACCTACATACATTTTGGCGATGACTAAAGAACAAAAATATTGCATATTATATTTTCAATCAATTGCCAAAATATTTTGAACTACCTACTTTACTTTTTTACTTTTACTTTTTTTTTATTTTTTTATTTGCGAAATTTTCGATGTTGATAATGTATGCCTTTACTTCGATTTCCTGTTCGCTTTTCGTATTTGTTTGTGTGACCGTTGGTCTTCTAAACTCCGCAACGGATTTTTGTTTTCACCATCATTTCGAGAATTTATTCCGGAAGGTTTTTGTTCATAAAACATTAATATTTAACTTAAAAAAGAATTCTCGATGATTTGTCAAGTCGTAAAAACCGTGCGAAGCAGGGGTGGGTCGCATAATGTTCGGCCGTCGGCGGCGGCGGTCTGATCTGGCGTGTATACCTACTGCTCAGTGTCTTTTCCTGCACGACGAACCTTGAATAGACTATATTTATGGACTAGTTCTTGAATTGTAGGGTTCAATACAAGGGAGACTTGGGTTATAATAAAATTTCACTTGTTACTCGCACTGTGTTTATGCAACTAGATAATTATTTACACGCACATACATGACAATTTGGAAAACTTGACACATGATATAAACTGTCAACTGTCATACGGTAATATGACAGTAAAAACTGAGTTACAATGTAAAAATATTAAATTTAATGTTGCAAACTTGCAACAATATTGAATAGAATGTGAGACTTTTTGGCTAACTCCATTTTGTTCTAAAACTTCCTGGAAACCTTGGCATCGTTTCTCCAGACATCTGGCACTTTCATACCCGTGTTGGCATCATTAGAATGACTGCCTACCTATCTGGCAATATGTCAACTAACACGACTATCGTATGAATCGAAAGCTAATAAGAGGCCTGTGCACTATTTGATGATGACTGGTATATGATAATGATTATGACTGGGTTGCCTTAAAATAGCCTCAAGGAGTGGTGATCAATACATATAAAAATCCTGACTCACTCACTGACTGACTTATCAACACAGCCCAAGCCCTTGAACACTTAAGCGCAGAAGTCCTTTTTATGACACAGACTGGATTTATCGCTTTTTTAAAAAAAAATTATGTTGGCTTACTGGACTTGCTCTTTACCCCAATCACGCCTGATGCAAGGCTATGGATGACTTGGCTAGTGACTTCGTCCGCGCGATATTCCTATCCCATAGGAATTTAGTTTTTAGTAATTTTTTAGTGTGGGTACGAGAGAAAAACCGATTCCGATGACTAAGTGACCTATCTCACTAGGACACCAGTGGCGGCGCAACCATGATCGCACTGCCATAAAATTAATACTTAGTTGCGCAACCGATCGGATGCCGATGAGAGCTGTGTATAATTTGCTGGTAGCGCGACCATGATGGCTTAGTGAGATATAAGCCTAACAATTCTTTCAATACTGAACTACTGATTTATCAGTAGTTCAGTATTGAAAGAAATCGTATACTTTAGTATACGATAGCAATAAAATACGGTTGATTTTGTTTGAAAACGGATTTAATACTACGCTCTTTGAAGGTAAATAGACCGCGAGAAAATCAAATTGTCGGGACGGAATATTATTTGAAGTTTCTGAAAGTTAACACGGGGCTCCTGAAATTCGTTTAACCTAGATTGAGTGAGAAGCGCTCCACAAATGAGTCGATCAAGGTCGGGGAAGGTAAGTTAGTGTAAACATGATTTTGGATTCCGGGGGTTAACCGTAATATCTTATTGCCTTTTAGCACCGCAATTTAAGATGGGCACGATGCTTTTTGGGTGGTTTTAAATATGTGATTAGTCGCTATATGTATTGGAGGTTTCGAGTTCTCGACGTTGCTATCAGAAAGTAATTAATAGGGGCTCTTCTTAAATCTCCAATCAAACCGTCTTCGGCCTATGTACTATATAATAAAGAGTATTCTATCTAACAATCAATCTTTTTCAAGCATACTTAGGGTAATATTCATTGACCGCACTTTGACATTGCTAAGTACGCGTCTCATACGAATACGAATTTTATTGGCATATTCTAATTGTTCATATTCGTGTGAAACGTCCTCATTTTCGCTTACATAGTTATGGACATACGACTCATGAGAATAAGGTTCATATTTGTATGAATCGCTTATTTTACTTACCAGTGTGGTTTGTGAATATTGCCCTTAACCTCGAAGTCAATACATACTTAAATCAAATTTTGTTGGGCGCCACTTATTTGTGTCTAAGGGCCTATTTCACGATGTCCGAGTAGCCATAGCCACTACTCACCGAATAAATTCAAAAATGGAACAGATCTTGTATTTATTTATTTATTTATAGTTAATTAAAACGGTTATACACCAATTACAATAATTAACCTAGAAACACAATACTAATATTGTAATATCTACTACATACTTAATAAATAACAGTGGAAATTCTCTCATACTTTCTCTCGCAAAACTTTAGACACACTCGCTTTATCTCTCTCCATTCATCGGCAAACAGATCACAATCAGGATTGACTGCCAGGAGGGCATTGAGGGCTTCTTGTATGAAATTATCTGCCAAGTAAGTTAATAGGAACTTAATCGTAGGTGGTAAATAGGCCCTAAATAATAAGTATGGCATGTAAGTGGCGCCCAACTGGTAAAAAAAAAATGATCGCAATAAATGATAACAGTGACTGTATTATTATGCTAGTAGCGACGCGACGCAAACAGTAAGTAAGTACCTAGTAGTTTTTTTTTTGTTATGGTTATTGGCAGCTCGGTAAACAAGTGCGTGTTTATTGAAAATCTTATCAAAGTGAGAAACAAAACAAAAGCTCAAGGAAAATCGCTGATATAAACATCCGTAATAATTGTCACGTGCCACGTGGTAAGAAACTGCGTATCTAATGAAATTGTAATAGCATAAGTATTTAGGGACATGTTATGTAGACAGCAGGTACTACTACAATTATATAATAAGATATTGGAGAATGTTTTCGTCAGCTTTATTTGAAACTAGGATTATGATTTTTCCAGAGGTCCTGAAACAACAAAAACCCAAGTTCTTCCACTTTCCTATTACTCTTGGAGATACAAGATTTAAGCAGTTAATTTACAAAAAAAAATGCTTTCATTAAACCCACCTTGGTGTACTTTAGATCAATAATGTTAGGAATGAAATGAAAAAAAAAACTCCAAGTTGCCGAAAAATAGTTATGGCCTTTAACAAACGCGAAATCGGCGAAATTTCGTCCGAAAATCTAAAGCAACAGCGTCACAGTTACCGCAAAATGTTTGTAAATACAGTCCTCTTATAATAAATAGATGTCGGAATAGCTCAAGCTGGATCATTTTCTATTGGTCACGCGCGACCGCACCCCCTTTTGACAATCGTAGATTATAAGGAATTGCAATTTAGGCTTTGTTGGCAACGATCTATTTGTGGGAATTTCCATATGGACTGATGACGAGAAGGGTACACAAGTTGTAGAAAGCTGAAATTCGAATGCTGTAGCGTAATTTCTGACTGAAATAAGCGCAGCAGCCTGACAGCTTTATACACACATTGCAATAGATTTGATTTCGACATAAAAACAATATTCGGAACGTTTTACCAGTTTCCGGGAAAACAGTTTATTAAAAGCAACGACGCAGTTACCACTTTTGGATTGCCAAAATGTCAGTTATTGCATGTTTCAGTGTGAAACAGTTGCTAGCAACAGGCATTCCGTAAAATGATAGAGCATATTCACTCGGATAAATCTCGCGTATTGAAGGACTTCTCACTAGTGGGGTACCGCGCAGATCGTTCGGCGAGGTTAACGTTGCATTGCTACCCCCTCTTCACATCCACACATCCCCGCGATGTTAGTGTTCTACTAGGATCTGTTGGCTCCTGAATTTGGGAGGGGGTAGGGGTCGTTCGTTGTTGGTAAACATTCGTGCGAATCTTTAAAGGTTTATAATGAGAACAAATAGCTTTTCTCCCAATTAAATTTTAATCAGTTACGAGGGGGCGTTTTTAAGTTCGCTGTATGGGGGATAAGGAGTAGAACTAAAAATACAAATTATTTTTTTCATTTTCAATATAATACATTTTTCTGATCTTTCAATCAGGTAACTTTTGGATACCTTCAAAAAAAATGTTTTATATTTGTCTGAATATTACGCTGTAATTGCATCCTTCACTTCTTCATCACTTGAAAACTTTTTTCAAGTTTGGGATTAAGTAATAATCGCTGGGAGCCAGGTCAGGACTGTAAAGTGGGTGAGCCAAAATTTCAAAGCCCACCCTTTGCAGGTCTTGTGGACAGGCGCATTGTCGTGCAGAAGGAAGACACCTTTGGTTAATTTTCCCCTTCTTTTTTTCTCAGACGGCTTCCTTTAGCCGTTCTAAGATTTAAGCGTGGTATTATGCAGTTATAGAGACACCTTTATCTTCATAATCGATCAACCAAGAGGAGGGATCCTATTTGTTGATCGATTTTTTTCCGAGTCCCTCGATCGGCCGTCCCTGGTTGTGGGTCGTCTAAGTCCCTGCCTTGCTTAAAGACGGTACAGTCCCTGTAAACGGATGACGTCGCTTCCGGTATGGTTTGAACTGATTATCCTTGCTCGGTAAGGAACTTTATAACAGCCTGGTACTCGATTTGTGCCATATTATACATTTTATTCCCAATTTACTTGTTTGGTCGACGCCGACGATAGTTCAAATACTAATGACCTAATTACGATAAAACTTGGTATTTATGAGTTACCTAATTCGTAACGACTCAGGTAAGTAATTACCTACCTACCCATTCCGCGAATTTAAAAACGTACCCTAGTACAAACAAATTGCGTTCATAAAAGGTAAAAGGTATCTCTATTTATTTATCACATTTTGGGTTGACAACAGTCGTAATCGACCGGCATTGACGCCATAAATACATAATCCAGAGTTGACGCCCTCATTGAGGCCTCCTAACAATAGTACGCACGGCTACAGATCAAGCTATTATAAGCTGATCTCGCATTGTATAGGATTTCCTTACAATAAGAGGTCAGTGTAAACTGGACAACTATAGCTTGATGTGTACATACCTCAATGTCCATTATGGACATTCATAGTTAATGATTATTATAAGTAATCACATTTGTTTACCAATGGCTCCAGAGATGTCATGATAGGTCAAAAGAGCGGTTGGAATAAATTGCTGGTATGTTAGGTTCAAGGGCAATCGGAAACGCTCTGATAGAGCGTTTTATGAACTCATTTAATTAAACTTAATGTATTGTTTAGATTTCTTTAGATTCAATAGTTCTTTTGAAAAGTCCTTTCCTAGTCTAAAGGGCGCTGGGTCCACAGGTAATTAAGTTATTTGAAGGCCACGTCTCGCGACGCAATAATTTCGTGATAAAAAGCATTGAACTCGTTTTATAACACTTTTTACAATTATCACGACATTAACGTGTTTTCCTTAACGTCTAATCAACTTAATGCGTCGTGATTAGCCCAAAATTAACAGTTTACTAAGACGTACCGGTAGGAAGCGCACACGGCACAACTTGCGCTCGTGTAATCGACGTCACCAAAGCGGTTTACAGCAGTGTAGACAAGGTTTTACAATTACATCAGGCTATAGTACTATCGCTCGTGATAATTGGGCCATCCCACAAATTCTGATAACGCACCGCATAAATACAGGAGCGTCGGCCATTTTTTATCAGTTTGCCGCCATCGTGCATCTGTGACAGTTCGCATTTTCGTTCGGAAATTAAAGTTTCGTCAACAGTTGCTCTTGCAACGTGTTTGTTATTTGCGTCTTGTTGTTTCGTTGTTTTAGCAACAACCTCAGGTTGTTGCTTTAAAGTGGAAAGAAAGCTTTGAGAATTACGCTATTAAAGGTAGGTTTTGTCGTTATTTTGTTATTTTTTTCTTAATACAATAACATTTAATTTTACTAAATCTAATTATTTTCCTGACTGAAACGCTCAGCGATTATTGAAATATTGTAATGTTAATGTCTTTACTGAATTTCATCCAAAATATACAAGTTTGGAACAGTGTTTTATGCTAAAGTAACTAAATTAATATTTTAGAATCGAGAAAGCATTTGCTAACCGAAATAGGTGATTTCAGCAGCTATTTCATAATTCAATTTTTAGCAGTAAGTACTTATGACGAATTTTTCTGTTAGGCATTATTTAATTTTAAAAAAGCATTGTGTTTCATAATTAGCTGTTTTTGTTAATCATAAATAAATTTATTAATTCCCACTTTTCTTCTTCGCTTCGCTCGTCGGTCGTGGTCACCATGGATTGTGTCCAATCGCAGGTGTAGTCGTACTGTCGTAGCTTGCCTCATGTTGCCTCACGACCTCTCTTCATCTGTTTCTGTTAGATGACAGTCTGGCGCACTACCTATCCTACTTTATAGTCTGACTTAAAAGTACAAGTCGCATATTCTAGAAAAATATTCACGCATTGATTTTTAAAAAAGAAATAAGTACTACTTTTTTTTTTTTTTTTTTGTGGATGGGAAATCATCAAATGACTTCTCCCGCTCTGGGCGGAGCGGGAGGGCGTGTCAGACTTTTACTGACTAAAACCCACCCATGCTCCTTCAACTGCCCGTGCCAGGGCCACGGTATCTCTTTCGAACTACCCGCGACCCCGGTACTACTTAAGATTTGATTAGAGACATGCTTTATAACAATCATAACTTGTTTATAACTCAAGTTACCCCAGGAGTTAAAACAGACATTATAAAAACACGTAATCTTCCAAAAGAACTATTATAATACAAAATTTAATATTCATCTGTAATTGTATATTGTAATAAGTAATATCTTAGCAGATTCTAAAATAATTGTTAAATTAAAATGTTATTTGAGAATGAATTCATAACAAAACAATCACTTTAAACTTAAAAAAGTCGGAACTCTAATTAATTTCACAAAAATATTATCATCTAATACAGAACAAACGACCCAATATAAATAAATTGGAATCTTAATTTATTTAGGATCGGCGCAACATGTCTTACATGTCTGCTTTTACCATACTTCTTTATTAATTTTTTATTAGATGACTTATGTAGTGATCACATGATTACAAATGGCCAAAAATTCCTAAACCAAAATTGTCACCACAGAATCAAAAATGTCGGGGAAAATTTATTCACCTCGCATACAAGCGTAATGGAATTATCTTTTACCACATAACATTGACCTTGCGCACGCGCTGATTCAACATGGCGCCGCGTGACGTCACGACGCAACTGATGTGTCTGTCACGGAGCGATTCTCGTGAAAAGTACGTTCGATTACTATTTGTTCACTGATAAGTAGGTACTACGCGCCTGGCGTTTCCACCAATCGCGAAAAAATTATCAATTGTCCTATTACAAAACTTGAATACCAATTCGACCCAAATGTATGGGACAGCTGATTATTTTTTCGCGATCACGATGTTGTTCTGATGGAGAAAGTGGTTCAGTTTGATGATCTGTACCACACCCTTAAATATGACCACACTTTTCTGATACTTGCCGTTTTTCTCCTTAGCTGGCAATGTATAAGCGTACGCTCATACAGAAATTAATTGATGGTATTTTATCGCCAAAGAGATTCAATTGAAACCACTTATTATTGTTACCATGTAAATAATTTTGGATGTAAATTCAATTTAGGCACGAGTATTTGTATCGTTAACAGTTAGCACTAGTGCAAACAATCAGAAGTACTGTTAGCAGAAAAGAGTTAATAATTGTAAATTATAGCGGTGTACGAACTCCTCCGTCCTTACTGACCTCCGTGGCGGGCTGTCACTCACTAACGCAGGCTGTCAAGAGGTCTGATACATTGTCACATATGTCACAAAAGCTTGCCAAGGAGCTCCATGAGATGTTGTGTTGTAAAACGTGTGGCTGAAATATAAAAGTTTAACCCTCAACGGAAGCCTTGCCACCCACCCCACAAACTGTCTATTATTCTGTTAAAATCTGACCGTGATAACTTAGGTGACGTGAGCTGTCAGTAGTTTCAATCTCTAGCATCAGATGGAATGACAGCTGGTAGATCGGCTGTTCTTTAATGGCCTAACCCAATAACCTATCCATCATCAGTTTTGGCATACTGGAGATAGAAAAACCTATCTATCTATGGTTTTAACGTCCCAATAATCTAACGGCCGAACCCAATAACCTATCTATCACCAGTTTTGGCATACTGGAGATAGAAAAACCTATCTATCTATGGTTTTAACTTCCTAATAATCTAAGACAGATAAAACAAAAGAACACGAACGAACGAAAGGAACGTAAGCACAGATAGAATTATCCTGTCTATCATATAGCGATCTGTCTTTTTCTGACATAGGTTATTGGGTTCGGCCCTACTTAGGGCAAAATATTCTTAGTATTCTATCAAAAAACACTTGTTTTTTGATAGAATACTAAGAATATTTTGTGCTGTAAATGACAACAAGAGCAAACTAGATAGGTATTATGTTTGAAAAGTTAATTTTATTCAATAAAAAAAAAATCAGAGCTATCGTCCAAACATATATTTATGTACAGTCCTACCAACTTATCTGTGAACTGAAAGAGGACGGCACCGTCGATTCAGTGTTGCAAATTAATATAAGGTGCCCAAAATTGAGTAAGTTTTCAAGAAGGAAATTTCACATTAGACATAATCGTTTAATAAGAATTACAGTTTTTACAAATTAAAAACAATGATACCTTTATAAAAATAATAAAATAACATGACAGCCGTAGTTCCAATTTTCGTCATTTCACAGATAAGTTGGTAGGAGTGTAGGTAAGTAAATACACACACACACACACACACACACACACACACACACTTCCGAACTCCTAAATCGAGCCACTACGTATTTTTGTATCCCTTTTTTAATTGATCATGAATTCAAATTTGGAATAAACATGACACCAAAATGATGGTCTGTATGATAACTTCAAAACTGCATTATATCTTAATTTTTTCTTTGACTCATCATTATTTTGATTTATTGGCCTAAAAATACCTACACGGAGTCCAGGAGTATAGTTATGAATATAGGTAGGTACAGCAAAATAAATAAAACCATTGTTTATCCTCATAACTGAACTACGATAATCATATTATTAAAAATATATAAATTCTGATATCTCCGTATTTGGCTCTTGTTTCTGACCGTAGGTACGATACAGAATGGGCACGCTACAAACACATGCAAGGGGTCCAGTAAATTAGAACGTTATTTATCAATGGACTTTGATGTTCAATCAATGTAGGAACGAAAACAATGTGAAGAGGAATTTGGGCTTAATTGAATACCTCTGAAAGTATATTGTTTAGTTTTTTTTTTTATATCTTTTCCTCGTATTAAATACTAGTCCTTTGTCCCCGACTTCATCCCGCATAGATTTCGTATTGTTTCTTACAACACTCAACATACATTTAACCTCTACAGGGGTTTTTGGAACGGAGTTGTGTTTCTGGTCTCTGTACACTTGGCGAAGGGGAGACCGAAGAAAGTGTAACATTTTGAACGAAACAATTTTTTTTTTTCATTTAGTTACTCTCAAACGTTGTTAATTGCGCCTGTTATTAATACATAATAATTAAATTAATACATAATATTGCACATTGTATTGTATATTGTTATTTAATTCATAATTAATAAGTACACAGCGAAAGGAAAGGTTCCCAACTGGGTGTCCCACGATCCACGATACATCTTCTTCCTCTCAGGTTTTTTTTACAGGGTTATTGGTAATATGTCGGCTATGCAATAAGGGGATGTAGGAGAGGCCATTTGCAACCAAATGACCCCTTGACATTTATATAAATGTCAACTATATTTTTTTTGCAGAAATCGACCCTTTTAGTCAAAAAACCCACTCAAAATTATGAAAATTGTAACGATTTGTAGCTCTGATTTAAAAACGATTTAAGAAAATTGTTATTTTATTGTTGATTATTATGTATTGAAGTGTTAGCAAGCAGATAAAAATACGGAAAAATAATTCAAGAATTAGTTCTTTTTTACACATATATTTTTGTATGTTGTAAACTTACTTAAGTGTTAAGTACCGCAGATAATATCTTCAAAAAAAATGTAAAATGTCAAATTGATACCTCCAAAAATCTGGTATAGATTTTTGGAGGTATCAAAAGTTTTTCTTTATAGATTTTTTCATAAGATGAAAGTTGTTATCAAAGTAACCCCATTCTACCCAACAACTCTGTGTATACCTGTAGGTTCAAGTATTGACTTATATATTACTTAGTTTTTATATCAATGGGTTCAAGCTATATTTCTATACCTCCCAGGGTGCATTAAAATCTGTTCAGCTCATATTTTCGCACTTCCGGCATAAAATGATGCGATAATATGACTCAATAATTACAATGACACACCTGCTTATTTGATTTCTATAAAATACTAGCTTTTGCCCGCTGCTTCGCCCACGTGGATGTCGGAAAATATCCCACGGGAACGTACTACCGGGAAATCATTCCTTATTCCTTGTCTACATTATAAAGGGAACCTCTGTGCAAAATTTCAGCTTTCTAGGTTCAAGGGTTTGGGCTGGGCGTTGATGAGTCAGTCAGTCAGGACTTCTCTTTTTATTTATATAGATAGATTAAAATATTCTACTTCATCATGCCGCCGTCTGGGTTTAACACAATCTTAATCAATTAAGATTATCAAAAATGATGTCGGAAATAGAAATCGAGCACTAAATCATTTTGTAAGTCTGTTGCTAAGTCGACGATAAGATCGAATCGACTGATAATTTTCCGAAAGTATTCTACTATTAATAATTCCGTGATAATAGTAATTTTAATACGCGTTAGATCATGATTGGAAGGAGGAGTGCCCTAATTATTGTGATCGATATGAATTGGCGTCACACACTTATCATAGGACCACGTCTGGTTTCCCCGAAGGGTTAGGCGTACTTGTTTCGTCATTATAATTAGGTTAAAAGGCTTAGGTGTTACACAACTCTGAATTAAGGAATCATAATTAGGAAAAACATCTCTTATTAAACTTTTCTCAATCCTAAGTAGGCCCCTACTATTCCTACGTTTCTAACGACTTTGCACGAAATCTAACTTAGAGAGATGTATTGATGATTTTTATGGTTAAAATTATGTAAATACATATGTTTTATTGCCGCGTATCATATTTTGATCAAGATACAACCTGACACGGACCTGCAAATTGCATAAAACGCAAGAAAATTTGAATTTCGCGGGCTCCAAAAATTTGGTTTGAATCTGTACAAAATGTTACTCAATTAAGTGAATATTTAAATTATTACTTACAGGCATTTTTGAATTGTTAAACATATTTTGATCAAGATACAACCTGACACGGACCTGCAAATTGCATAAACCGCAAAAAAATTTGAATTTCGCGGGCTCCAAAAAATTGGTTTGAATTAGTACAAAATGTTACTCAATTATAACTGAATATTTAAATTATTACTTACAGGCATTTTTGAATTGTCAAAGGGTCGGTCAGTCAGAAAGTCGATGCTAAGTTGACTATTCCAAAGCGTAGTAGCCTATGGAGAAGAACGGGCAAGAAACTGCATGGACACACATATCCTATCCAATCAAATATACATGAAGGTTCCGTTGAATCTACTCAATGTTGCACATTATTGTGTCACACACTGTAATCATGATGAAATTACATGTTTCATATATTGTTTATGCATTAAAGATGATTCAGGGCTGTCTCGATACTCCTATTGGAACATTTTCTAATCAATAAAATGTTCAGATTCATATTCTTTGCCCAGCGTTTTCGCAACTACGAGTAGGTATGTTGGGTTCGGCTTCCAGTCTTAATGGCTGCGGCTGAATAGTGGTCAGTATTTTACAGGGAGCGACTGCCTATCTGACCTCCACAACCCAGTTACTGGGTAACACGATACTCTTGGTAACACTGGTTGTCGACTTTCTACCTGATGCTGAGGTATTGACATTATTGACAGCTCACTTCACCTTAGCTATCACGGTGAGATTTTCATGGAATAGACCGGATTATTCATTGTCGCTAATACTCTTGCCTATAGGAAAAGGCCTTATGAATGGGTGAAGCTTTTTCAGCTGGAGATGAGTGGAGATCTTCAAATACCTGAAAAGTTCTGTAACTTTAAGGGTCCCTGAAAAGATCAATTGCAATTATCGTTGACAATTTTACGTGATTAATACACATTGATGCGCAACTTGATCATGTACCAAGCACAATTAAAGCGATTGACAATATTACTATAATAGAAATTGATGGCAATTCATCAATTGCGGTTGACTGTTTCGGAGACCCCTTTTTCCATCTGGAATTTCTCACAGTAACGGCCTTTTTTTTTGTGGATGGGAAATCATCAAATGACTTCTCCCGCTCTGGGCGGAGCAGGAGGGCGTGTCAGACTTTTACTGACTAAAACCCACCCGTGTTCCTTCAGTTGCCTGTGCCAGGGCCACGGTATTTCTTTTGAACCCGCGACCTCGGGGACCCCCTACGTTGATAATGATGAATATTATGCAATTTTCTTTATCCATGGTAATAATTTAGTGCCTGTTTGTTTTCGTTACAAAAACAAATTTGTTTTGTCAAAAAAGCAATAAAAAATGATTTAGAAGAGTTTTCATGAAGTCTCTTGCCCGTTCTTATCCGTAGGTACCTACTACGCTTTGGAATGGGTAACTAGTTTCATTTTGTTAATTTATGACTGACAGACTCCTTGACAATTTAAAAGTGCCTGTAAATGGATGGTTCAATAGAAATAAATGCTTTAAGTTTGAAAAAAAAAAATCGTTCATTATATAAAATTGGTGGTTGACAACCCTAACTACAGTATCCCTTCCGTAATAACATGTTACGTCCTACGACGTATTTTATACGTATTTATACATAGTCTGAAAACTTACCTTTGACAGTGAAAGCGTATAAGAAACAGTACAAGCTTATAGAAAACGTTTTTCCTAAACTTTATTTTTATTTTTACTTCTCTTTCGGCTACGTGCCTACCGTGACTTCTATTTTTATTGGTTTTTCAAAATAAAAAAAAATAAAAAATGTTTATTTGCACCTTCAAAATAAAAAAAGCAAAAAAAAAAAAAAAAAAACTAAATAAAATAAGCTGTTATTTTTGAACTATTTATTAAAAAGGGGGGGGGGGGGATTTCTTAGAGACCTGTGGGCCAAGTTTTAAGGAGTTTTGTGGGCCGAGTTTTATCTAAATATTGTTTTTTTTTTACTAAACAATTAACTAAGGAAACGGGACCCATTCAGAGTTATTAACCTGGCAAGCATATTCTGAGTCCCCAAAGTGTTAATGAACGCCCCCTTATTTGGCGAATCAAAACTTAGTTTCCGCATACAATACATAGGTATACCTACCACTGTCTTTGAAACCCTTTTGGGAGTTATGGTTCTGCCTAATTTGATGACTCTACCTAACATAGAAATATACTTATATCTATGGTACCTAATTATTTAGTTATGTTTCCGCAAACAACACATCTCATACAGCCTACACATATAATCTATACCAAAAGTAAACTGTAAACAAATGGACCAGAAAACATACAGATGATGCCAATTTGTAGTATTACAAATTGAGTGCTATGATTTGATTATTTGAATAAGCCCGATACCTAAACCCGAAAATCTTATTTTAAATCTCTTTAAAGCCAATTTTCATTTTTGAGGTTATTTTTATATATAACCTCTATTTTGGTCAATTTTGATTTTTTTAATAATATTATTCAAACAACAGCTATTGAAAAAAAAGTGAGATATAAAGTTGCAATCTTCTAAATACAGAGATGAATGCGTTGCTAATTTATTTATTTAGTGTTTGCGTAAGAATTTAAACTGAGCAGGGTTTGTTTACATTTTCATCAGCTACTTTTGGAACATACAATAGATTATATTAGACCTATTCATTTACTATTTATTTCCACTCTGATTATGTCATCGCACGCAATTTAACTCAGTCGATAACTGTCGTCAGCCGCCCGTTATCATATCAGTATTCAAAAAGTTATCGAGTGACTTAGTTCAAGGCTCATCTCCGATACAACAGTGTGTGATAAAAAGAAGTGTTAACTTTCGTATTTAGCGCTGATTGTAAATGTTTTATCGACTAGTTTACGTAAGCGGTGATCGGTACGCCTTGTGTAAGGTAATAAAATAGATTTCTGTGTGTTTATCGTCACATTGCCGCCAAGATTATAGATGGTTGTAGTCTAACTATGATAACATCTTTTGGTTATCGATCTGCGCCATTTGTGAAGTACCTACTATTATAGTACAGGTTTTATACGCATATTTGAATAACCAATTAATGTTTCACTTATTTACTTACCTAGATCTTAAATCCGCCAGAATTGTCCTAAACGGCTCCTTCAAATAACATGGATGCTGTAACGAATTGCGCATTATTTTAAATCTAGAATAGTCTCGCTCTTATGGTATTTAATACTAGATCTGCCTTTAGACTGATATCTGGCTACTGAAGGCTTAAAACCTGATCAAGTCTGTCTGATCATTAAATCTGCTGTCAGAATTATGATAGCATTTTTTACGACAATCAGCTCGTGTGATTGTGACAGCGGACTAAAATAACATTCTATAAAACATCACTTATTTTCTTTGATACCTACTAAGGGCCGGCGCAGACCTGGCGAAGCGTTGTTTTCACTGCCAAACAAATATCAACCTTGCTCCTGTACAAATAAAGTTGAAAATAGTAAACATAATTTAGTCCGAGAGCGCAAGAAAGCGGACAGAGGAGCGCGAGTTATTTATTTTTTACTTTATTTTAAGACGCACAATGTTGATATTTGCTTGGCAGTAAAACCCGCTCTGCACGTCACTTCGCCAGGTTTGCGCCGGCACTAAGGCTTCCTGACTGTGTCATTGCATATCCTGAATAAAAGAGTTTCCTAGACAACATTAGCCACCACAATAATGGCCGCAATGACGGTTGTCATAAAAATGGCAGCCCCAGTTTTTAACTTCGTAGTGTTAACGCTTTCTATAAAATCCGCCGTTATGGGACAGCAGAAAACCAAAGTTCAAACGTTTTCACGAGAATCTCACCAATATTCTTGAAAAGCTCCAGATTATGTCTGAGTCTTCAACTAAAACCTTACAGTGTGTCGTCTTTATTCTGACGTTCCTTCTGTTTGTTACAGGGAGCACCGGGCGAGTCCGGCGCGTCTACAAGTGCCGGGCGTGTGCGGCTGAGCAGGCCGCAGCAGGCCTCGCGCCCGCGCCTCGCGCCGCTCTGTTGGCGCCGCGCGCTCAACGTAGACCCGCCCTGGCTGCGAGCCCGGGCCCGCTGACGCCAGCGAGACATTCCGTGAGTCTCTTCAAGTTTTATGAGCGCCTGGTTCCTGTGTACTGGGATCTGTATCCCAGTCTCAGTGCAGATAATTGGTGACCAATAAGTTGCCAAAAGACACATTATCTGAGTGAGTCTTCGTGTTTTATGAGCGCCTGGTACACTAATCCCAGTGTAGGGCTTGCTAAACTTCCCATCTGCCATATTTACGGCCGGGGTGTAAAATTATTAACATTCAAAAAAACTAAATTGTTTGTCTTCATATAAATCTATATAATCGGTGGTTGGAGCCACCCCAAAAATAGGTATATCTGATTTACATAAAACTAACAGGCGTCCAATTGTTCCAGCTGACACTTGTGGACTAGCGCTCGTGGGCCACCACAACCCGGCTCGAACACCTGACACCGACCCTCCCGGCCCGGACAGGCAAGCGCAGCATAGCCGACCCCACGCTCCGGCACTGCCGGGGCTAAGTCGGCTCCAAAGTTAACCTTAACGTAACCGCATAAGGCTCAAAATTCCAGCCAAAATGAAGGTCGTAGAAGAAGAACAGCTTATAACTGTGATGGATGGGCCGTGGTCGCCCACTGGCCTGATCCGCGAGATCGTGGAGTCGGGTACCCAAGAGGACCCGTTCTACGTGATGGATCTCGGCGAGGTGGTCGCCAGGTACCATCGCTGGAAGGAGCTAATGCCGCGCGTGGAGCCGTTCTATGGTGAGATATGCTTTTGTATTTTTATGGCACGTTTTCAGTTGAGGAAACCTTAACTAATATGTAGGTAATCGCCAATCCGCCTTGAGCAAGCGTGGAATGGTGATGAATGCCTTCGCCGCTGTATAGGCTGGTAATATTATTATTATTCAGATGCGCACTGCGAATATCGGGAAATTGTTTCAACACACAACTACGTAGTAGAATTGTATCCTTATCAGCAACAATAAATTAGGATAAAAACACAGTATTCGTTACCCGGTAAACAAATTATTTTTCAACAAAACTTTAACTAATTACTATTTTATTTAGCTTTCTTGAACAGGCATTACGAGTAGACAAAAGCCCGAAAAACTGACCACCAGTATTACCAAGAGTGTTGTGTTAGTAATACCCAGTAACTGGGTTATGGAGGTCAGATAGGCAGCCGCTCCATGTAAATTATTGGTATTCGGCTGCATCCGGTTAGATTGGAAGCCGACCCCAACATAGTTGGGAAAACGCTAGGCAGATAATGATCATCCTTAACTTTCCCCTATCCTTAATATGCTGAAAATTTCTGTCTGCTCAAAAGTGCCTGATGAAAGTGTTCACAAACCCTGAAAAATTCTGTTCAGGTTTGGGGCACACGGCTTATTTTTAATGCGCTGAAGAGACGTGCGTGTGACCTTTCGCCTTAAGGTGATTTAAAATTAGAATTTCGGGTTAAAGTATTCAAATAAACAACACAAAGCATTCAATTTGTAAGTGGCACAGGTATACTTTTTTTTTGTTTTTTTTTTTTATTGTTTATAAATTAAGAAACAAAACAAAATATAAACAGAAACATCACAAAAACCTCAATATGTTTGTCTGGATGTTGAAACACTAAGCAATCTTAATACATATCAACAAAATCATTATTTACGGTTAAAACATAGTTTGATACAAAAAAATAAATAAATACAGAAACATTGTGAGGTAGTTCGTATACTTTCTTAATCCATTTGTTTATATTTTAATCAGATACATTTGGAACAGGCCATATAACATTTATATTTGTTCGTCAGCGGTGAAATGCAACGACGACAAGCTCCTGGTCAGCACGCTGGCGGCGCTGGGCACCGGCTTCGACTGCGCGTCCAAGGTCGAGATCGAACTCGTCACCTCCATCGGAGTAGCTCCCGAGTAAGTACCCATTTTTTATTATTACCATTTACAGCCTGTAGCTTGTTATATAGTATAGAAAAATAAATAATACTGTTTAAAAAGAGAACTCCCGCTCGAAACGCGTTCAAATCGCTTTATTGCCCCTAGTATAAAGCTCCTTCCTATTACAGTGGTGCCAGTCGAAAGACTTCACAAAAATATAAAATAAAAAATAAATATAAATTTCTGATAATTAGTTGTTGTGGTTTACCAAAGAGTATTTTTTGACACCGCGTCGATCACCGGCTGTCATTTTCATGAAAGCCGTTATATCCCCGCACCGCTGTTAGCATCCCCGAGTTTCGGAGCAAAAGGAACACTTTCAACCAGTTACTACCAGGGACCATTTTGGTTACCCATTGAAAGGTATTTCGATAGGGTTTTTCTAAGCAGTTAAACAAAACCCATACGACGCACGTCGGTAAGTTAAGCTTCAACTCTCTTTAAAACGATAACAGCGTAACATTCCGACTCGGAGCAATGTAATATGATCTCTCGATGATGGGCATACGTTGCAAATTGCTAATATGGTTACCCGTACAAAACCCTTATATTATACATACAGAAGTTATCTTAATGAAGGGGTAACCCTTTCACTGGGTTTCAAGTATAGAACCCATTCAATGGGTTATCCATATAAGGGAAACCCTTTTACTGGGTTTCAAGGCTAAATCCAAAGAGTTACACATGATAAAGGTAACCTCATAAATGGCTTACCCCTTCGAAAGACTTTACTATTAACCGGGGTTGTACGGTCCCTGGTTACTACACGCATCTGCGCTCCAAACGCGTTCATAATTCTGCTGACAACGTACGGTACAGCCTTGGGGCATGATACGCCCATTTTCACTTAGGAACTTGTTTTTTCAACGGGCAACAGCGATACCAGAGGCATCGCAGAAGCGTTGCTTCGTTCAGAGAAAATGAAATGAAATGACTCCTGACAATAGGGAGTAATGCATTCATTAGATTTAGATTCAAAAAGGTTCAAATATTTTTGAATAAACTGTAAGTACTTCAGAATTATGCCTTCATAATTTGTTTGATTATAATTTCTTTGTGAGCAAGAAATTAATTTTTAAAAAGTGTAAAAATCTGGGAAATTCAAATATTTGAAAAAACGACGCCATTCCTAAGTTCAGAGCGAATGAGACGTAAAAGTCGATGACAACAATAAATGTCGAAAGGGTTTTGTGGGAGTGTTTGCGATTTCTTGTTTGTTTGAAGTCATAGACTATGACGTCACACCAAGCGCGCCAAAATGGAGGGTGTACCAGAGTGCCCGTGTCGATTGGCTATTTTTAACTTTTTTTTTAAGTGATTTCAATAGTTTCTTTGGCATTGAATATTTTTTACTATTAACATCTAATCCAATAAAAATATTTAAAAAGTACATGCATATTATTATTATGCATCGGCACGTAAACCCTTGAAACCACAGCCACGCTGGTATTTGAAATCTATCTATTTATATATTTAGCCCACTGCTGGGTCCCCGCTTCCCTTTCCCTTTTCCCCAGTATCTGTACTATGCTATTGCCGGTCAGTCCTTTCGGTAGGAGTCAAGGTCGTCCCTCGTCGTCTTGGTCCCATTTAATGTGATCCAATCAGGTATTTTATAAGCGTTTTTAAATATAGGCATTACTAACTGATGATATTCGTTTACAGGCGTATAATTTTCGCGAACCCAGCTAAGATGGCGTCGCACATCCGCTACGCGTCGGCCGTCGGCGTCGACGTCATGACGTTCGACTCGGAGACCGAGCTCATGAAGATCAAACAATACATGCCACATGCACAGTGAGTACTACCTACTTTAAACCCCCTGAGTATCGCATGATACTCCATAGGTTCATGAGAAAAATCGTTCGTAGTCCACAGATATAAAACACATAATATATCACACTAATATTATAAAGGCGAAAGTTTGTGTGTGTGTGTTTGTATGTTTGTTACTTCTTCACGATCAAACGGCTGATCAAATTTCCTGGATTGGCTACCTACTTTTTATGCCGAAAAAATGTAGTGTTCCCGTGGGATGAGCAAGGATTTTAAATATATTTCTTACTCTTTCAAACTCAAACGGCTCGACCGATTTTGATGAAATTTTGGTGTGGAAGTAGCTGACACCCTAAAAAATGTGAATATTTTTCTCACCAATTAAACAATACACGTTTTAGTGTATCTCATAAACCGCGGGTAATACCGCGGGGCGCAGCTAGTTACATATAAACGTAAAATACCACTGTCCAATGGCGACCGCGGGCTTACAGTAGCTGTTGTGAACCTATGAGGTTCAGTTGACACAAACACACTCACACACCTACCCACACACACTCACACATAACACAATACACGCCTTACTAAACTAGCCTTAGATTTGTAAACCGACATATTTCTTTATGCTCAATCGCACTCCGACCCACAAGATACAAGCCCTGCTTAGTTTGTGGGTCAACGGTCAAACCTTGCATTGTTGTGATGTACAAAGTTAAATTTGTGATTGTATATTCTGTCATCACCTTTTCTTTTGCCAGTAAAACTTTTTGTATTTTTTATTTTTGTATTTGTATAGTTGACATTCAAGCACACATTGACATGAACCTTTGCGGTATCATGCGACACTCGGGGTGGAATCATCCTTCAGTGTAGGCGTGCGTGTATGACCAAATGTATGAACGTAAATGAAGCAAAAGGAGTGTGTAAGGATCGTAGCAGGTGGCGTTCTGCAGTTTCTGTCTACCATGTGAAAAACGGGATGAATTTTTAAAAGTCCTTCCTTAGTGCTCACTTTTCTTATAAAAGGAACTTTGTGCAAAATTTCATGCTTTTAGACCAGTAAGGAATCCGGACCGCCGACATACACTGGACAGCAAATAAACCGGGCCACCCGCTACCTTGGAACTCTGATTCGATTTTCTCAAAAAGTATATAACTTACAACTATCAAAGTTATACCTACAAAAAGTGCGTTCCATGAGTATTCAAATGAAAGGAAACTCATTGGGATTAATCAATTTTTTAAGTGTTTATTAAGGATTTTACAAAAAAGAGTCGTTTTCCAGTCATGTTAATCGTTAGTAATCATAAACTGAAAAAAAAATTAAAGCCAGAAACAAAGAAAAAATTCAAAAGAAAGTTTTGGTTAGTATTTAGTATTCCCTCCCCTTGCTCGGATAACTGCCAGCATCCTCGTATTCATCGACCTCACGAGCCTGACGATGAAATCTTGAGGAATTACATTCCACTCCTCTTCAATTGCGATTCGCAGCTCTGGAAGCCCTGTTGGAGCAGGTACCCGGGCTCGAACCCGACGTTTCAGCTCATCCCATAAGTGTTCTATCGGATTCAAGTCCGGGCTTCGAGCTGGCCAGTCCATTGAACGAATGCCAACATCGCGTAGATACTGGGTCACCACTTGCGCAACATGAGGCCGTGCATTATCATGCATCAACTGCATATCTTGGCCGATATATCCTGCGTACGGAACCACATGGTCTGCGAGTATTTCAGTAATGTAGCGATGAGAAGTCAATCCACGTGTACGGCCCGTAGGTTCGATGAAAACTAACGCTGTATGTGCAGTTAACGAGATACCGCCCTAGACCATTACAGATCCTCCTTCATAAGCAACAGTTTCCTCGATGCAACACTGAGAATAACGTTCTCCAGGACGACGATACACTCTCTGACGTCGATCAATTCCATGTAGACTCACCCTGGTCTCATCAGTGAAGAGTACATTACCCCACTGCTCTAAGGTCCAATCTCTATGCTCTCGAGCAAATTCAAGGCTCGACGGTGGGCTACCGTTAATGCTGGGCCTCTTGCAGCTCTTTTTGGAGTCAGGTTCCGTTCTGCAAGTCTCCTTCTAACGGTATCTGAACTTATGACCACTTGGCGTACGTCACGCAGACTTTGTTGGACTTGAACTGCGTTGAGGCGGCGATTTCGGAGAACAGTAAGTTGGATATAACGATCATCTGCCGCTGATGTAGCCCTAGGTCTGCCCGTACCTGGACGGCGATCGAATGCTCCAGTCTCTAAGTATCGTCTGTAAACTCGTTGCACCGAAGATCTGCTGATTCGAAGTCTCCGAGCGACCTCACGTTGCGCAACGCCTGCTTGAAGTAGTGCTACAGCTTGAGCTGCTTCCTGAGGTGTCGTATCCATTATTGACCGAAAAAAGTAGCAAAAATACACGCGTCTGAGCAAACGATGGACAAAAACTAAAGAAATGATAAGAAATCCTCACTGTAGAAAAAATGAACGCTAATCGTGAACTCTAGTCAAAACAGAGCAAATCGTTAGCATTGTGTTTGTGGCTTGATTACAATGTGAGTTGACGGTACTTTAGAATAAATTTATAGTCATTTTAATAATCATGGAACGCACTTTCTGTAGGTATAAATTGATAGTTGTTAATTTTATACTTTTTGAGAAAATCGAATCAGAGTTCCAAGGTAGCGGGTGGCCCGGTTTATTTGCTGTCCAGTGTATTTTGTGCTGACCTTATGTACGGCGGGCTGCATCAATTGGGTACCCCAGTTGTATTATAATTTTAATACAACTGGGGTACCCAATTGATGCAGCACCGTACCTAAATAGTAAAATTTATAATTAAATTTAAAAATATTAAAATAAAAATGTTGAGTAATTTAATGTATTTAACAAAGCTACTTTAGATAATTATGGAAATAATCGATTTCCAAGAAAATACGGTTTTAAAATACAAAAATACGGAAGTTCCTTGCCAATAATTTTGGATAAAAATTTTGTGTGGTAATAAATATTCAGAACTAAGAAATTTAGCTTTGAAACTTTGTACAATGTTTGAGTAGTCATCTACCAAACGGACCGCGACAGTCATATTATTTTTAAAGCGGACCCCCAATGAAAGTAATAGGTGATTCCTGATCTAGACCCAGCGGCTTTGGCTGTGCGAATTTCAGATTTTGATTAACCCTTCAAAGGGACATATGTACTTATGTATGAACCCAAAACCCCAGGGGGAGGGGAGGGGGGTTAGTTGCGAACCCCATAGGTTCACAACTACTGATGATGATTTTTTTCCCATCGGATGATGGTTTTTTACATTTATATATATAACATATAAGCTTATATACCTATTATGTAAAGGATTTTAAAGGATTTTCCTTATACACACATGGGGTGCAATTGGCGCGTCAGAAGTTTAGATATTTCTTTATACTAATTGAGCTTTACCCCCGTGTGTGCAGGTTGGTGATCCGCATCCGCTGCGACGCAGCCTCGGCGCAGTGTCCGCTGGGCATCAAGTTCGGCTGCGACCCCGTCACCGAGGCGCCGCGGCTCATCAAGCTGGCTGCCGTGCTCGGTCTAGACGTAAGTACCTACGATATATGGAGCATAATAACATAGTCCAACTATAATGTTCTCACTGCTGGGATACAGGCCTCCTCCCTGTGAGAGGGAGTGGGCCGTAATCCACCACGCGGGCCCAGTGCGGTTTATTAGATGTCACATGTCTTCGAATTTTGTTTCTAGGACATGCCGGTTTCCTCGCGATGTTTTCCTTTACAGTTTTGAGAGCAGTGGTGATGAAATTATTTACACAAAGTAAAACGCCTGTCGGGGTTCGAACCTACGACCGTATGTCGCGGCCGTTACCACTGAGCCACCACTGCTCTCTTACAGATAGTGCAATCCACGAAGACGCGCCCCACTATTCCTTCTAACTGTTTATAGTATATGTGTGCAAGCTTCCGCCACTGTTTGAGTGTTATCGGTACACACTAATTACCGTGTACTAACTATTGTGTGTACCGATAACACTCAAACATTGGCGGAAGCTTGCACACATATACTATAAACAGCATGTGTATTTCAGCCTAAATCAAAGTCAAAGTCAAATTATTTATTTCAAGTAAGCTATTATAAAAACTTTTTTACAAAAAAATACAACCGACTTCCAAAAACAACACTATAAAGTGAAAAATAACTTTAATTTCGGAAGTCGGTGTCTGATTAAATGTATTTTCGTTTTTGCCACCGACTTCCGAAATTAAAGTTATTTTTCACTTTATAGTGTTGTTTTTGGAAGTCGGTTGTATTTTTTTGTAAAAAAGTTTTTATTTTTCACTTTTTAGTGGTTCACATGTGCTTACCCCTTCACAGCGTACTGGCGTGATGTTATGTTATGAACTGGTGTGAACAACAAACAGACATGAGATTTCAGCAATCCCAGTCCATTTGCTATCATTTATTGAGGAGTTCCGTTGCCTATCTCAGAAGTTCTTCATCAGATCTTCACCAAATTGAAATGGGACCACTCCAAGAAAGTACTCTTCCAAAAACTATCCAAATCGCTTCAAGTGTGCCTATAAAATTGGAAGAGTTCTCTCTATTTCTCCAGGATCCCATCATCAGATCCTGACTTGATGATCATGGGACCACCTGGGAAGTATACCCTTTCAAACAAAAAAAAAATAATCCAAATCGGTCCAGCCATCTTCGAGTAATCGGGGAACATACATAAAAAAAAAAATAAAAAAAAAGGTTCCGACGAATTGATAACCTCCTCCTTTTTGAGGTCGGTTAAAAAGGCACTTTTGTACGTCAAACATAACATTACGCCTGTAATTCCCGAAGGGTTAGGCACAGTAGTACTATTCTGTAAACATCTCACCGTGATAACTCAGGTGAAGTGAGCGTGAAGTGAGCCGTCATTCCACCTGATGCTAGGGGTTGACACTATTGACAGCTCACTTTAAGATCACTTCACTCATGTTTTCACGGTGAGATATTTACAGAATAGCACTACAGGTGTACCTGTAGTACACCCACATGTCGCCAGTTATGTTCAAGTCCCATGTAATAGGGGGCGAGCCTATTGCCATCAACCGGACACAAATCCAGACTCCGGGCTGCTACTGAGAAATTCCTGATGGAAAACCCAACACCACTTTTCCCGAGCTGGGAATCAAACCCAGGACTTCATTGCCAAAATTTACAAGAAAATAGAATATTGATTCCAGGTGCCCCTTCCAAAAGGTGGTTTCGTATGGAGAAAGGGCAAATAACATACAGTCCCCGGCGATAAATATTGCACATCGACCTTTGGAAAGAGACAATCGGCTAATTTCGGCTTCGTAGAGCGTTATGTCTGTCGCACGAAATACAAAAAGTCCGGTATCTATTAGGAGCTGTTAAAACAATTATGATTTGCTTCTTTTGATAATTCTTTTTATTCTTTGTATAAAATACACCAATATACTAAAAGCTTTAAAACTTTTTAAGGCTTTAGGTTCGGGTAAAATAAAATAAAAAAAAACATGTTCACATTATATTTCCGTATTTAAGTAATTATTTTGGAAAATTACAGCTGTAGTGTACATAATAAACACCATTATACCTATTGTTAAAAAGGAGACATTGTGATAAAAATTATAATAATTCTAATTCTCAATTACTTCCATTTCACTATCTTTGCTTTCAAAGAGGTCAATATCACTGTCACTGTCAGCCGTATTTATCACTAGTCACTAGTCTATCAGTGTAATTGTCTAAACAGTGTTGAATGCTTCTATATTCATTCTCACGTTTGATTGCATGATCGCAAATCTTTTTCCACTCTTCAGCCCCGATCATGTTTACTTTTTCAGTCAATAATGTTTTTACTGTAGTTAAATTCATACCCACATTTCTAGAGGCTACATAGCCTTTCAGTTGAGACCATATATTTTCAATTGGATTAAACTCCGGATGATATGGTGGCAATCGCAACACAGTGTGCCCATGTTCGGCAAGTACTTTGTCCACGGAAAACTCTGTATACCTCTCCTTGTGCTGACATATAATAGCGTAAATCTGGGTTTTTGTTAATTTTGGATCAACTGGAATTTCGTGTCTGATTAACCAGTTGATCATTTCCTGTTTAATGGTGTTTGAGTTGGGGGGTCTTTCAACATATTTGTTGTGATAGGCTGCGTTGTCGATAACTAGAACAGAATCACTGAGTATATTTGGGATTAATTGATTAAGCAGCCATTTTTCGTAGTTATCGTTATTAGTTTCATTGTGATAGTCACCGATAGTGCCCGTGGATTTATACGTTAAAAAGGCACCGGGTACAAAGCCTTTTTCATTTCCCGCATGAACTATTATCAAACGTTGACCTTTTGAAATTGGCTTTTTTACTCCTTTTTTCTTATCATCACTCCAAGATTTCCCTTTAGTGTGAGATGTATGTATGTAAGACTCATCCATGTAGACGATATGTTTTCCTGATTCGCGAAATTTGCGTATTTTATCGAGGCATTCCATTCGTTTGAGACTTACATCGTGCTTTTCCATTAGAACTTTTCGATTATCTTCCATTTTAGTGAACCGAAATCCCATCTCGTGAAGTATTTTTCTCATCAGACCCATTGTAATTAATAGCTTCAGATAATTTAGCTTTTAATGAGTTTATTGTTGGCAGTTCATTAAATCGTAAGTGAAAATCATATACTATTCTTCGAACAACATCATAATCAAAATCGTCCATATCCAAACGAAATTGCTTTTTTGGTCTCCCGTTTTTTGGAGTACTGAACTTAATTTCAGTAGAATGTGTTTCAGTACTGACTTCGTTTAATATATTGTTCAAAGTTCTGCTTGAAATTCCAGTGGCATTTGCAACTCGCTCTTGAACCTTCTTAAAATAACAACTTACATTTTCATCTTCATTTTTTTTAAATCTGTCAGCTTCGGTTACAAAATATGTATATTGTAGATAATTTCGCGTGACTGACCTCGTAAAGGTTTCCCTCTTTTTCCTAAAGATGCCATAGTACAACTTTAAATTATTTAAATTTGGGGGTGTTAACAACTCTAAATATATATTTAGAACTGCACGCGACCGCACTCTATCGCACTTGAACAACGACTGACAAAACGTCACATAGGTAGTGTGCGACAGAGATAACGCTCTACGAAGCCGAAATTAGCCGATTGTCTCTTTCCAAAGGTCGATGTTCAATATTTATCGCCGGGTACTGTAGTTATTATTTTAAAAGAAAATGTACCTAGAATAAAATTGCTATACTACAATAAGTACAAATTAAGCAATGACACCAAAGTAGTTACTTATTCTGCGTACGTAAAATTGACCTGCAGATATTATCCTACTTGCGTATATTTATGTATGGAACGTTCTGCAGATGGTCGGCGTATCGTTCCACGTCGGTAGCGGCGCTTCTGAGACGGAAGTGTACGCGCGCGCCATCGCGCTGTCCCGAGCGTTGTTCCACGTCGCGCACAACGTGGGACACAAGAACATGCGTCTATTGGACGTAGGGGGAGGCTTCCCGGGAGGATCGCACTCGTCTATCTGCGAGGTAAATAATACATACAATGTGCAGTCAGCAACAAAAGTCGATTAACACTTGCAGTTTTTTATTTTAATTCAAATCGGAACAGAAGTTCTTAAAATTTTAAGAACATTAACTCTTAACAGTTAAACGAAAAGAAAGCAGTTTATCGAATCATTTTGTGTTAATTTAGATGATGTCAAAATGTTAACTGACTTCTGTTGCTGACCGTACCAAAAATGGTTAGGTTTCAAAGTTGGAATTGATTGAAAATTGTTTTTTTTTTTTTTTTTTTTGCTGTGCTTGTGTGAAACTGTATCCCTAGTTGTATCTTTATGCCATTGTAACTTTATGTATAAAGTAAGCTTTGCATATGCAAAGCAGACGGATTTCGTTCATCGATATACCATAGAGATTATGAGATGAGATCAATAATTATTGGTCATTTATGATTAATCTGGTTGTTGTTTTAAATAATCTGCAACTTACATGAATATTTTTTATTAAATGAATGTGTTTCTCCCATCAGGTGGCCGATGTGATCAACTCGTCGCTGGAGGAGCACTTCCCGGAGCGCTCGGTGCGCGTGATCGCGGAGCCGGGAAGGTACTTCGCCGCCGCCGCCTACACGCTCGCCACCATGGTGCACGCCAAGCGAGAGGTATGTACAGAACACATATCCCAAGAAAAGTATGCGCTTCGGGAAGCGTCGTCTATCTTCGGAAATACGAATGCGTATTTGATGATATTATTATAAAAATAAAGATGCTCAACTGCATGTTGCGCGGAAACAAACAACAAGCCGCGCGTCATATTGCGCGCCAGCTGGCAACGTCGCCCGCTGTTGTGCAACGTTACCGAACATGTTGAGCGTCAATTGTTGCCTAGTGCATACGAGGCTTTAATCTATCGTGGCATGAGACATGAGTTTATGTACGAATGTATGTATATTTATATCTACTTAAATATTCAATTTTGCCGCCCGGATTTTCCGAATCATCCGGCCCTTCACGTTTCTGTGAGAGAAAGTTTGAATGACAGCACGTGTTCTTGTCTCTCATCAGGTGGCGTCCAAGGAGTGCGACGAGAACGCAGAGACGCACACGATGTACTTCATGAACGACGGCGTGTACGGCTCCTTCAACTGCGTGCTGTACGACCACCAGCATGTCGTCGCCGAACCGCTCAACGTAAGTGCCTACTAATATACAGGTTGTGTCAGAAAAATGTGGTCAAATTTAAGGGTGTGGTATAGACGATCAAACTGAACAACTTTCTTCATGGGACCAACATAGTATCAATCTGCCTGCCTGCTTTTTCCCAACTATGTTGGGGTCGGCTTCCAGTCTAACCGGATGCAGCTGAATACCATTATTTTACATGGAGCGACTGCCTATCTGACCTCCACAACCCATTAACTGGGTAATACGATACCCCTTGGTAAGACTGATTGTCAGACTTTCGGGCTTCTGACGACCAGTAACGACTGTCAAAGATCCACGAATGACAGCCGGGACCAACGGCTTAACGTGCTTTCCGAGCCACGGAGGAGTCTCGGTATGTAAAGATGGTCACCCATCCACGGACCAACCCCAGCAAGCGTAGCTTAACCTGATGGATCGACCCGTGCGGCTGTTATTACTTAGCCACGAGCTCCTCCTTGTTAGCTGTCCTGTACATTCGGGTCGAATAGGTATTGAAGCTTTGTACGGGACAGCTGATAAGTTTTTCTCGATTACTATGTTAGTCCCATGAATAACGGCTAGGCAGATGAGGCAGAGCGATATTTCGTATTTCCATAGAGTAATATTAACAAATTAATAAATAAATAAATGATTTATTGAGACTAATAAGTTTTGTTACAAACAATATTCTTAGATTACTACTAGGCTATTATAAAACGAACCACATGGGAGCATCTGATTGTTAATTAATATCAATTAATTAAAATAGGTAAGTATTTGACAGTTATTTGTATCGGTGGCAACTTTCAACTTTATTTAGAAATATTCCCGTTGATCCGCAGGACAACGGGTCGCCGCCGTCCGCGTGCTCGGTGTGGGGCCCCACATGCGACGGGCTGGACTGCGTGCTGCCGCGCGCGCGCCTGCCCACGCTGGCTGTGGGCGACTGGCTGGTGTTCCGCGACATGGGCGCCTACACGCTGCCCGTGGCCTCGCCTTTCAACGGGTTCCCGGTGCCCACGGTCCGACCTGTCGTTGATGCCAGACTTGCGTGAGTATTGGATAACATAACATTATGCCTCTGCTCCCCGAAGGATTAGCCAGAGGTGTACCTATAATTTTCATAAATTTTTCTGGTGTACCACTTTTCGCCTGTCTCATGTTATTACATCAACCGACGAGTAAATTACCATCAACCGGGCAAAAATCCAGACTCCGCGGGCTGCTACTGAGAAATAGCAGAGTGATAAACCCAATATCAATTAGTCCGATCCGCGAATTGAACCCAGGACCTCACGCTTAGCAGTAGCGTTTGCGACCACTAAGCCAATGAGGCACATGTGTGAAACATGTTTCCAAAAAATTATATTGCAGCAACACACTGTACCTACTGCTTTTGTTAACTTTAAAGGACTTACATTACTTACTTACACATTTTATACAGGGTGGCAGGGACATTGACGAGCAACGTCAATGTCCCTTGTATAAAATATATTCGTAAGTAAGTAATGTAAGTCCTGTTACTATGGATTCAGTACATGATACGTTGAAATTATTCGTCGGTTGTTAAAAAAAAAATTGCTGTTTCATATATTTTGACCGCGTACGTATTGCAATGAAAAAACAGCTGTTTTATTTTTGATAGCCGATGAAAAATTTCTACGCTGGGAGGGTCTAGGATTTTCTGCTGAATTTATGGTTGCAGTTTGCGCTTCGATGTCCTTGTCACCGTGTATAGAAATGAAACCTTAAAACATAATAATTTATTTTAAATTACAGATGCGTACTCAAGGAGCTGCGCCCCCTGAGCGCGTCGCAGTTCGCGGCGGGGCGCACGGCATCGCCCGCCCTGCCGCCGGCGCCGGCGCCGCCCTCGCCGCCTGCCTCGCGCGCCGTGTTCGTGGAGTGCGCGCTCAAGTGACACGCACGCCGCACCCGCGCACGCACGCACACTGAGAGCACGCACACACACACACCCACCACTGTCAGCTAGCAAATAATGTTGGGAACTAGTGACACATCTGCCGAAATTAATTTTATTTATTTATTTATCGGACACTGAACGACACAATAGTAGTTTTATTGTTACTACGTCTGGGGGCGTTTAGTGTCCCGCTAAGTGTTACACATCATAATAGGTTTGTTCGGATCAACAAACAGTGCCCGAATTTTGAGCATTTACTGACTATAAATATCATAACTTGAATTACTTACTCATCTATATAATAAAAACTAGCTTCCGCCCGCAGCTTCGCTTTCGTGGTATGCCGATAAAAAGTAGCCAATGTCCTTCCCCAGGGAATATTTATTAGTTACTAGCTTTTGCCAGCGGCTTCGCCTGCGTGGATGTCGAAAAATATCCCACGGGAACATACTACCGAGAATGCCTTCCTTATTCCTTGTCTACATTATAAAGGGAATCTCTTGGCAAAATTTCGGCTTTCTAGGTCCAAGGGTTTGGGCTGGGCGTTGATTAGTCAGTTAATCAGTCATGACTTCTCTTTTTATTTATATAGATGATACGAAGATCTCCTGGACAGTGACTGATTGACCAGTCCTGCATCTCGACACTACACATCAGCCTAGTGTGAATCTGGCTTAACTCGGTGGCTACGTCTTGACGTTCTTCGGTTGTTTTTGTTTGCCGTATGAACGGTTCAAACACATTACGACATGCGACGCGCCAAACTTAACTTTTTAAAGGCGTTTTTACTGAATGTTGGCGTAATTTCCGTAGATGTGTCGCTAGATTTAAAGGTTTATTTGGTTTTTTTTTGGACATTATTTGTTTATTTGTGTGGAATAAACATTTGGTTGGTCTCACACCTACACAACCATTTGTCAGGAAGCAAGTAATGTTAGGAAATTAAAGGATTTTTTAAAACATTATTTTTAAAGCTCACACGGCCTCATTACAATATTACAGTACAATTCGAATCAGAGGCTCCACCGACTAGTCCCTGTCGAGTAAAATATGACTATGCGAATGTACTTACTAATAGTAATCAAATGTCAATCCTATGTCTTTATGATACGGTTTATTCTTCTTCAGTACCGCTCAGTTATCGACGGAACCTCTGGCTTGCATTGTACTGTGCCTATATTTATATAAAATTTCACTCTTATGTGTGTGATAGCGTGTTATCTCTTGCAGGAGTTATAGTAAACGTAGGAAAACTTTGCATTTCAATAACTATTTTAATCTCTCATCAAATTCAAAATCGTGGGTCATTTTTAGTATAAAATTTAATTTTGTATAAATTATTACGGTATTTAGACGTTTTGTGTAGCGAGGTGATCGTTAAAAAAAAGATATTTATGTAATTCTAAAATTAATGTCTTTACGCTCTTTACACGAATCTATTTTATTAATCCTCATTATATATGGATAGCTTAGAAGCCAAGTGATCCAACTAACATTTTGGCCAAAATTGAGTTATGTGCATTTTGGCTTTTTATGCTATCCATATTGTTTTTCGCTTACTAACATTGATTTCATTTGCGTAAAACTGCCTAAATGTATATAAATTCACGGTGTTCCGTTTGCATATTTTTATAGACGTAATGACGTTCACTATAAATGTATTTCGATGTGTCTTAGCGACTTGTGTAATGTGGTTTAGTGAATTTTTCAACGTTAATGTTTCATCTCATAGGATGGTTTCGCAAAAATATTTGTGGCAATCTTGCTTTTTAATAAACATTTGTGGAATGTGATACGGTGTTTTTATTTCTCGTTTTGTTTAGAAAATATCGTGAAAATTAAACGAATTTCATTTCAGGAGTGCATATTTATGTCATAACCCATGATGACTGAACTTAAATCAAGGGGACAGAGGATAAAAATAATTTCAATAAATATACAAAGTTCCAAATCAAATACAGGGTGATTTGTAACTACACGACTGCCCAAAAAGGAGTGTACCTACTTAATGTTTTCAGGGTTCATGTATGTTTATTTTTATGTATGTGAAATTATTCCACCATAACTTTTAAATGCCTGAACAGATTCGGATGTATGGAGTATCATTAGAATTCTTACATCATCCCGAGTGACACTGGTTATAATTTTTTGAAAAAAAATCAATATTGCGGCAGTTTGGCTCGATTTTCAAATGTGAAAAAAAAACTTTTCTTCGATTATTACAGTATGGGTATCATATTGAAAGCCTTGAACAGCACACAACAAAAAATATAATTTATTGGCATAAAGGATCCACGTTTCATACATTTTTGGTCCAAATGTAAAAGTCAGCCAAACAAAAATTGTGCTATATTCTGTTAGAATTTGTTCTACTGAGCATTTCTTATTATTGGACCGAAGCTGTCAAACCATTTTCCTTGGTTTTATTTGAATACAAAAATCTGTCCTAAGTAAATGAAATGGTTTAAGGTGAAAGCGCCAGGGTAACCCGCGAAATTCAAAATTTCTTACGTTTTTTGCAATTTGCAAGTCAGTATTAGGTTTTATGTTGATCAAAATTTGATTCGCGACCGTAACAAGTATGTATTTACAGAATTATAATCATTAAAGTCATCAATACAACTCTTTTAAGACCAGGTAATCCTGTTGAATGATTATTTCATGAAATCCGGACATTTGAGAATTATACTACCTTATGGAGTAGTTTTACCGATTGTAATGATTATAATTCTGTAAATACATATTTGTTACGGTCGCGAATCATACTTTAATCAACATACAACCTAAGACTGACTTACAAATTGCAAAAAACGTAAGAAAATTTGAATTTCCCGGGCTGCCCTGGCGCTTCCCCCTTAACCTGATGGATCGACCCGTGCGGCTGTTATTACTTAGCCACAAGCTAATTTCTATACATAAATAACATTAACAATATCGTTGCTTTGCTCATATTTAATTTGTTTTAGAAAAAATGTCATTTGAGTATGGTGCGTGAATTGCTCCTGGAGGCGGGACTGCCCTTGAAGCTTAAGAAATGTAACTTATTCTATAGAGAAATAGACTTTTAGGGTCAAGTTCGCGAGCGTCTTACGTGACCCCGGGCTTATGACCGCGGTCACGTAAGACGCTAGCTGTTTCTAGTTTTCCAGTACCCAAAAACGTACATGACGTAAGGCGTTTCATATCGACTCGCCAACTTTTTCAGGCGTTTTGTAAAAGATCTGCTCTCATCGCGGGACCTTTAACTGACCTACTCAGGTCCAATGATGCATGGAAATGGAATGACGAACACTTGAAAGCATTCGAAAAACTAAAGCAAAAACTTGTTGAACGTCCTATTTTGGTCTTGTATGATGCGAAACTGGAAACTGAATTGCACACTGATGCATCGAAGTTGGGTATTGCTGGCATTTTAATGCCGAGACATAGTGACGAAATGCTTAGGCCCATAGCGTATTACAGTCGAAAAACAACTAAAGATGAACAAAATTTACATTCATTTGAATAAGAAACAGCAGTTATAGCCTCACTGAAACGTTTCCGTGATTACTTGTTGGGTTTAAAATTCAAGATAATAACCGACTGTCATGCGCTGCGCACGACTCTTACAAAGCGAGATCTCATACCGAGAATATCTCGGTGGTGGATACAGTTTCAGGAGTTCGATTGTGAAATTGAATTGAGGAGCTCGTGGCTAAGTAATAACAGCCGCACGGGTCGATCCATCAGGTTAAGCTACGCTTGCCGGGGTTGGACAGTGGATGGGTGACCATTCTTTACATACCGAGACTCCTCCGTGCCTCGGAAAGCACGTTAAGCCGTTGGTCCCGGCTGTCATTCGTGGATCTTTGACAGTCGTTACGGGGCGTCAGAAGCCCGAAAGTCTGACAACCAGTCTTACCAAGGGGTATCGTATTACCCAGTTACTGGGTTGTGGAGGTCAGATAGGCAGTCGCTCCATGTAAAATACTGGTATTCAGCTGCATCCGGTTAGACTGGAAGCCGACCCCAACATAGTTGGGAAAAGGCTAGGCAGATTGATTGTGAAATTGAATATAGGTGTGGAGCTCGCATGGCACACGTAGATGCCCTTAGTCGTGCTCCTGTAACTGAGCCCATAACGGGTGATGATGAGACAGATGTACTTGATGTTTTAAGTATTGACGTTAAGGACTGGATATCCACGGTAAAGTAACGATGAAGAAATCGGGAAAATCTGGGAAATTTTACGTGACGAAAATACGAATTACGTAGTAGATGTGTATAAAAATTATCAATTAAAAGGGGATCATGTGTACAGAATCGTTGGTGACAAAATAAAATGGGTAAAAGTTCCTAGAACCGTTAGGTGGCAAGTTTTAAGAATGAACCACGGTAATGTAGGCCATATTAGGTACGAGAAAACACTAAGTCGACTACGCAAAACGTTTTGGATCTCCAAAATGCGACGTTTTACCAAAAAGTACGTATTGGCATGTCTTGAATGTGCGCACCAAAGGCTCCGGGTGGCCGTAGGGAAGGTATGCTTCACCTGATACTAAAAGCAGATATTCCCTTTCACACGCTTTACGCCGATCATTTAGGCCCGTTCGTTCGCTCTAGGAGAGGTAACACATATATTCTTGCGATTATTGATTCCTTTACTAAATTTATAAGCATAAGTGCTATACGAGATACAAAAAGTACCACAGCCATAAGAATTTTTAGAGATCATTTTAGTACCTTCGGTACTCCAACACGTCGTTTCACTGACCGGGGCACTTGTTTTACACGCTCGAAATTTAAATAATTTTTGGAGAATACAAAATATGTTAAACATATACTTAATGCAGTGGCCACTCCAAGGGCGAACGGACAAGTAGAACGTTACAATAGAATTGGACGCTTTGAGCACGAAATGCCACGGTAAAGGTGATAACACTTGGGATGAATACGTCGGTGACATTCAATTAGGTATGAACACCACAATGAATAAAGCTACGGGGAAAAGCCCATCAGAACTGCTATTCGGTTTTAAAGTTTTAAATTTATCAGAAAACATAATAAATAAGGTGTTAAATGAAGTTATATGTCGTGTTAGTGATAATGATTTAGTCAAAATGAGGACAGAAGCTAAGTCTAAAATAGATGAACAACACCATCATTCAAAGAAAGCATTTGATAAGCATAGAAAACGAATGACGCTTTATAATATCGGTGACGTTGTCAGGGTTGAAACGACAATTATGGATAAAGAACATTTAGGTAAATCAAAGAAACTTATATCCAAGTTTCACGGCCCTTACAGAATTGCAAAAATTCTATAAAATGATTTGATGATTTTTGATTGAGGACACTCCCCTGACTAGAAGAGGCAATAAAAAGTATGAAAATGTAGTAGCAGTGGATAAGATACATCCCTGGTTAAGTTATAAAAATATTTCCAGTTACCTACGGTAGCGAAACCGAAAATTGTGGTGACGAATAGTAGATAAGTTCGGACTCAGATCAAAGTTTAGTATGATAATTGACTTAAGAATTATTGTGATTAAGAATTGAAATCATAATAAGTAAAACAAAATGATTGACTATTACAGTAACATGTTTTAGAGAATAGGTTTACTGTGAATGAAAATAGATATTTTGTCTAATAAAGGACGATTTGATTTACTAAGTTGTAGACCTAAATGGATTTGATAGGAGACTTGACGATTCTATGCTTAGGCTATGAGCAATCAGTGCAGAAATGATTGATATCGAAGAAATGGCGATGTTGCACAGATGATTGTAGATTACTCGTATAGCAGACTATGCATAGTATGCCGTAAGATCTAGGCATAGGCTATGAGCGTCCAGTGCAGAATGCGAATGGTGATGATAATCATCGCACAGATGGTCGCAGATCATAGCAGACTATGAAAATTGAGCTATGTATAAACCAAGTTTATTAAAGACACTGAATTTAATATCAAGCGTGAGATGGCTGAAATAGAGTCTGAGATGGCTGACGTATCTCCAACTGACTGTGGGCGGTTCAAAGTTAGCCATCATTTCATATTGACTATGATCGATGGCAAGATACACTCGTACATATCAGAAAGATCATCAGCTGTATGTGATATAATATGTAAAGCGCGTCCTACAGAAATGAACAATTTAGTGGATGTGAGGAAGAAGCCAGTGAACGAAGACTTATATAAGCATGGCCTTAGTTCACTGCATGCGTGCGTGGATTAGGTCCATGGAGTGTTTAATGCACATCTCTTATACAATTAAGATTAAATCGTGGCAGGCTAAAGGCGAAGAAATGAAGAGAAAAGTGAAAGAACGAAAAGAAATGATTCTAGAAACCTTCAGAAGAGAAACCGGATGTAGTTAAACAGGGGGGAGTGGCAATACCAATTGTGGCAATGCAGCAAGGCGGTTTTTTTCCAACCCTGAGAAGACTGCCCAAATTACAGGGTTAGATATTAATTTGATCAGGAGAATTGCTGTGGTTTTGCATTGTGTTTCTTCTGAAGCGAAAATAAATACAAAAAAATTCGGAGAGTGCTGCTGTGAAATTGCAGAACTTTTTGTTCCAGGTATCATATGCCATCTAGTCTGCACAAGTTATAATACATGGTCGGAAGATAATAGAGCATTTTTTTTATCTATAGTGCCTTTAAGCTTCCTATCGGAAGAAGCATCCGAAGCCAGAAACAAAATCTTCCGGAAGTATAGGGAAAGCCATACCCGCATACAACGCAGTAGTTTGACAAATAAGAAGACATTTTACACAATCTTCTGCTATTTTTGGATCCGATTTAAAAATAAATAAATATGAATCTTTATGTGTGAAAATTAAAGAAAACAATTAAGAAAAGTGGATCTATAAGGAACTTGATGATTTATTAATGCGTTACGAAAATGGAACAGTTCATTGATGTCACCACAGTACCTGATTCTGACATAGAAAGTAGTGATGATGATGACGAGGATGATGATGATGAAAATCGTGATAATGTATTTTAACAAGTTTCATGAATTTTCACGTGTGGGAAACATTTTTCATTGTTGAATGCTTAGTACTAAGTAATATTAGCAGTTAAGTTAATGTTTGTGTTAGTGTGTATTTTAGTATCCATGACTAATTTAGTTTAAAAGTTCATAAATAAGTAAGTAGTAGTTCAAGTTTTGTTTTGTTTTTGTGTTTTTTATTAAAATAAGTATAATTTATACATTTTTATTTTATGCTATGATCATTTTTATTTTTTCTATTTTTATTTTCATTTGTTTTAACCTATTTACACGCACATGTGCATGCTGTGGTCTCCTGTAATTGAAGGAGCACACGTAAAAGAACCTTTTGTATCTATTTTTGTGATTTACATTGTATTTGTGTATCCTTTGTTGGTGAACCCAAATAAATAAATAAATTAATATTTCTCGTTTCTAGCTATTGTATGAACCACTGTAATATTGTTATTCACGCTAATTGTTTCATCGTAATTGGTTATTTTATGTATATGCTATTGGTGTGAATAATAAATAAATTAAATTAAATTTGAAGCACCAAGCTAGAGCAAATTTGTACTTGCTAATATTTCATAACATTAAATGTTTGCTTATTTAGTTTTCATGACTAATTTAGTTGAAAAGTTCATTAATTTTTTTTTTGCATTGTTTATTAAAATAAGTATAATTTATAATTAAATTATTATTAAATTATTTTTTAGCAATACATTTTTCTTAATATTATTCAAACCACCATTTTATTGGTAATAATGGTAACACAATTTACTCTACTCAACATAATTATGGTAACTGGTTGTTATTACGAATGCCGTTATAGATTGATACTCTTTATCAAGTAGGTACTTTCATCAATCACGGGAAGGTATTAAATAAAGTTATATTATAACAAGCCTCCACCCGCGGCTTCGCCCGCGTGGTATGTCGATAAAAAGTAGTTATGTCCTTCTTTAGGGTTCAAAGTACCTGTTGCCGCCGCTACAAGATACGCCGGGTGGACGGGCAGCGAGCGCCGCTCCAAGTACTGCGACCGCTACTCGCCAGAGACCCCCTAGACCACCGCGGAGTGCGCACGTCGCACGTCTTAACAATTTGTGCTTATACCTACACACCTCCGTTTTAGTTTAAAGTAATTTTGTAAACCAACAAATACAACAGTTTTTGAAGAAAAGTAAACATATTTCTTTTAATTGAAGAAGAACCCATAAGGAAACCCACCCAACATAAAAATTTGGCGACCGTGACAGGACTTCGCGCGGACGCGTGACGTCGCAGAACGAGCTGAGCACGAGGATCCAGGGCGAGACAGCAGGTCGACTCCATCACAAGGACGCAATTCCAGGGGAGTGCCCGATCCATCCATTATTTTTTCCACAAATTCAGATTCCTACTACTATCTATCCTTCACCTACCTACATATTTAATTTGTTAAGGCTTGGACTTTACAGTAAAACTTAACCATCTTATTTCATACTTATTGCCTATCCAGTGCATCGTACCTATTACCTATCCAGTGCAATCTAGCTATAGCTGTGGCTTTGTGCTGACTACATTTCTTTGTTGCGAGTTCTAATGATGACAAATTGTGATGTGAATAAGTCCATGATTGCATAATAAACTAAGTGTAAAAATAAGTAGGTCCCATAATAAAAAGTTGTAGTGCATTGTGAGTAATTAGCCGGCCGAACTTTCCAGGCATTTCGATCGCCACCTGCGCGGGCGCGCGCACATCGAGCGAAGACAAAGGATCACGCGTTCGGCTACTGATAACGCGTGATCTACCTACCTGTGGCTCACAACACAAAGAACTACGAGTAGCGAGTGGGAATCAGGTTTGCCGGACTAACGGTATTTATACCTATTGTTTTCATTTATTTTGTCATTGAGAATGTCTGATACAGAATTTAAGGATTTAGCTAAGAAACGTAGCTCGATTAAGGGAAGGGTTACTTATTTTAAAAACTATTTGAATGATTTTCAGAGCTTTATGAATGTAACACAAAAACACATTAAGGAATTATGTTTAAGATTAACAAAGTTTGAGGTTTTATTTAGCGATTTTGATACAATTCAGAGTAAAATAGAAGTTTTATCGGATGATATTGGTGTGCAACTTGTTGAACGTTCTGAAATGGAAAATCAGTTTTATTCTTTGATTACCTTAGCTCAAGAAATAGTGCAGCGGAATCAAGAACAGTTTAGTGACGCTCAGGATAACTTGGCTAAAACTGAAGTAAATTCGTGTGGTTGCGATAACGTAAATGTTAAGTTACCTTTGATTCAGCTGCCTATTTTCGATGGAGATTATAGCAAGTGGCTCGAGTTCCGAGACACGTTTAAATCGTTGATACATAATAATACAAAATTAAGTGGTATAAATAAGTTTCATTATTTACGTTCATCATTGCAGGGTAGTGCTTTAGTTGTTATCAAATCTTTGGAAATTTCCACTGATAATTATGATGTTGCTTGGCAACTTATATGTGAGAGATTTGATAACAAAGGCCAACTTATTGATAACCATTTTCAGGATTTATTAAGTATTGAGTCGCTGCCTAAAGAATCCGATAAATTACTTAGAAACTTAGTAGATCACATCACAAAGCATTTACGAGCGCTTCACACATTAGGGGAGCCCACTGATGATTGGGATTCATTAATTGTTCATATATTTGCACATAAATTGGATTCGGTAACATTGCGTAAATGGGAAGAAATTAAAACCCGCCAGCGTTCGCCTACGTTACAAGAGTTTAAGGAGTTTTTGCAGAAAAAGGCTGACGTTTTAGAATCCATACACCGAACCAGCTCTCCTGCTAAAAAACCTGAAACAAACAGAAAAATAGATAAACAACAAAAATCATTTGTGGCTTCTGCTTCCGAGTCAGGTACTCAGAATGCATCAAAAATAAAATGTTTATTGTGTAGTGGTGAACATCGTATATATGCATGTAAAAAGTTTCTTGATATGTCTCCTAAATTGCGTTACACTGAAGTTGTAAGATTGAAGTTGTGTTCAAATTGTTTTCGCGGTGGTCATTTTGCAAGTCATTGTCGATTAGGCCCATGTCGAGAATGCGGTCGTAGACATCATACATTGATACATAATTCTAAGCCAATTACGGCAAATAATGTTGTTCAAGTCAATGAAGTTAGTGAGGTAACGAATACTAACGATCCAAATAATGATAGCAAGGATGCACATTCGGTTTCATTATCCTCCTGTGTAGCAAGTCAGGTCTTGTTATCAACAGCAGTTGTTAAAATCGTGGATGAGAAAACGAATCAGTGCCATGATGTACGGGCCTTATTAGACTCAGGTAGTCAGTCATCTTTTATAACTAGTTCATTAAAAAATAGGTTAGGACTTCTGAGCCAAAAGGTACCATCGGTTAATGTAACAGGCATCAACAACATGTGTTTCAATACAATGGAAAGGTGTACAATTACACTGAAACTTAAACAATTTACAAAGAAAATAAACTGTTTAACAATAAATCAAATTTCAAAAAATTTACCCTCTGAGGAAGTGGATATCACGAGTTTTGATATTCCACAAAACATACAATTGGCAGATCCGACATTTTATCGTCCCTCTCAAGTTGAATTATTACTAGGGGCAGACGTTTTTTGGGATCTGATTATAGCAGGTCAGATAAGGCTCGGACACAACAAACCAATGTTAAACAATTCGTCATTAGGATGGTTAGTAGTTGGTCCGACAATGTGTGCCAGTTACGACAAAGGTAACAACATAAACTGTAATTTTAGTCATGAAATAAGAAATCAGTTACGTAAATTTTGGGAACTTGAGGAATTACCCCCTAAGTTACCCTGGAATCAAGAAGAAACATTGTGCGAAGGTCATTTTGTAAAAAATACTCATAGGTTAGCTAACGGTAAATTTTGTGTGAGTTTGCCGTTGAAGGGAGATCCACTGGACTTAGGTGATTCATTTTCAATGTCATTTAAACGGTTAATCCAGTTGGAGAAACGGTTCCGACGGCAACCTCATGTCAAACAACAATATAGTGAATTCATTCAAGAATATAAAGACTTGGGCCATTTGTCAGAGATTGAGAAACCTGAAGTGGCGAATTATTTACCTCACCATCCAGTTTTACGGGATAAAAGTGAAACAACAAAATGCCGTGTTGTTTTTGATGCTTCGGCAAAAACTACTTCAGGTCTTTCACTAAATGATATTTTGATGGTGGGCCCTACGATTCAGGAGGACATCTTTTCAATTCTCGTTCGCTTTCGTCAGCATAGGTTTGTATTAATAGGAGATATTGAAAAGATGTACCGCCAAATAGTTCTCGAAGAAAAGCATAGACATTTACAGATGATCCTTTGGAGAAATAATGAAAATGAACCGTTGCAATACTTACAGTTAAATACAGTCACGTACGGAACTTCTTCGGCACCGTTCTTGAGTGTCAGATGTTTATTCGAATTGGCTGATTCTTGTGACGATGAACGCATAACCAATATAATAAAACACGATTTTTACGTCGACGATCTCTGTACTGGTGATCAGGATCCTGAAAAATTAAAATACATATTTGAATCAATAAAAAATACATTAAACACAGCTCAAATGAATCTACGTAAAATTAAATCAAATTGTACTTACCTTTTTACTGATGATAAAATGTTTCACGAACAAAGCAGTGCTGAATTCAATAAAGAATGTAGCACTCTAGGAATAAAATGGAACCCGTCGACGGACAAATTAATGATAAATTTACCTGATTTTAAACAACAGACTATTGAAATTAATAAGTGCACGAAACGTACCATTTTATCTTTTGTAGCAAGTATATTTGACCCACTTGGAGTTATTAGTGTCTGCACAATATTATTGAAGAGTTTATTACAAGAACTTTGGTCATTAAAATTACAATGGGATGATGATGTACCTATCAATATAAGAAACTTATGGCAAAAAATGTTTAAGGGTTTTCGTACACTGTCCTTATTCGAAATTAAACGTTATGTTATGTGTGGTAACCCAAACCACATAGAAATTCATGTATTTTGTGATGCATCTTTAAAGGCATATGCCGCCTGTATATACATTCGCAGTATCGATGCTAACGGTGTAGTTTCTGTCAAGCTGCTATGCGCTAAAGCTAAGGTTTCACCTCTAAAGGCAATTACAATACCTAGATTAGAATTATGTGGTGCCCTCCTGGGCAGTCGCCTTTGTGACAGGGTCACGAAAGCTTTACGTTGCAACGTTAGCAGGTATGTATATTGGACTGATTCACAAATAGTATTGTCATGGTTAAAAACAACTACACCTGCGAAATTAAAAACTTTTGTCTCGAGTCGTGTCTCAGAAATTAATGACTTGTCTCGTCGTGGAGTATGGAGACATGTTCCGTCTGCTCTGAATCCAGCAGACCTAGCATCACGAGGTCTGTTACCTGAAGAACTGCCTGAAGCCAAGTTATGGTGGAACGGGCCGTCCTTCCTGCTCGGCGATGAGACGGATTGGCCTTCTCAATCGTTCAAGTTAGATGTAGATTTACCAGAAATTAAGGTAGCAACCATGACACTAAAGCAACCTGACAAAGATATTATAGACATTGAAAGATTTTCAAAGTTTAACAAACTAAGAAGAACAGTTGCTTTCGTGTTAAGGTTCATACATAATTGTAAATATTCTAATAATAAGATGCAAGGTTCATTAACAGTAATGGAATTGCAAAAAGCTGACATCAAGTTAATTTCCCTTGCACAATCCAGGTCATTTGAAGATGAAATAAAATCGTTAAAAAAGGGTACACCCATTAATAGTAAGTCAAAAATTCTAAGTTTAAATCCATATCTTGATGCAGATGGTGTTATGCGTGTGGGAGGCAGGCTAGATAATTCTACATATGATTACAATAAAAAACATCCCGTGATTATTGATCCAAAACACTACTTAACAAAACTTTTATTTGAACATTATCACTTACAGTTATTGCACGCAGGCCCACAGCTTCTACTTTCAAGCATACGCGAAATGTATTGGCCAATAGGAGGAAGACATGTAGCACGGCAGATTTATCGAAAATGTGTAACATGTAGGCGCGTGAAGGGAGAAGTTGCTGGCCAGATTATGGGAGGTTTGCCATCCCAGCGTATAACACCAGGGTATCCATTTCAGATTGTAGGAACAGATTATGCTGGTCCCTTCTACGTTATAAATAAAAAGGGCCGCGGTGCAAGGTTGCTGAAAGCTTATTTATGTTTATTCATATGTTTTAAAACAAAGGCAGTCCATTTAGAACTTGCGGGTGATTTAAGCACTGAAAGTTTCATTCTAGCATTTAGACGATTTATTTCAAGAAGAGGAAAACCTCTCGAAATTTTTTCCGATAATGGAAGAAACTTTGTAGGGGCTAGTAAAGAGTTAGGAAAATTTCTTACCGAATTAAGCGATTCTGTATCTGACAATTTTTCTGGCGAAGGTATACAGTTCAGATTCTCACCCGCTTACTCACCAAACTACGGTGGGCTTTATGAGGCCGCTATTAAATCGGCTAAGTTTCACATTAAACGCATTGTGGGGAATATACATTTAACTGCTGAAGAACTCGCTACTGTGTTCGTCCAAGTCGAGGCAATATTAAATTCTCGACCTCTGTATCCAATGTCATCCGATCCTCACGACCTCTCCCCATTGTCCCCAGGGCACTTCCTCATCGGAAGACCACTTACGTCACTGCCAGCTCCAGACTTACGGGAAGTCAAGACCCATCTACTGCATCGTTTCGCCAAAATAGAGCAAATGCGTCAGAACTTTTGGTCACGGTGGAGCCGTGAATACATTTGCGAACTTCAGCAGCGCACAAAATGGCTCGTAAAAAGGCCAAACTTGCAACCAGGACAACTTGTGCTGATTAAAGAAGAGCACAGTCCACCACTCAAATGGCCGCTTGGAAGGATCAAGCGATTCTATCCTGGAACAGACGGCTGCAGCAGGGTTGCGGACGTGGAAACCACAAAGGGAATCATTCGCCGTGCAATCACCAGACTATGTCCCCTTCTGGACGAGGACATTGAAGTGCTTGAAGCCCCCTAGGCCTTCAAGGGCCGGGAGATTGTTGCCGCCGCTACAAGATACGCCGGGTGGACGGGCAGCGAGCGCCGCTCCAAGTACTGCGACCGCTACTCGCCAGAGACCCCCTAGACCACCGCGGAGTGCGCACGTCGCACGTCTTAACAATTTGTGCTTATACCTACACACCTCCGTTTTAGTTTAAAGTAATTTTGTAAACCAACAAATACAACAGTTTTTGAAGAAAAGTAAACATATTTCTTTTAATTGAAGAAGAACCCATAAGGAAACCCACCCAACAGTACCCTTATACCAAATTTCATAAAAATCGATCTAGTCGTTTAGCCGTAAAAACAAACTCACATTCGCATTTATAATATTAGATAAAATAGGATAATGCGCACTATTTTGGAAGTAAACGTACCTAGGTACACTTACACACATTGTTTAGATTCAAACCAAATGAAAATTCATGGTTCCCATGGTATTTTTGTCATGCTATTGTATTTTTTTAAGATAAAACGAAAATCGATTATATCTCAGAAAGTGCACGATTGGGGCACCATGTGTCTTTAGACAAAATGTGGCACTTATTAGATGTACCAATTATAGAAATGACTACACGAAACAAGGCGAAACTCAGGCGGTGGGGGAGTTTAAGTGTCTGTGGTCTGTTTCCATACTAAGAAAACACTTTTTATCGATTTTCTCCTGAAATATGAGTCCAATTAAAAAAAGTCTCAGAACAACATATGTAGGGTTTTTATAAAGGAATACGATAGTATTCAAATTTTTTATATATATCAAATTTTGATGTCAATGTTCAACCTCTTGTATGGGGACGATCCACTGTGCTCCGCGCGCTCACATTCTCCCCCTAGAGGATGAATGAAATTCAGTACAATTTTCTTTCCCTGTTTTTAACAGATTAAAAATGACTATTGTTATGTTCGCTTTTTGTGGCATAGAATGTCACTTTTTTGAGCAAGTGGTACGAAAAATCCATTGTGGCACAACTTGCGCTCGTGTAATCAACGTCGCCAAAGCGGTTTTCACTTTACAGCAATGTAGGCGAGGTTTTACAATAAATACATCAGGCTATTATGTGCATGTCTACTATCGGCTATCGCTCGAGATAACTGGACCATCCCACAAATCCTCATACAGCACTGCTTATAAATACGGAAGCATCGGTAACTTTTTATCAGTTTGTCGCCATCACGCATCTCTGTGACAGTTCGTTCGTATTTTCGTTCGGAAATCAATGTTTTGTCAACGGTCAACGGTCTTGTAACGTGTTCGCTCATAAAGTGGAAAAAAGCATTGATACCTATTTACCTACGCTTTTAATAACTAAGCCGAGTTTTTGCGTTATTTTATTCTGTGTAAGTATATAAATAAAGTTTAGTTATGTAATACCTGCTTACCTAAGCTGACTGGTCAGATCAGACTGAGGCGATTGAGGCGATTACGCACGGGATACGGCACAAAATTCGCTTGCGCCGATTGTGTCAACTATACCCGAATCGCTTTAGCGTGACAATTGCGGTCATTGACCCACCTACATTTTCTAGCATTCTTTATTTCAAAAACTCAAATAAAATCCGTAAATGAATAAATAAATAAATTCATTATATTTTACACTTCAAAGTCACAAACATCTGTGTAGCCCTAACTCTTGTACTAGCAGTCCCTGTATCATAAGAGCCAGACATCTCAATTTACAGGGAATATGATGTAGAAAAGCGAGAAGATAGGCAAAAAAAAATTACAAAAATATTAAATAAACTATTAAGTATACAGTTGCATTGACAGGTTGGTTCACAAAATTATACAAGAGAACAAAAAACAAAAATTTAAAAAAAAGAAATAGGTACGTAATGATATAAGAGTTCTGTAGAAAGTGTGGATGAGTGTGAGTGATGTGTGTGTGTGTGTGTGGTGTGTGTGTGTGTGTGTGTGTGTGTGTGTGTGTGTGTGTGTGTGTGTGTGTGTGTGTGTATCAATCAATATCTATCGTGAATATCATGATCTTCAACATGTTCCAATAACGAAAAACCATACATAGCCGTTTGAGTTCCTACGGATAGATATTAGGGAAAGGGTAATGACCGCTATTGCCACACTAAACTGATTTGAGTATAACTTGTATGGGCGTGTTCTAACTTTGCAAATAGTCTCGTGACTTCCTATAATAATAACTAGCTTTTGCCCGCGGCTTCGCCCGCGTGGATGTCGAGAACTATCCCACGGGAACGTACTACCGGGAATTCCTTCTTTATTCCTTGTGTACTTGTTAAAATTTCAGATTTCTAGGTCCAAGGTTTAGGGCTGGGCGTTGATGAGTCAGTCAATTAGTCAGTCAGTCAGGACTTCTCTTTTTATTTATGTAGATAGATAGCTTCTGCCAAAATTCTGAAATTCCTTGCTGCTGATGCATTGCCTGCTCACGCTATTATTTCGTTTTCGCTTTGCGTTCTTTCTGGCTTTTTTTCTTTTTGCTCGGCACGTAAGAGTTCTGAATATGCCTATAGCCTTCCTTAAAAATTGGAGTATCAAATGCAAAAATAATTATTAAAGTCCGCTTGGTAGTTCCAGAGATAAGCGCGTTCAAACAAACAAAAAAAAATGTGTGTGTCAGCTCCGACGCAGACTGGAGCTTACTCCTGTTTTTTGTGCCGACTTTCTATTTTTCGGTCATTTCTGTCGGGCAGGGTTTCTTCAATGCATCAATGCTATACAAAAAGCAACTTCAAGGTATAAAGGCACTCGTCATCGCTCCCCGTCTTCCTCTAAGCCACCTCTCACCCCTCCTTCTCTCCCTCTAATCCTCTTCTCAACCCCCTCCCCTTCCTTCCCCTCTCACCCTCCTCTATCATCACCCTTACCGCCCCCTCTCACCCCCACCCAGCCCATCCCCTTTTCCTCTCTCCCCCTCACCACATCCCCTGCCCGCTAACCTCCCTCTCTCCGTTTTACCCCCTCTCACCCCGCCTCCTCCCCCTTTAATCCTCCTCTCACCCCCCTCCCCTTCCCTCCCCTCTCACCCTCCTCTATCATCCCCATCAAAACCCTTTCTCACCCTATCCCCTCTCCTTCTAACCCCCCCTCACCCATTTCTCCTTCCCAGCTCTCACCACCCCCTCACCCTCACCCTCCCCATCCCCATCCTCTTCTCCCTCTTGCCCCCCTCACCACATCCACTTCCCGCTAACCTCCCCCTTCACCACCCCCTCTCACCCCTTTCAACCCCCTCACCACCCCCTCACCCTCCACCTCCCCATCCCCATCCTCTTCTCCCTCTTGCCCCCCTCATCACATCCCCTTCCCGCTAACCTCCCCCTTCACCGGTTTCCCCTCTCCCTCTACCCTCAACAACTCCTCTTCTCCCCCTCTGCCTCCTCTCCACCTTCTTCTCCCTCACACCCTTCTATCCCTCTTCCCCCTCTCCCCCCCATGATCATCCTCCCCTTCTCCCTCCTCACCACACCCTCCTCTTCCTCCTTGCCCTCCTCAGTACCCCCTCCCCTTCCCCTTTTTCCTCCTCACCACCCCTCCCCTGCTCCCCTCACCCTCTATCCTTCTCTCTGGAGGAAAAATTATTTACTAGCTTAGGCAAGTATTTGTGCCAAGTTTCAAGTTAATTAACTAAATGAATAAGATATTTCATATAAACCATATTCACAACAACACTACAAAGTGAATAATAACTTTAATTTCGGAAGTCGGTGGCAAAAAACGTAAAATAGATTTAACACCGACTTCCGAAATTAAAGTTATTTTTCACTTTGTAGTGTTGTTTTTGGAAGTCGGTTGTATTTTTTTGTTAAAAAGTTTTTTTATTTTCGTTATAACTTCGAAATTAAATGTCCGATTCGAATGAATTAAAAAGTATTTTACGGCTTTTTTTTTTTTTTTTTTTTGGCGGCCTTGATGATAAAACTATTTATTTGAATAAGAATTATACTACGATAGGAATGTAACCAACTTTTGTTTCTACCGGCGATCTAATTAAATTTTGGAACACAAAAGCTGCTATTGTGACTTAATTACGATAGTTAGATACCTCGAGGACTTTTTTGAAGGTAATAATAAGTACTTTAATAATGTAGTACTTACATACTTTTTATGTATCATCAATAGTTTTCTCAACGCACGCCAAATAATGAATTTTATAGGCAAAATTTTTCTACTTTGGGTTACATTATTGCAATTTTCTTAAGGATCTCTAAACTTTTTGAAAATAAATTATAGCCTATGTTACTTCTTGATAAATTAGCTTTCTACTGGTGAAAAAATGGTTACAATCGGACCAGTAGTTTCGGAGCCTATTCGGTACAAACAAAAAAATCTTTCCTCTTTATAATATTAGTATAGATCTCATCTCGCGTACCGCGCGGGATCGAATCATTTTGTCCAGAGCTTAAACTAGGCAACAAAAAAAACCGTTTTATGTCTTCATCTAAATCTGTTTAATCTGTGGTTGGAGCTATTACAAAACCCCTAAAGCTACAAAACTACCCATTTTAAAAAAGTAATACAAGCTGTGTGACTTTCATCCCCTATTTAATCACTTTACGGGGTGAATTTCCAAAAGTCCTTTGTATTCACTTTTGCTGTAGATATAAATTAGGAAATCTTGTGCAAAAGTTTTGCACAAGAATTCGTACAACCTAAACCGCTATGTAGGTACCTATAAAACCCAGAGATTGGATTTGGTACACTGTGTGGCAAAAATTCTTCCTTAGTGCTTACGTTCACACATACTACATACCTACATACATACCTAATTAATATATAGGAAGTTTGTGCAAAATTTCATGCTTCTAAACCCAGCGGCTTAGCCGACGTACGCACGGACGTAAAGTTATCGCGCACTGGATTTTAAACTCTCGGTGTTGAGCCGAGCTTTGAGAATTTAAGAGAGTGCATCCCAGCGCGTCGAAAAAACACTGTTGGATTTTCAACTCTCGGCGCTAAGCAGAGCGTTGAAAATCGAAGTGAGTGCGAACGTCGACTTAGAGCTTGTCCAATCGTGCGATCGTCTACGCGCGAGTCGAGTCGCGCGTAGACGATCGCGCGATTCAAAATCAAAATCAGAATATTTTATTTCACATAAACCAACAATGCGCAAAATGTCAGAAGCTAGGTGCACGATTTCAATTGGTCGTTTCCTATGAAGAGGAGCCGGCAAGAAACTCCACGTTTACAATATCAAATACGGACAATGTAGGCCAACAAGCAGGTACCAGGTAGGTACTTAACAAAATAGAAAATAGTCAACAAATGTACAGTCTACTAGGCCTGTAACGTTGTGAGATTCACAAAATAGAAGATAAATAAAAGAACAAAAACCTATGACATGATCACATGACATGATCACATGACACGAATGACATGATTATCATTACAACTACACTTATGATCTATTTCACGATGTCCGAGTAGCCACTACTAACCGAATAAATTCAAAAATTCAACAGAATTTGTATGAAATTATCTGCCAAGTAAGTCAATATGAAGAGCAGATAATTTCATACAAATTCTGTTCCATTTTTGAATTTATTCGGTGAGTATAGTGGCTATTCGGACATCGTGATAGGCCCTTACAGTAAAAAATCTGAATAAATATCATGTTCACAAAAGCCACTAATAAAGAATTGAAATTACTTTTAGAAATAATTCAGACCACCAAACTAAGGACAATGGTAAAAAAAAAATATGAAAAACTCGTTAGATGAATCTTAAAAGAAAAAAAAATTAACTAAAAATGTTGGCTACCCAATGCATAAACACATCCATGTCTTTGTTATCTCATAATAATTATGAGATTACAAAGACATGGATGTGTTTGATACTACACAAAGTGTGCCGGCGCACGTGACCACGTCACCGCCCGCGCCCGCCGCGTTTTTTTTTATTATTTTAGGACAAAATAAATCAGTGTTTTTTTTTGCTTGGATATCTTTTGTTGGACGTACTGAATGCTGTGAAAATTTGTCCATAATTTGAATGGGACCTTATATATATAATGTGAAATAATGAGATGATAAATACACTTCTGGACACATCTTTTGGCCCACCTTGTATTTTCAGTTTCGTTTGGTCCTAGCTAAAATTTTATATTAGGTCGAGCAAAAAGTTTTTATGCAGTTTTGAACCTGGCACATTCACAATTTCATTCAATAGTCTTTTTTTGAATTTCGAACACAGAATTTAAAGAAACAAAAGACAATTTGGAGCCTGTTTGTTGATATCAAACAATCGAATACTAAGAAAACTTGGTTTTATTGGTTTACTTGGATTTAATTCTTGAAAAAGTGATTGATATCTTTGGTTTTGCAACAGACATTACTTATTCTTAACATTAAGGTGAGGTTCTATCAATAATCTATGGATACTTCACCTGAAGTCGCCGCCCAAGCTGTGGCACTTATTCAGGCCGGACACAGCCAAAGAAACGTGAGTGCTCAACTTAATTTAAGTCGATCTGCGGTCCGAAATGTTTATCTGAGGTACCTAGAGACTGGCGGCTTTGTTCGTCACCAAGGAAAGCCACGATCTCGGGTCACAACTGAAAGGCAGGATCGATTCATCGTGACGACCAGCTTGAGAAATCGTCACCTTACCTCCATTGAGATACAAAACCAACTTCGCGACTTCCACGGAGTATCTGTGAGCGCTCGAACTGTTCGGAGAAGGTTAAAAGAACGCGATATGGTACCACACAAGCCAGCTAATGGCCCCAAACTAACGCGAGCCCACCGAACAGCGCGCCTTCATTTCGCACGCAGTCATTTAAATTGGACACAGCAAGATTGGAGCCGTGCACTCTTTTGTGATGAGTCTAAAATTGTGCTACATGGCAATGATGGAAGGAAGAAGGTCTACCGACGTAAGGGAGAGCGTTTCGTACAATGCTGCTTTGAAGAGAGGGTTGCTTATGGCGGTGGCTCATGGACTGTCTGGGGCGGTATATCCGCGAGCGGCAAAACTCAACTTGAGGTTGTTACAGGACCACGGCTGCCAACATTAAATGCTGAAAGGTACATTCGTGAGTGCTTAGAACCTCACGTGATACCATACGCGGACTATGTGGGCCCAAATTTCCTTTTTATGCATGATAATGCAAGAGCCCATGCGGCTGGCATCGTCAGGGAATATCTTCGGGATGTGAACATCACAGTTATGGACTGGCCAGCCAGAAGCCCAGACATGAATCCCATTGAGCACATGTGGGACGAGCTAAAAAGACGTGTTAGGGCTCGTCAGCCAGTTGCCCAGACGATGCAGGAGTTGAAAACTGCCATAGAAGAGGAATGGGAAATGATCCCTCAAAATTTCATAGAGCGGTTGATAAACTCTATGCCTAATCGTATGAGAGCTGTGGTAGATGCCCATGGAGGCAACACGCGTTATTAAATAAAACCTTTATTTGATAAAACATGTTTTTTATTCAAAAATCAATTGCCTTTAACACGGCGCATATCCGACTTGTTAGGCGTAGCTCCATGTCGTATGGTATTCTGAATTCAAATTTAAAACAATACGATCGAAAAAGATAGTAAAATGTATCAGGTTTAAAACTGCATCAACAGTTTTTGTTCAATCTAGCAATCATATTTCGGTAGGGGCCATCGAAACCTAAACTCTAAGGTGGGCCAATAGATGTGTCCAGAAGTGTATAAATAACACTAGGGCCATGGGGTCCGCGTGCCCTTTTAGTTTTTCGGGACATCGCCAAGCGGTTGGTCGACTCTACACGTGACCAAAGGGCTGGCCTATTTTTTGGCCAAAGAATTAGCATTGCCATACAACGTGGCAATGCTGCCAGCCTTTTGGGCACTTTTCCTGTCGACAGCGATGCGGACGAATTTTTTGATGCCCTATGATTATTTCCCCTCCTATTTTATATACTTGTACATATTTTTTGGTTTTAAGATTGTTAGATTTTAAATTTTGTAAATATTCATGGATAATAAAAATATTACGAGATATTTTTCTGATGATAAAAATATTTGATAATGCCAAGGAAGAATGTAAAAAAATCTTATATATAAAATTCTCGTGTCACAATGTTCGTTCCCGTACTCCTCCGAAACGGCTTGACCGATTCTCATGAAATTTTGTGAGCATATTGAGTAGGTCTGAGAATCGGCTAACATCTATTTTTCATACCGCTACTTTTTATCCCGGTCTACGCGGGTGAAACCGCGGGGCGCAGCTAGTAATATATATAAAAAATAAATAAAGTAATTTGGGAGCAGTTATTAGACACTTACTTAAAATAATTATACCGTTAATGAGGTACCTTATACCAGGGAAGCCACATGTGCGGAAGGAATTATTGCTAATCTTTCTTGTCTTCAACGTAGTCTTTATCCTTATAATATGCTTTTTTGATAAGGACACAATTGTATGGTGAGATTAAACACAGTTTAGTATAATCTTAATTTAATATAAGCACTTATGTACATAAATTTTTATTGTGTTCTCTAAGCTTCGAATATGCCTAATGTTAAAACATTGGTACTGAGTCATTCTATTATGTAGATTTGGGTGTACTGTATAACTATATTTTCGGTTTTCTCTTTGCTTGCGTTGTTTCCATCGACGGACGGTGCGCAAGCCACAACACAAATCCATGTTGCTGACTCCCAAGCCGTCCCAGAAGAACACTATCGCGCTTAAATCGCGTCATCTGGACAGGCTGTGCGTTGTCTCTCAGTGAATTAATGAATTGAATTTTTCTTATTATGTATATGTAGATTAATAAACGTCCAATTGTTCCAGCTGACAATTGTGGACTAGCGCTCGTGGGCCACCACAACCCAGCTCAAACACCTGACACCGACACTCCCGGCCCAGACACGCCAGCGCAGCATAGCCGACCCCACGCTCCGGCACTGCCGGGGCTAAGTCAGCTCCAAAGTCAACCTTAACGTAACCGCATAAGGCTAAAAATTCCAGCTAAAATGAAGGTCGTAGAAGAAGAACAGCTTATAACTGTGATGGATGGGCCGTGGTCGCCCACTGGCCTGATCCGCGAGATCGTGGAGTCGGGTACCCAAGAGGACCCGTTCTACGTGATGGATCTCGGCGAGGTGGTCGCCAGGTACCATCGTTGGAAGGAGCTCATGCCGCGCGTGAAGCCGTTCTATGGTGAGTGAGATACGCTTTTGTCCAGTCGAACAAGCTATTTGAGTACCTACGAGTATACCAAATAGCTGTTCGACTGCACCTACAAGGCAAAAAAATATATCTTTCTAGGTACTACTTAACATAATCATTTTTATGGCATAAATGGATAGTCGCAAAAGAATTGACTTCTCAGCAAAATCACAACATTGCTTAAAAATTAAAAGTAGTAGGTACCTACCAGGCAGTTAGCCTGCAATTACTTTAAAAAACAATTTTTTTTTTACTCTTATTGTACGAACACCGGCACGAAGTCCTGTCTTGAAGCCTTTATGACGTTAATCAAAGGGTTTAAATTGCAATAATTAACAGGACTTCGTGAACTCCTGCTGTTGAAAAAAAAAAGTAAATTTAAAAAATCAAAAAACCCGACTGCGAAAAAGGTAGACTTTAAAAAGATGGAAACAAGATGACCTATTTTTAGATTATTGTCAGATTAGAGTTGGACAGTCACAAGATAGTATTGGATTTGAGCATGAGTGAGCTGTATACGTCTACTATAGGTATGTGACGGCATCGTGTTTCATCGAATTGCAAATGGGGATGTGAGTGGTAGGAGGTTACGTTGGGACCACCGAAACGTTCAACTTCTTGAATACAGGCTTCCAAAAATCGCTCTTCGCGTCGTCTCCACACCCTTTTTTTTGTGGATGTGAAATAATCAAATGAGAAGTCATTTGATTATTTCCTCCCGCTCCGCCCAGACTGGGAGAAGTCCCAGTCTGGGCGGAGCGGGAGGACTAAAACCCACCCGTGATCCTTCAGTTGCCTGTGCCAGGGCCATATGGTATCTCTTTCGAACAACAAATATTTTATAACCTGGATTAACACATAGGATACTTTATATCCAGTAGTAGGTTCTCGTGGGATAATATCCGACATTCACGCGGGCGAAGCCGCGAGCAACGGCTAGTACGTTATATTGTAAGCATTATCGTACAGTTCCCAATATATTGACAGTTTTCGCGAGATAGATTAAAAACTACCGGTGTTCACAATCATACGGCGACAGATACATCTACAAATAGGCACATAAGTAGGTAACTAAGTAAATAATGTTGGAGTCTATGTTTGTAAGTACTAATGTCAAAATAACAGCTTTTTACTAAATGTGTAAATGGTTTTCGTTATCTGCTTACGTATATAACAAAAAAACAATTTTTTAAATCTTTGTCTGTCTGTTTGTTCCGGCTAATCTCCGAAAAAACTGGATCAATTTTGACGGGACTTTCACTGGCAGATAGCTGATGTTAACCCCCGTTCGGACGGGCGTAATAAAATCGCGGCGGGATTTTATAGCGCACTGGATTTTCAACTCTCGTTGTTGAGCCGAGCGTTGAGAATCCAACTTAACAATAACAGAGTACATTCTAGCGCGTCGAAAAAACACACTGTTGGAATTTGCACTCTCGGCGATAAGCAGAGCGTTGAAAATCCAGTGCGCTATAAAATCCCGCCGCGATTTTATTACGCCCGTGCGAACGGGGGTTTATAAGGAGTAACTCAGACTACTTTTATCTTAGAAAAAAAATAATTATGGCAGCTGCTAGTACCAACTAAACTAACATGTATCTTTCTTAGCGGTGAAATGCAACGACGACAAGCTCCTGGTCAGCACGCTGGCGGCGCTGGGCACCGGCTTCGACTGCGCGTCCAAGGTCGAGATCGAACTCGTCACCTCCATCGGAGTAGCTCCCGAGTAAGTAGACCCTTCATAATCGTCAATCATTCTAATTGGCTGCCTCGTTTATTTAGTGGTTGCAAGCGTGAGTGCTGAACATTATATGATTCGACTCTCTCTGTCTCCCTGCCTCTCTTGCGAACGTAGCAATCTGTCATTTAGGTTTTTATTTTGAATAAAAAAGTTTTCCTTTGGCTATAATCAGGCTATAGCCTAGATCGAGTCGCTAGAGGTATCAAAACCAGCAATATGTCGTTTTTCCTCAAAGTTGTTACGTCCTTCTAGAAATCTAGACAAAACCAGGGGCGTGCTCCACCACCGTACCAGACGTATCGGGAACCCCAAGCTACAGCCTCCCCCAAATCACCCCCCCCCCCTATGTGTAAGCCAAAATTTGTAATCTATTATCCAACCAAATGGATACCTAATGAAACTATGTACAAACGTAACGTAATTTCTTATTGGTTTACAACAGGCACAAATGTGACTCGGACAACATATAATATGATGATGACAAAGTGTGATGTGGCAGACTTTCTGTAAATACAGAAAGTCTCAGGATTCTCAAATCGAGCTCGCTTTTGCATTCTTTTAGTGAAATGACAAAGTTATCCTATTCGAGTCTCCAATTTTCAAGCTCGCTTCGCTCGCTCTTGCATTCTCTTAATAAAGTCACAATGAATAGCTTATCGTGGCTAGTCGAGGTGCCCTGGCCTATCAATGCTAGGCAGTGCTAACTGATGATATTTATTGCAGACGTATAATTTTCGCGAACCCAGCTAAGATGGCGTCGCACATCCGCTACGCGTCGGCCGTCGGCGTCGACGTCATGACGTTCGACTCGGAGAGTGAACTGACGAAGATCAAACAATACACTCCTCACGCACAGTGAGTTAATTATTATTTCACTATAGCGTGCTATAGCCCTGGAAAATGAAACAGGCATTTAGAGCAATTTTGAAACAATTACTTAATAAAAAAAGTAAAAACTGACTTCAAAAACCAAAAACGAATTAAATAGGTAACTTTCATAAACAACTTATCAGCTTCTGAAGTCGGTGACTTCAATTCTTCAATGCACCTTAGCTTGGCACCGACTTCAGAAGCTGATAAGTTGTTTATGAAAGTTATTTAATTCGTTTTTGGTTTTTGAAGTCAGTTTTTACTTTTTTTAAAGTAAATTAATTTTTCCATTTATAGTTTTATATACAATTACATAAGTTGGTAAGCCCAAGACGAACGAAAGGAAGAATCATCAAAATCGGCTTAGAAATGCCAGAGATACAGTACATTGATGCATATAACTTCTTACATACGAATAATTTCCTAATGTATTATATACTAAAAGCTTCCTGAAAGTATGCAGATCACGTTAGTGAAAGAATCGTCAAAATTGGTTCATTAGTTTTTTGAGAAAATTGCGGACAAACAAACATACATACGGGTCGAATACAGAACCTCCTTTTTGAAGTCGGTTATAAAAGATTTAGTACCAAGGGGTATCGTGATAATACTAAGTGGGTTGTGGAGGTTAGTTAGATAGGCAGTAGCTCCATGTGAGGAGCAACTGCCTATCCAACTAACCTGGTACTCAGCAGTAACTGGTATTCAGCAGTATCCTGTTAAACTGGATGCTGACCTCTACACACTTGGAAAAAGGCTAGGCAGATGATTATTTACGACAACACTTATCGTCGCGGAATAGGCTTGAGCAGGGCAAAAAAGCCATTCGTCTCGTTTCGGTACGGACGACGAGTGACGCCCGCCGACGCGACTCGACACCGCTTCGAACTTTTCGCTTTTATTGCATGGACATAAGGCTGGTTTTCCACCAGAGATGTGCGAGGTAGCTGGGTGGTGCGAGGATGCGCAGCGAGGCTGTGAAACGGTGTGAGTGTTTCCACCAGAAATGTGCTAGCAGTGAACGGTGTGCAAATGTGTAGTGCGTTTATCTGTTTTGTGAATGCGTTATCTTGTGGTGCGAGGATGTGTTGCTAAGTTCAAAACAGTGTGCAAATGTGTGGCGCGAGGACACAACAATGTGTGGCCGTTACCAGCTGAGCCAGAGCCGCCAAGCGAGGCTAGGTAAATGAAGTGATTCTATTGGTTCTTAACAAACACATCCCTCGATACGCATCCTAGCACATCCCTGGTGGAAAGGAATTCAATCCGATTCCTCGTCGATAAGTGTGGACACTTCATAAGAAAGATTTAGATCTGTGATCGATGATATTTATTTAATTGAATATATAAACTAGCTTTTTCCCGCGGCTTTGCTCGTGTGGAGGTTGGAAATTGTCCCACGAGAACGTACTACCGAAACAAAATATATTCTATATCCTACTCCAGGTAATGCAATTCCATTAAAATCTATTCAGCCCTTAAGGCGTGAAAAGGTGACAGACAAAAAAACCGACAGATAGAGTTACTTTTGCATCTTATATTATTTGTGTGTGTACAGGCTGGTGATCCGCATCCGCTGCGACGCAGCCTCGGCGCAGTGTCCGCTGGGCATCAAGTTCGGCTGCGACCCCGTCACCGAGGCGCCGCGGCTCATCAAGCTGGCTGCCGAGCTCGGTCTGGACGTAAGCAACAAAACATAACGCCTGTATTCGCCGAGGGGGTGTTGATATCACACGTATTTTTCGGTACCCGTTTAGCCGGGTACTTCCAAATCGCTACTGAGAAATTCTTAGTCAATTAAGTAACTAAAAAAAAATTACTTCATTCAACCTGGGGGTCGAACTAAGGCCCACCCAGACTCGAATCATTTCTCAGCGACTCTGCTCATCTGCCATTAATTGTTCTCTTGAAAAAATATAGTTAATGATTCATAACACAGTTTCCCTGTAGGTATCTACGAGTTAAAAAAAATATAGTTTTTGTCTTGTCTTTGTTCGTCTTTTTAACCATTTCTAGAAATGTAAACAATAACAAATTCAAACGAAACACACACCATAATAGAGATCTAGACAAAAGCTTTCCAAGAAATGAACACGGGCTACAGAATTCCTAGAAACTGTGCCGCTATCGCAGTTTGTAAACAAACGCGCGCAGCGGGCCGAATGACGTCAGCGGGTGGTACATACGACTAGTTTTTTTAAGCGGGCGCTCCTGCCCGTGTGAGCGGCTAACACTGTTTCCCTGTAGGTATCTACGAGTTAAAAAAAAAACGCCTTTGCATTAAGTATACTGGGTCAAATGACTCGTTGTTTATTTCTGCACAATTCATACCTACGAGTACATACACATACATAAACTGACGCTTACCTATACCTATGAGTTTAGGCGTTCTGTAGTTTCTGCCTACTCCCTTTGCAGAGTGCGATGTGCTACAATCCTTGCATACTCCTTTAGCTTTGTTTACGTTCATTTTATTTGCTTTTTATGTTTCATCCACACATTTCCTTGCATAAAATGGGGCATACTTGTCTACATATAATAAGCAGAATATATTATGTATCAATGAAATTAAAAACCCCTATCAAAAATTATAATAAGTATGTTGAACATCGTCAGGTGGTCGGAGTATCATTCCACGTCGGTACTGGCACTTTTGAGACGGAAGTGTACGCGCGCGCTATCGCGCTGTCTCGGGCGTTGTTCCACGTCGCGCACAACGTGGGACACAAGAATATGCGTCTGTTGGACATAGGGGGAGGCTTCCCGGGAGGATCGCACTCTTCTATCTGCGAGGTGAGAGGTATTTGTTAATATTCGCGTTGTTCCACGTCATGCACTACGTGAGACACAAGAACATGCGTCTGTTGGACGTAGAGGGGGGCTTCCCGGGAGGATCGCACTCTTCTATCTGCGAGGTGAGACTTATTTGTTAATATTCGCGTTGTCCCACGTCATGCACTACGTGGGACACAAGAACATGCGTCTGTTGGACGTAGAGGGGGGCTTCCCGGGAGGATCGCACTCTTCTATCTGCGAGGTGAGACTTATTTGTTAATATTCGCGTTGTCCCACGTCATGCACTACGTGGGACACAAGAACATGCGTCTGTTGGACGTAGAGGGGGGCTTCCCGGGAGGATCGCACTCTTCTATCTGCGAGGTGAGACTTATTTGTTAATATTCGCGTTGTCCCACGTCATGCACTACGTGGGACACAAGAACATGCGTCTGTTGGACGTAGAGGGGGGCTTCCCGGGAGGATCGCACTCTTCTATCTGCGAGGTGAGACTTATTTGTTAATATTCGCGTTGTCCCACGTCATGCACTACGTGGGACACAAGAACATGCGTCTGTTGGACGTAGAGGGGGGCTTTCCGGGAGGATCGCACTCTTCTATCTGCGAGGTGAGACTTATTTGTTAATATTCGCGTTGTCCCACGTCATGCACTACGTGGGACACAAGAACATGCGTCTGTTGGACGTAGAGGGGGGCTTCCCGGGAGGATCGCACTCTTCTATCTGCGAGGTGAGACTTATTTGTTAATATTCGCGTTGTCCCACGTCATGCACTACGTGGGACACAAGAACATGCGTCTGTTGGACGTAGAGGGGGGCTTCCCGGGAGGATCGCACTCTTCTATCTGCGAGGTGAGACTTATTTGTTAATATTCGCGTTGTCCCACGTCATGCACTACGTGGGACACAAGAACATGCGTCTGTTGGACGTAGAGGGGGGCTTCCCGGGAGGATCGCACTCTTCTATCTGTGAGGTGAGACTTATTTGTTAATATTCGCGTTGTTCCACGTCGCGCACAACTTGGGAATCGTGGGACATAAGAACATGGGCACTCACACTCAAACTGTATGAAATGTTGGCAGCAACATGTTCAATATCTACTGTTGTTCTAATTTTGTTTCCCGTGAATTACGGAACTTAATTCTAAAATAATTAGAAAGTTATCGTGGATCCTACTTAATTTATTGTTCACTAGCCTCCTCTTCTCACTCCTGTGCAAAGGACTGGTCCACTCCTTATCCAATTAACATTCTAAATGCGAAAGTAATGTCTGTTACCTCTTCACACCATAATAGCTAAACGGATTTCAATTAAATGTGGCATACATGTAGACCAAGACCTAGGTTAGGACATAAAATGATTTTTAACTAATAGGATATCCGCGACATCCATGCGGCCGAAGCCGCGGGTACAAGCTAAGTTATTAAATACATAATCACCCACTGTTGAGAAACAGGCCTCCTCTGGAATGGGCCGTAATCCACCAAGCGGGCTCAGTGCGGGTTGGTACTTAGATGTCACATATCTTCGAATTTTTGGTTCTATAGGACATGCCGGTTTCCACACGATGTTTTCCTTCACCGTTAAATAAATTAAGTTATTTGTTGATTCATCAGGTGGCCAAGGTGATCAACTCGTCGCTGGAGGAGCACTTCCCGGAGCGCTCGGTGCGCGTGATCGCGGAGCCGGGGACTTACTTCGCCGCCGCCGCCTACACGCTCGCCACCATGGTACACGCCAAGCGAGAGGCATGTATCTACCTACTCATTTCTACTGATCAATTTATACTTTCAACCAACCTTTATGGAGGTGTTCAAACTGGCGCGAATAGTCGCGTGGCTTCAAAATCATTAAGACCTATCTCCGAATATTTTTAACAGACTTCAAAAAAAGAGGTTCTGTATTCAACCCGTGTGAATGTATGTAAGTATGTGGGTGAATTTCAACAAGAGATTTTTATGTATCATTTCGGTGGGATTTTTTTATTTCAATGCAATCTATATATTTTTAGTGACAAATAATACTTTAGTCTATTTTATAACATTGTGCGTGAGTGGACATCAAATATTATCAAAACTTACATAAATATTTAAGGATAAAGTTTTAAGAGTCCACTGAAATTAAAAGTGTCCACCGAAATGATAAAAATTACCACCGAAATGATAAATCCACCGAAATGATACAGCTAAGAACAACCGTGCCCCCAGCCAGGGTTCCGTACTTTGTTAGGTTTGATTTCCACAAATTTTAGATAAACACTGAGACAGGACAGTACACAGTTTTTTTAATATCATCATTAATATACAGATATTACAGTTAGTATTATTACATATATCATTCTTTGAGGTTACAATAAAGGTAAGTGACTTTATTGAAGGTAAACCCTCGAAATAATTATTTTGTTGACAATTAGTAGGTATAATAATCTACACTGTGGTGACCCACACACTCATCACATTTTCGTTGAGCCGAACAAATGTGTATCTAAAGTATAGTAAACATGTACTAACTACATAGATATATGAATATATTATATATCTTAAGCACAAATATTACACAACAAATACACCTAAATAATCTAATCGACACTCTAGGTAAAAGTAGGTACATTACAAAACTATGACTTTGTATTTGACACCAGGATCTCTAAAACTGTATGTTTTTATCATTTCGGAGATACTTTTAATTCCGGTGGACTGTAATTGGTATAACAGTCCACCGAATCCACTGAAATGATAACACTGAGATGATAAAATAGAGGTTAGTTCTACATTTAACTCCGAAAAAAAATTATTTAAAAAATATGAACACTACTCAAACAAAACAGTACTTACTGCGAATTTAATACACAATTTTGAAACAAATTAAACAAATCTAGCACGAGTTATAACAGCCACCGAAATGAAACTATTTTTGTCCCCATATTACTGAAATGATAAACTTACTTTTTTGGCGGGAAACCGCAAGACGTTGGGACCGGTGCGTTCGCGCCGAGAGCTTAAGCCGGACTGATCCGGAGTGAGAAAAGGTGAAAGGGGCGTAACAAAGCAATGTTGATGTGGCTATTCTACTAAAACTTACTGTCCTCTGAAATGATAACTTTTTTCCAGACAAAAGTTGACTGCCTGTCAAATCCATGAGAAAGAAGATAAACAAACAAAAATTGTTTTATTTGATCGAATATATTATAATTTAATGATAACAAAATCAATTTAAATCCATATTACGAATGTATTTGCAGGAGAAGGTATGTTATGAGCGGAATTGGGTTCAGGACAGGTCACCGTGATGATTTATTTATTTATTTATTTATAGTTAATTAAAACGGTTATACACCAATTACAATAATTAACCTAGAAACACAATACTAATATTGTAATATCTATTACATACTTAATAAATAACAGTGGAAATTCTCTCATACTTTCTCTCGCAAAACTTTAGACACACTCGCTTTATCTCTCTCCATTCATCGGCAAACAGATCACAATCAGGATTGACTGCCAGGAGGGCATTGAGGGCTTCCAGAGTCCGACACACCGGCGACTCTGCTCTAGCGACCGTACGACATGCTGGCCGAGCAAACAATTTGTGCCTCTTACTGTGGCGGTGACCTATATAGTTGCCAGGCACATATAATTGACAAAATAGGTTATGTAGCTCAGGACAGTCGATAAGCCCTCTGAGGGTTTTGCAGGCTACCGCAATCTGATTCAAACCTCGTCTAACTTCCAAGGAATTGTAACCCAACATCCCAAAAAGGTAATTCGTTGGGTACATGTACGGAAAATACTTGTGCACTTTTTAAACAAGAACCTAAGGAAGGTTTTTTGGACCTTCTCCAGCATCAACGTTTGAGTTGCAGTGTAGGGATTCCACACACATGCACCTGCTTCTAATTTAGATCGAACCAGAGTATTATAAAGCAGTTTGATAACATGTGGGCTGTCAAAGTCACGGGCATTGCGCAGGACGAACCCTAAACGCCTGAAGGATTCCTTTGCAAGGGCGGAAATATGGTCTCTGAAAGTCAGGCCTTTGTCGAAGGTTATTCCCAAGTCCTTAATGTTAGTGACGCGAGTAATTTGTTGACCGTCTAATGTGTAGCCATGACAGATTTGAAGCAACCGTCGAGAGTATGACATGACGTAACACTTATCAGTATTGAAATAGAGCTTGTTCTTAATGCTCCAACGGTGGATAGAGTCAATGTCTCTCTGCAGGCGTCTACAATCATCGTCCGTCTTCACTTCCATTATTAATTTCAAGTCATCTGATAAAATAACACTTTGTAATTTTTTTTTTGGGTATATTAGAGGGTAAATACCAATGATTTTTTTTGCCAAGGTAGAGAAATACTTACGTTGTTGAGAAAAAATATATAAAATTAATAATCAGCACATTGCACTACCGTTCTCAGGTTTGCCGTGTATTTTTTTGCTTGGGCAATTCACCCATGTATGTATGTAAGTTTGTAGTGTATGTAAGTTAAGTATCATTAGTGTGTATGTGTGTGTGTGTAACCACTCCTTATTTATGATTAGGCGAGTAAGCATTATATTAAGATCATGTACGCTCAATCTATGTGAAGACAATAAATCGAGGCGTTATCCAGAGCAGATGTCTTTCATTTACCACGACACTTCAGTATGTAGGTATGTATGTATGTAGGTATGTTTGTTTGTCCGCGATTTTCTCATACTTTCAGGTTGGTTTTAGTTTATTATACACTATGTAATTATTCTTAAGTACGTAGTTATATGCATAGATAACCGCGTTGATATCTCCGGCATTTCTAAGCCGATGTTGATGATTCTTCTTTTCGTTCGTCTTGGGCTTACTTAGGTAATTGTAGGTATACCTATTCAACTAAAAATGGAAAAATAAATTTACTTTAAAAAAGTAAGAACCGACTTCAAAAACGAATAAACGAAACGAATACTTTCATAAAAACAACGAAGTCGGTGTCTTCAATTCTTCAATGCACCTTAGCTTGGCACCGACTTCAGAAGCTGTTAAGTTTTTTTATGAAAGTTTTTTCATACGTTTTTGGTTTTTGAAGGTTTTTACTTTTTTTAAAGTATTTTTTTTAGTAATCAAACAAACAATTTATTTATTTAATTACCCAAAAAACATCCTCATTTTATCAGCTATTCGTACTCAGTACTGGACTAAGCCTGTCGGAGACCCAGAAGAACAAGCGATGCTAGCTAGGAATTTTTGCACTCTGTCTCCAACAGGTTAAATCTTTTGAATATTTATATCGGTTAAATAGTCACTACTACCAGTTACTTTGTCGACCTATGCAGAAAAGATTGAGAATGTAGGATGCTAGGGCGAGTTCCAGGTCCCCAAGATACAGGCCCCGCCTAGTTTGGGGACCACCGCATATAAAAAATGAATGTCACCAACAGTTACAGATATAATGAATTATTCTAAAACTAATTTTAAGAAATAATTGTAACAATGTCAAATAAATTTTATTATTATTTCCTTTATTTTATTTACATACATATGAATTATATTTTTAAATATTTTTATAAAAACATAAAATTAAAAAAAAAACATTTAAAAATATAAAAAATAGTAGCCCACCGGTATCGGGAACAGGGTCCAAGCTACCGGTGGTCAGGGCTCTAGAGAGAGGAACCTCCTCACTATGCGTGCCGTGTCCAGGAGTACTGCTTTCTGAATCAAGCCCTTGACCCAGCCGCGCAATGAGAGCCTCCTGAGGTGTTGGTCGAGACTCTCCGCTATTAGGCCATTAACCGTAACGATTATCGGTACAATGATTGCAGAGTCCACGTCCCACATGTCAACAACCTCGTGTGCTAAGTCAAGATACTTGATTTTTTTATCTTTCTCAGCTTTCACGAGATTCTCGTCATGAGGGACAGTGATATCAACAATCATTGCACGGCGCTCTCGTCGATCTATCACCACAATATCAGGCTTATTGGCTACAATAGTCCTGTCAGTGATGATAGATCGATCCCAGTACAATGTGGCGTGACCATTCTCGAGAACTGGGTCGGGCACATACCTGTAATATGGTACTTCGGATTCCACAAGGTTGTACTGCAAGGCAAGTTGCTGGTGGATAATCCTAGCCACTAGATTGTGTCTGTGCAAGTACTCGCCGTTAGCAAGACGAGAACAACCGGAAACAATGTGTCGGATTGATTCACCGGGACGGTGGCATGCCCGACAGATGTCAACCGTACCATCCTTGACAATGTATTTCCGATAATTATTCGTCATGATAACTTCATCCATAATTGCACAGACAAAACCTTCGGTTTCCCCGAAGAGGTCGCCGAAACGTAACCAGGATACAGACGCCAAAAAGTCTACATCAGGCCCATGGAGGGCCCGGAAAAAGCGTCCGTGAAGCTCTTTGCCTTGCCATACTTCCTTACGATCGTTAGTATCAAGTACTGCAGGTTTGCGCCAGTTCTCTTTCGCCAAGGAGAGTGGGGTGAGGCCCTTGTCCACCGCGATCACATCTCGATGCATCCCCACGTCGGCTTCTAGGAAATATTCCTTGAGACTGCATATCTCGCGATTGTGGAGGGTCTTAGCATTTAAAAAGCCTCGACCTCCACACTTTCGCGGGATATACAGTCTCATTACCGATGACCGTGGGTGATGCATTCGATACGCAGTCAGTAGCGTACGGACTCTCCTATCCAGGGCGTCGAGTTCGGTCTGAGTCCATTTGAGTATACCGAAAGAGTACATCAAGACCGGCATGACCCAACCGTTGAAGGCGCGCACCTTGTTTCCGCCTGATAGAAGACTATTAAATACTTTCTTCAGGCGGCCAAAGAAGCGCTCCTTCAACGATTGCTTCATGTCAGTAGCATTGATGCCCAACGCTTCCGACATACCCAAATATTTGTAGGTTTCGGTTGACGAGAGGGATCTAAGATGTATGGAATCCGAGAGTTGGGTTCCCACGGATTCCATAATCTCCCCTCGCTTTACATGCATGACTGCACATTTTTCCACACCAAATTCCATCCTGATGGCGCTACTGAAGGTTTCTGTTACCTTCAGTAACTCCATCAGTCGCAAATTGTTGGGGGCAAAAAGTTTAAAATCATCCATGTAAAGGAGGTGAGATATCACTTGACCACCTCTTCTCAACCGGTAGCCTAGACCTGAGTCCTCCAGCAGTGTGCTTAGAGGATTCAAGGCTGAGCAAAACCAAAGCGGACTCAAACTATCGCCCTGAAATATTCCCCGCTCAATCCTGATCGGTTCATCGATCCTTCGGATCTGCTGACATCCTGGATAGAGAAGGACCGTCCTCCATTGCCCCATACACGACATCAAGAAGGTGCGTAGAGTTGCGTCTATTTTGTACAACTCCAGCACCCTAATGAGCCATGTATGTGGCACCGAGTCATAGGCCTTCTTGTAATCTATCCAACATGTCGACAGATCTTTCCGGGATCTACGAACCTGTTGGCTTATGGTCATGTCTATTAGGAGCAGCTCCTTAGTACCGCGGGACCCGTTCTTACATCCATTCTGAGACACAGACATAATTGAGTTACTATAAATATGGTGTGCAATTTTTGCTCTAAGAATGGATGTAAGGACTTTATAGACCGTCGGTAAACATGTGATTGGTCTATAGTTTTTAGGTTCCGCTGTACTACCCGATTTATGGAGCAGGTGGGTAACTCCTGTCGTAAAGAACAGTGGTAGCGACCCAGTCTCTAAAGATGACTGGAATTGGGAGGCTAAGCAGGCGTGTGACCTTTGTAGCCATTTAATCCAGAAATTGTGCAGTCCGTCCGGTCCTGGAGATTTCCAGTTAGGTAATGGACGGACTGCACAGGCCACATCCAGAGGACTAATGTTAATAGCCTCCATGTCTGGTATTGAATCACACGCTTGCTCAACAACACGCATCCAATCACCTTCAGTGTGACTGACGGGCATCGACCAAATGCTTCGCCAAAAAGCACTCATGGTCTCATTATCCGGTGGATGCACGTCAGTCACACCTTGAGTGGGAATAGGCCGCTCCCATGTTCTGTATACCCACCTTTCATCACTCTGGAACATGCGGTTCTGAGTGTACCGATCCACTCTTCGCCTATACCGACGAATACGGTTTGCCCATGCATAAACTTTCTGCTTCAGGAAGTCGATGCGCTCTGTGACACAGCTTACATATTCACGAGGACTAATACTAGTTCCCGAGAATGCTCGTCGTTAAAACACGCACTAGCTATTTATATAACATTTAATTCGGAAATCACACTCATTACAAAATCAAACGCGTTACGCGGCTTCAGAAACAACAATGCGTCAAGTTCATGACAAGTCCCTTTTTTCCAAAACTTTACGGCCATTCCCCAGAATAGCTTCACTCGGTGTTGTAGTGACAACACCGAGTGAAGCTATTCTGGGGCATTGGCCATCTCTCGAAGTAGCTTCACTCGGTGTTGTCACTACAACACCGAGTGAAGCTATTCTGGGGAATGGCCGTAAAGTTTTGGAAAAAAGGGACTTGTCATGAACTTGACGCATTAAATTTAGGAACTACTTTGTTCATTAAACAGCTAAGTTTGAGGAATCTGAGGAAAATTTTTGCACTCTACATTTATACGAGTATTTTGCATACGTAGAGGTCTCTAATCACAAACTGCCTTTTACATACTGAACATATTTCGGCCTTATCTGGGATTTGCTTACAAAGTGCGTAATTCTTGAGATTTGGGGGCCCCCCAGGACCGCGGCAAACCGCCCATTACTACGTCAGTGATTACATCACCAATCGTGTCACGTTTATGATTGTGAGAGGAGGCTTGAATCCCGGCAGTGGGAATATTATTGGCTGATGTATGAATTTAGCATAATGTTTATTCATCAGGTGGCGTCTAAGGAGTGCGACGAGAACGCAGAGACGCACACGATGTACTTCATCAACGACGGAGTGTTCGGCTCCTTCAACAGCGTGATGTCGTACCACCTGCACTTTCCCGCTGAGCCGCTCAACGTGAGTATAGGATGTTTGGGCGCTTGAATGATATTGATAGGGAGACGTTGTTGGTAAACATATTTTGTGAAATTGAATCGTGAAATTATATTTAAAAACAAGGCGGCGGCATTAGTTGCGGTCTTCTTACTTTTTTCTTTTCTATTTTATTCTTCTTTCTTTTTCTTGGCGTTAGTTATGGTGCAACTCTACATATGAAAACGAAACCAACATTTTTAAACGAACACTAGAATTATTTTTCAATATGTGTGGCAAACGAGAAGGTGTACCTACCTAGTCTGATGGTTAGTGGTAGCACAGGTAAGTAGTCATCGTCTCATCGTCACCTTCATTCGTGTCAAGGTATGGTGGTTCAATTTAAATAGTATAGTATAATGTGGCCAATGCCATTATAATGGCAGTTGCATTTTAATCGCAGTTACACAAATGAAAATGTGCTTACACCAGAATCATTCTACTTAGTCCCCTCAACATCCTACATTCTCCATAGTGGCCAATAGTGGCCATTATACTAAAGTGCTCAGGGCCTTCAGACGTCCCCGTTTTTGGTCATGAATGCGAAGTGGCGGGAAAAAATACGGCCGCATTGAAATTAAAATAATGATTTCCTCGTTTACTTGAACTTATTATTAGAAACTAGAATGTCGAGAGTCGTAAGTACCTACATTTATTTTAAAAAGAACGAAATTTATTAGTTCCTAAAAAAAATCCTCAATTTTCTTTAAAAAAAAAATTGGCAACCCTACTTAAATCAGAATTTTCTGTCTAGCCTTGTTCTAACTGAGTTGGGATCGGCTTCCAGTCTAACAGGATGCATCTGAATACCAGTATTCTAATATGGAGCGACATGGCCAAATAGGTAGCCATATCTGCCCACCACAACCAGTTAGTTACTAGGTAACACAATACCCCTTGGTAGACTCATTGTCAGACTTTCAGGCTTCTGAATAACAACTATCAAAGATCTTCGAATGACAGTCACTTCTAATCTATATATTTCTCATTACCCAGGACAACGGCTCCACTCTTTCGGCTTGCTCAGTGTGGGGCCCAACGTGCGACGGTGTGGACTGCGTGCTACCAAGCACGCGCCTGCCCACCCTGGCAGTCGGCGACTGGCTGGTGTTCCGAGACATGGGTGCCTACAGCCTGCCGCTCGCGTCGCGTTTTAACGGCTTCCCGGCGCCCACGGTCCGCCCGGTCGTTGATGCGAGTGTTGCGTGAGTATTTTGCCCAGTTCATGACAAAAGGCTCGTCCCCTACTACATGGGACTGAAATATAGCTTGCGAAATGTGGGATACACCGCCTAATACATCACTGGCCTCTGCCCAACCCTTCAGGCAACACAGCCGTGATAGTTATGATTGTATTGATATTACGACGAAATATAAAATGCTAAGTCGGTGAAGCAGATTCTTTCGTGTAATGGGCAAACAAGAATAACCCTTAAGGTGACGAACATATTGAGCATGCCACAATTGCGACGATAAGCCCCCTCGTTGTGAGAGAGTGCATGGGAAGCCGTCATCTCCTTCTGCGAAGTAGTAATGCTCGCGACTTTGCGCCCTCACGCCCCTACTTAGTCGCCACAGGAGACACCCTGGGCGTCGGGAATTGATAGCCGATTCCCGGCCACCGTAGGCGCGGGCTTGCGGTCGGCGAGCAATGAGTAGCTCGCCATCCGGTAATAACCAGGCCCGAGTCGACGGCACGTTGTGTTCGACGCGCGCCTCAAAGAGATGTCAGCAGTGATGAGGTCCGATGAGGCCGACGACGCCTGCCGGGGTCGCGAGTTGTTCGAGAGATACCGTGGCCCTGGCACAGGCAACTGAAGGAACACGGGTGCGTTTTAGTCAGTAAAAGTCTTACACGCCCTCCCGCTCCACCGAGAGCGGGAGAAGTCATTGATGATTTCCCATCATCCATAAAAAAAAGTTGACGAACATATTTCGGATGACTGTGTAACAACTGTTTGTTTTTCTTTTTTTTAGAAATAAAATTAGAATAACTAATAAAGATTATTTTACATTACAGATGCGTATTAAAGGAGATGCGCCCCCTGAGCGCGTCTCAGTTCGCAGCGGGGCGCACGACTGACGTCGCCGAGCCTCGTGCCAGCCCCGCGCCCACGCCGCCGCTCCCTGAGCGCGCCTCATTCGTTCATTCGTTAAGATAAACCGTACAAGGATTATTGGCACGTAGCTGAAATCCTATCTAATGCTCCATCTTATACATACTCGTAACATCGCGCCTATATTCCCCGAAGCAGAAGGCAGAGGTACACCTCTGCCTTCTGCTTCGGGGCTGGCGAAATGTGGGTGTACTATAGGCATGTATGCCTATAGTACACCCACATTTCGCCAGCTATGCAACTTTCTTTAGAAGAAATAAAGTACCTATTTCTGATTTCAGAGACTGTAAATAAAGCGTACAGACTTATTCATAAAAAAATAAATAATTAAAAATAATTAAAAAACACGACGGTTTTACTTTTACTTCACTTTTATTTTTTATATTACATTCTCTTTATTATTAGTTTGTTAGTCTGTAAGCCTTCTTTAAAATAAATAAATAATTTTTCCGTAGTCGGGTTAAACTTAACTTTTTTATGATAAAAATGTAAATAGATTAAAATATAAGAGTGGAGATTTAGTTCTAATTAAAAATCAAGTAGGAAATTAGATATAATGTATCTAAGACTTGCACCTTTCATAGCTGTGGAACATGTAGGTTCTGAGTGTACCGATCCACTCACGGAACAGATAAACCACTATCTGTTCTGTGGATCCACTCATCTATACTCTCGGATACCGTATGATGCATAAACTCGATGCGCTCTGTGACACAGGAAACATATTTTCGAGGACTAATAGGTACTTGTTCCCGAGACCGCCCGCCTCACAAAGCGCATCACCTTTGGGCGTGTATATTATTAGATATTAATTAAACTTGCAAATAACTTGTTTTTATTTGAAACCTTCAAACCTTGTAAATGATTGGAGAATAGAGAAGATAATTATGAAAAAGATTCAGCGTTCTGTTCTATAAAAATCTCACCGTGATAACTTAGCCGACGTTCGTGGGACGTAAAAATATCGCAGCGGGATTTTATCGTACACTGGATTTTCAACTCTCGGTGTTGATAACCTAACCTAACAACATCAGTGCATTCTAGCGCGTCGAAAAAACACTTGGATTACTCTCGGCGCTAAGCAAAGCGTTGAAAATTCAGTGCGCGAAACAAAATCGCCGCGATATTTTTTTACGTCCGTGCGGACGTCGACTTAGGTGTAGTGTGAGAGCTGTCATTCCACAAGGGATTGACACTATTGACAGCTCAATGCCTCAATTCACTTACAAGTTTTCACGAAGAGATTTTTAAAACAGGCGTCTGTATATCGTCAACGTGCCAGTGCCTAATATAAGAGAGTGCTAAGGGTACAAAAATTAGCTCTTACGTGCCATCCAGTTGGGTCGAGATCAAAGATATGAGCAGTGTCTTATCACTACCATACTTTAATTTTTTCTATGACATTTCTAGTTTTTGCCATATTGCAGTAGATGACGCTGTCTTAAATTGTATACCCGTATGTGTACCTACACCTTTATAAAGCCTAATCGCAAGTCCCAGAAAATACCGCTCCGCGTTATGCAGATTGTTAAGTAGGTAGGTATGTTAATTTGAATTTGAGAATGTAATTTTACTTGAAGTAATTACAAAGACGAATGAGTATTCGTGGTAGAACAACCCATAAATCAGTAATGAGGTCTTTGTTTCACATAAAATAACTATGTTGTTTTTTCTTCCTATTTGCTTATTTTTTTATATTAATGTTTAGAATAGAAACGCTAAGCCGCCATGTTGTTTCCAAAAATATGTCATTGTCAAGTCTCAACTGTCAATGTCATTCCGTTTCTGTTTGTGATCCGTGAATGTGCTCCGTTTGTGTTTCGATTTTGATTTTTTCAACAACTTTGCTTCATCCCCGGACCCCGACGACTTTGCCTATTACGCTGAATTTACGCCTGTTACCCTGGACCCTGATTTGCCTTACGATTTGTACACTGTTGACCGATTATGGCCGCTTCCGAGAGAGGTTGTTGTGTGCCGAGATGCGGTAAAACTCGTAAGTAATGAATATTCATGATTATGTACAAAATACATGCAGATGTTATGGTACTTATGGCAATTAAGCATAATTTTATTTTACTAACCACTACATAATCGGCCTATAACATTCCCACTGCTGGGATACAGGTCTCCTCTCGATGAGAGGGAGGGGGCCGTAATCTACCACGCGGGCCCAGTGCGGGTTGGTAGATGTCACATGTCTTCGAATTTTTTGTTCTAGGTTATGCCAGTTTCCTCACGATGTTTTCCTTCACTGTTTTGAGAGCAGTGGTGATGAAATGATTTACACAAAGTAAAGCGTCTGTCTGGGTTCGAACCTACGACCTACAACTCGTAAGTTGTGGCCGTTACCACTGCTGTCAATTACTAACCACTACTTATCTGTTTTTTAGGCAAAGATGATACAGTACTCCATTCATTCCCTAATCCTGACAAGGAGAAGGATCGATATCTAGAATGGACTCGAGCAGTTGGAATTGGCATATCCTCTTTAGAACCCCAGTATGTGTACAGGAACCGTCGAGTGTGCCATGCCCATTTTGAAACAAAGCATTTGACATGGACTAGAAGACTGAGCCCTGATGCTGTTCCCACGTTATTCTTGCCAGGTAAGAATGTATAATGTAATATAATAATGCGGAGCTCAACTACCACTTCAGTACTCCAAAGTGCTCTACCTTAAGGTTTATTAGATTGAGTATTATATTCCAACAGTTAATAGAGTTTAACATTTTTTATTTTCTTACAGGATCTCAATTGGCTAGAGTTCCACTAATTGATGTAGTAAATAGGAGTGATATTGCTTCATTGGATGCTGCAATATCGGTACCATCTACTTCTAGAGAATTGGCAACTGCTGGAGTTCCACTAATGGACACAAAAAACAGGAAAGAAAATGCTTTTTTGGTTACTGCATTACCTTCCACTTCTAGAGGTATTTATAATTTATGTAATTTTACATATTTGTTTTTCTTATATGGTTACATATGGGTATGGGTAAAGGATGTGGGGACCTTAGTAGGGAGACCATGACCCACAGAAAATGTGGGTTCATTATGTTACATGTTTTATATAAATATTGAGGTAGTATTTAGACTAGAAAACCTCTACAAAGTATAAAATATTGGCTCAATTGCCAAATAACAAAATGTAAAATATGAAATGTTATAGTCACATTATTCTCTCTAAACTATTTCAGTTAATGTCTTCCATTCTTCTGAAAGTGGGTCAGAATGGTTCCTATGTCCAACCCTCTAACTTGTGATTGACTTAATGAACAATTACAATGATAAAACTGGTGCTCAAATTAGGTAGAAAGAGGGCTATTACAATTTTTCTTGTACTTGAGCGTTTGACTCGAGTTTTGATGTGTGATTATGGTTTAAATACAGACACAAAATTAAAAAAAAAGATATGCCCAAGAAAGCTTGATTATTTCTCTTGGGAGTGTTCTAAATAAATATTTCGATTTGTTTACATAAATCAGTAAAAACCTTGTCTCTGCAAAGGATGTTTCATAAAACTTTACTTTTGCACATGTCTTGATGTTTTGTTACATCAAAGATATAATAATGTCCCAGGTACAACTGTACCTTCTACTTTGGAGTGTTCAATTCAATTTATTATGTTTCATACAATAATACAAGAAAAATAATTCCGTAAACCAGAGAGTTACTTATAATTTTTTGTCCGAAATTATATTTTTTATCTATGAATATGTAATCCAAATTCAAACAAAAAGTATTTAATAACTAAGGTTACTATATTACTTTGCTTGAAAAAAAAATTGTGTTATTTAAAAGTAGAATATTATTTTTAATCAATTGTTGTATGCAGTGCTAAAATCAATGAAAATCTCGAGACACGCGGTCTTTAGCTTTAGACGCCGGCGCATCGCATTATGAAGCAATTTAGCAGTTGTAATTATGTTTATTCTGAGTCATATAATTATTATTTTTTTGTTTAAAGTGTGAAAATTTAATTTATGAAAAAATCACAGTCAAAATGTAATAGCGCTCTTAACAGCTAGACTAAATCTCAGCTTACTGTATTGTTTCTTGGGTATTTAATATTTTACTACAAATAGTAGATGTCTTCTATAACCCAGGTACCTACAGTTTTTTACATACTTTATAATGTGTTATATTATATAACAGGTGAACCTTCTGCTCAAGTCTCAGAAGAACCAAAGGTAACAGCCAGAAATCCAAAAAAGAAAACACATATGTCTGACCAACAAGCATTAATTAAGGCTGTTAATAAGCTGCAAATAAAAAAAGCCAATTATGCAACAAGACTAAAGAAGGCATTGAACTTGTCGGAGAACAAAACTTTTCAGAACACTATAAAAAAATTCACTGCCTTGGCTGCTATGTTCACATTAATGCAGTTTCGTGAAACTGGAAAAAATAAAATGGGGCGGAGATTTACACAGCCTGAGAAAATCATGGCATTAAGCTTATACAAAAGGAGCCCTAGGACTTACAGATGGCTGCAAACAATTTTTGTCTTGCCATCGGCTATGACACTAAGTAGACTAATAGCACGAGCAAATTTAAAACCAGGGATTAATGTAAACCTCTTTGAACAATTAAAAAAAAGAGTAAATAAGATGAAATCTGATGACAAACTTTGCATATTATTATTTGACGAAATGTCCATTGCACCACATTTTGACTACAATCAAAAAAGAGACGAAATTTCAGGCTTCGTAAATAATGGTGAGTCAAGACAAAGCAAACTAGCTGACCATGCTCTTGTGTTCTTTATAAGAGGAGTTCAAAAAAACTATAAACAACCTATTTCCTACACATTTTGTTCGGGCAGCACAAACTCGGCTGAACTAGCCAGACAGATAAAAGTCGTGATTCGAAAACTGCATAGTGTAGGACTACATGTCCTAGCTACTGTATGTGACCAAGGTGCATCCAATGTCAGTGCAATAAACTCTCTGATTCAGGAGACAAGAGCAGATTATTTAAGGAATAATAAAGAATTGAGAAGAGATATCTTTGAAGGTTCCAACTGTGAGGAAGATAATTGCCAAACAATTTTTAAATCAATGCAATCTTTATTTAAAAATACTGAAAAGAAGCCCATGCCCACAGTTACAATCGATTTGGAGGATGAAGTAGAATATATAGATTTTGAAGTGAAAAAAAATAACCCCAGAATATTAGCCACATTACAGTACGTAACTGGTTATTTATTAAGAAAAGCGAGAATAAACGTTTTTAAAAATTGTAAAAAATGTAAAGATTGTTTGTATGACAAAAATAATCTAAGCGATTTTTTGAAAGTAAGAGAATATAATAGAGGAAAATCATATCTTACATATCCTAACCATGATTTAGAAATGCTTTTTTCAAAAATACAAGATTTAATTACATATTATCTTAGAAACAAATCTATAACTTTAAACATAAAAACATTTTTAAAGACTTTGATGTATGTAGATCTGGATTTTAAATTATTTGATTGCGAAAATCACAAATCGCAAACAATTGAGTACATGTTGGAGCTGTCCTGCAAATTTTTCATTTGTAACTGGTGTCGAGATATTAATAAAATAATTAATGGCACCAGATTAGATGTAGACAAAAATGACCTTATGAAAATGTATGCTTTTAATTATTATAATAAAAGAAAACATAATAAAAAGGCAGTCAACCGTTAAACTGTTGTTTGATTTACCTGAATTCCATTCTTTCTATCTTATTATTCCTCAAAGTAATTTCCAAAAGTCAAATAATCTTTAGATTGATTTGGCTTTTGGAAATTACTTTGAGGAATTTAAGAACTTATGAATAAGGAACCACCCGACCACTTTGCACACGGGTGTCGTATACCGATAGATGGCGCTAGTATCATAAATTCTAAGTGGTGACTCTATGTCCCTATATATAATGTACTCTGTGGATATGAGCCAACTAACTACAGGTACCTTAACAATAAAAAAAAATATTGACAAGAAGCGTTTATTATACAAACATTAAAGAGTTACTTAACCAGTACAAAATATACATGAAGGTTAAGGTCCGCTTGAGCCACAAATCATTAAGGGTTATTTATAAATGTTGCTTAAAGTTAAGGGGGATGCGCTAAGTAGCCCGTGAAATTCAAACTTTCTTACGTTTTTTGCTATTTGCAGGTCAGTGTCAGGTTGTATGTTGAATAAAATATGATTAACTAACTGTATTATATATATATATAATATGGACGTAACTAACATGGCTTAACAGAATTATAATCATAAGAATCAGCAATAAAACTCCATAAGTTAGAATTGACCTCAAATCTAACAATTTCATGAAAACATGAGGTTTGAGGTCAATTCTAACTTGTGGAGTCGAAATCAGACCAATCCGCGTGAAATCTAACTTAGAAAGATGTATGATGATTTTTGTGGTTAAAATTATGTTTCATATTGTTTATTGTCGCACATCATATTTTAAACAAGATACAACCTGACACTAACCTGCAAATTTGCAAAAAACGCAAGAAAATTTGAATTTTGCAGGCTACCTCAGCGCATCCCCCTTAAACACATTTAGTAGTAGTAGTAGTAGTAGTAGTGATGGGTAGTGCAAGCGGGCCAAACATATCACTGCATTGAGAAACATTCAAAATGCCGACGCTTAGCGCCGGTTTCTATTAACATTAAGTTACAACAATCATACGTCTATACATTCAGACTTAGTACAAACGAGATATACTGCATTTTACAATAACATTGCAATTACCGAAACAGACATATATTTTTATATGGGGTCGTAAAAAGATAATAAGGCGCTAATAATTTTGACGTTCAATTGTCTTTGTGGTTTCTGAGGTCCTAAAACGTTAAATATGTCATTTATTTGATGATTACAAATTATTATAATTCGTTTTTTTTATTAGTATACAAATACATTTATTTGAAATTGTATGGAATTTTATGCTATGTAACTACAAGAAACCTGCTCAATTACATTCATATTTATTTCATCATTTAATCATCACCATTTGCACAATTATTTGGTGATTTGGTCACCAATATTAATATCACTGTTGCACTCACGCACGCTAGTATTCTTATTCAATATGAATACAGCTCACACATTAGTTAATTAGACAACTGTTTGGAATTCAAACAAGTGGGCTTGCAAGGGAATTACAGTCCACTCCCTCTCACAGAGGCCTGGGCCGCAGTAATGGGAACATTATTGTCCGATTTTACTTATACACCTGCTTAGCGCGCACTTTCGTTTCGTGATTATGGCCGGTCTGAACATAGGCTCTCCGAACTTTGGCGCATGTTCTCTCATTCACACTCGCCTCATGGCACCAATTGGTTCCTAAAACGTGTTATTGCACAGACTTCTGTTCATTCGGCCATGATACATCGGCCGTATTTACCATTCAAATAATTGCGGATGTCGTCATTACCGACAGTTGTCTGATTATCTTGGTTGGCTATATCATCAGACAATAATTCCTTACTTACATACTTAATCACCAGTCTTTAAGTTCAATAAATTGTTCATATTCTTTCTTGATTTATTCACTTTCACATTTCGAAAATTCAAAGTTCACTTCATAATCTATCCACATCGGAATGATAACCACTTCACTATTTGCCGGAGTAATGTAGCATAATAGGCAGAGTTGTAGAGTACATGTTACACGTTTTGCCAATATAAGTACCTTGTAATAGGGGATGAGCCTATTGCCAATAACAGGGCTGGAGACTGACAGAGTATTCAATAAAAATGTTTTAATTTCCATGTATATGACACTAGACTAGACTATGGCAGGTTTTGCCTCTTCCGTCTTTACTGACAGCACAGATGCTTTCAGCGAAGCAGGTCCATATCTACCATACATCTCTATTAGCCTTCATTTCAGAATTTACTTCATCCTTCAATTTCTAGTTGATGTGGCACATTAATCCCTTGTATTTCAATGCCCCGTTCCAAAGTTCAGTGTTTCATTGATTCCGGTACAGATGGGTGTTCATCCTCATGTCCCTTATCTTTCGCACGTGGGATCAGCAGAGTTGGACGCTGTATGTGTTCAGGTAATGCTGCAAGGCTTGACGATGTGGCTCGTCGAGTGCGGCGAGTCGCGGTGGGAGTACGCCGGGCGAGCGAGCTGAGAGCGTACCCAGTGATACGGCTAGGTAGTTGACTGGTGACTCGATACCTGGGAGCAGAGACAGAGGGCGTTTTTTAATTAATCAATATGGCAGCTATTCTAACTTTAAAGGGAAAGTGATGAGTTAAAGCAGCCAACAAAATTCAAGTTTTCTTATGTTTTTTTTTTTTGCTATTTGCAGGTCATTTAGTACTTATTATATTTTGATCAACATACATGTTGATCAAAATATGATTCACAACCATAACAAATATGTACTTTAGTTGTATTGATGACTATAATGCTTATAATTATGTAAATACTGGTGGTGGTGGTGGTGGTGGTGGTGGTGTTGCATCAGTTTAGACTGGAAGCAGACCCCAACATAGGTGGGAAAAGGCTAGGCAGGTGGTGATCCAATAAGACGGATAGAATATTAAACATTATTATTTTAGACGTTACATAATTAATATGATGATGTGTTACGTACCAGCGAGCGGGTCGCCAGCGGCCCCCTTAGCGCAGGCGAGCTGAGCGTACTGCGCCTGGTAGCCGGGTGTGTCATCTACTTCGATGAAATGGTCGTCTGGAAGCGCGGTGTCGTCTGTAGGTAGCTCGAATAGAGATATGAGGGCCTGTGGGGAGTAATTTTGTTGTTAGTAACTCGTTTTATTATTTAATTTACAAAGTAACGTACTCCCCCTATAATTGAATAGATTTCTAATTTTCATGACTATTTTATGAAGATGGGTTTAAATCAAACTAATATAGAGCTAGAAAAAGAGCACAGAGTCAGACAGAGCACAGAGTCAGACAGAGCACAGAGTCAGACAGAGCACAGAGTCAGACAGAGCACAGAGTCAGACAGAGCACAGAGTCAGACAGAGCACAGAGTCAGACAGAGCATTGTTGTTTATTGCTTTTAAGGGCAAAGCGCTAAGGTAGCCCGCGAAATTCAAATTTTCTTACGATTTTTGTAATTTGCAGCTCAGTGTCTGGGTGTATGTTGATTAAAGTATGATTTGCCACCGTAACAAATGTATATTTACAGAATTATTATCATTAAAATCAGTAATTCAACTCCATAAGTTAGTATAGGTAATCCTCAAATGACAATAGTTCATGAAATAGTCATCTATTAGGATTATATGAACTCAGAGAGTTGTATTGATGATTTTAATGACTATAATTCTTTAAATACAGATTTGTTATGGACGCGAATCATATTCGGATCAACATACAACCTGATACTGACCTGCAAATTGCAAAAACCGTAAGAAAATTTGAATTTCGCGAGCTACCCTGGCGCTTTCACCTTAAGGTGTAAACGATTATTCGTTGTTATCATTTACACCAGAAGGATACCAACCAGCAAGAATTACAACAAACAAGATCTGGAATTCTTGCATAATTATGCTCAACGCATTGGTCTTTCATTGTATGTGTACCTGCAGTAGTCGTGGCCACATCGGCGCAAGCGATCCGTGCAGGAAGTGCTGGCTGTCAGTCAACAGCTTCACGCAGCCCACGGCCGCCGCCTTGCGTTCTAGCGTCCCCGATACTTTTTGCAGGTCTGCGATCAGGACGCGTTCTACGTACATGCCGAACATTCTGCGGATAGGTAAGATATATTTTAAGTAACATTGTTTACAATGCTTAATTTTAAAATTATGCAGGTACTAGCAGAACCCCGAGGTTTCACCCGCGTAAGTCTCGTAGAAATATCAGGATAAAAACTATCATATGTGTTAATCCAGGTAATAAGCTAACTGTGTGCCAAATTTCATCAAAATCCGTTCAGTAGTTTGTGCGTGAAAGAGTAACAAACATTCATCCTCACAAACTTTCGAGTTTATTATAATATTAGTATGATGTTATGTATTATATTATTGGTACACTCAGTACAAAAAAAAACATCATTTAATTTCTCACTCAGTAAAATCATCTACCCATATAAATAAAAATGATTCCTGACTGCCCAGCCCAAACCCTTGGACGTAGAAAGCTGAAATTTTGCACAGAGGTTCCTTTTACAATGTAGACAAGGAATAAGGAAGGATTTCCCAGTAGTACGTTTCCGTGGGATATTCACCGACATCCACGCGGGCGAAGCCGCGGGTAAAAGCTAGTTCCCACATAAATGCGAAAGTGAGTTTGTTTGTTACGCTTTCACGCTGCAACGGCTGAACGGATTTGGATGAAATTTGGCACATGGGTAGATTATGACTTGGATTAGGACATAGGATACTTTTTATCCCGGTAGTACGTTCCCGTGGGATAATTTCCGACCTCCACGCGGGCGAAGCCGCGTGCAAAAGCTATAAATAAAAAAATCAATGTCCTCACCCAGCCTGCACGGAGTCGACGAGGTCGATGAGCGGGTCGGCCCCGAAGTGCGCGGCGTAGAAGCCGAGGAAGGCGATCAGGCCGCGCACGTACTTTGTGGTCTTCGACGAGGACAGCCGCTGGAACAGCAGCGTTATTATCTGCTTCGTGTACTGGGACATCACCTCGCTGCAAATTTTATTGTCATTTCATTGAGTTACAAAAATAACTAGGGTCTGTTCCAAAATTATATGATCAGGTTATTTTATAGAATAAATTAGGTTACGGAGCTATCATCGGTCAACCGCGTATGCGCCCTAGCGCGGTCCCCATATACAATGATAAAAATCGAAATTAAAAACTCCTTGGTGGATCCGAAGTGTACTTAATAGAACAGTTATTTTATAGCATTATGTCGTTAAAAAACCTGTATCATAACAAAACTTTTTAATTTTATTTGAGTTATACATGCATAAAGTCTGTCACTATGATACTGTTTTCTTCATAATCAGAATTTTACGATATGAGTGTAGATAAACATCTTTAAAGTGGGTGGTGCGTCATAAATAAAATCTTCGGAAAAGTCTTTCCGTAATGGGAAGCTACAATATTGTGTGTATTGTTGTGTTGTGTGTGTATTTAAAAAAAAAGAAACTTCACGCGAACGAAGTCGCGGGCAGAAGCTAAGTACAGTATAAATATAAATGCACATAATGACTTACCCTCCGAACTTGAACAGCATAGTCTGGATGAGGTAAAAACCTTCATGATCGTTAGTTTTCGACGCGATCAATTTCTGGAATACTCCCAACATTGCGTTCTGAGAACAAAAATAAATAATTTTTAGAATAATTTCTTGTATTGGTATTACAATCTTTTCAGCGGGCCTAGACAAAGTAACATTTGGTTAGCGATGACGCTAGTAGAAAAACCAAAAAATGTATGGGGTTGAGTGGTTGACATAAGATATGCAAATGTCACGTGATCATAGGTAACGCAAACGATAACTTCCATACCTAACGATGCGTCGATAGCTATTGCACAAACAGAATCGCTCCGAAGCGAATGCCATTTGTCTAGGCATAGGTACTATGCTCCGTTTACAATAACATTAGACATTTAAACAAACCTTTTTTACAGTCTGTTCAACCGATTTTGACTTCTATTCCAGTGGCTCAAGGATGGCATTAAAGGCAAAAAAGTGTTTACAATACCAACTGTTTACTGCAGCTGCCATTTGTCATGCCACCAACGCAATAGAAATCAAAATCGGTTGAACGGACTGTAAAAAAGGTTTCTTTAAATGTTTATTCTTATTGTAAATGGAGTATAGTTTTATTACAGATTGGCAAAACAAATGAGCAACAGTACACCCACTTTGAAGTTACGTGATTGTCTGAAACAGTTTCTTATAGAGCTTGTCTACTTTGAAATGACACGCCCCACTATCGCATTTACCGTACGTATACAAATTTAAGTAGTGGGTGCGTCAGTTCAGAGTAGACAAGCTCACCGAAGATTTACTAGAGGTGAGAAAGCACTAATTTGTAATGGGTTTAACAAAAGGCACATGACCCCCCGCCGAAGACGAGGAAGCGAAGATTTTCTCGCTCAACAAACGTACAGATACACAACATTCAGCGATCAAATCTATATATAAATAAAAAGAGAAGTTCTGACTAACTCATCAACGCCCAGCCCATACCTAGAAAGCTGAAATTTTGCACAGAGATTCCCTTTATAATTTCAAGGAATAAGGAAGGATTTCCTGGTAGGACGTTCCCGTGGGATATTATCCTACATGTAAGCGGACGAAGCAGCGGGCAATAGCTAGTGTATATTTGATCGTTGAATGCTCAACCGCCGGCGAGTTCGCGTTAGTTGCATCGACAAGAGCTATCGAAGAGAGTACTCGCTCAGATGAAGCTAGTTGCCCATTTCAAAGCGTAGTAGGTTCCTATGGAGAAGCAAGGGCAACCAGCAACACTCACAAGTCGTCCGGATTGTAGCACCAGCTGGTCGCGATGCGCGACGAAGGCGCACAACAGACGGACCAGTGGCCGCACGTTGGCCGCGCGCTCCCACAGCGCGGGGGCCACCACACACGGCAGCAGGGGCCCGTACGGGTCGCCACCGCCCCCAGAGCTGGGGCCGCGGAGCTCCAGCAACAGTGACAGCATTTGGAACACGTACGGCATGAATTCTACGGCAAAAAACAAAAAGATGACATGTTAAATTGCTGAAATCAAATGTTTATTTCGCTCGTTTGAGCTCCTGTCGGCTATAGGTATAAGCCAGTACAGGCATCTAACATTGCGATACCTTTGTAAATTATTTCTAAGATATTTTTATGATTTCGTATGACCTTTGTGAAACGTACGAGGGGCCGAAACCAACTCACAAAGGCCCGTTACACGTTTTTAATGGAATGAGGCAGCAACCAATGATTACCACTTTTTGCACTATGCAAGTATACCCAAGGACAACCGCCGGTTGGTGCACGACTATTGCAGGATATGGAAAAAAAACGATATTGAACTATGGGTTTGGGTGGCTAAAGTGGACAAGTTACCTAGAACTATGGAAAGACTATAATGACCGCTGCCTGATCAATGTTTTATATACAATACGCAGATAAAACAGCAGGGGGCGACCTGCACACTCAATAATGGGCCTCCGGAAACTGTCGCTAGCACATAGTGATGTAGCGACAAGGGGGAAAATGTCCCGAGGAGCTTATGCAGAGTGGAAAGGTATTCCACAGCTATCAGAACAATCCCGGAAGTGCAGTCAAGATCCCTACCAGGATTTTACTGAAATACATCCTTCCTCAGAGCCTGTTCACTCTTGCGAATCTCCACTTAAGCCGGCTAATAAAGGCAAGCTAGAGATGAGGAACAAGACTGCTCCCGGGACATAGGGTCCGTGGGTCACTACTGCCCAACAGCTCGCCACATGCTGCCCTGCGGGTTCATGTATTTCTCTTGGTCTGGCTTCTCACCCTAGACCTGATACGGCAAAGTAAACTCTACCGGCACATAGCTAGTGTACACAGGAGCGCTCTGTGGGGGTCGGCTTCCAGTCTAACCGGATGCAGCTGAATACCGGTATTTTACATGGAGCGACTGCCTGTCTGACCTCCACAACGCAGTTACTGGGTAACACAGTACCCCGTGGTAAGACTGGTTGTCAGACTTTTGGGCTTCTGACTACTGGTAACGACTGTCAAAGATCTACGAATGAGAGCCGGGACTTCCGAGGCACAGAGAGGGCTCGATATGTAATGGACGGTCACCTATCCACGAACCGACCGCGGAAAGCATAGCTTAACCTTCGATCGACCCGTGCGGCTGTTAGCCACCAGCCCGTCGTACATTAAACTAACATATCTATAATAAAAGCTCGTGGCTAAGTAATAACTGCCGCACGGGTCGATCCATCAGGTTAAGCTACGCTTGCCGGGGTTGGTCCGTGGATGGGTGATCAATTTTACATACCGAGCCTCCTCCGTGCCTCGGAAAGCACGTTAAGCCGTTGGTCCCGGCTGTCATTCGTGGATCTTTCGACAGTCGTTACGGGTCGTCAGAAGCCCGAAAGTCTGACGACCAGTCTTACCAAGGGGTATCGTATTACCCAGTCGCTTCATGTAAAATACTGATATTCAGCTGCATCTGGTTAGACTGGAAGCCGACCCCAACATAGTTGGGAAAAGGCTAGGTTAGGCTTTGATTGTTATCCGCAAAATACGCGCATTGTCGTGGAGTTGCGGATACCAGCCCGTATTACCTATTAGGCTTTGACTGACCTATAATAAATAAATCTCGATGTTTTGTTAAGTCACAAGATCAGTGCGATGCAGGGCTGGCTCGCTAGTAATGAAATAAAATCAAATTCTTACCTTGCACATCGTTCTGTAAAATCTCTTGGAATATCGGGAAGAGGGCGTCTTCGAAAGCTGATATGGCATTCGGATTGGATTTCGTCACCAACCTGCGAAAATAGCATACATAAAAAGGGAAGCATAGATATGCAAATAAAGAAAAAATTGTAGTAAGTATTCGTTTCTGCCTACCCCCATGGCAAGGAGGTGTGAGTTTATGTACGTTACGTATGTGAAAAAAAAAATTCGTTGCTATCGGGGTAGTCAAAAATATTAATGAGCAAAATGGAAACACAACATGTTTATTTGTTGTAGGCAACAATGCTGCTAGCCAGTCAGTGTTTTGTTGGCAACATGTTGACGGTTAGCTACGGTTTCACTGCCGTGATGGCTGCCACACAACGGCCGCAATGACGGCAATCGTGAAAATTATGGCAGAGGATCGACTTTACGGTGTCAAAAAAAACGCTCTCTAAGTCGACCCGTGATGGCTTCCACACACTCAGCTATCACAACCCCTTGGGGGCGAATGCAGCCACACCTCCCCCCACCTCCCTCCTATTTTATTCCCCCTTTAACCTGAACTGCACATCGCGCCCTCACACACAGACCTTTGACTACCACCACGGAATTTTAATAAAACGATAGTCAGGAATTTTTGAATTTTGAATTTTTTTTTGTCAGCTTTGAAATTCAATGAATGTCAAACAGAAAAAAATAATATAAATGTTGTTTGTAAAAAAAGTCGTGAAAATTATGGCAGAGGTTCGACTTTACGGTGTCAAAAAAACGCTCTCTAAGTCGACGTCATTTTCAACGCTCTGCTTAACGATGACAGTTGAAAATCCAACAGCGTATTTTTTCGATACGCTAGAATGCACTCTGTTGTTGTTAAGTTGGATTCTCAACGCTCGGCTCAACTATGAGAGTTGAAAATCCAGTGCGCGATATTTTTACGTCCGTGCGAACGTCGGCTAAGAAAACACCAACTTACTTTCAGTTGAAACGTTTCTGTTACGTCATTCGCCTGTAAATTGCGGACACTACGTGGCGGCCACCGCTATCTTCTTTCGTTTCGTATTCATAATAAACAAAAGAACATCTCGCAACATCAAAAATTGCAGGAAGCACCGTTCCGCTATTGTTTTATGCGGGGCATGACATACATAACATCACGCCTGTAATTCCCGAAGGGTTCGGCAGAGGTGTGCCTACAGTGCACCCATATTTCGCCAGTTATGTTTAAGTCCGATGTAATGGGGGCGAGCCTATTGCCATCAACCTGACAATTCAGACTCCGGGCTGTTACTGAGAAAGTCCTGATGGAAAAGCCCAATACCACTTTGCCTGACCCGGGAATCGAACCCAGGACCTCATGCTCAGCAGTAGCGCTTTCAACCACAAGACCAACAAGGCACACACATAACATAACATAAGCATAATCAGCACCCTAAATGCGTAATTCAATTCAATTCAATTCAATTTATTTTATTGCAGATAATAAAAATCCATAATATTACATAAAAACAATATAAAAAAAATAAAGACGAATAAATAAAAAAAAAAAAAAATACAATAATTTAAAAATATTATAAAAATTAATCATGAGTGTCAAAAAATGTGTAAAAGAATAATTAGGTCAAATAATAATAATAATCAAAATAAAATTTAAACAGAAATAAAAAGATAATCAAAACACATAAAATATAATAGTAGGTACCTATTCTATAATAATACACTATCAATAATACACTATCAATCGTAATCTGAATAATTTTGAAGCAAATTGCTAATACATTGCTCGAAAATTTTGTCTGGTCAGCAACGTAAATAACGCAATGAATGTTGTTGAACTGTCAAAATGAAACCGACTCCGATTGAGTGTTACGCTGCCAATAATGTTCCCACTGCTGGGTCACAGGCCTCCTCTCTGTGAGAGGGAGTGGGCCGTAATCCACGCGGGCCCAGTGCGGGTTGGCGGATGTCAAATGTCTTTGAATTTTTGGTTCTATAACAATCCGGTTTCCTCACGATGTTTTCCTTCAATTTTTTGAGAGCAGTGGTGATTAAATAATTTACACAAAGTGAAGTGCCTGTCTGGGTTCGAGCCTACAACCTACAACTCGTAAGTCGCGGCCAACATGCGGGGAATAAAAATTGAGAAGTGACTCACGACACAGCCAGCGACAGCGTCTCGAACAGATAGTGGTTGAAGTGCGGCTTGCAGGGGTTCTTGGCGACCACGGCCAGCATGTGAGCCAGCTTCGGCAGCGCGTCGCCCAGGTACGCCAGCGAGCCGTCTTGCAGGCACGACAGCGTGCGGAGCACCGCTGCCAGACGAATAACAATCTTATTACTATTATAAATGCGAAAGTTTGGATGGATAGATGTTTGTTACACAATCACGCAAGAACGGCTGAACGGATCTGGATGAAATTTGGCACAGAGCTACTTTTTATCCCGGCGGTTCCCGTGGGATAATTTGCGACATCCACGCGGGCGAAGCCGCGCCACTGACAAAAGCTAGTAATAAATACTTATTTCGCTCTCAAAGTACAACAAAAACTCAATCTACGAAGTACAAGTAAAGTTATAGTATTTTTTTTAAAGCACGGCGCTTTCCATTTGGTTACCAAGTGTACAAACACATGTAAGCGCAGGAGCTCTCGGTACCGTCCGAGACAATGGCGAAGTCGGGAGCGTGGGTGTGTTATGTGCTGACGCTACTCGTCTTCACGCTCACACTCACAGCGTGTTTGTACCATGGTGGACATTTGCGGTGGACCACTTTCCGACCTTAGTTTTTCGATTATGAACTTCGTTAGTTTACAATCTATCTCGCGAGAACTGCAACAAACCATTTACAATTTAACGCATTGTTTTTATAATCTATCCATGGCAAACCGACAAATTGTGAACTGGTATCAAACTTGCATGCGACGAACGCACCTTGCGCTACAGATACTAATGAGCCAAGTAACTGCGACCAACTTGGAAGAAGGTCGCGTTTGGTTACAGTTCTAATGTAACCTAACCCATTTGGTTGGGGTGCCCTGACTTAGTTACTGTGACCAATTCGACCAATCAGAGGCGGTTCACAATTTTACGAGTGATAAAATCGGACAGATTGTGAACCCTGTCGGTAAGTACAGGTTCGTTCACAATTTGACGGGTTGACATGGATTGATTATAAAATAAACGTTATATTGTAAGCAGTATGGTACAATTCATAATTTATTGACAGTTTACAATCTCACGAGATAGATTATAAACTAACGTTGTTCACAATCATACGGTGACAGATACACAATATTTATCTATAGTCTTTTTACAGTTCCACCATGTTTACACGTACCTTTCATGACATACTCGTTGTGGTCCAGCGGCGAGTTCTGCTCGCCGAGTGCGTTGAACAGCGCGGAGAGTAACGCGGCTGCGTGCGGCTGTAACGCGGCGCGGTCCAACATGCCGCCTGCGACCAGCTTTTCTATGGCGCACGCGCCGTACGTGCGCACTACACCGCGCCCGCTGATGTGCGCTATCTGTGCGGGAAACACATAGTAAACATAACAAATAAATAAATAAATAGCACTGAGATTAAATAAAAAAACAAAGACAGCGCTGCGAACAATACAGTGAAGCATGCGCAAAACTACACCTCACCACCGAATACATAATAGTACAAGTACAGAAGATTCACTCCGCAAATAAATAGCGACTCTTGCTACGACACAATAAAGTGCAAATCTGGTCGCACAGCGTTAATTACCTACAGTTATAGTCACCTAGACGTTGCCTCTCTTTCTATCGCGTAACTCTAATACCTTCTGACTCGTTAGGGTTGTCTTCTTTGACGACGCGGCGCGTGAGTGAGTATCGAACTAACGTGCGAGCCGGCCGGCGCGCGACATTCCACACTAAATTAGTTCGACAAGTCGAGCCCGCGGCGTACTTGTAGCTTTATACCTAAAATGCGGAGTGCGCCTGGCCTAACCTCACTAAGTGCGCACATGTTTACGAAACCGGCTTCGGCTCGAATCAGGTGACAGCGCGATGTCTTGGTTTTTTATTTTTAGTCTGAGGCCTAGCCTGTTCCCAGTTATGTTGGGGTCGGCTTCCAGTCTAACCGGGTGCAGCTGAATACCAGCAATTTTACATGGAGCGACTGCCTATCTGACTTCCACAACCCAGTATTAACTGGGTAACGACCCGTAACGACTGTCAAAGATCCACGAATGACAACCAGGACCAAGAGCTTAACGCGCTTTCTGAGGCACGAAGGAGTCTCGGTATGTAACGATGGTCATCCCTCTACGGACCTACCGCTGCAACCATAGCTTAACCTGATCGATCGACACGCGTGTGGCTGTTATTACTTAGCCACGAGCCCCAGTAAAAATTACAACTTTTTATTGCCAGGCCTCGAAGGCCCATTGCGTGTTAGTCACCTGTCAAACCGCCGGCCGGACGAGGAAGCGACTAGCTATCAACTATTTTCTCGCTGAAGAAACGTACAAAAGACTGTAGATCCCGTATAAGTAAAAGAGATACGTATATTAATAGTTGATCGTTGACTGTACACACCGCTGGTGAGTACTCGTTTGTCGCAGCGGCAAGAGCTCTTGTCGCTATCAAAGAGAGTACTCCCTCAGCGAGGCTCGCCTGTCGGGCAGACCACTCGCTGAGAGACTCACGCTTGGTACATACGCATACCAGCGAGTAATCGCTCGTCGCCATCGCGCACTCACTGTTCGCCGACTCGTTTTTAGTCGCTATCTCTACTCGCTTCTCGTTAGTCGTCACGACAAAAATTCGTATACCCCTACTTGCTATTTAATCAAGGACAGTGACAGGAAGTTTTATAACATCATCAACATACACCAAGTGTACTAAGAGCTCTGTCATACGTTCCGGTTGCCGGGTAGTCAGTGCCTGGTACCCGGCGCCGACGGCTAAGTGTATGGTCATGTAAGTATGTTACCATTCGCTCGTGTATTAGAGTACGGTGCTCAAATGCGCGAGCGGAGCGATGTCGGCTGCGATTGCCTCTGCGCGTGCCGCTCGTGTGTGCGCGCGCTGGACGGTTCAGTTTGATAATTCCAAATACCCATAGATCTGTTTTTTATATTTCTATGCAATGACCAAATGTTTTAAGAGGAGCTCTAATCCTGCCGACAAACTGTCTTGCAGTTTGGCAGGTTTGTAAAAGTTGTAGTGTTCGGTCCAAATAAATGATTTATTTATTTTTTATTCACACGTTTGCCCGGCAAGCGGTCGCCGGGTGCACACCGGATCCACCACTGTGCGTCCGGCCGCCGGCTACAGGCTAGCCGGCGGCCGGACTCACCGTGTTGTATGGAACACGCAACAAGCTTTCATACGAACCGGCGGGCGGTCAGTCACCCAAGTCTAACAGGAGTAAAAAATCGTTCAAAACGTTACGTTAACGTCACGCGTGCTTGCTAGGTAGGGCCTCTGAGCCTCTTAGACTTGTAATGACGCACGCGCACGTCGTTTTGTCTCAGACCTTCGTTGTCAATCACTTCACCATTTAATGTGTGAGTTTAATTTTCACTCTTCTCTATGTATTACGTAATTACTACGCGACTGTACTCGCGTCGCCGCCGGCGTACAGTTCAGTCGCTACTGGATACAAAATCGGGTCGTGTGAAAGCTGAATGTGACCGGACAGTCGGCACCGGCTACGCGGCAACCGGGACCTATGAAAAGGCACATATAAGGCAAAGGCTGATGCGGAACGTACATATCGGTGAGACACAATGGCTTTGTTTCTGTAACTACGAGAGCAAATCTGACGGAAGATGCGTCGGACGTAACTTCGTTAACTTCCAGTTAGTACGCTCGACGCAATGACGCATCATAGGTTAGGTTGAATGATCGGATCTGGCGTTACGCGACCGACTATACGCGACTTATCTTCCGTCAGATGTGTGACCAACTTAAGGGGGATCCGCAGTAGTAGCTTGCGAAATTCAAACTTTCTTACGTTTTTTGCAATTTGCAGGTCAGTGTCAGGTTGTATGTCGATAAAAATATGATACGCGGCTATAAAAAATATGAATTTACATAATTTTAACCACAAAAATCATCAATACATCTTTAAGTTTAAGTTAGATTTCCTGCGGATTGGTCTGATTTCGGAAATTAGACGTATCATATTTTTATCAACATACAACCTGACACTGACCTGCAAATTGCAAAAAATGTAAGAAAATTTGAATTTCGCGGGCTACTACTGCGCAATCACCTTAACCTTTTAACCGCCTACGTCGGATTAATCCGACAAATATTTTCGGGCCCATTTCGCCAGAGTCGTATATTTACGACCAAAATATCAATGCTCGTTTAATCAGCTTTTTTTATTTAATTAAGCTGTATTCTATCAAAAATATGTTTATATTAGGTAAATAGTTAGTAAGTAATCATTTACAGTTTAATACACTTTAGTCTCTTAATTAGAAGTCCTAAAAATAATGTCCAAAGTTAGATGAATTACTAACATTATTTTTAGAAAATTGTATTGATGTGCAACGCCCATGACGACAAAATCCGACATGAGGGACGGGACATATGCCAAGATTTACCGATACAAAAATAAACATAAATCAAAATATTTCTCGTTATACTGACTAATTAACTTTAACACAAATACAGCAATTGTTAATAAAACATTTTTTTACAAATATTTGTGAGTATTTCATTTAATTCCTTTAAAATTAAGTAAATTTACTTATGAAATGTCAGCGATTGAATTGATGGTTCCCATCCCTAGCCTACATGTTCCGAAACTTACTTTGTTAGTACGCCCTGCGCTACGGTCGGATAAAGACGACCGCTTCTTACGTCATAAACGAGTGCCGACTTCTGGAATTTTCCATCAATGTTGTGCTTGTGCATGAAGTTTTACGTTCGTATGTCGATACTCGTAAATGTACATGATAGAAATTTATCATGACGACTACTGAAGAGTTAATACGAATTCTAGAAGGCGATGAAAATGAAGAATTTTTATCAGATGAAGAGTTTGACATTGATGTAGAGGTAATTTTTATTTTTATTACATATCTAGTTATATGTATTATGTATTATATGTATTATGTATTAGTTATATGTATTATGTATTATGTTAATTTATTGTGTAGTATGGTGGTGATGTCTGAATGGAAATTTTAAACTTAATTAGAGTGAGTGAGATGGCGAGAGCGCGCCGTGCGATGAGAATGCGCGCGCGGCCACTCTGGAACGGTGATTCTGATTGGTTCGAGCGCGAGTCACGTGTGGGCTCGCTGACTACATAGTTAGAATTTATTTTGTGCGTGCCGCCCGCTGCCACACACCGCACTTTTGGACACTTTTATGTTCGTATAACTCGCCAAACCCTTCTCTGGACTGATTTTATTGTGAATAGTTTAAGTAATAATTAATAAATCGATCAAATTTTTAAACACTTTGTTTTACTGGCTTGCGAAAAATGCCGAATAATTTCTTAAGGTACGTAGTATTCAAGTAGGTAGGTACCTATATCTCCACCAAGCTAAGTTTACACCTCGCTGGAATGCGGCGTGTACCCGTGTACCTACGTATAATATAATGTTAAAAACAATAAATGCAAAGTAAAATCTAACAAACATTTGTTTACTTTTTTAAAGTCATAGCGAATCCTTTTTTGCAGCCCGTACCTAAGCGTCAGTGTGACGTAAACGACGCGAGGTGCAAACTTAGCTTGGTGAGATATAGTTGTTAGTTAACCACGCTCGTAAATGCAAATGTCGTTATTAAAACGAAATATCGACATCGCAAAGTTAAATATTGCACATCCCTCTTTCTTGTAGGTATTTAATTTTCGATTCACTGTGCCGGGCGCTGGGGACACGCCAACTGTTTTGAAGTCGGGCGGTTAAAAGGTTAAATACGTATTATTGAAGCTAACTCAAAAACCACCCAAGCAGTTAGTAAATTAGACAACCGCGCGAGCGCCCTCTACCAAATGAAAAATGAATCACGTACATCAGCTGTTATCCCGGAAAAATCGGTGTACATTATCTTCGGAAAAACCGAACTTTTCCGAATTAAATGTGACTGATCCAATAAGTGAGTGGGAGTAAGTGATTAGTGCGTCAATCTATAACTTCGATCAATAATAGTACTAGATTCCCGATAAGCGCTTCAAAAACGGCCCGAAAAATAAAAACACAAATACTTTTGTGGTCTTATTTCAAACATCGACTGTTCGGGAACAGGGAAATGCATGGAGTAGTATAGTTACTTTATATGTTGTTTTTGTTTGTAGATTTCCTAGTGACCCATTTCGCAATGCAGAATGGGTATCTATTGTCGCGAAAGAAAGAGGAGAAGAAATATATAAACCTTGTAAAAATTCAACAATTTGTTTTAATATTTTTATTAAAATAATTAACTATCAAATTAATAATCAAAATTAAAATAACTATTGTACTAATTTACTCCTTCTACTTTTAAAAATCGGTCAATAATATTTGCTACCATATAAAACGAACCTTGGCCTAAAAAATATATTATTATTCTGCTACTCTACATCTTTCAATACTTACTGTGTTCTGAGCATTGAAATGTAAATACCATGGTATAATAATACCTGGTATTCTCTTCCCGTGACAGCTGGGCCACGTGATTGGCCTAAGAATACGTCATCAGTTGCGATGCGGTTCTCAAACTTTTTTAGTGGGGAAAAAGATAAAAATAATACAACGGGTACTCAATTTTTATCATTTTTATTAAATTGAAATATTTGATACATTTTTTTATTTTGCTTCTTTTTTAATTGATTGCATATTATGGTTTTATTTAGTTCCCTTACTCGTAGATAGGTCCTCGTTCGAACTAAACAGAGTATTACTTCATAATGAATTTGAGGATACAAGTCCTTTGCGGCATCATGAACAATCCGAGTCAAATTAGTGAAAATTAATTTTACATCGTGCAACGATTCACCGTGGTATTTATTAAATTCTTTCTCCATTATATCAGCAACCCTGATCAATTCTTTGCAAGGGTAAATTAGTTTTCCCTTCGACACAAAAAAAATCCAAAATGTCACCCGCCGCGTCTGTCTGTCGGAACGTGATAAAATGGACCAACTTAGTTCACGACGAAAACCTAATAGAACGCAATTAACTCGACTTGAAAAATAAGTCAAAAACTAGTTAGGTTATGTTATGTTCGGGCGTACGGCCGAATTGGCACAACTATGCCTTATAAGGAATTTACAACCGTAGGTAAATAAAATAATATGTAGTAAGGTACTTACCAGTACTTATTGTTGTCTTTGGTCTACAATATTGAAGCCACGCATTTGCTATCACCACTTCTTTGGGAAAAGAAAAAAAACCTTATTACACCGCCTTTTTTACTTCTGTTTTTACAGTTTAGTATGGAAGAATTAACCATTTTTTTTCTTGTGTATCTTTCAAACACAGTTTTCCTTTTTATAATAGGTCTTTACCTATGAAATTGCCGTTTTGTATGAAAAAATTTAAACGAATTTTTTTAATGCATTTTTTATTTGTATTAATCGAAGTAATCACCCATGCAATCAATGCATCTTTGCCAACGCAGTGGCAGTTTATTGATGCCCTTCTTAAAGAAATCAGCTGGACGGGAGGCAACAAATTCTTCAAAGGCATTTTGTACTGCCTCTCGGGTATTGAATTTTTTTCCCGCCAAGAAGTTATCCAAATTCTGGAAAAAGTTGTAGTCTGTAGGCGCAAGGTCTGGTAAGTAGGGCGGATGACGGAGAGCTTCCAACCCCAGTTCTTGCAACTTGGAGACCGTCTGCTGTGCAGTATGAGGTCGCGCGTTGTCGTGCAGGAGCAGCGGAGACGAGCGATTGACCAATGCTGGTTGGAGATGTGCCAGCTTCTCCATCATTGTGTTCAGTTCTTCACAGTACACATCTGAAGTAATGCTCACCCCGTTTGGTAAGAAGCTGTGATGAATCACACCGGCGTTAGACCACCAAACAGTGACCATCACTTTTCTAGGGGTAAGTTTTCGTTTAGGGCATTATTTAGGTGCTGAACCAGGATCCAACCAACTTGCTGAGCGCTTGCGGTTATCAAACAGAATCCATTTTTCATCGCAGGTAACAATGCGGTTCAAAATTCCTTCATTTGTGTGTCTGTTGAGCAGTGCAAGGCACGTCTCGACGCGTACTTCGCGCTGGCGATCATTGAGTTCGTGGGGCACCCATTTGTCAAGCTTTTTTATCTTGCCAATTTGACGCAAATGGACCAATATTGTTTTGACGCTAACGTCGAAAGCTGCTGCTAATTCAGCCGTAGATTGTGTATCATCAGCTTCCACAATCGCCTTTAATTCGTCATTGTCGACCAAAGTCTTCGGACGACCGCGAGGTTCATTTTTCAGGTCGAAATTTCCAGAACGGAAGCGAGCAAACCAATAACAAGTAGTGCGTTGGTTTGTAGTGTTAGCTCCGTAAACGTCGTTGATGTTGCGTGCCGCTTGTGCCGCGTTGCTGCCACGACGGTACTCATATTCCATAATTACTCGAATTTTTAACGTATCCATGATGACGAAAAAGATTGAAATGCGATGAAAATGTAACACTAATCAATAAACAAATGACTACTTTTGGAAAAAACAATCCATGTTTTTAAAATAAAATTAATTTGAAATTAGAATTCTTAGCCAAACAAAAAATATTTTGATTTGAAATGGCCAGTACTGCAGAACGGCAATTTCATAGGTAAAGACCTAATATTAACCAGTGTTTGGGAACCACAGTATTTTGCTCACCGAGCGAAACAACGCTATATATATGAGCGACATGACGATAGCGATGAAATGGCGAGCTGTCAGTATGACACCTTGTCAATTCGATGTGTGGCCACAGTGTGTGATTGAATTACCCGAGCAAAATGCATTTTTTAACTTAACAATGCAATTATGAACTAATAATTCAATATGTTAATTAATTTAAAACTAATAGATGAATCACATGAGTTACTAAATATTTAAGCTAGTTAGTAATTTATTTTATTTTTATTAACTAAATAAGCAAGTCCCTAAATTGACTGAAACGGACAATCAATGGCAACACTTATCGTGACGTAGTCTTAGGCCATCGTGGGAAGAGAATACCAGGCGAAGTATATTATTATACCATGGTAAATACCAAGAACTATGTCTAGTTCCAAAATAGAGTAAGCACAAAATTTTCAACAAAATGTTTTTAACCTTATTGCTTAAGTTTTAAGTTTCACTTTAGAATAAATATTTTTGTACTTATTATAAAAATGACCTTTTATTTTCAAGCGACATTTTTAATTTATTGCTTTTACCTTTCTCCGATGATAGAAGGACTTAAATATAAATATTTTGCAATCGTAATTAGTCTTTATGTTTGATTGTTAAGGTTTATAATGAATTGAAGTTGTAAATATTATAAAACTTTTTTCTATATTTCGTAGTAACAAATGTAAATGTTTATGTGTGTGTAAACGTGGCCACTACAGCGACTTATTTTTGTTCCTGATCCTGTATCTAGTGCTATTATTGATCGAAGATCTATAATAATTTAGGTGGGAATGTATTAAATCAATTTCTATTGGTCCATATTCACATTTTATTCGCTATATCGAAATATACCGAAGTTAAACCGAAGTTTTTCCGAAGGTAAACGACGGAACTTTTGAACGTCGTCGTACCGTACATATTTACATGAAAAAAAAAACCGCCGAATGCATAACCTCCTCCTTTGTTAGAAGTCGATTAAAAAGTACTCACCAGCAGAGGTACGGCGGCGGTGATAAGATCCTTGGGTAGCAGCGACCGGAATGTCATCACGTACTTGATGGCGTCTGCCTTCAGTACCGGCAACTCGTTAACTGAAACAACAGGTACACCTTAATATTAGAAACATAGTTATACAAGACATTAATGTTGATGGATGGAGAGGCAGAGGAAGGCCGAAGAAAAGATGGATGGATTGTGTGAGGAATGATATGAAAGAGAACAGAGTGAAGTAAAACTCATCAAAATGTAGGAATCAGCAGCAGATTTTTTTTTCGCGATTTCTGGTTTGGTCCCATAGTTAAAGTTGTTCATAATGATGAGTACAATGATCCCTTAAGCGGTTGTGCCATCAATTCTGGGCCATGTTATAGAAGCAAGAAGAATAATGTACCTAGGATTTTGTAATATCTTGATTTAAAACATTGTCCGTCGAGTTTCTTGCCCATTCTTCTCCATAGAGATCTAAATTTTGGATTGGGCAACTAGCTTCAACTTTCTAACTGTCTGAAAGTGAGTTGAGTTTGAAGGTTGAGTATCAACATAAAAAGTCATTTGTTCAAATTCGGCTGAAAATCAGTACTATTTGAACGTCAACATTACATAAGACAGACCCCCGAAACGCCCGCCCTTCACCACTTCCTAGTGCTTTAGCTGGGAAGAAGAAGTGTCGCAACCTCCCCAGCAGATAGAAACCTACCGTCTGGTCTCTGCAGCTCGGGCAGTACATGTGCCATAGCGAACTGCGCGAGGTCCACGAGCGGCGAGGCGCGTGTGACGCCGGCCGCCTGCGTGCTGCCGCGCGACGCCAGTGACGTCACGAGGTACATCGCCGCATCCTTGCCTCGCCACGCCGATGCACCGATCTCCCCGTACTTTGCTAGCATCAGCTGAAAACAAAATTCAGTAAAATTCTGTAGTAACATAGTGCGACACATTGAATCATTAAAAAAAAAAAATTGCGCGTGCGGGCACAGTATACGTGCTAGAAGTGAACCTTTTAAAAAAATCTATACATATAAATAAAATTGAAGTGTAATGTCAAAATAAAAGCTTTTTACTAAATGCATAATGAAAGTATATACGGTACATAAATAAAAATAAAATAAATACATATAACAAAAAATCAATTTTTAAAATTTGTCTGTCTGTCTGTTTGTTCCGGCTAATCTCCGAAACGGCTGGACGGACGGATTTTGACGGGACTTTCACTGATAGATTGCTGATACCATAAGTAGTAACATAAGCTACTTTTACAGAAAAAAAAACAAGGTTCCGCGCAAAAAAATTAAAACCCATGAAACTGTGAACATAATCCGGTTCAAATATGAACGCGGGCGAAGCCGCGGGCAACAGCTAGTAAAGAGTAAAATAGAGATTTAGTGTGCGAGACAGAGAGAGAGAGAGATATATAAGATATCTGTCTCTCATGTAACGAAATGTGCCTAAACGTGACGCGTCCTTGAAATATAACTCTCAATTCTCGTCCAATTATGGAATCGCCGTCTAAGAAGTCTCACTTTAAAAACAGATTCAAATTTGGAATTCGGGTGGATACTCAAGAAACGATTTTGAAAGCAATTGGCCATGGACCTAATATATATAATATATAAACTCGACTGAGCTCTCGTACCAAAAACACGAGCAGAGAGAGATATGTCATACAGAGGCTGTTTCTCCCTTTCTAATAGGGTGACCAAACATTTTTATAACGATCAGGAAAATTCGTTTTAAAAGAGAATTTGGGTCCGGTGGACATTAAGTGATTTGAAATTATTGTTTGTAATACAAAAATATTGTAATTGTTACTTATATAGTGAAATAATGAAACCTTATACAACATGTTCCCACCATCGCAACATGCCTTCAACACGCGGGTAGGCTAGTGGCCAATAATCATAAAAATTACAATAAGATAAAATAATTCGTAAATTAAAAAAAAAAACTAAATTATGAAATAATAACCACAATTAGGATGCAAAAGACTCATTCATGAAGCTATTATTCTATGCCATCTGGTAAAAAAAGGTCATTGACCAACACCGTTTTTTTATGTTCATCGTTTGTCTATTGTTCTAAACCAGCTATTATTAAGCTATTAAGTAGCTTCATGGAAAAAAAACTCGAGTGGCGTGGCCTTTTCTTTCTCTTTCGTTTCAATTTTCATCTCTGCGCTACAGGTTGCTCCAAAATGCTATTTTAGAAAATCGTAAATAAATCAATAAATAATAACGTTTAAAGAAATCAAAATATCTTTATAGAACGAAAATGCGGAACCGTATAAGAGTGTTGAATTAATGTCGCCATTGCAGTAGCACGTTGGATAAAAACTATACATACCCATCGAAATACTTTTTTCGAAAGCTTCTTATTTGAAACTGAACATTGTTGTGTTCTATGTCGGTTTTGAACCGTGTACCTAGTATCTACCCATGTTTTTGAGAAAAAAAGTTATGATAGCTAGACTACAATATTGTTGAGGCAAGTCTTGTGTCGATTCATCAAATATGATCACGTACATGATACGTGGCTTATGAAGTAGGCAAGGGTGCATGTAGAAGCTCGTTCCGGGAACATGGCCCTTTCTTGCTCTTTTTTTCGTTTGCTCTATAGATCTGGTGTAAGCAAAGGGAAATAAAACTTAAGCATGTCAAAAATCAAAATCAAAAGTTATTTATTGAAACTAGGCTGAGAAACAGAATCTGATAATACAAATTATAAAACCAATATCCTTACTACTGGAAAAAATTATGGTACCTTCATTAGCATTCAACCCTCATCGAGATTTTGCTATATAATAGGTCTTTACCTATGAAATTGCCGTTTTGTATGAAAAAATTTAAACGAATTTTTTTCATGCATTTTTTATTTGTATTAATCGAAGTAATCACCCATGCAATCAATGCATCTTTGCCAACGCAGTGGCAGTTTATTGATGCCCTTCTTAAAGAAATCAGCTGGAAATTGTTGCCTCCCGGCAACAATTTCTTCAAAGGCATTTTGTACTGCCTCTCGGGTATTGAATTTTTTTCCAACAAGAAGTTATCCAAATTCTGGAAAAAGTAGTAGTCTGTAGGCGCAAGGTCTGGTGAGTAAGGCGGATGACGGAGAGCTTCCAACCCCAGTTCTTGCAACTTGGAGACCGTCTGCTGTGCAGTATGAGGTCGCGCGTTGTCGTGCAGGAGCAGCGGAGACGAGCGATTGACCAATGCTGGTTGGAGATGTGCCAGCTTCTCCATCATTGTGTTCAGTTCTTCACAGTACACATCTGAAGTAATGCTCACCCCGTTTGGTAAGAAGCTGTGATGAATCACACCGGCGCTACACCACCAAACAGTGACCATCACTTTTCTAGGGGTAAGTTTTCGTTTAGGGCATTGTTTAGGTGCTGAACCAGGATCCAACCAACTTGCTGAGCGCTTGCGGTTATCAAACAGAATCCATTTTTCATCGCAGGTAACAATGCGGTTCAAAATTCCTTCATTTGTGTGTCTGTTGAGCAGTGCAAGGCACGTCTCGACGCATACTTCGCGCTGGCGATCATTGAGTTCGTGGGGCACCCATTTGTCAAGCTTTTTTACCTTGCCAATTTGACGCAAATGGACCAATATTGTTTTGACGCTGACGTCGAAAGCTGCTGCTAATTCAGCCGTAGATTGTGTATCATCAGCTTCCACAATCGCCTTTAATTCGTCATTGTCGACCAAAGTCTTCGGACGACCGCGAGGTTAATTTTTCAGGCCTAAATTTCCAGAACGGAAGCGAGCAAACCAATAACAAGTGGTGCGTAGGTTTGTAGTGTTAGCTCCGTAAACGTCGTTGATGTTGCGTGCCGCTTGTGCCGCGTTGCTGCCACGACGGTACTCATATTCCATAATTACTCGAATTTTTAACGTATCCATGATGACGAAAAAGATTGAAATGCGGTGAAAATGTAGCGCTAATCAATAAACAAATGACTACTTTTGGAAAAGAAAATCCATGTTGTTAAAATAAAATTAATTTGAAATTAGAATTCTTAGCCAAACAAAAATTATTTTGATTTGAAATGGCCAGTACTGCAGAACGGCAATTTCATAGGTAAAGACCTAATAATAATCTGCCGGCTTGAAATTAAGGCTACACACCACAGAATTTTTAGTAATTGTTTGTGATTCGGGATACATCCTGGTTGAATTTTTGCTTCATTTCTTCTTTCGATGGAAAGCTGTAACCAACATAAAAATTATGTTATTTCAATCACGCGATACATAGGTACAAATTGTATTTTCGGCTAACATTAATAGTTTTAATGAGAAATACACAAAAGCTTTAGCGTTTTCCGTCTACAAAACGTCTAGAGCATGGTCACACTACTTAGACTCAAAATTGTTATTAAATAAAATCTTTGTTATTCGGATCCTTACCTGTGAAATGAAATGCCATACAACCAGCATATGATTCACTTTTACATCTCTTGATGCTACACTTTCTCACCATTATTTTCACTATTTAAATTAAAAAAGAACCGCCATGAAACCATTGCTGTCAGATTTCAGTGTTACCAGAGTAATTATATGATAGCTACCAAACAATCATATTATTTTGATTATTTTTACTTATGGATTTTACTTATAAAAATTATTGACTATGATGTACAGATTGTAAACCTATGAATAAAATTATTTAAAACTGATCTAAATGCTAAAAAAATTATACGTAACTTATTTTACTTGTAGTTGGTGAAATATTTTCTACCATCTTTAACATTTTTATCTTTTGGCAATTGAGCAAAAGGGACAAACAGCCTCCGTTCGAGCTATCTCTCTCGTCTCGTTTTGCCTCTGCTAAGATATCCTATCAAATGTAAACTTAAGGTGCAATCCTTATGGTCCATTTTTGTATGATACGATTTTTGGAGAGCTCAGTCCTGTTTATATTAGGTCTTTACCTATGAAATTGCCGTTCTGCAGTACTGGCCATTTCAAATCAAAATAATTTTTGTTTGGCTAAGAATTCTAATTTCAAATTAATTTTATTTTAAAAACATGGATTTTTTTTTCCAAAAGTAGTCATTTGTTTATTGATTAGTGTTACATTTTCATCGCATTTCAATCTTTTTCGTCATCATGGATACGTTAAAAATTCGAGTAATTATGGAATATGAGTACCGTCGTGACAGCAACGCGGCACAAGCGGCACGCAACATCAACGACGTTTACGGAGCTAACACTACAAACCAACGCACCACTTGTTATTGGTTTGCTCGCTTTCGTTCTGGAAATTTCGACCTGAAAAATGAAACTCGCGGTCGTCCGAAGACTTTGGTCGACAATGACGAATTAAAGGCGATTGTGGAAGCTGATGATACACAATCTACGGCTGAATTAGCAGCAGCTTTCGACGTTAGCGTCAAAACAATATTGGTCCATTTGCGTCAAATTGGCAAGGTAAAAAAGCTTGACAAATGGGTGCCCCACGAACTCATTGATCGCCAGCGCGAAGTACGCGTCGAGACGTGCCTTGCACTGCTCAACAGACACACACATGAAGGAATTTTGAACCGCATTGTTACCTGCGATGAAAAATGGATTCTGTTTGATAACCGCAAGCGCTCAGCAAGTTGGTTGGATCCTGGTTCAGCACCTAAACAATGCCCTAAATGAAAACTTACCCCTAGAAAAGTGATGGTCACTGTTTGGTGGTCTAGCGCCGGTGTGATTCATCACAGCTTCTTACCAAACGGGGTGAGCATTACTTCAGATGTGTACTGTGAAGAACTGAACACAATGATGGAGAAGCTGGCACATCTCCAACCAGCATTGGTCAATCGCTCGTCTCCGCTGCTCCTGCACGACAACGCGCGACCTCATACTGCACAGCAGACGGTCTCCAAGTTGCAAGAACTGGGGTTGGAAGCTCTCCGTCATCCGCCATACTCACCAGACCTTGCGCCTACAGACTACTACTTTTTCCAGAATTTGGATAACTTCTTGGCGGGAAAAAAATCCAATACCCGAGAGGCAGTACAAAATGCCTTTGAAGAATTTGTTGCCTCCCGTCCAGCTGATTTCTTTAAGAAGGGCATCAATAAACTGCCACTGCGTTGGCAAAGATGCATTGATTGCATGGGTGATTACTTCGATTAATACAAATAAAAAATGCATGAAAAAAATTCGTTTAAATTTTTTCATACAAAACGGCAATTTCATAGGTAAAGACCTATTATTATATTATTAGGTCCATGCAATTGGCCCAGAAATAGAAAAAAAATACATTATTCTGTCAAGAGACACGTATTTGGAAACACACGAATCATACCTAAAAAAAACAAGATAAAAAATAAGATATTCGTGGACATGTACAGTCACGAGCATTATTATGTATAAATAGCCAAATTCAAAAGCGATTTTCTCGTGTAATAACGACTGCAACTTTGAGGTAAGACCTAATTCATATTAGTATGGGTTCCAAAATACTATTGTTCGTAACAACATAAAATTACAATCAACACAGTAGGAGAAAATCACTTTTAAATGTTGCTTCGTGTATACATATTAGTACTCGTTACTGTACACATACTTAGTTAAAAATGTTAAAATGGCGAATTCCATTTAACAAAAATGCTCCAATTAGATTGCCGCACGCTTAGAAGAAGTGTGAAGAAGACACACGTATCTCGTACCTGCACATACTGCCCGAAGATGTTCATCATCTTGTCCTCGTAGTGCACCGCTAGTGTCCGCACCAGATCGCAGGCGGCGCGACGGCGCGTGTCCACGTCCGAACCTTCGATGTCACGACGCACATACTCCTCCGGGTTGTCCTCAAATAACTCCATGTCCGATTCTAAAACATTGGAATAGAGCTTAAATTAAAATGGGGTTTATATTTTGTGTTGGCCAATATAATATAATATATATGTAATAACAATAAAAAGCATAACTGGTACCGCTCGCTCGGCTCGCACGCGGTTGGGCACGATTCTAACCTAACCTAACCCGTTTGGTCGGGGTGCCCTGGCTTAGTTACTGCAACCACAGAACAGATAAAGAGATTAGAAAGGAAATAGTTCCTGATTTGTACTAGAACGCGTGTCGCCGCTTGTCCCCCACTCTGTAACTCCACTACAAGCAAGAGACCGATACGTACGCGCATTACACACACAAATAAACCGCACACACTTATATCGCGTATTTGCTATTGGTTCTCACACTAATGCAAACACTGCGCTTGACGTACACTCACACACGCGCAAAAGCAATTTATTTCTCATACACGTTACGGCTTGCATTAATCGATATTGATATCGATACAATATACTATAACTAGCTGCGCCCCGCGGTTTCACCCGCGTGGTCCGGGATAAAAAGTAGCCTATGTGTTAATCCAGGGTATAAGCTATCTACATACCAAATTTCATCCAAATCGGTCCAGCCGTTTGAGCGTGAAGAAGTAACAAACATACACACACACGCACTCACAAACTTTCGCCTTTATAATATTAGTGTGAAGTGTGATGTGATTTTGTTACTTTAAGTTTTGCTATATTTCACTTTAATTTCGGGATCAGCAGTGCTATTCTGCACAAATCTCACCGTGAAAACCTAGGTGAAGTGAGTTGTCATTCTTCCTGATGCTAGGGATTGACAGTATTGGCAGCTCACTCCACGCTCACTTCACCTAAGTTTTCACGGTGAGATTTATACAGAATAGTTCGTTCAGCAGGACGGGGTATGAATAGTGTAGACTTTCTATAAGACTGTAGACTTCCAAAAAAATACTATAAAGTGAAAAATTACTTTAATTTCGGAAGTCGGTGTCTTTGGATCTGTATTTTAGTTTTTGCCACCGACTTCTGAAATTAAAGTTATTTTTCACTTTGTAGTATTTTTTTGGAAGTCGGTTGTTTTTTTTTTTTGTAAAAAAGTTTTTTATTTTTCACTTTTTAGTGGGTCAGTCTGTAATTTATCTAAGTTACACTAGCCTAATATGAACTGCTCATCACCTTTTACAAAATATTGCTTTTCCCGAAACAAGGACGTTAATTGTTGAGGAGTTCTCCCAGTAATGAACCAGGAGAACTGGAACTGATGGTGAAGTCACCATCAGCTCCTCTTCAACATATGTATTGTGACGAGTATAAATTGCTTAGCAATAAACAAATCACAACCCGTGATATATGTATTATTGAGTAGTTCCGATGTCCATATGTGGTCTTACTCATCAGTTCCACTTCATCAAATGGTGCTTTCCGGGAGCAAATGCACGAGTTACTATAAAAAATAAGAAGAAAAAATGAAATTTGAACGTTCCCCTCGATTTCTCTGGGATGCCATCATCAGATCCTAGTTTCCTTGTCATGGTACCACCCTTGGAAGATCTCCTTTCTAACAAAAAAAAAAGGATCATCGAAATCGGTTCATAAACGACGAAGTTATCCGTGAACACACATAAAAATATATATATACACGGTCGAATTGAGAAACCTCCTTTTTTTGAAGTCGGTTAAAAATAATTAAAATCATGTCAATTATCAAAAATCATCATGTTGCTCAAAAAAACGTTTTTTTTTCTTCGGAAATAATTATATTTTTTGAGTAGTAAACCTAGAAAACTATACTTATGACTTTGATGAATACTGAATTTATTAATGAGTAACCGTTACGGATACAAATCGCATTTTCAACAACAAAGCTGCAATTTGCAAAAATCCAAAAACTAATTTCACGGCTTTATCAAATGTTTTCCATTAGACGTATATTTTTATAAATCAATCTGCCCAGCCTTTTCCCAACTATGTTGGGGTCGGCTTCCAGTCTAACCGGATGCAGCTGAATACCATTATTTTACATGGAGCGACTGCCTATCTATCTGTATATTTTTATAAATAAAAACATCATTTGTGTACACATACTTAATATCGACATTGATTACAACTTGGTACAACCCAATCGATAAGCATGGATTTCGCAGAATTCAAGCTCGACTCGGCGCACGTGACTTTCGCAGTGAACGCAACATATTGCGCGAACGCTCACGTAGTAAAAGACGGTACCCATGCATTGCAAGCAATGTATAACTGTGCATCTGTTTGCGATTGTATCGCTTTTATCTACAAACTACATAATACTATTGTAATAATTACAAATATCACTTGTATTTTAAGGTTTTTGGACTTACCGGTGAAAAGAAATCCCTTGTCGGGCTACACTACACCACTTGCTACTTTTCCGACACGTTACAACAGCGCAACAGGGCATAATTCTTTTTTTTTCGCGGAGCGTCGTACGTTGTCACAGTGAGAGCGCGATTACTGGCCGGTAAAACAAATTTCGGCTGACTATGTGCGTCTACACATACGTGTGGCGCGCCTGCCCCGCCCACAAGGCCCTTTTAACCTCTTTATCTTTTCTGTGACTGGGACCAATTCGTCTCGCGCGTGGTTGTTCACAGTTCCAACCTGAGCTATAATTGAATATCATTCAGGCCGCTAGTTGAACGGCCGCCATTTAGTTAAAAGGCTACGCGGGTTAACTAAATGGCTAATTAAACTAGTTGGCTGCGTCAGATACATGGGTTGTAGTATTTGTCATGACAAATCCAACCAGTCCCATGACGCGGCCACGGGGTTATCTTGTTGATAGTGCAGCTGGAAGTTGGCCATAGGAACTCCTTAACTTGTTTAGTTAAAGAGTTAAGGAGTTCACTTTAACGTTTGGTTACAAACTGTTCAATACCTCAAAGATCTCCTTTGTAATTAATTTTTCAATCACTTACTGGCGATTCCGATTGAGTTGAAATTTGGTATGTCTAGTAAGGTAACGTGTTCGGATACTTTTTATTCCGGTATCAAATCCCTGTAGGAGATTTTCAAAATTATGTATTTTTCCAACCTCCAAGCGGGCGGATCCGCGAGAAAATCGCTAGTCTATATAAACCTAATTATAAAAATTAGTCACTTTCAGTCCGTCTGTGACCGCGATGGTCTTGGATGGTTTTCAACATCTTTTAGAGAATTTATTCCGGGGGTTTCAGGTTTATAATACATTAATAATAAACTTACATAGCACACACACACACACACATTGATTGATTTGTACTGTGTGCAAGCGAACGTTTTCGGGGCCCATTATTGAGTGTGAAAGTCATCCCCTGCCATTATATCCATGTATTACATAACAAAGATCAGACAGGGGACATAGTATTTACATAGTTCTTGGTAACCAATCCACTACAGCCACCCAAACCCACAGCCCAATGTTTTGTTTCCATGTTCTGCAATAGTCGTACACCAACCGCGGGTTATTCTTGGGTGCTCTTGCATAGAGCAAACAAGGATAATTGTCAGTTGGTGCATCAAGTCCCCACACTTTAAATTGTTTAAGAGGCCTCTGCGAGTTGGCTTTGGCCCCTCGTACGCCTGCCAAAGGTTCGGAACCCCAGGGACCCGAGATATGTCAAAAATTTACATATAATAAAGAAATCTCGATATTTTGTTAAGTCGTACAAACTGTGCGTAGCAAGGGTGGGTCGCTATTAAACAATAAATTACCTCTAAACTCCATGTTGGGTATGACAACTTTTTCGCATATGCTGCTAAGTGTTGCGGGGTCCTCGAACAAACTCTTGTAGTTATTCTTCTCAGCTATTTTCGCTAGGAAAGTCAGCGCGTTCGATACTAACTGAAAAATATAAGAGAACATTACATAACGTCTTACAGACTAAATCTATGGCGAGGAATCTGTCCCTACCCAACCCGAAATCTCCCACCTAGACAGACATGAGTTGGCTTGGCTAACCTGCACGCGAAGCATGACCACCGTCCGTCTGTCAGTCTGTGAAGATCCTTTTTTTCAGAAACACGTGGAGGTATCAAGTTGAAATTAATATCAAATACTTAGGTCTACGGTAGGTCCCTTGGAGCTCTAAAAAATCTAGCTTCTAAGTCAACACAATAAAAAATACGGCCATTTATGCGACATATTTAGATACCCGCAAATAAATCAAGACCTACAGGGTACTTTCCGTTCGGAAGCTCGTGGCTATAAGTAATAACAGCCGCACGGGTCGATCCGTCAGGTTAAGCTACGCTTGCCGGGATTGATCCTTGGATGGGTGACCATCTTAACATACCGAGGCTCCTCCGTGCCTCGGAAAGCACGTTAAGCCGTTGGTCCCGGCTGTCATCCGTGGATCTTTGACAGTCGTTACGGGTCGTCAGAAGCCCGAAAGTCTGACAACCAGTCTTACCAAGGGGTATCGTATTACCCAGTTACTGGGTTGTGGAGGTCAGATAGGCAGTCGCTCCATGTAAAATACTGGTATTCAGCTGCATCCGTTTAGACTGGAAGCCGACCCCAACATAGTTGGGAAAAGGCTAGGCAGATTGAGGGTACTTCCCGTTGACCTAGAATCACGAAATTTGGCAAGAAGCAAGGTCTCACTGCACAAGTAAAGGAAAAAGTCCGAAAATTGTTAATTAGTAGTAGTAAGTAAAAATGTCATTACAAACTTACATTTGCAGTTGGAGAATTGACCATGACGTTTATCAATATATGGGAGAGCACATTTTTTAATTACAATGTTAAGTTTGTTTTTGGACAGAACCCTTCATTGTGCGTGGTCCGATCTGACACGCCTGCTAAGTGTAGCAGGTTTTCTTTTTTTTCTACGTGAACAAGGTTGCTGTACTGACCGCATCGTACTTCGGCTGCGGCCCGGTGGCCAAGAGCACGGTCCACACGCAGGTGACGAAGGCGGGCGCGTGCGGCCCGAACTCTTCCTCATACTTCAGAGCATACAACGCCGCACATTCGCACACTTCCGTCCGAAGTTGCTCCAACACGCCCGGCTTTTCGTCGTCATCCTGAAATGAGAATGTACTTTTCACACCACCTAACTCAAAGCATTTATTGAAAATAAACAGGCACTTTTGAATTGTCAAGGGGTCGGTCAGTCAAAGATAAAGCTAGTTGCCCATTCCAAAGCGTAGTGCAGTCCGCGAGGCCTAAGCTGAGTTTTGCATTTGTGTGAGTGCACACAGATAGTGTAGGTGTGACGTCCGGCCTAGAGCGCGACGCGTCCTTTGCTTGGTTTAATATTGGTTATACTGCTTTTTGACAATCGGCCTGAGGCGCGGTGCGTCTCTCGCGCGACGCAACTCCGCTTCTTTGGTGATCACTCACATAAAAGCAAAGCTCAGCTTTGGCCTCGCGGACTGTAGGTTCCTATGGAGAAGAACGGGCAAGTAACTCCACAGACACTATTTTAAATATATTTTTTCATCATTCATGTTGAACATATACATGTGAGACCAATGTAGAAAGACGTGCACGTTAAAAGCGTTTGTAATAAAAAGATAAAAACTAAAAACAACTAAATTACAGTGCTTGCTAATGTCAAATTATATGTCATGCAAACTTAAACTAAAGCAAGTCATAATCCCTGGGGTCTAGCGGGGCAATAATATTGTACTGAATTTCATTAAGACGCGCTGGACAATCATGTGATTTCAATTTGGAACGAAGAAATGAAGTCGTATGAAAACGTAAGTACAAAAAAAAAAGTAAAATGTATTAAGTACTTTTTATTTCCCCGCGGGTCTGGCAAAAATAGAGTATTCTCCGACTTTGTCTACTTATTGCTTGCAATTGTGCGAAGGTTGACTTGCTTTTTATTTCCTCGCGGGTCTGAAAAATAGAGTATTCTCCAACTTTGTCAACTTATTGCTTGCAATTGTGCGAAGGTTGACTTGCTTTTTATTTCCTCGCGGGTCTGAAAAATAGAGTATTCTCCAACTTTGTCAACTTATTGCTTGCAATTGTGCGAAGGTTGACTTGCTTTTTATTTCCTCGCGGGTCTGAAAAATAGAGTATTCTCCAACTTTGTCAACTTATTGCTTGCAATTGCGCGAAGGTTGACTTGCTTTTTATTTCCTCGCGGGTATGAAAAATAGAGTATTCTACAACTTTATCAACTCATTGCTTGCACTTGCGCGAAGGTCATATATAGGAATTTGTTATTTCCATAATTTTCTTCTGCGGCAGCAACGCTTTAATCCTACTAATATTATAAATGTGAAAGTTTGTATGTTTCGATGTTTGTTACTCAATCACGCAAAAACGGCTGAACGGATTTGGATGAAATTTGGTATACAGATAGTTTATAACCTGGATTAAGACATAGGATACTTTTCATCCCGGTAGAAGGTTCCCGTGGGATAATTTCCGACATCACGCGGGCGATGCCGCTAGCAAAAGCTAGTAATATTATAAATTAGAAAATGAGTTTGTTTGTTTGTAAAGCTTTCTCGCTAAAACGGCTGAACGGATCGTTATGATGTTTGACAAATAGGTAGCTTGGGACCTGGAGAAGTACATAGGCTACTTTTCATCCTGGATCGCAGATGAAGTCCCGGGCAACAGCTAGTATAATAATATTGTAAAATTTGTGAGTTCGTATGTAAAGGGTAATCTTCGGAACTTCTCATCCAATTTTTTAAATTCTTTCGCTGATAAAAAGCTACGTTATTGCCGAGTGCAATAGGATATGTTAAAACACGCGGACGAACTCGAGGGCACAACTATCTATCCTAATAATAAAGCTGAAGAGTTTCATTTTTTGTTCGTTTGTATGTTTGAACGCGCTAATCTCTGGAACCGCCAGTCAGATTTGAAAAATTCTTTTTGCATTTGATAGCCCAATTCTTGAGGAAGTCTATAGGCAATTTAACATAACGCTAGGACCCTTAGGAACCGAGCAAAAAGAAAGAAAAAAGTCAGAAAGAACGCAAAGCAAAAACGAAGTAATAGCGCTGGCAGGCGATGCATTGCGACGGTGTGAGTCGGGGGAACAAGAAATTTCACGCGGACGAAGTCGCAGGCAGATACTAGTATATTATAAACTCACATCAGTCTCCAAGCAAGGCACTTTGACTTGTAATAGATTGAGTAGGTTTGGCATCCAGATAGGCATGTTGTCTTCAAAAAATTCCGGCAAGTCTTGATAGTTCAGTGAGTAGAACACCTTGCATATTAGTACTAGGGATCCATAGATGACGCGCAACGCTTGTGGGTTGTCGGCGTGTTTCGACGTCAAATCTATTGTAGCCTGTAACATAAAAATACATAACATCACGCCTGTAATCCCGAAGAGTTAGGCAGAATGGTACCTATAGTGCACCCACATTTCGCTAGAGCCTCATGTAATAGGGGGCGAGCCTATTGCTATCAACCGGGCACAAATCCAGACCCCGGGCTGCAACTGAACAATTCCTAATAAGAAACTCCAATAACACTTTGCCCGATCTGGGAATCGAACCCAGGACCTCAAGCTCAGCAGTAGCGCTTGCGGCCACTGTTCAATGTTACCTTTGGACATTGAATCAGCACTCACGCGGCCCAGTTAAATTAACGATTGGTTGCATTTTACACGCCCAAAACACAAAGATTTTGTATAATAGTGTGTGTTAAGAAAAAGTAGTATATAAGCGGTAACATAATGTTACGAGCTGGGGTTCGGGATAAATAAATTTATGCCAGTTTACACCAAATACACACTATATTTAAATAATCACAAAAATAGTAATCGCAGAATCACTTGTAGCTCGTTAGTGCACTGTTGTCAACTGGCACCGCTGGCAACCCTCTATTTATATGACGAGTGTAAGTTCTAGAAAGTTCGAGTACATAATTTGAGAACATTCTAGTACTTACGGGAATGTTTTAGAAACATCTGCCACGAATCGACGTTTCGTGTAGTTCAGCTACTCGATAACAGATGGCGTTAGCGTCTACGTAATACGTATCGTGTAGATCCGCTACTCGATAACAGATGGCATTAGCGTCTACGTAACAATAATGTAAATAAATCAGATTTGAATTTTATATTCTTGCCTCATTACCCCTCACTGTGGCCAAGATACCTTTAGCCATCTCTGATCAGTCTCATGAGTCTGCGGGACTGGCAGTGAGTGTACCCTTCCCGAACCTGGAATCCTGTCCACTATCCGTCTGTAACCTTAGGTCGCATGGTGCAGACATCCTGAACTTATTTATATATTTATTTATCTCATATTAGGTATATGATAGGTTAGGGCTGCAGGGCTTAAGGTCGTAGGGACTGTTGGGCTTGTAAGTCTTGGTAGGTTCCTGTAACTTATCATATATTTTCATGTACTGTCACACCTTTAACAGTGTTGCGGCCTTACGTGACGATTGTTAAGGGTGGATGTGCAGCCAATATAGGCAAAGGTGTATGGAATGAGAAATGGGGAATGAACTAGGACCAATGATATTATAAGTAAAAAGAGGTAGATAGGTAACCTACCCAACATTCGATGTTCAAAAACGGCACAATGTCGAACGATTAGATGACACGTGGAAGTAGGACGGTATGTCGAAATCATCGGGAGCGAGAAAGTGACAAGACAACTAAAATGTGGCTAATTAGCCAGATTTTGACGTGCTTTTGCGGAGCGTGTAAACTTCTGTTTACTTAACCCCCCTAATTGCGTAACTCACAAACATAAACCCATTAATCTTCTATCATTTTTTTTATTTTGTTCTCTTGTATATATTTTGTAAACCTACCTGTCAATGCATACCATAACTGTAATTTATTTCAATTTTGGTCTATCTCGCTTCTACATCATATTCCCTGTAAATTGAGGTGTCTGGCTCTTGTGATACAGGGTCTGCTAGTACAAGAGTCAGGGCTACACAGATATTTGTGACTTTGAAGTGTAAATAAATTATTTATTAATTGTGACAAAAATTCAACAATCTTCGTCGAACAAAATAATTTTTCAAACAATGCAACGGCTTATGAATGTGTGCTGTACTGCCGGCAAATCGGCCCGTCACAATCTCGGGCCCGAGTTCTAGCGGTCGCGACGAGCTTCTCGAAACTTCGGCGGCCGTTCTCGGTGACACCGGGCCGGTGACGGCGGCGGTGGGCAAACGCCCTAAAGCTGCGACCTTAAGAGGCTTGTCACATTTGATCACCTCTCTCGCTCACACGGGACCAAATTTTTAATGTGAAATGTAAATGTTAAATGAAAAGATGCTTTTTTAAAAGTGTAATCTATTATTATCCTAACTAATATTATAAATGCAAAAGTGAGTTTGTTTCTTTGTTACGCTTCGACGCTAAAACGGCTGAACGGATTTGGATGAAATTTGGTACATGAGTAGACCATGAGCTGGAATAGGACAGGATACTTTTTATCCCGGTAGTATGTTCCCGTATGTTCCGAAATGCACGCGGGCGAAGCCGCTGGCGAAAGCTAGCTGTTTAATTTAATAGGCAATTATTAAAAACACATTTCTATTGTGTTATCTAATAAACTTAGCCCAAAAACAGATCATAATGCTTATTGAGCTGAGTTTATTAGATAACACATTACAAATGTATTTTTAGTAATTACCTATTAAGGACACTGTTAAAAATGGGTAGTCAAATCATTACTTTTTTTTACACAAAAGTATGTTTATTAAATAAATAAAGAGCTTTGCATTCTTAAAATGTTTTTTGCCCGAATTGTTGATAGATGTGCATGGTACGATTCTGTTTTTCACTCCGGTACATTTATTGAGAAACTGTACCTATCTAAAATTATATTTCAGAATCGTACCATGAACATCTCGTATTAGTATTTTTCCCGCTCATATCGTAGACACGAGACGCGTCGCGCCAGCGTGGCTTCCGACTTAAGAACGCGAAAGTCGCGTTCATGTTGTTCGGCGAACCCGAATGCGTGGTCGTGCCGACAAAGGGCGCCTTCCGACTTTCCGAACAAATAAGTGACATATGAACACGACGATCCCGTATTCACGCGAGGACGCAGGGTGACATTTAAGCTACGGTTTTCTAGAACAGCGGCGGCCGCCACATAGCTTCCGCAATTTACAGCCGTCATTGCGGCCGTTATGTGGCGGTCACCGCTTTTTTAGGAAACCGTAGCTTAGTAGGTCTTTAACATAACCAATTACGTAAAAGTGTACTTACAACAAACAAATCCGTGAGTGGTTTAGCAAAGTTCTCGAGAACGTGCTTAATTTCTTCCCAAAGCTTCTGCGATTTGAACTCGTAACGGTACCGTTTGAACAAAGAATGAGCCGTTCGTAACACTCCATTGATGATGTGGAAATCACCTGTAACAATCAAATTTAAGGAGGATGAGCTAAGGTAGACCGCAATATTCAAAGGGGTTTTATGTCCGACTGTTCATGTGACCAGAAGGCTGGCCTATTTTTTGGCCAAAGAATCAGCATTGCCTTACAACGTGGCAATGCTGACAGCCTTTTGGGCACAATTCCTGTTGACAGCGATGCGGACGAATTTTTTGATGCCCTATAATTCTTTCTTCTCTCTTTTTTATATACCTACTTGTACATATTTTTATTTTAAGACTGTTAGCTTCTATCTTATGTAAATATTATCTTGTAAATTAAAATTCTTATTCATATTTGTAAGTAAATTTTTAGTATTTATTTCTGTCAAATGATTTGTAATCTTTTAGAAATAAATGAATTCAAACCGTAAATATATCCTACATAAAAAAAAAATTGAAATGGGGTTATATCTGATATAATATGGCAAATAAATTAATTTAATGTTTTGTGTTTCGCAATTTGCCATATTATTGTATAGAATCAAGTTGGAGAAGATAGGAGCTCGTGGCTAAGTAATAACAGCCGCACGGGTCGATCCATCAGGTTAAGCTACGCTTGCCGGGGTTGGTCAGTGGATGGGTGACCATTCTTTACATACCGAGACTCCTCCGTGCCTCGGAAAGCACGTTAAGCCGTTGGTCCCGGCTGTCATTCGTGGATCTTTGACAGTCGTTACGGGTCGTCAGAAGCCCGAAAGTCTGACAACCAGTCTTACCAAGGGGTATCGTATTACCCAGTAACTGGGTTGTGGAGGTCAGATAGGCAGTCGCTCCATGTAAAATACTGGTATTCAGCTGCATCCGGTTAGACTGGAAGCCGACCCCAACATAGTTGGGAAAAGGCTAAGCAGATGATGATTGTATAGAATCAAGTTCTTCTAACTGAACAGACAGCTGTGCTCTTGGGGAGTTTGCTGCGCCACTTCTTCTTCCCACTAGGAAGTGATGAAGGGCGGGCGTTTTGGGGGACTGTCTTATGTAATATTGACGTTCAAAAAGTGCTGATTCTCAGCCTAGTTTGAATAAATTACTTTTAATTTTGCCCAAAAATAAGTTACGGCAATGAAACTTGGTATCGTCATCAGCCTACAGCAGTACACAGCTGGACATAAGCCTCTCCTATGGCACGCCATTCAGCTCGATTTTCGACTACTGTCATCCGTCTGCCACCAGCCACCCAAACTAAACTTGGTATAGACCCAGATTAATACAGATGGGTCACTCCGCAGTTTAGGTATGAAGCTACAATTACGCGGCGGGCTCTTCTCACTGGGTCAATTCAGTGTGGGCTGCCGCGCACCGGCCGGCTCGCACGTTAGTTCGATACTCACTCACGCGCCGCGTCGTCAAAGAAGACAACCCCAACGAGTCAGAAGGTATAAGAGTTACGCGATAGAAAGAGAGGCAAATTATATGTGAATATAACTGTAGGTAATAAAGCGTTGTGCAACCTGAATTGCACTTTATTGTGTCGTAGCAAGAGTCTCTTTTTATTTAAATGATTTTGCGAAGTGTCCCATCTGTGTTAATCAGTGGTATAGATGGGTTGAAAATATGTAAGTACTTCAATATAAAAAATATCTAATAACAGTGCACGTTACCGTTGAGGGACTTAACACACTTCCATGCGAAACCATAGTAGCCAAACCGCAGTAGTTCAATTCAACTGACTCGCATCATGTTCTGCTACTCGAGTAGCGATCAGCGGAACATCATGCGGTTTCACGGCGGAGGTGTGCTAATCATGCGATCATGTCATCTGTACCTATAATAATTAACCTAAACGCTTGCAACAATAGTGCACGCGCAAGTGCTAGTCGCTGCCTGAGCTATATGAGCGGTGAGAAGGGTTGAGGGCGCGATTGACAAGATTGGCAGACTGAGTTAGCATGGCCTTTGTTTACCTCCCCCGTCTCACCGCTCACATACCTCAGGCGGTGACTAGCACTTGCGCGCGCAAGGAAAAGTAATTTTGTGCCTTCGCTTAACAGCTAGCGTAAAGACCTGGCGTAGCGTAGAGCAGGTTTTTCCAGTAAAAGAAATGTCGACATTGTGACTCTTAAAATAAAGTCGAAAATAAATAACCTTGACGGCATACCCCTATCCGCGTTGAAGCTTCAACGCGGACAAGTAATGTGAATACTGTAAAAGTTCAAAATATAAACTTACTTTATTTTGGTTTACTTAATTTCAACTTACACAAAGTTGATATTTGTTTGCCAGTGAAAACCACGCAGCACACTTCGCCAGGTCTTTGCCGCCCCTAAAAAAGATACTTACCAGTACCGAACTTCTCGACCATCTCTGGTATGAGGCTTGGCCACTTCTCAGGGAAGTCGCATTTGCCAATGATGGAGACAGCATCACTGAACTGCCTTTGAATGGCTTCAGGAGACTTCAGCATCAGCGACACAATCAGGGTCTTGATGGTGGCTCTGTCTGATGCATGGATGCGGTCCACTCCATCTTCTTCCTGTTAAGACCACATATCACATAATTTTTTTTTTCAATATGGTTACAAAATTTACTTAGTTGTTGAGATAATTTTGAACAGTCGTTCGGCCCGATATTTTTGACCTGACTTGTACCTCCATTAAATTTATACAATCTCAATGACAGAGCTTGACTTTATGTATAACAATGCATGTATAAGTCATAATAATTTATTCTTCTCTGTATTTTGCTGAGAGAATATATTATTTATTTAATATAATTAAATATTATGGGTAATTTTTTCATTATCCTGCAAACGTACACGCACGCAGAGGCACGTGTCCTTATAGTGCTGTCATGCACACAAGTCTACAAACGTGTCTCACTTTATTGTTCGGCGCGGTCTATCTGTCTTTATTCTATAATATGAGCAATGGATCATTTCGGAATCAAAATTAGGATTGAGTTATGTAGCTGTGTACATTATTAATTTCAGGCGTAACTTAGTAAAAAATCTTTAGATCTTGTCGCGGGCCACGGGCTGCTTGATAAGGATTTGCAGGCCGTTTGTTTGACATGACTGCTGTAGAGGATGATTAATCAGAGGGTGCAATTCCCTTATAAGGATGATTGTACTAATCTCTGTCTCATTCTGTCAAAAATACCTCTAATATAGGTAGGTACCAACATTTCAGACAAGTTTTGAAATTGTTGCCGAGATGAGTTTGCAATTAGATTCTGAACATTTTTAAATGTTGTAATGTCACCGTGTCTTATACTTACAATAGGCCAGTTTCTTTTGATCAGGTTTTTGAAAGCAATTGCCGCAGCTACCCTGATAGTGAGGTCCACCGTCTCCTTGTCTATGAGGTGCAACAGCAAGATAGCATAGTTCTGATTTACTTCTACACTCTCCAAAAACTTTTCAGCTGCAAAGAAAATTGATACCATTGATTAGCAAAGTGATTTTTATTGTTGTGTACTTCCTATTTACTATCGGCCAAACTTCCGCATGCTCACCTTTAAGTCGATAATCGCATAGCACGGATCACGACTCGATCGCCCGATGCATGCGTTTTGACCAATAGTATGCATGTTTGTTTTTGATTTGATTTGTTATTTTTTGCCCTCACACAATTGCATATTGTATCTAATTGGGGAAACAAGGAAAAAGTCACTAGCTTCCGCCAGATACCAGTGCAATGAAAGTCATTAATTCCACTTGTAAAAAAAGTTCTCGAAGTTAAATGCATACAAAAAAACGTGCCACGTGCTCGCGTTAAAAACGCCTCTTACCACGATACTAGTTTTGATCGTGTTGCGAAATTGCCTTAACATTTTTTTATATCGTGTTGAAATACATTGGTAGAGGACGTCAACGACTTTTATTGCACAGTTATCTGGCGGAAGGTATAGCTGGTGTGTTACCGCAGATTTTTTTTCTAAACTGAGCATGCTTAAGTTTTGCCAATAGTACACAAGTCAGTTGAGGTCCGATATTTTTAAGACGCATCGGTCGCATTCTAGTCTCAGTCTGTCAAAAAGATCTCTAATTCTATAACATTTTTAAGATTGATTGCCGCTGGGATGAGAGTGCAAAATTAATTTCGGTGGTGGTAAGGTGACCAAAGCCGCCGAGAAGGCCACCAAGGGCAAGAAGTAGCTAGCGCTGTTAACAGCACAATTTTTCATTCAACTGCGATACTTCATTCACCGCAAAGTGTTCCGAAGGAAAGAAGGGCTACAAACTCATTCCTTTTCTATATTTTTTACAAGGCTTATACTGTAACATTATTTTATAATTTATAGAAGGTTATATCTGAACTATTTTGTTATAACTGCAAACTAATGTGTAAATTCATAGAAGAATAAAGGTAACCTCCAGTAAAAAAAAATTTTATTGTATTTCTATTGGCTTTCTGGCCTTGCATTCCAATGCAACATACTGACACTGACTGTATGACACTCGTTTCCGAGCTTTACTTACAAAACCAGTGTGAAAACAGATTGTCAGACCAGTTTATTACTGGAAATGTAAATGTAGCTTGATAAGGTTGCTATGTGAACATACAGAGATTTGCACGTTTTCACAGAACTCACGAGGAGGCTCTAGCTACAACTCACAGTACAAAGATAAGTCTTTTTATTTCCTATTACTATAGGAGAATACATAGAAAGAAGCCATAATTTTATTATAAGCGCAAGTATTGCACACAGTTCCTAGTACTTTAGCTGGGAAGAAGTGGCGCAACAAACTCCCCAGCAGCACAGCTGTCTGTAAAATTAGAAGAATTTGATTCTATATTATAGTATGCAAAGTAGTTAACATTGCAAACATATATTTGGATCATGCAAAGCAGTCCACCAAATTGTTTAATTGATTTAGTAACTAACAGAATTTGGTGAAATTGGCCTGAACCTTCATTACTGGACTTCATGACATCCACTACAATGATTGCCTACAATATTTATATGATTGTCTCTTGCAAGTAGAATATTTCAAGTTAGGTACTCTCAAACATAAAATATCCACCTTGATATCCGGGCGACACAGCTGTTGGAGCTGTCTATACGCAAGCGCCCTGTCAACTTAAAGCTTAATAATTAGTTAAAGAGAAACTTATTTTCTTAGAAAAGCTTATTAACTGACTTGAAAAAAAAACAAAGGAGGTTATCAATTCAACATGTCATTGAGGTTGGCGCAACATGATCCTTTTATCCAAACTTCTCTATTAGTCGTCATCTCGGTAGGCACACCCTTTCTAGCCATGTCATCTTTCACACAGTCCATCCATCTTTTCTTTGGTCTTCCCCTACTCTTATAACCATCGACATTCATACTCAAAACTTTCCTCACGACATATTCCCCCATTCCTCCGCATCACATGCCCATACCATGACCACCGATTTCCACACAACTTTTCAGTCACCAGTGCCACTTTCAAACTTCCTCTTATGTACTCATTTCTTATTCTATCTATTTGAGTAACACCACACATCCCTCTTAGCATTCTCATCTCAGCTGCATGCAATTGCTTTTCGTTCATCCATTTTGTGGCCCAACATTTTGATCCATACTTGACAGCAGGTCTAACCATTATTTTATATATCTTCTCCTTAAGTTTAAAGGGAGTGCGGGAGTCGCAGATTGTTTCCGTGCCCTGCCGCCATTTCATCCATCCAGTATAATCATGTGCTTAACCGTCCAATCTACTTCACCATTGCTTTGCACAAGTGAACCGAGATACTGAAAGTTGGAGCAGACTGAAAGAAGCGCGCCATCAAGCGCTATGGCTCCAGAACTGGAGATGCCGCCGAAATCGCAGAACATATATTCAGTTTTGGTTTTGCTGATTTTCAAGCCAACATTCTCCAGCTTCTTTTGTCATTCCTCCAATCTGCTCTGGATATCAGGTTCATCTTCACCGACAAGAACAATGTCATCTGCAAATAGCATGCACCAGGGTGCCTCTTCCTGTACATTCAACATTAGAGCATGCATAATGAATAGGAAGAGGTGTATCAATTCCACATATATGTATGTAATATTATTGGAACTGCAATATATTCACAAATGATAAGCTATTAGGGCTTCCAAACAAATATACAAAATTTTAAAGGTGCGTGTATGTGTTTGTCCACACATTTCTCCGAAATTATTAATTGGAATGTGGCCTTTCTTTTTTTATTGGCTTACATTTACTTCAACTTAGGGAACAGTGCAAGTTTCATCAGAATCGGTTCAGTAGTTTTCAAGATAATTATATAATAATGTGTAAGTGTGACAGCTTGGCTTATTCATACGAGCTACGGGTGTGGTGTCAAAGGCAAAATATCTCAAAACCTTGGTCAAATTCTACTGCAATATTTACAAGAAAACTGTTAACTACTTATTGCAAACAAATATTCCAGCTTTTACTTAAAACTAAAAATTACGAAAAAATAACTTTAATTTCGGAAGTTGGTGGCAAAAAACTGGTATTCAGCTGCATCCGGTTAGACTGGAAGACAACACCAACATAGTTGGGTAAGAGGCTAGGCAGATTGATTGATTGATTGATTGGTGGCAAAAAACTAAAATACAGATCCCAAGACACAATATCCCAAAATCCCAAGAGACAAATTAAAGTTGTTTCATAATTTTCTTTTTGAAGTCGACTTAATTTTTTTAAATTACTTTTTTTTCTAATTCAGATACGACTAAGCGACAAGTATACTTACTTGTTGCTTAGTCGCAAGTTACCACTTCAAAGTGAATAATAAATCCTTAATACAAATTAAAGTTATTTAACTATGAAATAACTAATTTTGGTCAGTGGGTCGTCTTAGGGATGCGTTGATTTTCGCAGTTTATGACACTTATCACAAAGTTTATTATTCAATATCATGGGAATCCTCTGATTTTTGCTGTACCTATTGACACAGCTACTGCGTAGGTAATTGAAATTGGATTTGTTGTACTCGCCAACTATAATGTAAGTAGGTACATACCTATAATTCTTCGGATTACAATAATCACTAATATTATTATGAAATTGTGAGTATTATTACGGATAAGCTACGGAGGAGCTCGTGACTAAGTAATAACAGCCGCTCGGAACGATCCATCAGGTTAAGCTACGCTTGCCGGGGTTGGTCCGTGGATGGGTGACCATCTTTACATAACGAGACTCACCCGTGCCTCGGAAAGCACGTTAAGCTGTTGGTCCCGGCTGTCATCCGTGGATCTTTGACAGTCGTTTCCGGTCGTCAGAAGCCCGAAAGTCTGACAACCAGTCTTACCAAGGGGTATCGTGTTACCCAGTTACTGGGTTGTGGAGGTCAGATAGGCAATCGCTCCATGTTAAATACTGGTATTCAGCTGCATCCGGTTAGACTGGACGCCAACCCCAGCATAGTTGGGATAAAGCTAGGCAGATTGATTGATTTATTACGGATAAGCTTTAAGGATATCATGACACTTAGTAACAAATAAATGGGAATATCGATTATTCCTGTGGTAAGGTTGACCAATAAATGTTAATAAAACACAATCACGAGTAAATCAGTTACATGTAAACGTTACTATTTCGATAAAAAAACAAAGAAAATATTACATACCCGGTCGCCTTATGTTGGTGTCTGGGTTTAGCGTCTGTTGAAGGTAATTCGCTAATGTAGCCAAGTTTTCATCGGTAACCTCCATATTTGTAATTCACTTTTACGAAATGAAATCTTTATTGTAATGATGATGGGATTTTTGAAGAAAATGTGACGAACAGAAACAATTTTCAACGGCCACCCGTCCCAGACCCAGCACTGATGAATGTCAATTGTCAATGAATTCACACCACAGATTAGTATTATTCACACCTCAGATTCACACACAGACGAAGAATTCACAATTTCACAGACTAATAAAGTCACAGAGCACAGAGCATGGACTAAATAGTATTGATGAATGACAATGACAATGAGGAGAAATCTGACAAATTTTTCCGCGAGGTGTCACTGGTACCGATTGACTCACAGAAAACGACATTAGCTGACAAATTACATACAAAACTTGTTTACAAAAAACTTTCGATGGCATTGACTTATATAGTAAGGACCAGGTCAACTGCGCGACGAAATGGCACCAGTGCGCTGGCCCTAAAATGAAAGTTTAGGGCCAACGTGATTACGTGACTCAGTCGACCACGGTCCGCTCGCGGAAAAGTCATTTTGTCAAAAAAATAACAAGTTGCGTTGTAAAAGGCTGCAAAAATTACGATACAAAGATTAAAAAGGAACATGGGTTATCTATCAACGGTAGGTAACCTTATATTACTTTTGTTGGAATTAAATTAATAGATAAACACAATTTTAAAGTGATAATTTTACTACCGAAATCCACAATGGCGGCCATGTCCCGCGCTGCCATCATCGCGCATGTAGTTAACGAAGTAACCTTGTACGGACGTCACTTTTTATTTGTGTTTTATTTTGGTCTTATGAACGTAGTGTAAGTAATTATTTAGAATGTTGGTACATTATATGATTTATAATAAATATAAGGGTAAAACAAAAAGAGTACCTACTAAAAAAAAAGAGAAAGCGTAGAAATGTTAATTATAACTGAAAATCGGATTCGTTAATATTTTGAAAGGCTGTTTTCTTTTATTCGCACAAACTGAGCGGAGCTTTTTTTTTTGAAAATGGGAAATCATCAAAGACTTCTCCCGACTAAAACCCACCCGTGTTCCTTCAGTTGCCCGTGCTAGGGCCATGGTATCTCTTTCGAACTACCCGCGACCCCGGCGGCATCGGCCCTATTGGACCCCGTCACAGCTGACATCTCTTTGAGGCGCACATGGAACACAACGCGCCGTCGACCCGGGCCTGGTCCTTACCGGACGGCGAGCTGCCTATTACTCGTCATCCGCAAGCCCGCGCCTACGGTGGCCGGGAATCGGCAATAGATTCTCGCCGCCCAGGGCGTCTCCTGCGGCGGCTAGGGGCGCGAGGGCGCGACTGTTGCCTATCCCTGACGCGTTCCGCCTCCTTCTTCGCGAGCATTACTGCTTCGCAGAAGGAGGTGATGGCCTCCCATGCACTCTCGCTCCCCACCATGGCCTGGACCAGGTTTGGACGCGAGAGATCGCCGCCGCCGATCGCCTCCGTGAGAACACGGCGGTGCTCCGCCCAAGCCAGGCAGACCTCCACTGTATGCTCCACCGTGTCCTCCGGGGGATCCACACAATGGTGACACCCGGGCGTTTCCTCCCGCCTTATCCGAAACAGGAACCTCCCGAAACAACCGTGTCCGGTGAGGATCTGCGTCAGGCGGAAGGTGAGGACGCCGTGGCGCCTCTCCAACCACTCCTCAAAGAGGGGACTTATCGCCGCAATTGTGGCGTGCCCAAACTGAGCGGAGCTGCTGCCATCATCATGTTTCTGGTGAAAATGGTTAGGAGAAGACTAATAAACAATGTTTATACAAATATGCGATGGCGAATTACGATTTAAATAATTATTAAATTACAGCTTTCCAAATGACTCAACGCGTGGGTAAAGAGATTTGGAGTCTCATTTTAGTAAAAAACGAAAAGAGCCTTATTTCACTCATCGTAGTTGCCATCCGGTGGCAACTGGAAATTTTATTTATTTATTTTATTTTATTTTATTCATTAGGTACAGACACAGACAACAGATTAATAAAAAACAAAGAATGAGCCTTAACAATAAACAGTGAGTGAACCTGAAGTCCAATTACGACCGTACACATCTTAACCAAACAATGCTTCGTTTTCAATAAAGGATTTAATTTTGAATTTATAAACAATCAAATAGAGAATCAAAATATATAGAGAAGAAAAAAAAATACCTTTTACTAGAAAAATTTAGAAAAATTAAAACAAAAACATAAATAAACAAGAAATAAAATATATATAAAACTTAAATTGACTAAAAAGGTCACGCAATGTTATAATTACTTATGATGCAGCAAGAAAGATTTGAAAGAACTAAATTTGTCGTGAAAAATGTCCACTTGTGAGCAAATAGCATTATAATTTTTACACATTCTGTGCAAAGGATTGTTCAGAGACACATTATTATTGCTTGAAGGAATACTAAACAGCTGTGGAATGCGCACTGATCGAGTTGGTATTATTCCCGATTGCCACCTGGTGGCAATCGATGTGGGGGCGACTGGGAATATTCGCTTATTTCCAGCCTCTTAAAAACACAAGAATATGCTCTGCTTATTTATTTGACAAAGAGGTTGTAATTTCAAAAGCTGGACTACGATGGCTAATAGGATTGGCTATACCGCGATTTGAGATTGAGGTACTGGTCTCACGCATACTTATATATATATATATAAATCAATTGCTGTTCGTTTATCTTGCTAAAACTCGAGAACGGCTGGGCCGATTTGAATATTTTTTTTGTTTTATTCTCCTCTTTACTGGGGTAGTTTAAAAACAATAGAAAAAAAAAGAAAATAAAATTTTGACACGACAATGTCTGGCGGGTCAACTAGTATTTCATAATTATTAGGTCTTTACCTATGAAATTGCCGTTCTGCAGTACTGGCCATTTCAAATCAAAATAATTTTTGTTTGGCTAAGAATTCTAATTTCAAATTAATTTTATTTTAAAAACATGGATTTTTTTTTCCAAAAGTAGTAATTTGTTTATTGATAAGTGTTACATTTTCATCGCATTTCAATCTTTTTCGTCATCATGGATACGTTAAAAATTCGAGTAATTATGGAATATGAGTACCGTCGTGGCAGCAACTCGGCACAAGCGGCACGCAACATCAACGACGTTTACGGAGCTAACACTACAAACCAACGCACCACTTGTTATTGGTTTGCTCGCTTCCGTTCTGGAAATTTCGACCTGAAAAATGAACCTCGCGGTCGTCCGAAGACTGGTCGACAATGACGAATTAAAGGCGATTGTGGAAGCTGATGATACACAATCTACGACTGAATTAGCAGCAGCTTTCGACGTTAGCGTCAAAACAATATTGGTCCATTTGCGTCAAATTGGCAAGGTAAAAAAGCTTGACAAATGGGTGCCCCACGAACTCAATGATCGCCAGCGCGAAGGACGCGTCGAGACGTGCCTTGCACTGCTCAACAGACAAACAAATGAAGGAATTTTGAACCGCAACACCGCATTTTGCATCGCAACCTGCGATGAAAAATGGATTCTGTTTGATAACCGCAAGCGCTCAACAAGTTGGTTGGATCCTGGTTCAGCACCTAAACAATGCCCTAAACGAAAACCTACCGCTAGAAAAGTGATGGTCACTGTTTGGTGGTCTAGCGCCGGTGTGATTCATCACAGCTTCTTACCAAACGGGGTGAGCATTACTTCAGATGTGTACTGTGAAGAACTGAACACAATGATGGAGAAGCTGGCACATCTCCAACCAGCATTGGTCAATCGCTCGTCTCCGCTGCTCCTGCACGACAACGCGCGACCTCATACTGCACAGCAGACGGTCTCCAAGTTGCAAGAACTGGGGTTGGAAGCTCTCCGTCATCCGCCCTACTCACCAGACCTTGCGCCTACAGACTACTACTTTTTCCAGAATTTGGATTACTTCTTGGCGGGAAAAAAATTCAATACCCGAGAGGCAGTACAAAATGCCTTTGAAGAATTTGTTGCCTCCCGTCCAGCTGATTTCTTTAAGAAGGGCATCAATAAACTGCCACTGCGTTGGCAAAGATGCATTGATTGCATGGGTGATTACTTCGATTAATACAAATAAAAAATGCATGAAAAAAATTCGTTTCAATTTTTTCATACAAAACGGCAATTTCATAGGTGAAGACCTATTATTAGGTTAAAAAAACAAATTACTGCTATTTAAAATTAAAGGTTTCCGATATAATGTGATAAAAAAAATCATGTACGCACGTACAAGGTTACGTCGTCGCACGCGGTACTCATTCGTTCATTTGAGCTATGATAGATGTCACAGATGGCGCTACTTTTTGCTTGTATGAAGAAGGTGAAATGTTCAGATGGGCGTATCCTTACTTTTGAAATCATTGTTTTGCGCGTAATTTGTGGTACTATCAATGGAAATCATTAATTTCAAAGACTTACGATTAAAAAATTATGGGAAAGGGCGACTAAGATACGCAATTTTACAGCTTCCCAAAATTCGAGGATAAGTATGTTCATATCCATATTGGTATCAGCAGTTTCATGCTGCTGAGGTATTCGACAGTTCAAATTACGATTAAAGGATTCGATTCTGTAACAGATTTTATTAAACTTCCGATTTATTTTCTAGGTTATGTTCGTAGCTTATGAACCATCGAATATGTTATAAAACTACCGTGTAAGTACGTAAAAGTTTGTAATTACTACGATAATTAATGAACGATATGTTGCTATTAACTAGAAAATAGGCTGTAAATATCTGTTGACCAGATCCGCTTTTCGGCCTCTTAGTGAAGCTCCTCATTTCTTCAGTTCGGCTTTTAACCGAGGTACTGTCCAGGTTGAATACATTTTTCGTTGTATTATCAAAAAACACATGCTTGTTTCTGTTATAATTATTTAAAACCCGAAAACCATTGAGAGATAAAAATAACAGTGTGATGTTATGAGTCGAGCGATAGCAGCGACACCTTTTCATGGCTTTAAGATTTCTTCCTCATTGAGAGAATTGACAGCAAAGACAAAATATAGACTATGTCAAAAATATGAATGGCAGGTAATCTGAAAAGCTCAAAGCAGATGGTGCTGGTTGTTTTGGAGGTCATTCGAACTGTCAAACATTGGTTATTTCTTTGGAGCGACGAAGTTTTCACCAAAATTGGATAATTTTCATGAAATAAAAATTTCTCAGTGTGGTTTTGTGCCTTGTGCTCCTCAAGAAAGTCAGGACACAGGTTCCCAAGCGATAAACACTTAAGAAAAAAGTGGATTATAGCCATTAAAAGAGACAAATACAAATTTAAAAAGTCCTTCAGGAGTTGTAGTGACAACCCCTGAAGGAACTTTTTTTAAAACATGTAGCTACCTCATACTAATTACAAGACCTTTATACTTTACTCGTGTTTTACATAATAAATATATCTTGTATCAAACCGACAAGAAATTCTCGTATTTGCAACCAACATTTTGTTCTATCACACTAATATGCCCTGCCTCTGGACTAATAAACCTCGAAATTCCCACAAATGAAATCAACACATGAAAAATATTCAAACCCTTGAGAAACTGTTAACAGTGGTATCTGTCATGGCCGCCAATCTCACTAGCGCCACCCCGCAGGAGCAATCCGAGCAATGGCGGACATCCCTGCCATTTAAGCCGACGTTCGCACGGATGTAAAAATATCGCGGCGGTTTTTTTTCGCGCACTGGATTTTCAACGCTCTGCTTAGCGCTGAGAGTTGAAAATCCAACAGTGTGTTTTTTCGACGCACTAGAATGCACTCTGTTGTTTTTAGGTTCGATTGTCGAAGCTCGGCTCAACACCGAGAGTTGAAAATCCAGTGCTCGATAAAATCCCACCGCGATATTTTAACGTCCGTGCGAACGTCGGCTACCTATCGCGATGTTTAGGGCGATGATGGGCATTGACGTTGACGTTGGTGTGGCCCGGGCATTAAAAATAGTAACCGTATCTGTATTCCAATCCTCTATGTCTATGGTTGTTTCTGTGGTTGAAAGTCTATCGTAGTCTGTGCTTGTCCATGGACCTAGTTTGTATATTAGGTCGAGTATCATCGTAGAGTCTACAATGATGTGTCTCTGTTTCACTCATCACAGAGAGCAAGAAACTTCTCACTCACGCAATCATCTCATGCTCATGTAATCAGCTCATGTGGACGTGTGTTTCCTTGTGTGACATTGTGTGTCAAGAACTCAACATGTCAACGATCAATCAGTTTTTGTCATTGTCTACTACCGTCATACAGGCCGGTCCGCCATTACCGAGTGGCTCCGTGGCTAATTTGACATGGAGGTAATACAGAATAGAAAATTACAATCTAATACAAAACTAAATAATACAGGCCGCCTGGTCGCTGTGACGTTAGGTAAAATATGTTATGGTATCGATTTCATTGCAGCAGGTTCAGTAGTCTCCTTTTGTAAGTTTGGTGTTCTGGTTTTGGTAGCACATAGTCACTTTCAGTAAGTTGCAAGTTGTTTTTACAATATTTCTTCTGTCGTATTTGAAAAATTTGGGTCAGTGGGTCGTTTTATGGCCGGTAGAGAGTTTTGTGTTTCTACCAGCTCGTACTATTGCTTCATCGGTGGTTTTATATCAAATAATAAGGTCGGTGGGTCGTCTTAGGGGCGGAGTTTAATTGAAAGAGTTCTGGTATTATAAACCTAAACTTTGTCAAGTTTTTAACTTGTCGCGCGCTAATTAGCAGACATAATAGAAATTTTATTGTTATCTGCACACATGGTGTGCAATCGACATTTTAAAAGATGTTATTAGTATCTCTATCAAATATTTTTAATGTCAAATCAAGGAGATGACAATTTAATATTGTACACATGCTATGTTGAAACATGCTGAATGGCATGCGTTTCTCGAGCCTGGGATCTATTCCTCGGAGTGACTCTGATCCTTTCGACCTGATCGATATAGCTGGAAAAATCAGTCAGTGGGTTGTATTAAGGGCAGAGTTTATCATAACTTTGCAAGTACAGCTGCTGCATTGGGTAAGCTTGCGCCCAGTGCCGCTCGAAGCCGTTTCATTGTTGAAATTCTACACTCATCGCTGGTTTCTATAATATTTAATTAATTATATTCACATTTGTGATATATTTTGCTTACAGGTCATTTTATTTTATGTAATTTTGTGTAGACTTGCAAATTAGAACTTTGCCTTGGATGAGTCTGTAATGGTATTATAATATTTTGATTACCTTCTTAAATAAATATTGGTAATTCCAAAAAATATTGCTTGTTATTCAGTTGCTAGTCTCAAATCAGTAAATCTTAAGTTGTGGTTGGTGGGTTTTCTGAAACCAGAAGGTTATTTGGGTTGGGCTCCACTTTATTTTATAACCCGTTGATTTATTATACTAGTTATTTTTTTTTGGTATAATTATATCCTTTTTAGTGTAATTTAGGGATCCTTGAAATACGAAAAAAAAAATAAAAAAAAAACAAAAACCATCGCCTAATCAAGCCTTCGGGACCCGGTGGGATGTGGGAGTAATAGGGTGGGGAACACTATGGGACACCTCAAGGACATTAACCTTGACCTCGGTCATTAACCTTCGGGTCAAGGTCAAAATTCCAAAAATCAAGATCCGCGATTCTCCTAAGGTTGATGAATCATTTGGGTTAGGTTAGATTAGAACAGTGACCATTAACGCGCGAAGGCGAGCGAGCGTGCCGCGGAAGCGGCCGCCGAGTGCCAGATCCCTTCTATTGTTGGTAAATCATTTGGGTTAGATGAGACGGTGAATGACTCGTATAATAGACGATGAAAAATTTACCTTTAGCTCGAAAAAAAAAGAAGAAAAATGTCGCTTTTTTACAGTATCAACTTTTTTTTGGGTAGAATAGACGCTTCATACCTCTGAGGTCAAGGACATTTTGAAAGTCAATGACCCTGAGGTCAAAATCAGCGTTTTTTTTCTAAGGTCACTGACCTTTAGCAGTCACCGCCACCCATAATATAGAATTTTTCAGTGCAGCAGGCCATGCGGTCTGCCGGCGGCCGTAAGTTTTCCTACCCGTGCAGGCCGCGGTAAAAAATCTGTAATGAGTGAAGCAGGCCGTACGGGCCGCCGGCGGTCTCACTGTTTGTTTTTACTAGCAAGCCATGCGGTCCGCCACGACCTCGCAATTTCATATTCAATTTGTAGTGCGTGGCCTGCTGCTACAGAAAAATGAAGCTGCCAGATGCAGTTTATTTCTTTACCAACAATTAAAAAAAAAAAAAAAATTGCTGTATCTTTTACAGGATTACTAGGGGGTTAATTACAGAAATGAAAAAGTAATTTTAAATGAAAGAAACTTAGTTTTATTCATAAAATTACATAATTACTGCGTTATAATGGCGCTATGGATGTTCGCAAAGCATTCGGAGCACACACTGGGATTTGAAGGGCAAATCAAGCACACCGTATTTACTTTCTTTGTTACTTTACATGCTTCTACACTTCACACATCTCTCTTCTTTTCATAGCAGTGGATACATCTTCTAACAATTCTGTTGCTATGGTCGACCAACGGAGTCTTTCCAAATTGGTGCCTAGCTGAGCAATCCTGGTTATTTCGGCGTTGTCTCTTTGGTTTGTCTAGACCTATCAATGCACGGCAAATATTTTCCTTAAATGTTGTTATTGTATATTTTTTTGATGTCAGGTTTTGAATTTTTTGAACAAAATAAAGGCACGTCGTGACCCCTAACTTCGCCTGGTTTTTGACACATTTTTGTAACGTGCTCTCAAATTGTCAAGTATATTGAACCACAATAAATAAAAACTGTTTTTAATTAACTATGGCTACAGCTAAAGACCATCGACACTTAATAATAATTATTTATTTGGCTCTCATTTTCAATCTTTGGTAGGGGAGACCGGGAAGACTTCGGACGATTTTGACATAAGTTGATCTGAATAAATTTCCCTTAGGGTTATTGAAAATCTGCATTTTTCCTGTCGAACTACAACTATTAAACTATACTTTGACGTTATTACTTTCTTCATACAAATTGATTTTCAGTATTAAAATATTTTTTTTTAAAACATGTCATATGTCCGAAGTCTCCCGGTACCTGGGGTGACTTAGGACATATCTAGGGGAGAGTTTGGACATAAAATATACACATTTTAAATCAAATTAAGTCAACATTTTTATTTAAAAAACACTACTGTAGTTGGTACTCATCCAAATTGCAATGGAAATATATCATGCCCTGAAAGCGAGGCCTCTTGTCTTCTGAAGGAACTCGACATTATAACCACCTGCCGTTATTTTTACAATCTTTGCTGCATAGTTACGGCCTGATTTTTTTCCAAATCCATAGACTTTAACAATTATAAACCTCCCTTCAGGCACATTAGAAGTATCAGCATTGTTGTCATCAAATTCTTCATCATCAATGTCGTATGTACTGTCATTAGAAGAAATGTGTTGGTCTGTTGACTCATCTGATGATGTTACTTGGGGAATCGTTTTCTTTTTCAACTTTTTTTCTTGCAAAACCTTCTTCTTAACTGTCTTCTTTGATGTCTTTGTCATTCTTGCTTTTTTTGCAGCTTCAAGTGCTTCCTTTTCAGGGGTATCAGTGGCTATCATACATTTTCCTTTACGTCGTCCTCGATTATTCATGTTAGATTTCCGTGGAGCTGCTTTCGGAAAAGGACTAATTTGCTCCAGGGAAACAAATGAATCGATGGACCTTTGTCGACTTGGCGAAGTTGAGATATAGACTTTATCAATTATTGCTTTATGTTTGTTTGTAGATGATCCTGGGACATTCGAAGTTGATGGCACGTCAATATTAAGATCAGCACTATGAGCCGAGATAATTGATGGAGTTTTTGATGGGGTTCTATGAGCTGTGAGAATTGCTGATGTTAGTTCATAATTCTCATCATCATCTGAACGATCTGATAGATCATTGGCAATTATTTTTTTATTATAGTTTCGGGTTGTTTCTGGAACTGGAACATTGGAACTAGTTGATGGCATGTCGATATTACCATCAGCACTATGAACTGAGGAAATTGATGGGGTTCTTGATGGGGTCCTGTAAATCGCTAGTGTTTGTGCATCATTGCCATCATCATCCAACGGATTTGATGTGAACAGTTGTCCAATCACTGAAGGTGAGACACATTCATCATCACTGTTTTGAGATTGTTCACGAACATTAGATTGATCAGTCTCCGGTCGATCTGTCACATAGAATGATAAGAAATCTACATCCGTAAATATATTTCTATCAAAGGGCCAAATACCTGTACATCTGAAACCAGATTTTACATTCATAGGATTGGCAGCTCTATCCCAAGCTAGAAGACTAATTTGTGGGATGTCATAAATGCTAATAGTTTGCCCAGGGTGTGCTAACATCCATGAATCCAAACCACTGTTGTAAAAAGTCTTAAATGGCCCAAACACCGTGCGATCCAGTGGTTGCAGCTTATTTGACGTGTGTGGTGGCAGGGTAAGAATGATGATCCCATTTGTTTTGCAGAAATTTAATCCATCCACTGATAGATGGGATTCATGGTTGTCCATGATTAACAAGACCTTGTTTTCTATAGAACAACGCACATTCCGAGCAAAATATTCCAACACCTTCAAAAAATTCTCACTTGTCATCCAGCCAGAAGGGTAAACCAAACCAAGACCTGCAGTATCTGGAATACCTTGCATCATTTTCCTTTTGTCAAAGCGGTGACGAGGAAATATCCAAACCGGTGGTAAGGCATGACCAGCTGCACTTATGATTCCTACCTGTGTTACCAGCTCTCCTCTTTCTCGCGAGGTCACTTGTCCTACTTGATGTTGCCCTTTTTGAGCAATGACTTTTGGAACACGCTGCACTGTGGTTATCCCGGTTTCATCCAGATTATAAATCTGGGTTGGTGTGAAATTAAACCGTGTTAAAGGGTCTTTCAACAAGGACGGGTCGATGTTAAAATTGAATAAAACAAGATGTGTGTGAGATATTATCGAAATTTATTTTTTATTTAAAAGGCCCATTTATGCCATTATGGATGGAATATGACATCGTTCAAATGTCCGCCGCGGCTTCGTATGGTGGCACGAATCCGAGAGGTCCAATTTTTAATGACTCTGCTGCATAGATCTGGCTGAATCCGAGCGATGGCCTGCGTTATGTTGGCTTTCAGGGCAACGGTCGAATGTGGTTTATTGGCATAGACCTGCGACTTCAGAAAACCCCACAAGAAAAAGTCTAGCGGAGTCAAATCACACGATCTTGGTGGCCAATTCACGTCACCTCTGCGAGAGATAACTCTACCCTCAAACCGTTCATGCAGAATGTCGATTGTGTCGTTCGCTGTGTGGCAAGTAGCGCCATCTTGCTGGAACCACATGTCGTTCACGTCCATATTGTTCAATTCAAGCCAAAAGAAATTGTTTATCATTGATCTGTAGCGCTCGCCGTTGACGGTGATGGCCTCGCCAACGTCGTTTTCAAAGAAGTACGGACCAATGACGCCGCCACACCAAAATCCGCACCAAACAGTAACTTTTTGTGGATGCATTGCCACCTGGTGAACCTCATGTGGGTTGTGGTCATCCCATATACGGCAATTTTGCTTATTAACAAAACCATTCATCCAAAAATGTGCCTCGTCGCTAAAGATTATTTTTCGGCCAAAATCGGGGTCCTCTTCCAAGCGTTCCGATGCCCATTCAGCGAACACACGGCGTTGTCTATGGTCATTAACTTTGAGCTCTTGGGTCAGTTGGATCTTGTACGGATGCAGACCCAAGTCCCGACGCAAAATTCTCCAAGTTGAGGTCTGCGAAAGGCCGAGTTCTTGAGCACGGCGAGAAATCGACTGCGTCGGAGTCTCCTGAACACTCTCACGTACAGCGGCGATGTTCTCGGCCGATCTGGCGTTCCTTTGACGTAAAGGTGTTGGTTGGTTGTTTACCGAACCGGTCGTCTCAAATTTAGTCACCAATCGTTGGAGAGTGGACTTTGAAGGGCCACCGCGTCTGCCGTAAAATGGGCGCAATGCGCGCAACGTTTGCACTAACGAACACTCATTTTGATAATAAAGTTTTATCATTTGCACATGCTGCTCAACCGTGTAACTTGCCATGGTGATTTGGCATCAGTGACTGAATAAGAAAAAACAGATTTGACAGTTGCCGCCAAAACAAAATGGCCGCCACAGATTATTAACATCGACCCGCTCTATTTGAAAGACCCTTTATAACATCTTCAAGCTTGTTTTGAAATTCTGCTACAGTTGTTCTATTGAAACTCGTCATTCGTGCAAGACTCGTGGCTTCAGGTGTCCGTATTGAAAGGGTAGGGTGACGTTTTAAAAATGATGAGAACCAATCAGGTCCTGCAGATTTTGTTTCTTTCCATTTTGGCGGATACTTTACATTATTTCTCTCTGCATACTCATAAGCTAAGCGTCTAGTAGCTTTAGGTGTGAGACCATGAAACATTGTTGAGCATTTAATTAAATATTCAGCCAAAGCAGCTTCCATGAATGGAGGAAAAACTTGGCTTTTTCTGAAATTAGTTGTTAAATCAACAGACTCAATGTTATCCTCACCTTTAGTCTTTTTAAAATAATCAAAAAGTCTTGATTTGCTAACACCATGTTCAGCCGCACTCTTCCTGATGCTAAATTTTTTGGATCGTACATCTATTATGGCTTTTCTTAGTGCCTCAGGAGAAAATGTGCGGTTAGTTTTTTTCTTATAATGCCTGGGCATCTTTTAACCTGTATATACTCCTAACTGTAACAAAGCAATAGGACCTTTAAGCAAAATATTAATACGGGGAGACTAAGGACATAATGGGAGACTTCGGACACCTCTGTCCAAAGTCTACCCCGGTAGTGAGGATTTAAAAATATCAATAAATTGTTAGAAAAATATTTGAAATTTATAAATACTTACGTTTTCAAATATCCCCAGGTAATCCTTCTTTATGATTAAAAACAGAAAACACTCTTAATATGATTGTAAATAACAAATAAACCATCCACTGGCTATCGAAAATTTTACATCAGAATTAAAAAAATACGTTTTCTCAACTTCACCAACGTTTTTCCAGCGACGAACTGTCAACTGACTGATTCAAACCAATAATCGCAGGCTTGCCAACATATCGACCATAGACAAGATTGAATGAACGTGAATAATAGCGGCAAATTGAACGTGTCCATTGTCTCCCCGTGTCCGAAGTCTACCCGGTCTCCCCTACTCATTTTGGATAGGTAGCTTAAAAACTCCGCGACGGCCGCGACCCTTACTTGTCCAGCTCAGGAATGGTGAAACAACCTTTTTTTACAAATTTAGGAATTTCGATCTGTAATACGTTCTCCCAGGAATACAGTTGCTCGTCTTTGATAAGTGGCCATCTCCAAAAACTCTTTCCTCGTTTCATACAGTTTACCATTACTCCTTCAGCATGTTCCGAGGTGATTTGGCCTGGATAATTAGATGAACCCCACCTCACAATAACATGGTCGCCGATAATGTAATCCGTTTTGGACAGCGCCTTCTTATCTTCACCGCTCTCAAAACTGCAACCTGGAGGCGGTGACAATTTTAACTGGTAACTCAGTTTGTCTCTATCTCCGCAACTCTGACGGCTAGAGTCTGGCAGCTCCCACAATATTAGTTGGTCATCGACAGGTTGGTTTTCATTGGAGCTGCTTTGACGATTGGACTTATGGATATTGGCCAATGGTAAGTCATCGTCTGAATTTTCATTTTCTGAATTTTCATCGTGCTTACATGCTAGAATCAGGTCCTCAGTTGAAGAAGCGAGGCTCATTTTATCATCACTGCACTCTGTCGAAGATGAAGAATATTTACGGAGACAGCGACTTTTCTTTGCCTTCTTTGTCTTATTGGTTTGAATTTTTAAGACACCTGAGGGTCCAGCTTGATCAACGGAGGGTGTTGCTTTTAAAGGTTCCTTTTTTTGTACATTTTCTACCAATGGCTGTTCGAAGTCAATACTTGTTACAGACTTGCCGGGAGGAACACTAAGTTTCTTGTTTCGAACTTTCTTCATGGGATTGGGGCACGATTTTCTTTCAGGAATTGTAAAAGCGCAATGTCGATGCTGTATTCTGTTTGTGGCCTGGAGTCGGGCAATTTGTTGATAACTTTGTCAGGGTTAAAAGGATAAATACCGGTACTTTTAAAGGCGCTTAGAATATTGGATGTTTTTTCATTAAGTTCGTACATTAACCGTTTTAGCAATTCAGGAAAATGAGATTTATTGATGCTTGTTTCTCGCGGGTTTTTTATTTTATAGTCCAGGAGTATTCCTCTCCATAGTTTCTTCAAAGGGCCAAAATAGCAAACATCAAGAGGCTGTGTCAAGTGCGACGAGTTCGGTGGAAAAAATACAAACCTTATGTCATGGGCTTCGCACATTGTAACAATCCGGTGGTTGATATGCGACGCTAAATTATCTCCTATCAGTATTTTTGTTCCCATTTTGCCCTTTGCCCAAGGCAAAATAATCACCTCGAACCAATCTTCAAAGGTTGTGCTGTCGAACCAACCTGATCTTGAGCGATTATACCTAGCTCCTTTCGGTCCATTTATTCTCCACTGCTGGTATAAATGTTCGGCCTTGTATACCACATACGGCGGTAGACATTCACCCCCCGCCGTAATTGCAAACATGATAGAAATCGCACCTTTTGTATAATTTAAAACTCTTTCAGGGTACTTAACGCCTCTGCGGAACAAGCATTTTTGCGCACCAGGATTGTCGGTCAAATTTGTTTCATCATAGTTTAAGATGTTTTCTTTGGGTATGCCAATTAGAGATTATTGCAGATTATCGAAATAGTTAGACATCTCTCCAGAGCTTTTCTCAGCTCTGCTCCTTTTAATGTTTTGTGTAGCCCGGTGTGAAAGTTCACGTTTGTGGCGTTTTATAAATGAATAAGCCCATTTTTTTCCTGGTAGTTTGTTATCAAAAATAGCTGTTCTTCCATTAGCTTGTAAATACATATGAACGACAAGTCTTAAATCCAGTAGAGTGAGAGGGCTACCAAAATCGCCAGCAGCAATAAGCACTTTTATTATATTTTTTTCTTCCTCAATTGAGGACCTTGCAGCTAAAGGGAGGCAAGTCCAAATTTCAAAACAGTTGGGTATTTAAAAAAAAGGTTTTAAAAAATTGATTGATGTACTTATGTCTTATCGTTATATGGCATTATATAATATGAACATAATATACACATTTTATTCAAGAAGGCAATTGAAGAAGTAATAGAATTACTACGATTTTTTAAAGTTTGGATATGCCTCCGTTTTGCACCAAGATTGAAGAAAAATACTACCCTATTTTGTATTAAGGATAATAAAACAGGTAAACACGGTTATTTTTTTATTTCAAGAATTAGTAATCAGTCCACAAAGAATTACACAATCAAAAGAAATACAAAAACGAATGAGTGCTGAACAAAAAAAAAAAATTAAAGGATAACTTCAGCTTGATCATCGTCGTCTTCGCTAGAAATATCATCTGTTGGTCCGACAGCTTCACTTTTAAGGGCCCTGTAGAAATATAGTTTATTTGGTGGAACATAGTTCTTTACCAACTGCATAACATCGTTGTATTTAGCCTTTTTCAACGGCACTGCATGATCATACAGCGGTTTCTGAGGCAGAACTGATAGTTGGGCTTGAGCATTTCTCATTATAGGAAAATAATCAAATACTGGCGTTCCCGTTGTAACACTGACTGCAATAGTTTCAATGTGGTCTTTACTATATTCAAAAATACGATATTGAGATATTTTGAATCGAATCCTCTCTGTATTTGTTATTACTTTTTTGAAATGACTCTCATAATGTTGGCTGAAGTTAATATCATATTTTGACTTGCATTTACAACTTTAAAATTTTTAGATGCGTGCGTAATACAATCGGCATATTCAGAAGTCGTAAATATGTAATCTTTCCTTCTATTAAACTTTTCTATTACGCCGAAACACCGATCACACGGTAAGAAGCTGTGTCCTGGTTCTGGAAATCGATGAACAATCTTCTCAAAAGATGAACACCGCATAAGCGTATATAGATACTGAACTAAAGTCGAGTTCTTATTTTGTGCTGCTGCGTTATCAGAAAATAAATACAGTACTTTAACTGTGCTTCGTTTTGTGATTTTCGGCCTATGGTTTCGTCATATAAATAAAAGTGAGCAATCCCTGTTTCTGCTGAATGAATACAAAAATTATATGCCCAAAGTTGACGTTTGTAAAATGCTTCACCTGCTGGAATTTTAGGTAATGGCATATTCTGCTGATAATCAAATGTTAATACTTCGCATTCTTCATTATTAAGAGCAAGTTGACTCTTCTCTTTTAAATCAACAAAAAAAGTGTCGGCCTTGGCTTGATGAAGACTCTTCTCTATCTGTATTTGTTGGGTTTCATCGCTATCCAATGTCTTATCTTTTAGTTTGTTACTCAGCATGTCGCACTTCTTGCAAGTATCTGAACGAGGTGACCCAAAACTGTATTTAAAATTTTGTTTAAGTATCTGTAGTAAAAATCAAATGATACTATAGGCTTAGCAGATGCTTCAAGACCAAGCTCATGCTTTTTCAAATATAACTCATACATCCTTTTAATGTTCAACTCTGGAGACAGATAATAACGTGAGCTTTTATTTCTACTATAGTGTGACTCGCGACGTGGGAAACTTCTAATATGAGAGTCAACTTTAGAAACCCATTCACTTGGAATACGATTTGGTCTATTTTGATGTTTTCCACGATTAGACTGAGCTGGTGTAGTTACAGTAGGATCCCGATACTCTTTAGCAACATTGTCTACACGCTTTTTGGATATTCCATGGATAGATGCAAAGCCATTTCTGCAAACTTGTATATTTCTATTTCCTAATTTAATATAATATTTGTGTGAACAACTCCGTTTCTTCCCCGTACCAGTTTTAGATCTTTCCCTTTCAACATTCTCAGTTTTAATTAAACCGCCTAAGTATACGTTTTGCACATAGGTTTCTTCCAATTTATTAAAATTTTCCAATATTAGTTTCCTATCTTCTTCATTAATTTGAACAAAACACTTATACTTCTTACAACAACAATCCGGTCCAGTTTTTCTTTCGCCTATTTCACGGCCTTTATAGTTTAAATAGCCCTTTCCAGTAGCAATAGACTTCTTTATTACATTCCGTTTCCATTGTGATGGATTCGCGGATTTTCTTTTCTTCGGCGCTATGCCACTCGTCGATGACCATGGATTATATGTATTAAATTCATCCAAAATATTCATACCTTTATTGTTCGCCTCATTAGTTTGGTTTTGAAATGTCACCAAACCAACATCGCTTCCATCATCATCTGAACTGGTTGAACATGACTCGTAGACAGGCGGCTGGTAAATATCTGACGAGCCGCTACTAAACGGTTCAGTGTCACTCATTTTAATACACACTTAAGTATCAAACTTAAAACAATTATTTAAAAGAATAATACGCATGTCCTTTCGGGCCGAGTACAAAACTTGCACTGACTTGTTTACAAATGATGTAATAATTTCATTTGTTGCAAGAAGGAGGCAGGTCCGGACCTGATCCCTTCTTGCACCAAACAGAATAAGGTAGCAGATCCAAATTTTGTTACAGCGCGCTTGTTTGTCGTCGGATTTGCCTCCTAAATGCACCAAACCATAGCTATTTTTTTTTTTTTAAATGTAGGTGAAAAAAAGGTAACGGTTAAAATTTGGATCTGCCCCTCTTTTGCTGCAAGGTCCTCAATTGTAAGCAGTGTTGGGCAACCCGGAGTTAGTTGATGTTTACCATGCAGTTTATCTAAAAGCGTTCGCCGTGGAATGCCAAATGTTTTTTCTGCTTCATAAGAAGACATTTTTTTCTCTTTTAATAATCCTACAGCAACATCTATCATTTCTTGACTGTGCTTCGATGTATAATTTCTTTTTTTCTTTTTAATTTGCACGTTTTTCGGTTTGGTCATTATGATGACCTGTAAAAAATCAAAAAGAACCCATAGAATAAAATGGTGTCTACCATTGTAGTTACTTGGTGTAAAAGTAAATGTGCCTACATTATACATTCAATAAACGTAAAGAAGAGCAAACTTTGAAATTGATTGATAAGTAAGTTGTGAATAATTAATACAAGCACATACTTTTTGTTACTATTTATAATACCTACCTACCTACCTACAATTGTTTAAATAAATGATGTGTCAAAAATACCATTTGGTATATTCTCAGAAAATGCGCTTACTAACGCTAGTTATAATTACTAATTTACATTATTCAGCTTCATGAACAACAAACAATATAGACATAACTTACGTTCGAACAAAGTGACAACCCTAGGTGTAGGCGAAGATAGGTAACAACATGGCCGTCACTGGTGCATTAGCGGTATTTCTTTCGATTACTCTATAAGTACACAACTTACCATCAAAACAATTGCTTTTACGGAAAGAGGGATAAAAATTGATCACGATACACTAAAAAGTTCAGCATTACCTGTTGTCTGTAGTCCACACAATCCAAAGTTTCTTGCGTGTTGCAATTTTGTTGCATTCCATTCCCAGAAAAAAATGCGTTGTGCCATCAGCAGAGTGAAGCTAGCTACGTTTTGATCGTTAAAGTGTTGCTAGGAGTAAAAATTGGTTTGTACTTGGTAGTTTCGCGCATGGGTAGTCATATAATTTTTGGGTAAATTTTAATTTAAAGTAAAATAGGCGAAGTTAGGGTTAATAGGTGAAGTTAGGGGTCACGACGGCATTGATCAAAGATGTGCTAAATAAAAGCTCTATAGCCAGTTGTTGGAACCAACGCAAGCTTCTCGTTGCAGGATTGGAATAACTACCCATCTGATCTGAGTAGTCAATAGCACATTTATGACGATTATAGTCCGCTATCAACGTTGGTTTCATAGTCACTTTGTTACGGTTTCTTTTACTGCGCACATTGACAAAACCAGGTAAATGCCGAGTTGATAGAGCCAACACATCACGCTTGTCTTTCCATCGTAGAACTAACTCCATCGTCATTTTCCATGGCACAGGTCTCGCCTTTCTTCAGTTTCTCTTTCAATAATTCTTTTGGTAGCCCTTTCCTGTTCTTTCTGAGAGTCCCCAATAAATGAGTTTTTTTTTAAGTAAACTGTTAGCCAAAGTGACACTTGTGTAGTAATTATCAGTTACGATACTTCTTCCAGCATTCAAGTATTTTTCACTGAGTTTCATTACTATTTCGCAGGATACGTTTTGTGTGGTTGGTGTGGTCTTCTTTCCTTCATATGCAATCAAGTCGAAGGTAATAATAGGTCTTTACCAATGAAATTGCCGTTTTGTATGAAAAAATTTAAACGAATTTTTTTCATGCATTTTTTATTTGTATTAATCGAAGTAATCACCCATGCAATCAATGCATCTTTGCCAACGCAGTGGCAGTTTATTGATACCCTTCTTAAAGAAATCAGCTGGACGGGAGGCAACAAATTCTTCAAAGGCATTTTGTACTGCCTCTCGGGTATTGAATTTTTTCCCGCCAAGAAGTTATCCAAATTCTGGAAAAAGTAGTAGTCTGTAGGCGCAAGGTCTGGTGAGTAGGGCGGATGACGGAGAGCTTCCAACCCCAGTTCTTGCACCTTGGAGACCGTCTGCTGTGCAGTATGAGGTCGCGCGTTGTCGTGCAGGAGCAGCGGAGACGAGCGATTGACCAATGCTGGTTGGAGATGTGCCAGCTTCTCCATCATTGTGTTCAGTTCTTCACAGTACACATCTGAAGTAATGCTCACCCCGTTTGGTAAGAAGCTGTGATGAATCACACCGGCGCTAGACCACCAAACAGTGACCATCACTTTTCTAGGGGTAAGTTTTCGTTTAGGGCATTGTTTAGGTGCTGAACCAGGATCCAACCAACTTGCTGAGCACTTGCGGTTATCAAACAGAATCCATTTTTCATCGCAGGTAACAATGCGGTTTAAAATTCCTTCATTTGTGTGTCTGTTGAGCAGTGCAAGGCACGTCTCGACGCGTACTTCGCGCTGGCGATCATTGAGTTCGTGGGGCACCCATTTGTCAAGCTTTTTTACCTTGCCAATTTGACGCAAATGGACCAATATTATTTTGACGCTAACGTCGAAAGCTGCTGCTAATTCAGCCGTAGATTGTGTATCATCAGCTTCCACAATCGCCTTTAATTCGTCATTGTCGAGCAAAGTCTTCGGACTACCGCGAGGTTCATTTTTCAGGTCGAAATTTCCAGAACGGAAGCGAGCAAACCAATAACAAGTGGTGCGTTGGTTTGTAGTGTTAGCTCCGTAAACGTCGTTGATGTTGCGTACCGCTTGTGCCGCGTTGCTGCCACGACGGTACTCATATTCCATAATTACTCGAATTTTTAACGTATCCATGATGACGAAAAAGATTGAAATGCGATGAAAATGTAACACTAATCAATAAACAAATGACTACTTTTGGGAAAAAAAATCCATGTTTTTAAAATAAAATTAATTTGAAATTATAATTCTTAGCCAAACAAAAATTATTTTGATTTGAAATGGCCAGTACTGCAGAACGGCAATTTCATAGGCATAGGTATCTAATATATCCGTCATCGTCACAAATTTTAAATAATTTGATTCCATACTTATGTCGCTTTCCTGGAATATATTGCATAAAAGCAATCCTGCCACGAAAAGCCACCATGGTTTCATCAACGGTGAGAAACTCTCCAGGGGTTTTGTACTGATCGAATTTTTTTGAAAGGATCTCGACGAAGCGTCTTATTTTTAGCAATCGATCTGCTCCTGCCATACCTATATAATAAGAATCTTCGAAATGCCAACATCGAAGTAATATTTCAAATCGGTTTCCACTCATCACTCTTTTGCAACATTGTTTTCATACAATGCGTCCGTACTCCAATAATCACTAATTTTTGGCAATTTTTTGAGCCCCATCCAAATCAATAAACCGAGAAATTTCTTCATTTCGGTAGCATCACAATCGTTCCACTTAGACAATCGCTGTTCCGTGATACACGTTTATACAGGGTGTAAGTGCTATGCCACACGATGCGGTGCGGCGCCGCACCGCAGGTCATCTCGCCGGACTACATGCCACACGGTGAGTGCGGCGCCGCAACGATGCCGCAACGTTTTGCGGCACCGTAGCGGCGACGGAAGAGAAGGGTTGGCCCCATTCCGACGACAGTCTGTATTAAAAAATGGATTGGGAAAGACGTGTGTTGCTGCTGCTATTACTTCGCCACCGACGTAACCGACGACGACGTAGAAACACACGACGATATTGGGTCAGTCCGTTTATAACCATAAGGAATAGTGACGGACTTTTTTTTTTAAAAGAATATCAAGAGTTGCTCTTAGACGAAAAGAGGTTTTACAAGTTTTTTCGAATGAGTGAGGCTACTTTCAAAAGTTTATTGGAATCCTTAGAACCACATATACGGAAACAGTATACTAATATGAGGAATCCAGTGGAGCCAATAGAAATGCTGGGAATAACTTTGAGGTAAGTAATGAAAAACTTAATTTTTACTCTTTATTAATCATTTTTAATATCTATTTTAAGGGCAGTATTCTTACTTACAAGTTTGCAAAATCATATTCATACTCTAAATCTTCGCTATTTTCAGACATAGTTACACTAGAATTCGAGTTTATGTAATTGCTGCTCGTGTTTTGGTAATTTTGGGTTTGATACCCGTGTGGTGCTTGTTGTACTTGCTCTTCATAGCTAGCGGATGAAAATTGTGGAGTCATTTGTCTATAACGCATTTCCGTTATTAATTGTAATTTAACTTTAGCTTGGAACGTCAGAGTCTGAAGTTCCGTAAAATCTTCAATAGATGGCAAAATGCCTTTAAAAAAGGACAAGTGGCGATTTTGTGGCTCCTTCAGAGCTTTTAAAGTTTCTTTTTCAAACTCGTCCATTTCTGCTATTGTTCTCTTCTTGGTGACAGGAACATAGCGGGACGGCTTAGGTACTGCATCATTTGTAGAACTCGTGTTACCTTGTTCAGCAGAACTCGTGTTACATTGTTCATCCAAGTCTAAACTACTGTCAGTAGTATTCTGTGCAACTTTTTTCAGAAATAAAAGCTGATTATAATAATGGTATTTTGTAAGCTTCTTAGCCGCTGAGCCAGATTTGGAAACTTCTTTCAATTTTTTTAAATATTTATTAAAGTTGTCCTTAACGTTTCTCCACTTTTTCACTACAGAATTACCTGAAAATATAATATTAGATTTACATTTACCAGTATAACATATTTTTATACTTTGACTAGCTGTGCCCGCAACTTCGTACGCCCGGTTTGTATGGAAAACACGCAGTGTCGAACATACTGAAAACGCTTCTCGGCGCGTAGGAGCGGGATCTGCGGGAAGCGTGTTTCTTTTTGTCTGATTAATTGTTTTTGTAATGAAAACACGCTTCCTTAGCACATATTCCGCTCCTACGCGCGGAGAAGCGTTTTTAGTATGTTCGAATTTTTCCCCATTTAAGTGAATACGTTCCTAAAATGGCAACATTATAATTATAAATGACAGAGCGCGCGTTTTTGACATTTGGTTGTCATAATCGGCGCATGCGTATTAGAAAAATTGGATTATTTTTTACGATGCCTACTAGAGAGTAAATAATCTAAGTTTTAATATTTTTTTTTGTTTTAGGTACCTAGGAAGCGGAAACTCGTTTCAAGATTTAGAATTCAAATTCAAACGGGGGAGATCTACGATTGCATGTATGATATTGAGATTATGTGAAGCTATATGGAAATATCTACTTCATGACAACATCCCTGAACTGACAACAGTCCTATTCCAAAAAATTGCATCCGATTTTGATGTCAGAGCAAATTTTCCTAACTGCGTTGGAGCCATTGACGGAAAACATGTACGCCTGTGTAATCCTGCCAATAGTGGCTCACTTTTCTTTAATTACAAATCCTTTTTTTCTATTGTGTTGCTAGCTGTTGTGGACTCAAACTATAAATTTACTTTTGTCGACATTGGCGCATACGGTAAAGAGTGTGATTCAACTGTTTTCCAAAATTCAAAACTATACGAGTTACTGATTAACCAGAACCTGCCATTGCCTGATCCCCAACCATTATGTGGTTTCAATAGACCAATCCCATATGTGTTAGTGGGTGACGAAGCTTTTGGATTGAGCAAACATGTTATGCGTCCCTACGGTGGTAAAAATCTCAATGTCAAACAAAAGGTATTCAACTATCGTCTTAGCAGGGCCAGAAGATATGTTGAATGCGCTTTTGGAGTAATGGCAAATAAATGGCGCATTTTTCACAGACCGATAAACGTGTCCTATGATTTTGCTACTGCCATTGTAAAAGCATGTTGTGTTCTACACAATTTTGTGGCCGATCGGGATGGTTTTCGTCCAAAGGAAAAATTGATGATAGTTTGTGACGAATTTCACTCGCTCCAACCCAAAAATGATGAATTGGTAGCAGCTAATGGTATTAGAGAAGAATTAGCAGACTATTTCATAAGCAGTGCAGGATCTTTGAAGTGGCAATTAAAAAAAATTTAGTTATATTACCAGTATGAAGAGAAATACGGACTCACCAATTTTGTTCTTTTCATCAGGAGTGTAGTTATCATAATCTGGAAATAAATGTTTTATAACTGCTTCCCATGCCTTTGCTTTTAAATTATTGTTTTTAAAATCCATATGAGACTTGTCCCACAGTATTTCTCGTTCTTGAACTAGCGAAATGAGGTAGTCCATTTCAATACTTTCCTCATACGTACTCATTTTTGTAACAGGTAAGTACACGAAACGCTGACACGAAATAATAAAAATTAACAACGTTCGCACTTCACTCTGCCGCGCACACAACTGAGCGGTGCCGCTCCGGCGCCGCAATACTTACACCCCTCCCCGCCTCGTCTCCATTCCGGTGCGCCTGCGGTGCAACGCCGGAGCGCACCGGACGGCGCCGTGTGCCATAACATACATTTTTATATGTAGGAAACCGGAGCGGCACCGCTCAGGCGCCGCGCCGCCGCCGCACCGCATCGTGTGGCTTGGCCCTAAGGGGAACGCTTCCGGAGCCAGAACGTAGATTATATACAACCTAAATGCAAACGGATACCAGTAATCTTTCGCTTTAAATTGGTTATTTTGAAGACTTCATATTTCGTTAACACGCAATGGAAATCGAACAAAACGTGAGGTATGCCGTGGGTGGCCGTATGGAGCGCACGGCGCTCCATACGGCTGAGTCAAGGGATTTATACGGAATTTACAGCACCACTTAGTCGCATTCGTAGCCCACTATTGAACAGTAAAGCTGACAGACGCATTTTACGTACCTGTCTAAATCCTTTGCAACCTTATGATCCTCAACACATTCTGCACTTATTCTGCCCCGCATTTCATCAGCACTGTCCCATCACATTCTCAATCAAACACTCTTTCTTTCACATACGGGGACACTGTAGGTACACGTAGCACTAAAATCGTAACAATAATAACTAAACACAAAAAACTAACAAAACAGTATTAAATTCGGTTCAATAGTTGCGCGCGTTCGTTCACGAACAGAGTCGGAAAGGAACTAACTAGATTACTAGAACTAGAACATCAAACTCAAAGATCAAAGATGCCGCCTGCGTTCGCGGTGCGTTGCCATGCCGGCCGACAAACGATACCGCCGCGCGTACGCCGCCATGTTGTTTCCCCCTTCACCTCCCCGTGCGTCCCCGCATCGACCGTGTGTGTGTGTGGTAGGTAAATGTTTCAATTTTGTTGCTATGCAAAATTTGAATGAACGAATTAACAAAAATGCTTGTAAAGTCTTTGTAGGTACCTACATAACCAACTTTTTATACTTTTCTTTCCCAATCACAGTAGTTAGATTAATTCAAGGGATCGAGTAAAGGTTAGGAGGATAGGATCACAATATCATAACACGCCGCCCGCGCCGCTACCGCACGGAATAAATACTGTTCCTTTGACTTCCCATGTGTCCGGCACAGTGCATAGTTCTACCTTGCCTTTTCGACGAGTTGACACAATTTTAAACGGCATGTTTTCTAAAAAAATATCAAAAATCTTAATAGGTACGTAAGTACATCTGGCCACTTGAAATAACCTAAATATTTTATGCAAGGCACAACTTCTACCTACCTACATTAGTAGCGCAGTTTTGTATTACACTCCCGTCTCTTAACGCCGATTTTATTACATCCTCTTTGGTGTAGTGACTACTCCACTAGCTTTGTGAGGAGGTCACGGGTTTGATTCCCGGCGGGGTCCAAGTTAGAGTAACTAAAAATGGTGAAAAAAAGCTTTTTAACAAAAAATACTTACTGACTTCAACACTCAAACGTTAGCTACAAATAATGACTTTGGAGTCGGTACCACTTTGAGCAGTAGACTCTCATATTTGATACCACCAGCACAAACTGGTACCGACTCCAAAGTCATTATTTTTAACGTTTTAGTGTTGAAGTCGGTAAGTATTTTTGTTAAAAAGCTTTTTTTATATTGAATATTAAATAATTATCTGAATTTGATAAGAGCTAAAAAGAACAAATTGAATACCATACTGTGGGTTTTCATTACTATATGACTGAATCCTAATTATTTGATTTACAGTACGAAAGTGTGTGATTATAGAACAGTTATCGAAAATATGTTGAGTGCAGACCACTTAACCAGAGAACAACATAATAAGTGGACATATAAGGTCTATTAAGCAGACATAAGCCGATAAGCTGCTGTGCAATCAGATTTTATTCAGAATGAGCGTTGCCATATCGAATAATATAACCTATTATAATTATGTGGAATTTTATACTCAAATACTCAATTTTAATAACGAAATCGGTATAATATTCTTATAAAAGTATTACAGGGTTATTTTTGAACCATTAAACTGCATAAAACATAAAAAATATTTCACACGTAAAAACAAACCAATAATAGGAAATGTTGTTTATTTCTCCAAAACCCGGCTTATCAGGTAGCGCGTGAAAATTTTATGCAAAATGTATATATAAATACACAGTAAAGTTGCATGCACACCTACAATTTCCTTCTTTAAGCATATATAAGGGTAAAATTTACTTAGGTAATATAATTTCAATGTCGCAGAGTCACCATCAAACGCGTACCGCGGCCGGTTCAGATTTGTCAATTTCAATTTAATTTGATTAACTTCTTGATAAAATATACTGAAATAAGCTAAACGCTGTGTATCATCTGAATATCTGAGCTTTGAAGGACTTAACCATAGTTCACTCACCATTCATTCATCATCTGGCTAACGGAACTGTAATACTTGTATAAAATACAAAATGCTTTTATGCAGAAGATACTCGGCTTGTCGTACAATTATTCAAAACTTATTCATCTGTTACGTTGCTATTACACAGCTATTAGCAGTATATTTTGTGCCCAAATTGCTTGAATAACGTCTGAATAAGCGCCAAATCAGCTAATTACGGTAGTCTTATTCAGCAATTAGTTTCTATGACTGCTGTTAAACAAAGCTTACTCAGAAGGTTTGTGCTGGCTGGGTAGGCGATGGTTTTTGGTGAAAAATTTAAAAACTTTCTTTTTTTTTTGTTTTTTCTCCATTACCGTATTTCAGGGATACCAAAATTACACTAAAAAGGATATATTATACCAAAAAAAAAAATAACTACTATAATAAATCGACGGGTTATAAAGTACAGTGCTTCCTTGGGTTGTGTTGATAACGGGTAAAAAATCTTGAAGAGTCAGATTATTTGTGTTATCTGTAGGTACAGTGGACTGCATCAATTGGGTACCCCAGTTGTTTAAAAATTTGAATACAAGTGGGGTACTTACCCAATTGATGCAGCCCACTGTACATTTATTAGAACCATATACATTGTTCTGAAAAAATGTAATAAAAAAATAATAATAAGCAAAAACAGGGTGGTTTTTGCTTTAGTGGCTATGTGGTAACTATTTTGCCTTAGCCCTTATAGGAGCCCTCCTGGAGCAGCATGAAAGATTTTGAAGCAAGGTGTTGCACATAAAGCTACTTTGTATACATCACAAACGACCCTCAATTGTTTATTTCTTTTCGCCGAAAGTCGTATCACAAGTATTGACTAGGAATGACGGAGTGAGTAGTGAAATTATAGAATTACGTTTATTTATATTTTTTTTAGTCTTCCGGTTAGACTGGACCGGGAACTTAGTTGTAAAAGGCAGATTGATTGATTAATTTTGTTTTGTAAATTCCAAACTAAACACTTTCCTTCATACTTTAGTACAGGCTTAGGACTGTCAGTTTACTATGTAATAGGTAGGGGAAAAAGTTTCTTCGCATTTTTAAGAAAATTCAAAACATTTTTTAATATATATTATTTACATTTATCTAAAGTATGTAGGTACCATTTTGTTCGATAACTTTTTGCCATCTTGTAGGTAGGGACATGATCCCATTGCTTTAGAAACTTTGGGACGTCTGATCAAAATACCGCGACAAGTGGTATTGACAGTCCTCTCGTGATGTTAACCTGACACTGCCTAAAGAATTCTGAAGAGACCGAAACAGGTGGAAATCTGAAGGTGCAAGGTCAGGACTATACGGCGGATGCATTTATAGGACTAGAAATAGGGACCAATTAGTTCAACCAGGTTTCAGACTGGCTAAAGTAGACTCATCCTTCATGGGGTACTGTTTAAAATGTTATAATAAAATACCTCCCCACATACTCCAGCTGAATGAAAGGAAATTTAAATCTTGTATAAAACGCACACTATGCAGCCAGGCATATTATAAGTTGGGGGATTACATCGCTGACAGAAATGCTTGGCTGAATGCTTGTCCTGCTCCACAAGGACGCATTAATTAATTGATTAGCATTCGGATATATTGTTGGACCTGCTGAAGATTAAGATGAGAGAAAACTTTCTTTGCATTGTTTAGATTCAATCTCTTAGTATTATATAATTGCATAGCACGTGTGAGCACTATGTAGCTACTATTAAGCTACCTTTTACTGGGTACGTCTTTCACTGACTTGAGTGTGCCCTGGCGGTTGAGAGTATGTCATGCTCACTCAAATGTCTCGCTGATGGTGGCGTGTGTGTTGGATCATTAAGTTCCCTTCAAAATGGTTGAGCTAAATGGTGCTGATCCATGCGTCATGTTCGTGAACGGGCGCCGTCAGTTGGGACTGGTCGTCTCTTAGCTGCCATGGCTTATTTTTAATTTTAATATTTAATTTAGTTGTTTTAGTTATTATCTTTTTATTACGGACGCTTTTTAACGTGCACGTCTTTCTACATTGTTCTCACATGTATATTTTCAACTTGAACGATGTAACCAATATTTTGTAAAAATATTATGATTTAAAAGAGTGTCCGTGGAGTTTCTTGCCCGTTCTTCTCCATAGGGATCTACTACGCTTTGGAATGGGCAACTAGCTTCATCTTTCTGACTGACCGACCCATTGACAATTCAAAAGTGCCTGTAATTGGTTTATTTGAAATAAATGCTTTGAGTTTGAGTTTGAGTTTGAGTTTGAATTAACACCTCCCAGCCAAACTCTCTTAATTTTTGCTGAGTGGCTAAAGATGTGTGAGGTCTAGCGTTATCATGATGAAAAAACACACCCCTTCTGTTGATTAATTCCGGCCGCTTTCTCTCAACTTCTTGCTTTAATCTCATCAGTTGTTCGCAGTAGAGTTCAGAATCGATGGTCCTGCCTGGTGGTAACAGCTCATAATGAATAATGCTCTTCCAATCCCACCACACACACAGCATCATCTTGTTGCGAGTTAACCCGGGTTTCGCCACAGTCTGTGAAGCCTGACCGGCCTTTGACCACGACTTTTTTCGCACATTCTTGTCGTACGTGATCCATTTTTCATCACCAGTTATCAGCTTCTTCAAAAATGGCTCGGTTTCATTACGTCGTAATAAAGAATCACAAATGAGTACACGGTTCATTAGGTTTCTTTCAGTGAGCAAATATCGAGCTTTATTGTGTACCCAGTTTTTTTCAAATGTGCTAAAACTGTTTTGTGGTCAATTCCCAGTTCTTCAGCTACATCGTAACTACTGATATCCGATCTTGCTCCACTTTTTCAAAAATGGCATCCATTTTATCCGTAATAGGGCGACCAGAGCGACGTGCATGTTTGACATCAAAATTTCCGGATTGAAAACGCTTAAACCAAATTTGTGCTACTCTCACAGACACTGCACTGGGTCCATAAACATCGAAAAGTTTTTTCGCGGCTCGAGTTGCATTTTCAGTAAAATTTTAAAATGTATCGAATTTCTTCATTAGATTCACTCATCTTGACAGTACGAAAAACAAATGAAAATCACACATTTTCCTAATTTGAATTTGGAATTATGTTCTATAAAATTTAAACTTTCAATGATACCAAAACCAGCCAGATACAAATAGTATAGCCAAAGAGATTTTATTTTAAGTTCATACATACTATAATGCGAAAAGACTTTTTCCCCAACCTAATATTTATGATTATTACTATTATTGCTAAGAATTGGTGTGCGTTACGCCAGCGGAATGTTGTCGCTTTTCAGAATTTCGGCTTGACAGAAATTAGTGCCTCATCGCGTGTAATTGTGCCCGAAATTTATAATTTGTGCGTCCAGCCGATCCAAAGATATTCACGAAAAACAGATTCCGCTGTAGTAACGTTACTGCAGCGGCATGTTTTTTTTTACCAGTGGTTGTAGCTGAATACAAACTAGCTACTTAGATAGATTTAATTTGTGCCTAATTGTGCCCAAAAAATATAATTTGTGCTTCTTGAGGTTTCGGAGTTATTCAAGATGGCGCTGGGGTAACGTGTAGCAAATTGCTGTATCTCTTAAACGGCATGACATACAACTACGATTTTTTTTACTACGGTGGGTCTTAATTTGTGCTTAATTTGTGCAATTTTATTTTTTCTATAATCACACCATTGGCAAATTAGACATTTTTTTTCAAAAATCCTAAAATCGATCCTCGCGCTTCAATGAGAAACTCTAGAAACTTACCAATTATGGTGGTTTGTACCTTTTATCAACTCTATGCATCATGTGAAATTAGAGGTTTCTATTCCAACTCCATAAAGAGATAATCTATTTTAATTAAAATCTGACTACGATATAATGTAACGCTCCAATACATGAGTTATTATTAAGTGACGGTAATTATGATTTTACTAATAATTAGTACTTTTATTAAATTATTTATCCTTAAAGATTCAGCTGAAAAAACCTTCTAACTACTTAGATATAAGGAAAAAACAAAAGGAAAAAAAGTCACACGATTAACCGAACAAATTCGAATGACTACATAAAAGCGGCCGCACAGTACATTGTGCCAACCTTCTTAAATTTGTAGTACAACATTTCGTTTTTTGAAACAGTCTCGCACAAAAGTGTTATTTATAATTTATTGCTTTGTAAAACACGTAGGTATGTACGTACACACAGTGTGTAAGCCATATAATTATGATATTGAGGATTTGCAAACCTTTAAACTCTCAGTCAAATGTTAGTACAGTAATCTAATAAAGACCACTTGGAGAAGAAGAAAAAGAAAAGAAAGAAAGAAAAACGTTTATTTGGACACACTTCGTGAAACACAAAAATAAAAGAAAAAAAAATTAAATAATGTTATAAAACAAAAAAAAAGAAAAAAAGAAAAAAAAAAGAAGAAGAAAAAGAAGAGAAAAAAAAAGAAAAAGAAAAGAAAAAAAAAGAAGAAAAGAAAAAGTGAGTGAGTGTTTTAGTGTGAGTGAGTGTGTGAGAAGAGAAAGTGTATTTTTATTGTCAAAAAAATAAAAGAAAATATTCCGTTTATAGATTTCGTTTTGAATTTAAATAAAATAGCATGACTGCCCGGCCTACTGTGACATGGCTTGAGTCACACATTTTATCACATTTTGGGCGATATAACTGTTTTGTCTTAAATGCTAGCACGGCGGCGGCGGCGTGAGATACTCGTAATTTCTTGACGTGAGATAATTTCTTGACGTGACATAACTTCTTGACGTTTAGTAGGGACTCTGTCATATTTGCTAATATGGGCGCATCAATTATATCACAAATGTCACATTTTGACGGTGACTAAGAAAAATTTTATTACGTTCGTTCGGAGGTGGTGATAAAATTTGAAAATTGAAAAAAAAAATATATTTTCCTGCTAATTACTCTGCACCAAATGGCAATAAATTATTTTCTTGTATTATGTGTGGGTGGTTTATTTGTGTGAAGAATTGAGCATGATAACAAAAAAAAAAAATGTAATAAGTGAGTTATTTAATAAATAAATTACTATATTTAATATTTTTAAAGGGTTTTTTTTATATTTTAAAAATACATATTTAAAACTGTAAACAATGCGCGTGGCCACCAACAAAAAATATAAATAATTTAAGTAAACACATAAATTACTATTTTTTATATTTGTAAGTTTTTTTTTATGTTTTTATAAAAATAGTTACAATATTTAAAAATATAAATATTATGCGCGTGGAAACCAACAAAAACAAAAGAAAAATAATAATAAATAAATAAATAATTTAAATACATTTTTTTTGGTACCTACATGTTGAGAATAAGGGGTTTATGGGTCTCATAAAGGGGGGCTAAATTTTCATTATTTTTGCGATAGGACATACCGTTTTCGAGCTAAAAGCAAAAGAAAAGAAAAAAAAAGAAGTTATTTGCTCGCATATTCAGATAGCCTTAGACATTTTAAGTTTTTCAATTTATTATGTCACACTATGAACTTAGCAACAAGAAAGGCATGTCGCGCCTCTAGATTATGTCACATGGTTGACACGTGCTAGCATTTAAGACACATCTAAGACATGACATAATGTATCATGTCTTGTCACAAACGTCTTGGATAGTGACTCATTACGCATAGATTACCGCGCGCCGTACCAGATGCGACAGTTCTACAACATCAACATTCTACAGCATTTTTATCTCAGTAGTGCTAATTCATAAAAAAACTATATCGGTAATTTTGTTTCATTGCATGTATGAAACAAAATTACTTCAATAATTTTTGACAAGTAATTTACTATACAGGACTAAGATTAAAATAATTATTATTAGCAAAAAGACCGCTCATTGCACAGTAATAATAGGTTGGGGAAAAAGTTTCTTCGCATTTTTTAAGAAAATTCAAAACATTTTTTAATATACATTATTTACATTTATCTAAATTATGTAGGTACCATTTTGTTCGATAACTTTTTGCCATCTTGTAGGTAGTGACATGATCCCATTGCTATAGAAATTTTGGGACTTCTGATCAAAATACCGCGACATGTGGTTTTGGCAGTCCTCTCGTGATGTTAACCTGACACTGCCTAAAGAATTCTGAAGAGACCGAAACAGGTGGAAATCTGATGGTGCAAGGTCAGGACTATACAGCGGATGCATTAACACCTCCCAGCCAAACTCTCTTAATTTTTGCTGAGTGGCTAAAGATGTGTGAGGTCTAGCGTTATCATGATGAAAAACCACATCGCTTCTATTGATTAATTCCGGCCGCTTTCTCTCAACTTCTTGCTTTAATCTCATCAGTTGTTCGCAGTAGAGTTCAGAATCGATGGTCCTGCCTGGTGGTAACAGCTCATAATGAATAATGCCCTTCCAATCCCACCACACACACAGCATCACCTTGTTGCGAGTTAACCCGAGTTTCGCCACAGTCTGTGAAGCCTGACCGGCCTTTGACCACGACCTTTTTCGCACGTTCTTGTCGTACGTGATCCACTTTTCATCACCAGTTATCAGCTTCTTCAAAAAGGTTCGGTTTCATTACGTCGTAATAAAGAATCACAAATGAGTACACGGTTCATTAGGTTTCTTTCAGTGAGCACTTGAGGTACCCAAATAACGAGCTTTTTTGTGTACCCAGTTTTTTCCAAATGCGCCAAAACTGTTTTGTGGTCAATTCCCAGTTCTTCAGCTACGTCGTAACTACTGTTATGCCGATCTTGCTCCACTTTTTTAAAAATAGCATCCATTTTATCCGTAATAGGGCGACCAGAGCGACGTGTATCTTAGACATCAAAATTTCCGGATTGAAAACGTTTAAACCAAATTTGTGCTACTCTCACAGACACTGCACTGGGTCCATAAACATAGCAATTTTTTTTCGCGGCTTGCGTTACATTTTTACCTTTTTTGTAGTAAAATTTTAAAATGTATCGAATTTCCTCATCAGATTCACTCATCTTGACAGTACGAAAAACAAATGAAAATCACACATTTTCCTAATTTGAATTTGGAATTATGTTCTTTAAAATTTAAACTATCAATGATACCAAAACCAGCCAGATACAAATAGTATAGCCAAAGAGATTTTATTTTAAGTTCATACATACTACACTTCTGGACACATCTATTGGCCCACCTTAGAGTTTAGGTTTCGATGGCCCCTACCGAAATATGATTGCTAGATTGAACAAAAACTGTTGATGCAGTTTTAAACCTGATACATTTTACCATCTTTTTCGATCGTATTGTTTTAAATTTGAATTCAGAATACCATACGACAGAGAGCTACGCCTAACAAGTCGGATATGCGCCTTGTTAAAGGCAATTGATTTTTGAATAAAAAACATGTTTTATCAAATAAAGGTTTAATTTAATAACGCGTGTTGCCTCCATGGGCATCTACCACAGCTCTCATACGATTAGGCATAGAGTTTATCAACCGCTCTATGAAATTTTGAGGGATCATCTCCCATTCCTCTTCTATGGCAGTTTTCAACTCCTGCATCGTCTGGGCAACTGGCTGACGAGCCCTAACACGTCTTTTTAGCTCGTCCCACATGTGCTCAATGGGGTTCATGTCTGGGCTTCTGGCTGAGCAGTCCATAACTGTGATGTTCACATCCCGAAGATATTCCCTGACGATGCCGGCCGCATGGGCTCTTGCATTATCATGCATAAAAAGGAAATTTGGGCCCACATAGTCCGCGTATGGTATCACGTGAGGTTCTAAGCACTCACGAATGTACCTTTCAGCATTTAATGTTGGCAGCCGTGGTCCTGTAACAACCTCAAGTTGAGTTTTGCCGCTCGCGGATATACCGCCCCAGACAGTCCATGAGCCACCGCCATAAGCAACCCTCTCTTCAAAGCAGCATTGTGCGAAACGCTCTCCCTTACGTCGGTAGACCTTCTTCCTTCCATCATTGCCATGTAACACAATTTTAGACTCATCAGAAAAGGGTACACGGCTCCAATCTTCCTGTGTCCAATTTAAATGACTGCGTGCGAAATGAAGGCGCGCTGTTCGGTGGGCTCGCGTTAGTTTGGGGCCATTAGCTGGCTTGTGTGGTACCATATCGCGTTCTTTTAACCTTCTCCGAACAGTTCGAGCGCTCACAGATACTCCGTGGAAGTCGCGAAGTTGGTTTTGTATCTCAATGGAGGTAAGGTGACGATTTCTCAAGCTGGTCGTCACGTTGAATCGATCCTGCCTTTCAGTTGTGACCCGAGATCGTGGCCTTCCTTGGCGACGAACAAAGCCGCCAGTCTCTAGGTACCTCCGATAAACATTTCGGACCGCAGATCGACTTAAATTAAGTTGAGCACTCACGTTTCTTTGGCTGTGTCCGGCCTGAATAAGTGCCACAGCTTGGGCGGCGACTTCAGGTGAAGTATCCATAGATTATTGATAGAACCTCACCTTAATGTTAAGAATAAGTAATGTTTGTTGCAAAACCAAAGATATCAATCACTTTTTCAAGAATTAAATCCAAGTAAACCAATAAAACCAAGTTTTCTTAGTATTCGATTGTTTGATATCAACAAACAGGCTCCAAATTGTCTTTCGTTTCTTTAAATTCTGTGTTCGAAATTCAAAGAAAGACTATTGAATGAAATTGTGAATGTGCCAGGTTCAAAACTGCATAAAAACTTTTTGCTCGACCTAATATAAAATTTTAGCTAGGACCAAACGAAACTGAAAATACAAGGTGGGCCAAAAGATGTGTCCAGAAGTGTATAATGCGAAAAGACTTTTTCCCCAACCTAATAACTATGAATGTTTATAAAAATTCTAAATTGGTGTACAATAAAGCGTTTTATTATTGTTATTATTAAAACTACTAACGCATAATTTGAAATATGTAATTTCCTTTGAACAATTATAATATAATATATGTTTTGTATGTTTTCAGTGCTTAGCCTGCCAATTACGACACATTTTTACCACAAATTACTTACCTATTATATTTTTTGAAGTAGCATAGCAAAATAAAAATACAAAAAGACAAAATATACATTTATTCAAGCACCTTTGAACAAAAATTAACTTATTCAATTTCTGCCGTTTAGTAAAATGTTCTACAGTTTTATCGGTTTTTGCTTCGTGATGTAATCTAATTTTTGAGTACTGATTTATTATGGCTCGAATCAAATGTATTCTGTGATTGAATGTTGATGGCTGATTAAATGAGTGTTCATTTAATTCTGCAAATATGTCTTTATCAATGAAATTTTTAAGGGTATTTACAGTGATAAAATTAAAATCATATTTGGAAGAAAGACCTTTTCCACCGCTTTGCCGTATTAAGTCACGAACAACCTTTTCCGTAGATAAGCATAGGGGAAGGACGTGTACCTGTGGACATACGTAAAAAAAAAAAACTATATTTTTTTTTCTCATAGCTCTTTAGGCTTTACATAAGTTAGGCATGTTTCATAATATAGATTATTTCATATTGTATGAGAATTTAATTTTATTTATAATTACATGCTACCATTTTTTACTTATGAAGGATTTTTATCAAAGTAGTATTTTTGTCCACAGGTACAGAGCCTTCGTGTACCTTTGGACTGAGCAACTTGAACCTTAGGACACTGATTGTACCATTGGACACTTAAATTAAAAACCAAAATAAAATAATCAAATTAATTTCAATCATTTAATAAACTTTCATAGGAACTATTTAACAATTTTAATGTACTAATTGTGTCGATGAACAGCAAAAGTGGAAAAATCCGTTAAAGATGCTTTTACACAATGACGTATTTTATTCTACACTATTAATGCAGGTTCTATTTACGTCTCTTTTGAGCAAGATAAACCCAAATGGGTCAGAAAAGGATGCCTAATATAGAATCTCACCTTGTCTGTGGATAATTAAGGCGCAAAAAGCAGAAATTGATTGGATTTTACTAGGTTTGATATAAACGCTTGGATATTACCAGTTTTGGAAAAAATCTACTGTGGATATTACCATTTTTGATACAATTCGTCATTATGCATCATTATCAGGGTTGTCACTAAGAATTTTAACAACAATAGTTTGAAATTAAAATTTCTCTAAAACATAAATAAATAGACCTATTCTTTGCATTTTTTTTGCGAAAATCAAACAAAATCAAACAAAATCAATAAATTAGATGAATTTTATTATTTATAAACATTCTACGAAAATCAAACAAAATCAATCACCTCTTCCATCTCTTCACCATGACAATTCTCAATTTCTCCCTGGGGTAAATTATTATCCCTTTCTAATAAATTTTTAAAAAAGATTAAGTCATCTATATTTTTCCATTCGTCATCGTAGTGTTTTTTTAAAAGATTTTGGACATCAGTCAATTTTTCCTGGGATACAGAAACTCCACAAGGCAAACGTTCTGGCTGTAATTGCGTTATTCTTTTACCACGGGCTAAAATACTTTTAGATGTTCCAGTGTCACTATTGTATGAGATTTCTCCTCTCACCAACATATTTGTGGACGTCCTCGACCGTTTTATTATGATTCTCTTCACTGTACTGATTTTGAAATGCAGTTTATCTGGTTTTTTTAGAACATTTTCTGTAGCAGTGCGCCAATCAAAGACGGGTACTTCAGTGCCCAGATGGCGTATTGTCTCATGTTCAGAAATGAGATCTATATACTCTTGAGGGTTTGTTATATTTTCACGAGCACGGCATTTTTTTTCGATGTAGGCAAAAACCCGATCTGGAGGCATAAATGAATGACCAGTTACTGGGTATATCAGCTCTACTCGTTTGATATGTCCGGGAGCAGTACTGAACCACTTCATTAACATACCAACCATCATTCTGTTTTTATGTTGGCCCGCGCAGCCGTCAGCCATAAGCCGAACGGTTTTAATGCCATTCAGATCCAGTAAACATAACGCATGGTGCAAAGCACTACATATCTCATTAGATGTATTTGCTGCAACATCGTCCGTCCACAAATATGCAAAAACATTTTCTTTATTTAAAGAAGTCCGTGATGAGCCCTCAACTACAGTAAAGTTGAAAAGGTAGATTTGTCGGGAATAATATGTCGCCTGGTCAGGAATTTTCGGCATGGGTAGATTTTTCTGGCAATCGAATGAAAGGGTTAGAAGTCCTTCTTTTCCTCCTTTAAATAATTGAAAAAAGCTTTTGCCCGCAGCTTATGTATTCTTTTTTGAACCATGAACTCTTGTTTTTTACCATCATTTTTTTCTATTTTAATGTTTTCTGATAGTTGTAGACAAGTAGAACAAACATCTTGCCGAACAGCACCGAAACCAATGTTAAAAGAAGTGTTAAACACTTTTCTAAAATAAGACACCGTTACCGAATATCCCGGCAAGGATTGGTCATTATACATTGCGTGCATTCTTTTAATAGACAAATCGGGAGCCAAATATACACGGTGACGGTATATTTGGTGTCTTTTCCACGACAGTAATGCGTTTCTAAAGGTGTAAAAGACTGAATAAATTTTTCAACTGCGTCTTTTCGTGATGCGAATGTGAATGTTTTTCTATCACCTCCTCGTAATTCTTTTGCCATTCCACCTGAGCGCATATGTCTTTTAAGTACTCCCTGTACTCGTCCTTTCTTTAGTTTCAATATGCCCAGAAAACATTTTAAACAAACTGGTACCATCGTATTTTTCGGATGCTTGCGTACAAAATATCTTGTTGAAAATTCTTTGGTATTGCGTGTTCCTTTTGTAGGTCTCTTTCTTTTAATTTTAGTACAAAGGCAATATTTCAAAATGAAGTTATCTTGATGTATTTTTGACGGGTTTTCATAAAATAATTTATGAAACCAAAACATATCTCCTGATGTTAAAGAACTGCATTTGTAAGTTTTAGAATTTCGGTGACAGTTCGGTTTTATTGGTAAGGAAGTAGCTGAATATCTGTAAATATAAAAAAAAAAACATACCTAGTCAGCTACTAACAAAATCGACATAATATTGTAGGAACTTTTAGAAAAAAAATATAATTTTGTTCTAATAAATAACCTAACCTAATTAAAAAAATGTAAGTCAAAGGGTTTTATAATATTCAAATTTTTTGTTCGACTTGGCGGGGGCACTGCGATGCCCTCAGTACCGTGTATGTTGTATTGTACAGGGAACTTAATGTATGTGTAAAGTTTCATAAGAATCGGTTAAGTAAAAGAAGGTGAAAAAGCATTCACAAGATAGGAAGCAAAAATAAATAAACTGGATCAAACCAAATATTAAAAACACTCCTTTTGACGCAGTCCCGTAAAAACCAAATGAAGTACCTATTTAATTTTGCAACAATTCACTCAGCTTCGGACATTCTATTAGAAGTCACAACCCTATTGGTTTTAGAATTCAAACAGGTAGTTACTGGTAGGCATGTGATGTTTACTTACAGTTTCTGCTTCTCCTTGCAACGTTTCGATAAATTTGGATTTCGTAATCGCTTTCTGGCTTTGTCTGGCGCAACTTTTTGTATGCCACTCATTATTTTACGTATTATTTATCAACTAGCTGTGCCCCGCGGTGTTACCCGCCGTTTATGAGATACACTAAAACGTGTATTATTTAATCGGTGAGAAAAGTATTCACAAAAAAATTGCTCATCCCACGGGAACACTACATTTTTTCAGGATGTAAAGTAGCCTATGTGTGCTATGTGTACACAGGATGTCTGCTATTTCCACACCAAATTATATCAAAATCGGTCGAGCCGTTTGAGTTTGAAAGAGTAACAAATATATTTGAATTCCTTGCTCATCCCACAGGAGCACTACATTTTTTCGGAATAAAAAGTAGCATGTGTTAATTCAGGGTATAAGCTGTCTACATACCGAATTTCATCCAAATCGGTATATTCGTTTCGTTTTTTTGTTGACACATATCGAATTTTATCCAAATCGGTCTAGCCGTTTGAGCGTGAAGAAGTAACAAACATACACACACACACACTCACAAACTTTCGCCTTTATAATATTAGTGTGATAGTGTGATTATTTATTTGTTTTTTTTTTTTCAAATTTTATTATTGTGATTTTAGTTTAGTTGGTGATCTTCCTGTGCTATAGTCACAATGAATACTTTTTCTTGCTTTCGTTCTTTCTCTGTTTTTCGAGATAAAAAGTAGCCTATGTGTTTATCCAGAGGGTCCGCTACTTCCACACCAAATCTCATCAAAATCATCGACCGATCGATCGATCGGTCGGTAAAATCGGTCGAGGCGTTTGAGTTTGAAAGAGTAACAAATATATTTGAATTTCTTGCTTATCCCACGGGAGCACTACATTTTTTCGGGATAAAAAGTAGCCTATGTGTTAATCCAGGGTATAAGCTGTCTACATACCGAATTTCATCCAAATCGGTATATTCGTTTGAGCGTGAAGAAGTAACAAACATACACACACACACACACACACACACAAACTTTCGCCTTTATAATATTAAGTGTGATGTGATGTGATAGTGTGATTTTTTATTTGGTTTTTTTTGTTTTCAAATTTTATTATTGTGATTTTAGTTTAGTTGGTGATCTTCCTGTGCTAGTCACAATGAATACTTTTTTTTGCTTTCGTTCTTTCTGTTTTTCGAGATAAAATGTAGCCTATGTGTTTATCCAGAGGGTCAGCTACTTCCACACCAAATCTCATCAAAATCGGTCGAGGCGTTTGAGTTTGAAAGAGTAACAAATATATTTGAATTTCTTGCTCATCCCACGGGAGCACTACATTTTTTCGGGATAAAAAGTAGCCTATGTGTTAATCCAGGGTATAAGCTGTCTACATACCGAATTTCATCCAAATCGGTATAGCCGTTTGAGCGTGAAGAAGTAACAAACATACACACACACACACACACAAACTTTCGCCTTTATTATATTAGTGTGATGTGATGTGATAGTGTGATTATTTATTTTTGTTTTTTTTTTTTTTTCAAACTATTATTATTGTGATTTTAGTTTAGTTGGTGATCTTCCTGTGCTATAGTCGCAATTAATACTTTTTCTTGCTTTCGTTCTTTCTCTGTTTTTCGAGATAAAAAGTAGCCTTTGTGTTTATCCAGAGGGTCAGCTACTTCCACACCAAATCTCATCAAAATCAGTCGAGGCGTTTGAGTTTGAAAGAGTAACAAATATGAAAAAGGTGTGGGAATGGGCTGTTATCCGTAAATAAATTATTTACCTTGAAAATTAATGTATTTATTATAATGGTTATGAAGAAAAATACACTGTTTGACAGACAAAACTAAATCAGCAACTGACAGCAAGTAAAAAAGACAAAAACGATTTTAAATTTGAAATAGTAAAGAAAAAATATAAAAAAACCAAAGAGTCCGTAACATCCTGCCCCTCGTGCAGCACTGCACCAAAAGTCAAGGGTCACCACTGCCACCAAAGTCACCACTGCCATCTATCGTCGATGGACAAAGATTTAAAATGTGTACACTCCTTAATGTTATGATCTTTTTTGCAAAATACACACTCGTTTTATTGTAGACTCGGCTTTAGGAGTATGTTTTGACTTCGTAACAGCATTGTGAACATTTTCACGTTTTAATGGTTTGTCAAAAGAAATATTGGGTTGTAATTGTGTTGCACTAAACTCGGGTGACATACCAAAACGAATGTGTTGATCTAACTCACGCTTTAAAAAGTCGGACAGAATTTCGAGTTTCGGGCGTCCTGTAGTGTCCTGTGCCGCAAAATCTGTCCACCGAGTTTTCATAGTGGGGTTAAGTTTTCCAAGAACAGCGTGGAACAACTCAGGTGAACTCAGATATTCTAAGTGGTTCAATAACTTTATTGTCGATATGGAATTACGTACCCGATTAGAAAGGATTCCGAGTTCTTTGAGATCGTTACCTAGGCGTGGAAGGTTTTTTAACGAATTAACCTCCTTGTAAACGATGAGCTCGGGGCGCGCGAAGTTATCTTCGAGGGCAAGCATGACTTCCTCCGGGTCACCCGTCGACATCAACAGCGCCGCCACGGCCTCACGCGCGGGCCCACGCAGCGCAATGTCAAGTCGGTTTATGTTATCTAGCGGAGAAAAATTAGCTTTTGTAACATTGTAAGTACGTTTGAACTGTAGCCAATGCAAAGTATTGCCGTGGAACTGAGGCAATTCCAGTTTCTTTACACCGGAGGCAGAGGCGAGAGCCTTTGCGGCGGCCGCGGTGTCAGCTATAGCTTGTAAAAGTGTGGCAGGTTGGTCAAGCTCCATGGAAATGAGCGGGGGCGTACAGCCCACCGCCTCGGATGCTTTAGTGACATTTCGTAAGAGTTGCGTTTGTCTAATGAGAGGGTTAATAGGGAGTGCAGTTGTCCGCGTGGTCATAGGGCGGTGTACCGATTGACCGGGGGGTGTGCCAGGAAAACCTTGATCACATCCTACTGCAGTGACTTCTCTATCAACACAGCTGTCAATACTGTGATTTTCTATCCATTTTTTAGTTCTATCTACGCTCACCCGTGTAGAGCTACGATGGCTCGCGCGGCTTCCTGCACTTGTAGCGCCAGCATCGATAGCCGCCAGCTCGGCTTGTAGCTCGCACTCCTCGACCTGGTGCTGTAACGCGGCGAGTTCACGTTCGCGTTCGCGCTCACGTTCGGCGAGTACCTGCTCGCGGTCGCGCTCACGTTCGGCGAGTACCTGCTCGCGGTCGCGCTCATGTGCGGCGAGCTCCTGCTCGCGCTCCAGGCGGCGACGTAGGACGAGCGCTTCTGCCGCTGCTTTTTGTGCTCTCACAGTTGCTGACGAATGTGATGAGCGGCTTTGCGCGGTTTGTTCACTGCGTACGTTTTTCGTCGGCAAACCGGAGCAATGGGTCTGAGGAGTAACTGTGCCGGGCTCGGGATCGGCAGGCATAGTTTTGCTTTGGGAACGGGTAATCATAACTAACTACGTGGATGAAAGCTAATGGAAAGAAATGAAAGTAAGTGGGTGATTATGTTGTTGAAAAATAGGCACTGAAAATTAGACGAAGGACCAATGAAAAAGATGAGGGAATGGGCTGTTATCCGTAAATGAATTATTTACCTTGAAAATTAATGTATTTATTATAATGGATATGAAGAAAAACACACTGTTTGACAGACAAAACCAAATCAGCAACTGACAGCAAGTACAAAAGACAAAAACGATTTTAAATTTGAAATAGTAAAGAAAAAATATAAAAAAACCAAAAAGTCCGTAACAAAATATATTTGAATTTCTTGCTCATCCCACGGGAGCACTACATTTTTTCGGGATAAAAAGTAGCCTATGTGTTAATCCAGGGTATAAGCTGTCTACATACCGAATTTCATCCAAATCGGTATAGCCGTTTGAGCGTGAAGAAGTAACAAACATACACACACACACACACTCACAAACTTTCGTCTTTATAATATTAGTGTGATGTGATGTGATAGTGTGATTATTTATTTGTTTTTTTTTTGTTTTCAAATTTTATTATTGTGATTTTAGTTTAGTTGGTGATCTTCCTGTGCTAGTCACAATTAATACTTTTTCTTGCTTTCGTTCATTCTCTGTTTTTCGAGATAAAAAGTAGCCTATGTGTTTATCCAGAGTGTCAGCTACTTCCACACCAAATCTCATCAAAATCGGTCGAGGCGTTTGAGTTTGAAAGAGTAACAAATATATTTGAATTTCTTGCTTATCCCACGGGAGCACTACATTTTTTCGGGATAAAAAGTAGCCTATGTGTTAATCCAGGGTATAAGCTGTCTACATACCGAATTTCATCCAAATCGGTATAGCCGTTTGAGCGTGAAGAAGTAACAAACATACACACACACACTCACAAACTTTCGTCTTTATAATATTAGTGTGATTAAAATCAATAATAGCTGAAGAGCTGCAGTGTATAGTCTCGTTTTTTTATTGACACTGACCGCCATGATGGACGCGTCATGTCCTGTGATTGGCTGTCGCGGATATTACCACTTTTGATTTATACCTAATGCTGGATATTACCGACTTTGAAATACTGTTGAATTTAAAACCTGTTTTTCTATAGGAAATTCATGGATATATCTAAATTTGAATTCGACAAGCTATTCCACTTGTCATCAGCTGTCGACAGATTATGATAAAATACTTTTTGACCAAAGTGGATTTTACTACTTTTGATATTTACCGACACAATTAACGAAAAATAATCAGGTAACTCTTGTTAATTCAGTCTCACTGTCATATATGCTAAACAGCCTTAGGTATTGCTTATATAATTAATAATTTTTCCGTTACTCGGCTTAAAATAATAATAACTAATTAAAAGTTTAAAAAAATATTGTAGTCTTCAAACGCAAAATTAAATGCAACTGTATTTTCCAGTCTTTTCGATCCTCCTATGCTTTGAGGGGGAGGTAATCTAACAATAATATCAGTGTCGTCTACCTCGTACGGATCTTCTTTTCCTATTATGAAATTAAATCTTTTCTTAGTTTTTTCATAGAATTTGACAACGTATGTATGATACCCAATTGTTCCTATTATATTAGCTACATAATGTTTAATTTGCTTCTTAGAACTCAGCTTTACTATTACAAAATCACCTATTTGCTCTTTATGACGTGATTCTGGTGACAATTTAACCGAGTCATTATCTTCGCTCGTCGCATCGTTATCATTATCTGACGTGTCGCAATAAGGAATACGACCCTCGTCGTCACTGGAAGTAGAAGCAGATGGCGAGCTTAGTATATTTTTCAAGTTCTTTGTAACTTGCTTCGTTGCTACTTTTTCCTTAACAGTCTTTTTGGTCTTTTTTTGTGCGATAAGATCATTTTTTTCTGGAGTATCAATAAGGATTCTTGTCTTACCTTTACGTCTACCTCTGCCAGAAATGTCACCTTTTCTAGCACTTGCTTTTGGGAACGGTACCACAGACTCTAGTGTGATGACGGTAACGTCTTTGAGGTAGAAGAAACGGCGTCATGAGATGCAACTGGAGTAGCAGCTAAACCTTCAACTGATAGATTTGGTGTGTCTCTGACCTGCGTTAATGGCTCTGATGAAGAGATATTTTCAGGTCTGTCAGTAACAAGTGATTGCAAAAACTCATCATCGGTAAAAATGTTCGAATTAACTGGCCATAAACCAGAAACTTCAAACCCTTTCGTGATGTTGGCTGGTGTAAATGCTTGCATTTGCATGTACGCTTTCCCTGCAATTCCAGCAATGTCATAGATAGTAATGGGCTTTCCTGGGTTACTTAGCATCCAATCTTCTGCTGCTTTATTGTAAAACGTTTTGTATGGCTCAAATACTGTCCTATCAAGTGGTTGCATTTTGTGTGATGTGTGGGGATGGAAAGTAAGCAGGACTATGCCATTGTCTTTGGCCTTGTAAATAACTTCTATAGAAACATGTGACTCATGGTTGTCCATTAGTATCAGCACGGGTTTTTCTTTTGTAGGTTTAGTGAAAGCAATGAAATGGTCCAGAAAGTCAAGGAAAATTTGTTCAGTCGACCATCCAGATGGGTTTGTGCGGCCAATGCTACCAGGTGGTGCTCCAATCAACATATGATCCTTAAAGTGTACGCGTGGGAAGACAAATAGTGGAGGAACAGACTGACCAGTTGCATTAACACAAGCCAACATAGTCGCATTTATACCTCTTTCTGCAGAAGTTAAGCTTCCCAGTTGTTTAATATTTTTCGGCGCTATGATCTTAGATGGCTTATGAACCGTAAAGTTGGACGTTTCGTCTAAATTGTAAATGTCTTTTGGGTTGAAACTTTTTCTTTCCATTACTTGACCATAATTCCCAAAAAACATTTCTATGTTGTTTTTGTTAAAACTAGTGGCTCTTGCTAGACTTGTTGCCTCTGGTTTTCTTAGTGACAACTGTGGCCATCTCTTTCTAAACTGGCAAAGCCATTCACGTCCGGCCATTTTGTTGGCTGTGCCATGATTCTGGAATCGTTTTATGCAACTCCTTTGCATATTGATATGCCAACTTTTTTGTTTTGGTCTTAGTGAGACCAAAATGTAACAATGCAGCCTTTTCCAAGTACAGATATAAGTTTTTCTCTTCCTCTTGGTCAAATATCTTGTGCACGCCATAGTTTGGTGTAAAAATTTCTAAAGAAGTAGGATCCGCCGTCTGTAACTTTTTTTTGTAATTATGAAGTGTAGATTTTGCGATTTTCCACTTTTTTGCCACGCTGCGGATGTGTCCTCCAGCAAAAACTTCTTGAAAAGCTTTTTTCAAGGAATCAGGCGGCACGTGATCGCGCTTCTTTCCCGTTTTGCTTTGAGGCACTAGAAAGAATATGACTATTAATGAGATAATACCTGTGTGTACCTTTGGACGCGTCCAAAGGTACATTCAGTTGCATGTCCATAGGTACAAGAACCAATTATAACAACAAAAAATTTTTTTTTCTTTTTTTAGGTTATCTAAATGACAAAAATATTTCATAAGAATGGTTATTAGATAAACAATGTTTTGAATGCCGTTTAGTGATCACAATTTATATATCAATAACACCGGATGAAATAAGATGGAATTTTACTAAATAACGCGAAATATTGCTGTAGATTAGGGATGAGAATATTGGTTGAAATTGTTTATTGGTTAATAGTTAACTGTTAAAAAAAAAATCGATATTTTTATTGGTTGAAAATATTAGTTAATATTTTTATTCAAGTATCTGCAACATGTTGAATAGTTGAATATTCTATTAACTAATGCATGTTGAAATTGTCAAATTAAACTTCCCTTCATACTTTAACAGGCTTAGGACTGGCTAGCATTTATCTTGATTAGTTAGTCGAATATCGTTAACAAGTGAGAATAGCTAGGCGTATTTAAAAGTTCATCGATTGTCTATGTACATTGTTTTGGTATTACTTTAATTTTTTTATGGTTTTTTATGCATTTTTTTTGTTTTTTTATGTATTTTTTTTGTTTTTTTTTTGTGCTTTTCGTTCGTTTTTTTAAATTTTTTATTTATTGTATTTTATTTACATTTAGAAACATGATTTGGGCCACTTTTGATGTAGTGAGGCGAGTTCTTCTGTCATTTACGATATAACCCGCCTTTGAAAAGGCCCGTTCACAGGGCACCGATGTAACCAGTATATTACATTTGGTTTTAAAAATATTGTATAGTACTGGATAAATACATCTGTGTGTCCGCCACCATTCCAAGGGACAAAGTTTTCTGTTAATTACTTTATCCTTCAAAAACATGTCTAGCTCCTCTTGAGCCTTGATTTCTGCCGTCTTCGGAACATTTGATGATGTTATTTTGATATCAAATTCACCCCATATTGACAAATTGTCACCACAGTCGTTTTGTTGGCTTTGATTTTGATTAACTGCAACTGTACTGTCATCGGTTAGTAAGCTTTCCATTAGTGTTAGAGCATATCTTTTAGTTTGCTCTAATGACTGAGTGTCAGGAAATGCCACGTCTTTGTAACGGGGATCCAATAGAGTGCAGATGGCGATGTTTAAGTTGTATTGGATATCACCAAACCGTTGTGTCAGCCCTTGTTTCAGTTTTCTTAGCATACCTATGACAGGCGGATAAAAATTTTTGTTTGACAGGCTATCACAAATTGACATTAGACTCGATATTAAAACCATGGCGGTGCTTGCAGTAAGATAATTTTCTCCACTCATAACGTTGCTCACTTCGTAGAAAGGTTTTAACGTGATGCACATTTGCTCAATACAGTCCCATTCTTCAATCGGAATTATTGGCAAGGAAGTATTCAATGTGGCAATTGTTGCTTGGAGGGCTTCTTTTAGAGAATGAAATCGTTCTAACATCAAATATGTTGAGTTCCATCTGGTTGAAACTGCTTTTATTAGGGTTCTGGGTTGCTGAACGTTTTGATTGTTGAGCTGGTATTTAATTAATTTTTCTTTACCAATGCCACTTTTTTTAAAATACGTCACTGTTTTTGACACTTTCTCTATTGTTTCTTCATTAGTGTTTAACGCATCTTGGACTACCAGGTTTAATTTGTGCTCGAAGCAACCAAAATGGGTCCAATTTAGTATGGAGCTTGCGCTCAACATATTGCTGGCATTGTCTGATACCAAATACACAATTTTATCTGATATTCCCCATGCTTCTACTATTGCCGTCAGTTCTTGCGCAATCCTGGATCCCGTATGACTACCATCAAGTAGATCGCATTGTAACAGAACATTTTTCATTTCCAAGTTTTCAGTAAAAAAATGTGCCGTAACTCCCATGTATTGGTCCATAGTTCGGGATGACCAGCAGTCAACTGTTAGGCACACGCTCTTCGCATTTTCTCTTACAAAATTGAGTAAATATTGTTTTCGTTCTTCGTAAAAAGCAGGCAACATTGACGAGGAAAGGGTGTGTCTGCTTGGCAATTCGTAGGAGGCATTAAGGGCATGTACAAATTCTATAAAGCCAATATCTTCTACGATTGTAAAAGGTTGACAGTCGTAGGCTATTAACTTAACTAAGCATTTATTTATGACTTTCTTCTCATCTGGTCGGAGTTTTTTCGGTAAGTATGACGACATCATGCGTTGAACTTTAGTGGGCGGTTCACCAGATGATAATGACTCAACAGTAGTGACAGCAGGGCGTCGATTTTGACAGGTTCCAGCTAAACCACCGTCACCACTACCACCGCCACCGCTAACACCTCCAGTAGCACCACTACTAGTACTAGCCCCATCACCAACACGCCCATTACCACCACTACTAGTACTAGCCCCATCACTAAATCCAATATTTATTTGGACATCTTCACTTGTTCTTGTCCCAGCAGATGCACCAGATGCACCCTCTAATAAATTTAAATACACACTGAGGTGCTTCAGTCTTAAGTGTGTCTTCAGATTAGTGGTAGTACCTTTATAAGAAAGGTCTTTTTTACAATACTTGCAAGTTGCGACTTTTTCCACTCCCACGAGCCTATCGAAATGGTTCCATGTATCATTATTTCGTCTCGGCATTTTGTAAAACAACTTCACATTAACCGAAAACAACAACAACGCGACGACGCGACTTCGTTATTCGAGTAAAACAACAAAACTAACTAATCAACTTAAATCAACCAATAACCGTACGAAATATTTGTTAAAAATATCACTTCCTTTGTTTAGAATAAAATATCCCCAATAGTAAATGTGTTTTACCGTAAGAAAGATAGAGCATACAATTGAATGCACGTAATGTAATAATACGACACTGACGACACCGCGTTGCCGCTCCGAAGTTCGACATGAACGAACGAGAGAAAGCGAGACAGAGAAATTGCATTGTTATTGTTACTTCGACGTTGCTAATTTTGCGCCGAAGAAGTTGATATTGTGATATTTTTATTCGTTAATGTTAATTTTGTTTATTGAATATCATAGTTAATTTTAAATATTAGTTAAATTTAATGGTTGATGGTTATATTCATCATCCCTACTGTAGATCCTTTTGCCACGAAGCCGGAAACAAAATGGTTGAAACTTCGGGTCAAGTTTGCCAACCTCAAAAAAGTGTATCGAAAGATGCGTTCAGAATAATTTTAATTATATCTATGTTCCAATAATGTGCGGTGTCCAAAGGTACAAGATGGTTTAAAGTGTCCAAAGGTACACGTCCTTCCCTATAAAAACATCTTTTGTAGAATAACACAAACCACCCATGTCTTTTATAGTTATAAGTGCGTGGTGTGGAAGTCTACATGTTGTACTTAAGCTATTAATGCATTCTTCACATTTTAATTTCTTGCCTAACACTCTAGATACATATCCAGATATATAACCCACAATCACTTTTGACTCGCGTGAAAAGATTTCGTGGTCGAGCATTGTTGCAAAAATATTGCAATTATTTTCAGCCTCCAAGTCAGATGCCAACAATCTTGTCGTTTGTAAAATTTCATATGGTTGTCCATCATATCTGTTCAAGGAAGCAGTGCTGTTGATTACGTTTTCCGATGAGCAATTTAGTATCGAGAAATTATCTAGGGGGATGCAGTTACCTGTAAATGATGACCGTAACTCAAGATGATTTAAAGTTTTTTTATACGCGGCTCTGAATTGCAAAATATTGGGATTGTTATTATAACCGCCATGTTTTCAGATCAAACCAAAAAATAGCTCTAAGTGGTCTTGACTTATTCTGTACATAGATAAATAACTGAGTATTATGTGTGTCTCCAAGACACACAGCATTGCTGAAGAGACGTTCAATAAATTAAGCCTAAAAGGTCACACAATTTCATTTCATACCTGTTTTTCCTCGTGTTGATTACACAAACCCTGTTTCTCTATGTGTTACTTGTCTGTTTCATTCCTAGCAGAGCGTTACAGTTTTTCTGAACTGGAGCGCACCTGTCAATGTCAACTCATAGCGTTCATTAATTTTGCCGCGAAATCACGAAAAATTTTCTTATGGTGAATACTAAAATACTAAAACACTAAATAGCGTTTGTCAAGTGCAAACAAGTGATTGTGTAGTGTTTGCGCCTGAACCTTTGCTGACTTTATAGTGTCCGTATCAAGTTGTTGCTGTTTCATTTTCATAAGGCGCACATAAGTGGCGGTAGTTCGCGAACAAAATAATTCAGCTAAGGAAACATTTCTACCTGACTTTATAAAAAGTTGATTGCAGAAAGATTCTCAAGAAGGTGACATCGGTCCGTACAAGTCTGCACAAAAAACCATTTATTTTACACCTAAATATATCTAAATCATAATAGAACGAAGTGTAATGTTTTCTACAGTTATTTCAATTAAATTCACTGTTTAAAGTAAAACTCCTACGTTTTATTGAGCACCAAGCTCCAGTGTCTCGTAGTAGACATAATTGGCAGCAGCGGCCTCTTCCTCCTCCGCGTCCTCTGGCCGGTGCGGCGGGTGGTGGTGGCGCTTGAGCTGCTGCTGGGGGCTGTCGGGCTGGTCTCTGTAGGTCGGGCAAGATGCCACCTGGCATCCTGAACTCGTCGTCGTTTCCGCGTGCTTCCATGTCCGAGAGGATCCGGTTGAATGATATGACGGGCGCGATCTTCGTTTCATAGTCTCTGTGCGTCCTTTCTGTTATCAAACCGAAATGTCCGTCTGGACCGGGTTCTTCTGCGGTCAGGTAGTGCGTAACTCCCCTGACGTCGGTATAATCGCCCATACCTGATAAGTACGTGGCTGCTCCCGCTCCTAACACAACGTCGTAGCCTTCGACGAAATGGATCAAACGATCCTGGTCGTGGCTCGCCTCTCCTCTACGCTTTGCCATTAAGGCAACGCGGTACCACCACATAATGTGATGATAATACGCGAATGCGCTCTGGGGGACGTCTTTTACGACGTGTTTGTCACAATCCGCGAGTGCGTCATACTCACGTTCTACTAACGCGACATAGCCTGCTGCGTCTGCATTGAATTTCTTTATTCCCTCTGCGTTGATGAGGCCTCTCTCTCCTTCGTTGACAAGAGATTGCAACCATAAGGGATCATTAGTTAATGTTGTTGATGTGGTTGATAGACTCTTAGGTTTTGGCAATTCTCGGGTAGTCAATACTGGCTTCGGTCGCCGGAAGGGTGGTTTCTTCTTGCCGCTGGGCTTCTCGTCGGTTTTTATATCCGGTGGATCTGACGTGGATTGTGTCGCTGCCATAGCTTCACACCTTTTAATCTAGAAAGATAAAAAGGGTTTATAAAAAGTTGATTGCAGAAAGATTCTCAAGAAGGTGATATCGGTCCGTACAAGTCTGCACAAAAAACCATTTATTTTACACCTAAATATATCTAAATCATAATAGAACGAAGTGTAATGTTTTCTACAGTTATTTCAATTAAATTCACTGTTTAAAGTAAAACTCCTACGTTTTATTGAGCACCAAGCTCCAGTGTCTCGTAGTAGACATAATTGGCGACCGTGACAGGACACGAACGTGCAATCTTCGGATTACCAAGGTCTAGCTGGAGCTGGCCAGCACCGCGCCGCAACTATCAGTCGGTCAGCACCGCGCCGCATCCAGCCTTTGGGAGAAACAAGTATATCGGAAGAATACGAGCAGTACTTAGCACCGCCGGACCTTGATGCTAAATACAGCGTCACACCGCAGCGCAGCAGCATTTCTGCAGCTAAGTGCCCTTCCTTAATTCCTAAACTTCCGTTTAAACCACGTAGCCTACGTCTTTATCCAATTTCTGTATGGTTTTTTCACTTGTGCGATTTCACATTTTTATAAAGGTCACCTTTGTCAAGGTTACAGTATTGCGTCATACTTTCTCAAATGATATTTCTTTCTTTATATTTCCATAAATCCGCTATTATTTAGTGTTATTGACAATTCGCAGCGGTACTACGTTATATTTTCCTAATTATTTACCGTTTTGGTGAATTTCAAGCGGATATTTCAAGTACATTTCATATCTCAAAGTACCTACAACATACCTAAAGTTATAAGTGTATTTCTTTTAGGAAATTAATTCCACAGGTTGCCGTGCCTATCTAGTTCAGTTTAAAGATTATTCCGCCGAACATTTCAGATTTGCCCAAGTTTCCTGTGCATCGCTGGGTGTCGTTGCCGCAGCGCGCAGCGTCCGTGCAGCCTAATGCTGTCTGCAGACCGGTGCCTGCGACTTCGGCCTCCCGTGCGGCAGAGACCACCAACTAGGGGCGTGAGCGTATTCTTTTATTTTATTTGGTTAAGTTTAACATTAGTTTTTCTTGAGTTTATTTAAATCTTACATAACTTTAATTTCTTTTTCGTGAGAATTTTGTTTAATTTAAACAATCATAATGGGTTTAGGCGATGATGCCAAGAGCTTGGCGGAATTAAATGTTAGACGTAGTTCCGTCAAGGGCCAAGTCACAAAATTTAGAAATTATTTAGAAAAAATATCACGGTTAGACACTTTTACTACAACACATAGGGCGGAACTTACACTTAAACTTGGTAAATTTGAAACCTTATCTTCAAGGTTTGATGACTTACAAAGTCAAATTGAAATTTTTAATTCTGGTGAGTTAAGGGATGAACTTGAAGAACGAGAAAGTATTGAGAGGGAATTCATTAGCAATATTGTAATGGCTCAAGAGTTATTACAAATGCACGGTAGGGATGAAAGCGTCCACGATTCAAGCAGTCCTCACAATATAACACATTGCGCTGTCGATCATAATGAAATGGGTTTCAAGCTACCTTTGATACAGGTATCTAAATTCGATGGATCATACTTTCGATGGATGGAATTTCGTGACACGTTCCGATCTTTAATACATGAAAATAGTAGAATTGGGTCAGTAAACAAGTTTCATTATTTAATTTCTTATTTAGAAGGTGAAGCAGCACAAACCGTTTCTAATCTAGAAATATCTGCGGATAATTATCAGGAGGCTTGGAACCTATTGCTTGAACGTTACGACAATAAACGTTTGTTGATAAGTCATCATCTCAGTGCATTATTTAACATTAATTCTATAAATAAGGAGTCTGAAAAATCGTTGCGTTTCTTGGTTGACCACGTGACTAAAAATTTGCGTGCCCTCTCCAACTTAGGACAAGCCACTGAGCATTGGGATGTCCTTATCATTCACTTAGTCGCCTCCAAGTTGGACAATAACACCTTCGTGAAATGGGAGGAACACCGTAACGCGTTGTCAACAGACACCCCCACACTTAAGGAACTTTATAAATTTTTAAACGATCGTGCAACCGTGCTTGAGTCCTTACACCGCAGCAAGTCAGACAACACATTTAAACCTAATCACGACAAACAGCGTCCAGAAAGCCATTCAAAAAAACCGGAACACAAACGTCATACTAAACCATGTGCATACATTAGTAGTAGTAACCAACTACAAACACAATCATCCTCGTCGTACCTCTGCCCATGCTGCAATGCTGATCATAAAATATTTGATTGTCCATCGTTCAAGGCAAGGAGCATAAGCGAGCGTATAGTCGAGGCAACTAAATTGAAATTGTGTCTTAATTGTTTAAGGTCGGGTCACCCTACGTTTAAATGTCGTTTCGGCCGTTGTCGTGAATGCAACAAAAGACACAATTCTATGTTGCACCTTCCTACTGGTACAGCTGACAGCACCGACAGTTCTCCTGAGACGTTAGTTAACTGTAACAACCAAGGTAACAAATATGCTCTTCTTTGTACTGCCTTGATTGAAATAGTCAATCCCAAGACTAATAAACGTGAAACAGTGCGCGCTTTACTTGATTGTGGCAGCCAATCCTCTTTCATAAGTCTAGGCCTGAAACAAAGGTTATCATTAGAGGACTGCCCTATTAATGCTGCTAAGGTAATCGGTTTTGGCAACAATGAGGCAGGTACGATATCTGAATATTGCATTGCCCAACTAAAATCGTTAAATACACCATTCAACGTTATCTCTAACTTTTATGTTATGAAGGAACTAACAGCTTTACTTCCCAATGCGGTAATTGATATTAGATCATTTAATATTCCCAAGGATATTATCTTGGCAGATCCTAAATTCTATCAGCCTTCTTTCATAGACATTCTCATAGGCTCAGATTTATTTTGGGACATTATAGGTTGTGAGCAGCGGTCATTAGGCCCCAATTATCCTAAGTTACATAGCTCAAGGTTGGGCTGGTTGATTGGAGGTCCCCTGCAACATAAACAACACAAGGATATTAAATGCAATCATGTACTTACCCATTTTTCTCATGATGAAAACATAGAATTAAAATTAAATAGATTTTGGGAGCTTGAAGAAATCCCATCTAAATCTTATCTAAGTGAAAGCGAGCAGGCATGTGAAACGCATTTTTTGCAGCACACTTGCCGCTTAGAAAATGGCAGATTTTCTGTCAAGTTACCTCTCATTGACTCACCGGATTGTCTCGGTGACTCTTATAGCATGGCCAAGAAAAGGTTTTACAATTTAGAACGGCGATTTAGAAGACAGCCTGAAGTTAAGTCGCAATATATTGAGTTTATCAGAGAATATGCAGAATTAGGTCATCTTTCTGAAATTGCACAAAATAGCATCAATTCTAATTTATGTTATTTCTTACCTCATCATCCTGTATTTAGAGAAAAGAGCGAATCGACAAAAATTCGCGTCGTTTTCGATGGATCGGCTCGCACTTCCACAGGCCTCTCTGTTAACGACATACAAATGGTTGGGCCTCAAATTCAAGACTCTCTTTTCTCCATATTAATTCGAGCTCGTTTCTATAAATATCTTTTAGCAGCAGACGTAGAAAAGTTATTTCGTCAAATATTGGTGGACGAGTCAGATCGAAATCTTCAGCTTATTCTATGGAGAGAAGACGAGCGCCAGCCTCTTAAAACGTTGCGTTTAAATACAGTGACTTATGGTTATTTGAGCACAAGGTGTCTTTGGCAGTCGGGTGAGGAATGCGAGGATCCACTCATTAGGACGATTATACAGCATGATCTATACGTAGATGACTTAATTACGGGCTGTAATTCTGAGGAGGAACTTATACATATTCAAAAATCTGTATCAGAAGCCCTTAAGGCAGCATGTTTTAATCTACGAAAATATAAATCTAATTCGTCTAGCGTTCTTGAAGTCTGCTCCGAAAACTCTACAGACACGCTTATCATTAGTGAGTCCTCAAATGCTCTCGGTTTAGGGTGGAATGCTAAAACTGATAGTCTACATTATTCTTTCGAAATTCCCCCTATCAATAATAAAATCACGAAGCGCTATATTCTATCAACATCGTTTAAAATCTTTGACCCACTCGGTTTTGTCAGCCCCTGTATTGTTATTCCTAAATTAATAATGCAGCAACTTTGGCTGGACAAGGTTGGCTGGGACGAACCTCTTTCAAATGAAATAGAAAAGGCTTGGCGTAGGTTTTCCAATAATCTGTCTTGTCTAGCTACATTTACACTGCCGAGAAAGGTTCTATGTGACTCACCTGCTGTTACGGAGCTACATGTGTTCAGTGACGCCTCCCAAAGAGCTTATGGCGCTTGCGTCTACATTAGGTCTATTGATGAAGCAGGTATCGTGCATGTTAACCTTTTGTGCTCCAAGTCAAAGGTGGCACCAATCAAGGCCTGTACTATACCTCGTTTGGAGCTATGTGCCGCGTTACTAGCTGTCAGACTCTGCAAAGCTGTCGTCGATTCCTTGAGGTTCCCAGTAACACGTAAACTGTATTGGTGTGACTCCAGCGTGGTCCTTGCTTGGCTGCATACTAGCGCTAGAAGGTTGAAGACCTTCGTGGCTAATAGAATAGCAGAAATACTAGAACTGTCAGATGTTTCGTGTTGGCGTTATGTACCTACCTCTCAGAATCCTGCTGATCTCGTGTCACGCGGCGTGTATCCCGAAGAGCTTAAAGATCGTAATCTGTGGTGGTCAGGGCCTGAGTTTTTACTTCTAGGCGAATCTTCTTGGCCTACCTTACCAAATAAACTCCAACACGAGTCGGAAATTCCTGAAATGAAATCGAATATTGTTGCTAAGCTAGATAATTCTTCGATCATCCCATTTCATAAATATAATAAATTACATAAGATACAGCAAGATTATGCGTATGCATTAAGATATTTTTATAATTTGCGCAATCCTAATTCTAGACGTCTTGATGCCCTTAATTTAGAAGAATTACAAAATTCATTTCGTCTTTTATGCCGCAAGGCTCAACAGGAATCCTTTCCTGTTGAGTACGACTTGTTATCTAAAGAAAAATCAATTAGTACAAAATCACCCATCATAGCGCTTACACCTTTCATGGACGAAAATGGGTTGATACGAGTAGGAGGCCGGCTAGATGCTTCGGCTATTTCATTTCAGTGTTGCCGTTTTATATTTTAGAAAAATGCTAACTTTTCGCCCGAAAAATGCTAGAAAATGCTAAATACAATTTAAAAAGTGCTAAATAAAATGCCAATTTGATTTAAAGTATTTATTAATCAAAAAACAATATATGACTCTTCTATTTCAAACAATACCTGAAGGTAAAGTATTAATAAGTCAAAAATCTAAATCTTAGTCATCTATTTCGAAGAATATCTGAAGGTCATCAACTTGTTCGTCTTGTACTTGTTGTGACGTTGACGGGCCACTATCATCGATTGCTGCATTTGCTGCATGTTCTTTAATACCCTTAATCCTTACCTCCTCCTCCTTATCTCTTTAGCCTTTTTGGCCTCGCACAGGTCTCTTTTTTTTTTTAGTCTGATTTCTTTTTTTTTGTTTTTTTGCTTTTTAATGTTTATTTTGTTACTTTTATATGCTCATTTTTAACTGTATTTCCTGTGCGTGTCCCAAATAAAATATTTTTCTTTCTTTCTTTCTTTCTTTCTTTCTTTCTTTAATGTGTTTCAGAACGTCATCAGGAATATTATAAGAATTGCAACATTTTCCTGATCTTCGGAGTCCATTTATCTGACATACAGAATTGAGTTTAGTGTCGTCAACGACATCCGATTCCTCAGTTTTGTTTTCACCACATTCATTTGACTAAACACTCTCTCCACTTCTGCATTGGAGTGTGGAAGACAAAGTATAGACATGACTAAAGATGCCAACTCGTAAAATGGATTGTTATCGGCACAGTCTTTGTACTCACATACCTCTGACCAGAACTCTATCGTCGATTTTTTGTTTTTCCAGTCTACGTGACTAATGTTTCTCCATTGCACCACAATACGCTCTATATCGACTGCGTTACAACCAAACTCTTGAGCAATGTCAACAATTTCTGGTTTAATTGCTTTCAAAGTTTCCCGTACAGAAAACATATTCATTTTTAGCAATGTTTGAATATTTACTGGCAACCTTGATCGCATTTCCTGGACGAGCTTCAATGTGAATTGTTTGCAGCGATGTCGTAGATTTTGAATTGATTCTGATGAAAGTTGGTATTCCGTAATCTGACGTTCTACACTGAAACCCATGTATGGAGATGGATCTAGGTAACTGGTGATGTTATCTGTCAAAATATTTACTCTGGCTGATGCTGTTGGCATCAAAATTCGCCTTGCCACCGACTCAACTAATTCAACCAAGTCATTTAGAACTTTGGTCGGGTCTCTGTCATTGCTTTCGAAATTCTTATTCACTTTTTGTACTTCATCTAAAATAGGTAACAAATATAGTAGATGCAGATGATTGATGGGATCATTATACATAGAGTAAAGCATTTCTGCCATGTAACAGTTTTCTTTTTGTTTCATAATTTCAAAATGGGTTTTCAGTTCTAACCATTGATCTACTATTCTACGGACAGCAGGTTCAATGGACAGCCACCTGGTATTACACATTTGAGTAATTTTTAGAGGTTCTTTGCCACAGTTTATAGTTTTATAAAGTTCCTTGTAAAACAATTGTCTATTAGAAGAATGGCTAAACCAGTTGTGGGTTTCTCGGATCAGGAACTCGATGTTTCGTGGTAGAGTTTCTTCAGATGCATGAGTAATAGCCAACTGTAAAGAATGACATAGGCACCGCACTAATACTAGATTATTATTGCCAGTTTCAGATTTCAGAAGGCTGTGCACGCCGTTGTTGACACCAGTCATAGAAGAAGCGTTGTCGGTTCCAATCCCTATTAAATTGTTTATATTTAAATTTAATTGTGTAAATAGGGTCTTTATGCCATTGACTATGGCAACGGCTGTCCCGTTCTCAATTTCCACCAAACCTAAGAATAATAATAATAATAATAATATTCTTTATTGTTCTCTCATAATCACAAACACAGTACAAAGTCAAGGTAACACTTAATAGAGACTGGTGTCTGTTGTAGGTAAAACCTGTATTACAGATCACCAGGCTTACCCTCCATCGGACCAGTCACTAACGGCCTATGACTGCATTAAATTAACATACAGGTTGTACATAATGAAATACTTTTACAAATTAGTAATAACAAAAATTAAAAAATTAAAATGGATAATTATAAACTAAAGTAAAACAAATCTGGTGGCAAAAGTGACTTAATAATGTTGATTTGGGGATGAGTATGTGTGGGTGTGTATGTATCGGCGAGAGTGTAGGTGATGGTGTGATGAGTACGTGTGTGTTAATTGTTAATCGTTCCATGCTGTCAAACGTTACCTTAAGGGTTTTAATAAACGTTCTGTTGCACTGTAATCAATGCCTTGAAGCCAAGAACAAACCTTTCTCTTGCACTCTGCCCTAGAAAGAGGATAAATTAATAGCTGCTTGTTCATATTATTATATAAATATGGACCCAGGAAACCGTAAAAATTATGTGCCAGACTGAGCTTATATCTATTTGTCGTGCAGACATCAGTAGTTCTCCTCTTACCTGACATTGTTTTGGGGTCGTAAGAAAGTTCTGAGTGCTTCTTAGTAACTGTCAGTAGAATAAAAAGTTGTCTAACTGTCAGTACCTTACATCGCTGATAAAGATCAAACGTAGGGTATCGTATCGGAAGGAAAGAACTTACTTTTAATATGGCTCTTTGGGCTCTCTCTAGTTTTAGTAGGTGAGTTTTAGCGGCTCCTCCCCAAGATGTTATACAATAAGACAGTAAGGATTGGCATAATGCGAGATAAACAGTTTTAATTATGAAAGTGTCAGCAATATGACGAAGAGATTTAAATATATAAATAAGTTTACGAATCCTAGGAACCAAGGCCTCAATGTGGTGTTGGAAATTTAGTTGGTTATCTATTACAACACCCAAATATTTGATGCTGTTAGTTTTTGACAAACGCGGACAATTACATGAATTGTTGGATGGTAAGTTGCAATTGTGTGATATAACGGGAAGGTTAGGTAGGTCATGCTTTCTGAGTGTATAGGTCATGTACTTAGTTTTGCCTACATTTAAGGTGAGGATGTTGTCTTCAAGCCACCTAGACACTTGGTTGAACCCATTTTGGGCGTGTTTATAAACTTCTTCCCATGTGTCACCATAAAAAAGTAGAGCAGTATCATCGGCGAATGTAATTATTTTCCCGTTGGTCAAATCCATATTACATAGGTTGTTAATGTAAACCAAAAACAAGGTCGGGCCGAGTATACTGCCTTGTGGGACGCCATATTCAATCGGCAGTTCATCACTAGCCCAACCATCTACTCTAACAGCCTGTGTTCTACCCTTTAGATAATTTGCAAACAAATCTAGTGGTAAACCTCTAATTCCCAAGTGTTCAAGTTTGTTGATCAAGATGGGGACAGACACTGTGTCAAACGCTTTGGCTAAATCCAGGAAGATGGCCAAGGTCTTTTCCTTTTTATCTAACTTGGACATTATAAATTCCGTTAAGTGATGAACAGCATCTGACGTTGATAATTGTGCTCGGAATCCAAATTGAGATGAAGACAATAGTTGATTTGTTTCCAGAAACCTAACTAGTCTGTTGTTCATAAGGCGCTCCAATACTTTAGATAGTGTAGGAAGGATAGAAATAGGTCTATAATTATTGACACAGCGTCTATCCCCACTTTTGAAAATGGGAACTATTTGAGATCGTTTAAAAGCAGAAGGGAAGACACCCGTAGTAAATGATAAATTACATATAAATGTTAGAGGAGGAACAATGACGTCAGTGAATTGTTTTAAGAAGCTTCCTGAGATTTTATCTACCCCTACTGCACAATCATTCTTGAGGTTAGATATTAATGATTTTATTTCGAACTCGTCTGTAGGTAATAGTACTATTGAATTAACGAAGGCATTCGTCGATTGAGATGAACTAGTGGTATATGGTGTATTAGTTTTATTAGTTGTAATTTTTTCTGCCAATGATTTACCAACACCCGCGAAAAACGAGTTTATATCATTGACCGAAACTGATGGATTGTTGGGGCAAATTAATTGTGTTGGTTTGTCCTTTTTCTTTGAGGTGTATGTAATGGTTTTAATGGTTTCCCACAGCTTCTTGTTATTATTTCCGGCTTTCCTAATCATATCTTTTTCATAATCAATCTTAGCTTTTCTTAAAATATTATTACAAAAATTCCTGTATCTTCGGTATGTACATTGAATAACTTCATTTCCAGGATTTTTCTTTGATTTTATATAAAATTTGTCGCGGTTTCGCATACATTTTAAAAGTCCCTTCGTTATCCAAGGCTTAAGAATTCTTTTGCTTCCGGTGCTTGTAATGCTGTGCGTGTTATTATCTATGGCTTTAGAGAGCGATCCTATGAAAAAATCTGTTGCTAGGTTAACATCAGTCATGTCATATATAGAACTAAAATCAATACTTTTTACGCTTTCGTTTAATCCTTCGGAATTGATACGACCGTATGTTTTCCTAATTGGTTGCTTAGATTTATTATCCATAAATAGTATGACGGAATCATGATCAGTAATAGAAGTCTGTGCGACGTAGCAATGAGCAGTCAGTTTTGTTGTTATAATCTGTTTTTTGGTCTGGCTATAGTATCGAATTGACATACCGAGAAGTTTTGTGACTGATATGTCTGTAGATTCGTCTATTAATATGCTAAACTTTGCATCTCTCACATCTTTTATCAATTCAGATACAAAGTGCGGTGCCAAGACTTTATTTATAATATTGCTACATTTTGTTCTATGTAACTTCATGTTCTCTGTACTTCTACTGTCAGAAAATGTCTTTTTGCACAAATCAGATAGGTGACCCACCGTTAAAATTGCAGTATGCTCGCAAATAAAAAGTGCAAGATTGCCTTCCGCTTTCTGGGTATCAAGGCGGGTTTGAATTTTCGAAAAGTTAATTTTTGTTTGACTTTTCATGGGCTCAGCACACTTTACATGTTTACTTGTAGAAATATGTTGTTTTAAACAATAAAGTTTTGCAATTATATTACACTTACAATATTTGCAGTAGGCTTTAGTGGCATCATCTTTGACCGGTGATAGCCAATCCTTAAACTCCCTCATCTGTTCCCATTCTTCACGATAATGTTGTGAATATTTGGGGGGCATTATACTCAATACTCAATACTCAATATCTTTATTGCTTTACCATAATGTGTACTTAGGTGGTATAGTATATAATTGAGATCATTATGGACCCTGTAGGGCACAGCAAAAGGGTAGGAGAGAGGAAGCCCTGTTTTAGGAGATCATGAATAACTATTATTGCTATATTATTTAATTTAATTTATTATTAAGTACTCGTATTTCTAAGTATTTTAATTGCATTATTATTTTTATTATATTATTTTATTATTATATTAGATTATTTATTACTATCATTTATTGTTATATTAATAATTACCATATCATACCATTTTTATTTTAAACATATCCATAAATTACGTGACTATCACTAATTTTTGTTATCAATTATTATTATTCTTATGTCATTTTTTATTATATTAGTAATTTCCCTAACATATACTTTAAACATTTCTCCTATTATTTATGTTTATCATTTAAATAATCATCTAAGGAATAATAGCATTTTTTTATTAATAAGTTTTTAAGTTTTGTTACAAATATATTGAACTTTTCTTCTTTCTTTATTATATCTGGTAATTTATTGTATATCTTTATCGACATTACGTAGGGACTTGTGGAATGCATTTTTAGCCTGGATGTTGGTATGTTTAGCCTAGATCGATGCCTAAGTGCGTACTGTGATTGGATGTCTTCGCGTTTTGTGTAGAACTCTTGATGCTTACGGACAAATTTACATATTTCTAGGATATAAATACTGGGGAGGGTTAGAATATTATGTTTTAGAAAATAGGGTTTGCAGCTGTTAGTTTGATCAATATTTACTATGATTCTAACTAGTTTCTTTTGAAGGGTAAAGAGTGTCAGTGCATCTGTACTATTTCCCCAGAGGATTACACCGTAGCTAAGCCATGCATTGGCATACGCATAATATGTGGTGAGGGCGGTTTGTAGATCGGTGGTCTTTTTAATTTCTCGAAGAGCGTATGAGAATTTTGAAATTTTCGAACGTGTTTTTTGTATTTGTGTTTTCCAGTTGATATGCTTATCTATTGTAAGTCCAAGTAGTGTAAAGTCATCAACAGTTTCCAATTTTGTGCCGTTAAAGGTGAAATTTAAGTGTAGAGGAGCTTTTTGATAAGGGTGGAAAACCATTAATTTAGTTTTATTGTTCTCACCAAACTTCTATTTTAAAATGTTTTTGCGCGCAATCACTTTAGTTTTCCGCAAGCGTAACGTACCATATGTAACTTGTAATGGATGTGTCTGGCACTGACCGGACCGAAGTTGACCGAACGAACGAACGTTTGAACAAAACATAAACAATCGACTAATCGGGAAATCCCGAACCATCGCTCGAACGTACGAAATGATATCTCTTAACGATGGATGGGATTTCCCCTTAAGTATTTCTGAACGATGGTCGGTTTGGTGGGGTTTTCCCCATTTATAAAGTGTTGCTCTAGACAATGTTGAAAAAATGCTAAAATAATGCAATATGCTAAGTTCCAAATTAACATGCTAAATTAGGTGAAAATATGCCAAATTTAGCATTAAAAATGCCAAAACGGTAACACTGTTTCATTTAATGGCAAATACCCTATCCTACTACATTCCTCGCACCATTTCACGAAATTAATCTTTGAGCGGGAACACCTACACAAATTACACGCTGGCCCACAACTTCTCCTCGCTAGTGTCAGGCAATACGTGTGGCCTATCAATGGGCGTCACCTCGCTAGGAGAACTGTGCACAACTGCATCACATGCAGAAAGGTACAGGGCAAGACTTTAGCACCCTTAATGGGGAACTTACCCTCGCAGCGCGTTACGGTGGATTTTCCGTTCCGTAGTGTTGGTATAGATTTCGCCGGACCCTTTTTTGTCTCAAATAGGAAGGGTCGCGGATCAAGAGTTACAAAATGCTATTTATGCATTTTTGTTTGCTTAAGGTACAAGTGTGTACACTTGGAGGCGGTAAGTGATCTTTCAAAGGACGCTTTCATTCTTACCTTGCGTCGATTCATATCCCGTCGGGGTAAGCCTGCTGAAATTTTTTGTGACAACGGCCGCAATTTTGTGGCCGCTGCTAAAGAAATTGGCAACTTTTTGAAGCACCACCGCCAAGCAATTACAGATTTTTCTAACGACGAAGAAATTAAATTTTTGTTTTCACCTGCTTACGCTCCTCACTTTGGTGGTATCTGGGAGGCCGGGGTAAAATCCGCTAAGTACCATATAAGACGTGTAATGGGCAACACGCACTTAAATTTTGAAGAGATATCCACGTTGTTCGCACAAGTGGAAGCCATATTGAATAGTCGCCCACTTTACCCCATGTCCTCGTCTCCAAATGATCTCCTTTTCCTCACCCCAGGGCACTTCCTGCTTGGACGGCCGCTAACTGCATTGCCTTCACCGAGCTTAGAAAACTGCAACCCCACTCAACTGAAGCGCTACCAACGACTTGAACAAATCCGGCAGCACTTTTGGAGGAGATGGCAGAGGGAGTACCTGGCGGAGCTGCAGCAAAGATCAAAATGGCGAACCAATGATACTCCTCTGAACGTTGGCGACTTAGTGCTGCTTCAGGAAGACAACTTACCACCATTGTGCTGGCGAATGGGTCGAATCAGCAAACTCTTTCCTGGTCCTGATGGAGTATGTCGCGTAGCAGATGTTCAAACAACACATGGAAGTTACCGAAGGCCCTTCAAGCGACTCTGCCCTCTGCCAGCGACGGAGCACCTAATCGAGTGAGAGTTAAAAGCCGGAGACTTTTAACGGCGGGGAAGATGTTTGCGCCTGAACCTTTGCTGACTTTATAGTGTCCGTATCAAGTTGTTGCTGTTTCATTTTCATAAGGCGCACATAAGTGGCGGTAGTTCGCGAACAAAATAATTCAGCTAAGGAAAAATTTCTACCTGACTTTATAAAAAGTTGATTGCAGAAAGATTCTCAAGAAGGTGACATCGGTCCGTACAAGTCTGCACAAAAAACCATTTATTTTACACCTAAATATATCTAAATCATAATAGAACGAAGTGTAATGTTTTCTACAGTTATTTCAATTAAATTCACTGTTTAAAGTAAAACTCCTACGTTTTATTGAGCACCAAGCTCCAGTGTCTCGTAGTAGACATGTAGTTTAATAATGAGTATGAGCACTTAATCAGTTGTTAATATTGACGAGGGGAATGGAAGTGACGGTAAGAACAAGGGCGTTGGTGAACCTGGTAGTTCGGTCGTTGTTGCTTCGGATGAAGAACACACTACGCGACGCCCTCGTCAGCCATTATCCTCCGGTGACGACTGCTACTCTTCCTCATTTTCGGAAGATGAGAAGGGCTATGCCTCGCCGCCGCCAAACAAACGTCGTAAGTACAAACATACCTCTACTTCTGACCCGCGCATTGAAGGTCTGATAAGCCAAGTAGGTTACATTTCCGGGTATTTGCAACAGACTTTACCTTTCATTAATCGTAATCAGAGTACTGCTGCCCTAACCATTCCTGGTCCTAGCAAGGGAACCAAACATTCTGAATTTCTTACTAACCCATGCAACTCCAATAAGTTTACTTTAGGTGAAATAAACACAGATTTTGATGATAGAAAGGTTGTGCCTCCTGCCAAGAAGGAAAGACTGGATAAGCTAGTCAAACTACAACATTTTGATACGCAGGCATGGAAAGGAATGAGATACAAGTCCAATTTACAGTCTTATATAGCAACACCAGGTTTTGTACCATTAAAAATTATTGAAGAACTAGCTTTTGCCCGCGGCTTCGCCCGCGTGGATGTCGGGAAATATCCCACAGGAACGTACTACCGGGAATTCCTTCCTTATTCTTTGTCTACATTATAATGGGAACCTCTATGCAAAATTTCAGCTTTCTAGGTCCAAGGGTTAGGGCTGTGCGTTGATGAGTCAGTCAATCAGTCAGTCAGGACTTCTCTTTTTATTTATATAGATAGATAGCTCCTTCCAAAGTTCTGAAATTCCTTGCTGCTGAAATTTTATCTGTGCCCCGACCCGCCCAGTCGCATCGCATTGCCTGGCCACGCTATTATTTCGTTTTTGCTTAGCGTTCTTTCAGACTTTTTATCTTTTTGCTCGGCACCTTAGTCCTAGAGTGATGTTAAATATGCCTATAGCCTTCCTTAAGAATTGGGCTATCATTTGCAAAAATAACTATTAAAGTCCGCCTGGTAGATCCAGAGATTAGCGCGTTCAAACAAACAAAAAAAGGGTGTGTGTCAGCTCCGAAGCAGACTGGAGTTTACTCCTGTTTTTTGTGCCGACTTTCTATTTTTCGGTCATTTCTGTCGGGCAGGGTTTCTTCAATGCATCAATGCTGTACAAAAAGCAACTTTAAGGTATAAAGGCACTCATCATCCCTCCCCGTCTCCCTCTAAGCCCCCTCTCACCCCTCCTCCTCTCCCTCTAATCCTCCTCTCACCCTCCTCTATCATCCCCCTCACCGTCCCCTCTCACCCCCTCACCCACCCCATCCCCCTCCGTCTCACCCCCCTAACCGCAACCCCTTCTCGTTAACCTCCCCTCCTCCTTTTACTCCCTCTTACACCCCGTTCACCGCTTTCCCTTCCCCCTATAGCCTCGCCAACACCTCCCCTCTCTCTCACCCTCCTCTCCATACCCTACCCACTCACTACACCCTCCCCCCTCACTACAACCTCCTGTCCCTCTCCACCTCATCCTGCTCTGCAATCAATCATTCAAAAGTCTGAACTCAATCTCTCTTCAATGAATCAGTGCTATACAAAAAGCAACTTTAAGGTGTAAAGGCACTCGTCGCCCCCCCCCCTCTCCCTCTCACCCCTTTCAACCTCCTCACCGCCCCCTCTCACCCCCTCACCCTTTCCATCCCCATTCCCCTCTCCATCTTACCCCCTCACCATATCCCCTTCCCGCTAACATTCCCCTTCAGCGGTTTCCCCTCTCCCTCTACCCTCAACAACTCCTCTTCTCCCCCTCTTCCCCCTCTCCACCTCCTTCCCCCTCACACCCTCCTATCCCTCTCCTGCATGCCAAATTTCATCCCGATCGGTTTAAAATTGACAAAGCTTCATACACTTTCATCCCCTATTTTATCCCCATGGGGGTAGAAATTAACAAAATCCATTCTTAGCGGATGCCTACGTCATAACATCTACCTGCATGCCAAATTTCAGCCCGATTGGTTTAAAATTGACAAAGTTTCATACAAACTTTCATCCCCTATTTTATCCCCTGGGGGGTAGAACTTATCAAAATCCTTTCTTAGCGGATGCCTACGTCATAACATCTACCTGCATGCCAAATTTCAGCCCGATTGGTTTAAAATTGACAAAGTTTCATACAAACTTTCATCCCCTATTTTATCCCCTTGGGGGTAGAACTTATCAAAATCCTTTCTTAGCGGATGCCTACGTCATAACATCTACCTGCATGCCAAATTTCAGCCCGATCCCTCCAGTGGTTTGGGCTGTGCGTTGATAGATCACTATGTCAGTCAGTCACCTTTGAGTTTTATATATTTAGATTTTGTCACTTAAATAGGACAAAGGATTATTTAGCTTCTGCGGAGAATGTGTTAGCCGGATTGACCAATGCAGAATTAGAACAACAGGAATTGTTAAAACAGGGATTGCAGGACTTATTGAACTGGGCCGCAGTAAATCCAGAAGAATTAAACCCTAATTCTCTTTTTGAAAAAATAACTTGCTTACTGGGACCGGGTTCTCCTCTTCATAGATGTTCAGAGAACATCATGCAGATTATATGTGGTAGGCGGGGAGAATCAATTGAGATTAGGAGAGAAAGGATAATAAAGGAAGTTAATAATCCCAATTTAAAAATGACCTTAAGAGGGATTCCTCCGAGTAGTGAATATTTGTTTAGCCGTGAGGCTTTGCAGCCTGTCATTAAATCTTTAGGTGGAACTCAATCATGGACGCATTCGGTGCGGCCAACGCGCCTGCGCGTTGTTCGTACTTATACCATGTGCTGGCACCATGCGCGTCCATACAATTTAGATGACTTTCTTCGAGTGCGGTGCGCCGCACCTGTGCGTTCATTGTGTATCTCTATTGTTTCGGAAACATCGTAAAACGGGTGTTTCGTCGTTTCGCACCACAAGTGGTTCGGACCGCGGTGTGAAACGCCGAAGAGCTCTTAGCGCTCGTTCAGACATGCGGGAATCGGGCGTTTACGAATCGCGCGGTTTCAAACCGCAAAATTGTGAAGCTATTCAGACACGCGCGGTTAATATGCGATTTCGTGCGGGTTAGCGTCAGTTTCAAAATGGAGGTCGACGAAGAAGTGTGTTTACTGTGGTTGCTCCTTAAAAAAAAGAAAAGAAAAAGGCGGTATTGGGTGCATCCAATATTACGTGACCGACTAGTACATGGTCAGTTCGTAACATTATATCCCAAATTAAGAATGTATGATAACAAATTTTTTGACTATTTGAGAATGTCAATAAAATCTTTTGATGAACTAATTGAACTGATCAGGCAAGATATTTCATGCTCTGAAACGCATTTGAGGCCAAGCGTGTCACCGGAAGAGAAACTCGTAATAACTTTAAGGTAAGATTTATTTATTGTTCTTCAAAATCAGCATAAATATTTTCTATAACTGTAGAGGACTGAGAGCCAGAACTAAATTGCGATGGTGACGGTGACGGTGCCGGAACAGCAGGAGATGATCCAGATGTAGTAAAATATCCTTGCGGGCTTGTATACTGTTGTCCTTGCCAATACGTAGGTGTGATCTGCTGAGTATTGTAGCGAACAGGGGGTGGTAAGCTTTGTCCTTTTTGTATCACTTGAAGTAATTCAATTTTGGTTGCTAAACGCCTATTTTCTGGTACTTTTCTGAGTTCTTTATATAACGACAAACAAAAGAGTTTGTCGTCATCTTGCTTGGTAATACTATTTTCTTGAAGTTCATTCTGAAAATGTTTTCGTGACTCGATACTTTTTTCTATTAAAACAGCTATTTTTTCTTCTGGCACTTGTGTTTTCTTACGTTTAGGGGGACGTATTTCAGTGGCTTCGGTTGCATTGGCGTTTAGTTCACTTGTCTCCTCACTTTGCCTTTCATTCTGTTCTTCAATATTAGTTGTAGTGTCTTTATTACTTACACTATTCTGCAGGAAAGATAATCTTGAAAAATACATATATCGGGCTCCTTTACGAGCACCTGAACCAGAAGGAGTTGTTTTTTCTTTTTTGCATTCTTTATTGTAGCAATCTCGTATGTTTTTCCATTTTTTTTGGAGTTGTGTACCTAAAAATAATAACATTATTAATAATATTCTTGTTTCAGATATCTTGGTACGGGTTGTTCATTTGGAGAACTAAGCTACAATTATCGCCTAGGAAAATCGACGATTACTGGAATTGTCCGCGAAGTATGTAAATCATTGTGGAATAAGTTGGTAAACATAGTCATGCCCGAAGCGACTGAAGATATCTGGAAGACAATAGCACGAGACTTTGAGAGATATGCAAATTTTCCAAATTGCATTGGTGCTATAGACGGCAAGCATATCCGAGTTATAAAGCCTGTTGATTCGGGTTCTTTGTATCATAACTATAAACATTACTTTTCCATAGTGCTCTTAGCACTTTGCGACGCCAACTATTGCTTTACTTATGTTGATATTGGGGCTTATGGCAAAAGCAGTGATTCTGCTATATTTAAAAATTCGGTTTTTTATAAACGCCTGACAGAAAAATCATTAAACATACCAACACCTAAACCAATATCTAATGTAGACCTAACACCAATGCCTTATGTTATAGTTGGAGATGAAGCCTTCGGCTTAGCAGAAAATTTAATGCGCCCATATTCAGGCAAATGTTTACCATATGAAAAAAGGATTTTTAACTATAGGTTATCGAGAGCCCGACGTAATATTGAGTGCACTTTTGGTATTTTGGCGAACAAATGGCGCATCTTTCATAGGCCTATAAATGTAAACATAGATTTTGCCGAAGATATAATAAAAGCTTCTTGTGTTCTACATAACTATGTGCGGACTAGAGATGGTCTAAAATTTAAAGATACTTTATATAATGCACCCATGACTAATCTCAATACCTTGCATGCGGGAAGAGGGACACCGTCATCTTTGAATATCAGAGATAAATTCGCTCATTACTTTGTGAACGATGGGCGTGTTCCATGGCAAGACACAAAGATATAGCTGCAACTAACATACCGTACTTGTAATGTTTAGGTACATAACTAAATGTAAACAAACGAAATATGGTAATACCGTTGTGACCTTCATTTAAAAAATGCTCGAAATGTCTGCATAAAGCAGCCGAAGTTTGTTTATATTTATTTAAGTACCTAAAGTATACGGAGAGTATAATATACGCTTCATAACAATAATTATAACATAATTCTGTCAATTATTTTTTGGTGAATAAACCTACTTACTTAAAATATTCTTTTTTTCCACCGTGTCTTCGCAATTTCCAAATATCTCCACCAACTCTTGCCAAGCTCGGTTCTTGATAATTTTATTTGAGTAATCATCACACTGAATGTCCCATATTGCAGGTCTCTTCTCCACCTCATCAATAAATAGTTCAGTGTCGAAACGATCCATGGCGAACTCACGAACAGTGACGTGCTCACCGCGCGGTATCCGCAACGCAACTGAACGCGAAGTAAAGACTCCATTGTAATAGAAACGCGCGGGAGCAGCGCGATTCTATTTTCTGGCGGTTGGGTTGCGGTAACCGCGCGGCTTGATTAACCGCGCGGTTATGTCTGAACGATTACTAACTAACTCATATAAATAAGACCCGCGCGATTTCCATGCGATTCTATAATCGCGCGGTTCCCGCCGTGTCTGAACGAGCGCTTAGGAATAGGCTGTTTCGGACCGCGGCGGTTCTTAGAGCGCCGAGCGGTGTGAATCGACCAATAGCTCTTAGGAATGGGGCGATTTGAACCACTATGTTTAGGTACAAGCTAATTTTAAAGTTTGTATGTACAGTCGAGTAGAAAAGTGTTTCATGAAAATAAAACAGTTACGACTTGATATTTTGTAATCATATTTCAAAATCACAATCGCATATTAAAATTTAGTAAAAGTGGTTGAATTTTAAATCACAGTTTGAAAATCACAGTTGAAACATTAGGTACACATTCTGACTTAAAACTAACTGATTGAAATTTCGATGGCGCACCTACATAACAAAACTTTACTTACAAATAATAATTAAGTATTTACTACTGATTATAACAACAGTTCGAAACATCATACGTACTGTTTTAAATTAACAGTTTGATGGCACATGACAAATGCACTAGTAATTATTAAAAATCACAGACTTCGAAACTTGTTTCATTTTTCTTATTTATCTTTTATAAATGATCTAGACTACACTTACGAACCATCTAATTTCGACACACCTTACATGTTAAAAATATACCTAATTCTATACATATTCAACTTACATTAAACTCTTAATTTTTTACCAATAGTAAAAATAAAAACATATATTTAAAATCAACAGAATATAAAAAATTACTTTAATTATTATTAAACTGAAATGTACACTTCTGGACACATCTATTGGCCCACCTTAGAGTTTAGGTTTCGATGGCCCCTACCGAAATATGATTGCTAGATTGAACAAAAACTGTTGATGCAGTTTTAAACCTGATACATTTTACCATCTTTTTCGATCGTATTGTTTTAAATTTGAATTCAGAATACCATACGACATGGAGCTACGCCTAACAAGTCGGATATGCGCCTTGTTAAAGGCAATTGATTTTTGAATAAAAAACATGTTTTATCAAATAAAGGTTTAATTTAATAACGCGTGTTGCCTCCATGGGCATCTACCACAGCTCTCATACGATTAGGCATAGAGTTTATCAACCGCTCTATGAAATTTTGAGGGATCATCTCCCATTCCTCTTCTATGGCAGTTTTCAACTCCTGCATCGTCTGGGCAACTGGCTGACGAGCCCTAACACGTCTTTTGAGCTCGTCCCACATGTGCTCAATGGGGTTCATATCTGGGCTTCTGGCTGGCCAGTCCATAACTGTGATGTTCACATCCCGAAGATATTCCCTGACGATGCCGGCCGCATGGGCTCTTGCATTATCATGCATAAAAAGGAAATTTGGGCCCACATAGTCCGCGTATGGTATCACGTGAGGTTCTAAGCACTCACGAATGTACCTTTCAGCATTTAATGTTGGCAGCCGTGGTCCTGTAACAACCTCAAGTTGAGTTTTGCCGCTCGCGAATATACCGCCCCAGACAGTCCATGAGCCACCGCCATAAGCAACCCTCTCTTCAAAGCAGCATTGTGCGAAACGCTCTCCCTTACGTCGGTAGACCTTCTTCCTTCCATCATTGCCATGTAACACAATTTTAGACTCATCAGAAAAGAGTACACGGCTACAATCTTGCTGTGTCCAATTTAAATGACTGCGTGCGAAATGAAGGCGCGCTGTTCGGTGGGCTCGCGTTAGTTTGGGGCCATTAGCTGGCTTGTGTGGTACCATATCGCGTTCTTTTAACCTTCTCCGAACAGTTCGAGCGCTCACAGATACTCCGTGGAAGTCGCGAAGTTGGTTTTGTATCTCAATGGAGGTAAGGTGACGATTTCTCAAGCTGGTCGTCACGATGAATCGATCCTGCCTTTCAGTTGTGACCCGAGATCGTGGCCTTCCTTGGCGACGAACAAAGCCGCCAGTCTCTAGGTACCTCCGATAAACATTTCGGACTGCAGATCGACTTAAATTAAGTTGAGCACTCACGTTTCTTTGGCTGTGTCCGGCCTGAATAAGTGCCACAGCTTGGGCGGCGACTTCAGGTGAAGTATCCATAGATTATTGATAGAACCTCACCTTAATGTTAAGAATAAATAATGTTTGTTGCAAAACCAAAGATATCAATCACTTTTTCAAGAATTAAATCCAAGTAAACCAATAAAACCAAGTTTTCTTAGTATTCGATTGTTTGAGATCAACAAACAGGCTCCAAATTGTCTTTTGTTTCTTTAAATTCTGTGTTCGAAATTCAAAAAAAGACTATTGAATGAAATTGTGAATGTGCCAGGTTCAAAACTGCATAAAAACTTTTTGCTCGACCTAATATAAAATTTTAGCTAGGACCAAACGAAACTGAAAATACAAGGTGGGCCAAAAGATGTGTCCAGAAGTGTATTAAACTCTTAATTTTTCCATACAATGACCGACAGTGATTTCACCAGTCAATAACTCTTTTATGATGCTCTGTATTCTTTGATTCATTTCAATTGTTTCTGCTTTCCTTTTTGAAATTTGAATGTCACCAGTTCTTGCTAATATACCACAATAATATTTGGCATCTTTTTGTATTCCCTCAAGAAACTGTGCAATATTAGGTTTTTCTGTAATGGTCTTCTTTATCCTTGCATTCCATGACTCCACCATGTTGTTGGTTCTGTCGCGTTCATTGAAAGTGTTCCATGTGTTTGAAAGCACATCATGTTCCAGCCATGTTTTGACAAAATAGTCATTGAACTGTGTGACTTCTTTACTCTTTGGACTTTCTGCCATTACATATAGCCAGCCATCTTCCAACAAGTCCGGCGGTAAATGTGACAATGCCATGCACAATTTTACATGGTTAGCGCCCAGTTTTGATTTCACTACTCCCAATTGCTTAGCTTTACGCCATAAACTGCGAATGTAGTGAAAATAGCATCCGACTATTTTGACTTCTGGAAATAAATCTTTGATTGCTGATATCGCAGTCATTTCAAAGTCCATTGAAATATGTGTAGGCGCCCATTCTTTTACTTGACTTTTTATCATTTGAATTAAAATGTCATATGTGGCTCTTTTCTTGTCGGGAAGCAATGCATACAGCACAGGAACGACATTTACGTATTCATCATTGCTGCCTACATCAGCGTGAATAGTGTATACTTGATAGAAACACTTCGGGCAAATTTTGAATGTGCCGTCGATAAGAAATCGTGTACATTTTTTTAAATATTTAATAATTTCTTTGTTAGCAAAAATAAGGATGCGTTTATTTTTGTGTTTGAATTCGGCAAACAAGAAATTTTCAAATTTTTTCGGTACTTCGAGGTCACGGGCTTTTCGGAAGTTCAGTTTTTTAGCACCCAGAGATGAATTTCTTTGTCTGTACAGTTTGTTCTTGATATTTTTAAATTTTGGTAATGGATTTACCAAATTTAATCTTTGGTCGGATAAATTTTGTATGGTATCATCGAAAATTTGCGTTACTGGTTTATTAATATTCTTTTTGACTGTTTCAGTACATAAATAAATCTGTTTCTCTATTTCAATCTCTGCTTCTTTCCTTGGTGGATGGTTATGGGCAGTCTCATGAAGTATTGAAAGTGGATTTTGTTTGACTTTGATTGTTGCGTTGCACTTACTAGAATCTTTGTTGGTGCACCTCCATAATTCAGAGCCGTCTTTGTTCGTTCACTTTAAAACATAGTTATATCCAGCACGACACAGCATTTGGCCACCTCTCTTCGTTTTTAGAAAGTGGACAATTGGGCCACCATGTGAAGTTGATGGTTCACCCGACATTTTCAGAGAGATGAAGCAGCAACCTAAACAAAAAATATGCATGAAAACGTATGTGGTTAAAAATAAATTGGTCATATTCATATAGGTTCCTATTTTATGGTAAATAACTAAGTAGTATCAGGATTTTTCATATTAACTTTTGATGATTTGATTTTTTTTTGGGCTGCCTATCATAGAAATGTGAAACATTAAGAGTAATCATGGAGCTTCTTTATTTATTTATAGCTAAGTAGAAAATATTATTTTAAGATTGTAGCGTCACTGTTAGTGGTGAACGCTGTAAATTATTATATAGTAATATATTCACATATTTATAGAAAATAAATAATAATATAAAAATGTATCAATAACACGGACGTACGATTTTGTTATTAGTAGATAATACCTAAATGTGAATAACAAGCGCATGATTCATCGACCGCGGGCAGCCGGCCGGCGGCGGCCGCGCAGCGAGCGAGCGGGACCCCTCCCGTTTCCTCGCGCCTCACCGGCTCGCCTCGGTCGCCAGTCCTTTGAATGCCGCTGGGCTGTCGGCACGTCCTGCTTTCGCTAAGATTTTATTACCTAGGCATCTCGCGCGCTTGTTACCCAACGCTGATGTTATTTATGTGCTCTCTGCCTATCTGCCTTCTATTTACTTGTGCTTCCGTATTCTCACTGTGCTTCTCTTTGTGTGTCTCACCTTCTTCCTTTAAACTTTATATGTGTGTACGTGTGTGAAACATTGTATGGAACATTATACACAGCTAGTGAACGTACCGGCTTTTATTCTTCTCCCGTACTCACCCACTTCAAGATGATATCACTTTGAAAATTATAAGAAGATTATGAGAAGATTATTGCAGGACTTACTTACCTTGTTTGATTTACAAGTTCACTATATTTGGAAAACACTTCATCTCCTCACATTACACTCACTATGAAAGCCAGAAGGGTACCGAGATCCTTTTACATTCAAACCCATGCTAATAGTAACGTACGCGCGTTATCATCTGAGTCATCAGGTCATAAAAGTCAAAAGAGATAGGAATGTGCACCGCACCGGACCCTAGTTATCGATAAACGGCTACCTGCGCACGTGCTAACGATAGAACTAATTTGGGCACAAGTAAAGGGAGAAGTTGCGAAGAACAATAATACTTTCACGATAGCAGATGTCGAAAATCACCTCCACCAAGCCATAGATAATGTCACACGAGAAGATTGGGCCAAATGTGTGAGGCATGCCGAAGAACTTCAAAACAAAGACTTACAAAAAGCTCTAATTAGAGATCACGCGCCGCTTATAATAAATTTGGCAGAAGACGAAGACTCTGATCATGAAGACTCCGATGAAGATTAATTTTATTTTCTTAATAATTATATAATTTCAATCTTTTTGTAATAATAACGGCTCATTTAAGGGACACAATATGATCTACTTTGTTTCTTGTAATAAACTTTCTTTCTCTGTGTATGAAAATACTGTATATAATTTTTAAATATAGTTTAATATCAAATATTGTTATTTTTTTTAATTTTGTGAACATGATACGATAATAAACGTTACTTATCGATAATATGTCTTTTATTGTTACGCCCTTCACTAGACGGCTCCATAAGACCCATAGGTGCAAGCAAGATAGATATAGAGAAATGATTTATGGCCCTAAGACTCAGATGATAATGAGTTTATGAACCAATCATATCTTTTTCTATTGTTTATTTCGTTCAGACTGGGTTTTAAAAAGGGATAATTTTTACCTGGAGTCCTTAACCCTAGGTCACTAACCTTAATTTCGAGTAACGTTATCACTAACCATTCGTAAATTTTACGACAGATTAAAACACCAATATTTATTTAATCAACTTTATTTATGACACAAACCGAACTTAATTAGCAGTATTAGTTTCCTCTTAATCAAATAACATAAGCTGTTTTAGAAATATTCTACATTGAACAATGATTGCACATACAAACAATATGCTCCCTGCAAATCGCTTTTTTGCAGCCCTTGCAGAAGTTTGTGGTCAAACGACGTTTTTTTGCAGGACAGTAGCTGCAAGTTTTGCGGGTTCTAGGAACGTCTTGACTAGAACCTTCCTGTGGGTCATCAAGTTTCAAGATCTCCGCGATGATCTGCTTCAAATTTCGTTGCAAAGTTACCGTCTGATATCTCTCTTGCAGCCAAGGCTTCATCAGTTCGTCTGCTATTTGTAATGCAAAAGGCCTTCTTTTCATGGGTTTTTTTCCATTTCGGATCGTATTAGAGACGTGGATGACATATGCGTTCACTATCGACAGATTCAGGATGTCGTAGAACAAGCACAGCGGCCATCGATTGGTCTTACGGCTGGTACTCATGATCGAGCACATTTGGTCTACAGTATCAACCGCGCCCTTTGTGGAATTGTAGAATTCAATAATTTCGGGCTTTTTTGAATTGATTTTGATAACCGGTTGATCATGTATGGTAGAAAGAAGGTAAACGACCTTATTTGACTTCGGTTTATAAGACACCAAAGTCATTTCTTTATCGAAACCAAACATCGAAGTACCTACTCGCCTATTTCTAGAATTCGTCATTTCCTTGGGGATCTCTCGCTTATTACTTCGTAGAGTACCTACCACTGTGAGCTTATATGGCGGTTTCAACAGTTCAGCAGCCAAAGGAACCGATGTGAACCAATTATCCATGGTTATATTCCGGTTGGACCCATGATACGGTTTAGACAGCTCCTTCACAAAATAATTTGCTAATGGCTCGTTACCTGTGTTAGTGTTTTTTCCCATATAAGGCATAGCATTGCACATGTACTTTGTACTAGAATCAGCCATCATCACAAGTTTCAAGCCATATTTGTTGGGCTTATTAGGGATATACATGCGAAAGGGACAGCGTCCCCTAAATCCAACCAGTTGTTCGTCCACGGTTATGTAAGAACCTGGTTTGTACCATTTCCTGCAGTTTTCTATAAACTTCTCCCAGAAATTTCTAATTGGCGCCAGTCTATCAGATTCCCTTCTCTCCTGTCTTGTATTTCTGTCATCAAATCTCATACATCTCAGTAAAAAGTCGAACCTTTCAGCACTCATGCAGGCTTTATAGGTTTTTGCACTTCTCAAGGTATCAAACAAAGTTCGTGTTGGCAAATGGTTACTTTTGAGACCAGCAGATTGAACAAGCAGACCCAGCAATGCTTTGATTTCATTTGCCGACGTTTGTGTAGTAGTATGCTTAGATGTTTTATACTTATTGTTCTTTATGTCAATCTCAACGTTTGTATATTGTACAATAACGTCGATCATTTCCTCTTCTACAAAAAGATAAAATAGATCTTTTGGATCTGAGAGTTCTTTGGCTATGCCTGCGGGACCAGGTACAATATGCAGCACATTACGAGCAGCCGTGCGAGTACGTGGGTCTCGAGGTTTTGTAGACCATTTGTGTTGATTCTTACCGTACAGGATATTCTGTCTTGGTTGAATGATTGATTGCTGCTGTGGTGGTTCCTCATTTTCGGAATCAATCTGATCCATGCAGGATGTCAGTGAATTATCATCATCGGAATCTATGACTAACCTTCGACTATGGCTGCGACGTGGAACGAAGAACTCGTCGTCCGAAGAATCTGCAGCATCCTCATCGCTTCCATCAGTGTCTTTATAAATTTCCGTCTCTAAATGATCACCTTCCTCGGATTCCGAAGACTGTGATTGATTATCAGGGATTGACTCCGTTTCTGAATCAGCTAACCATTGTAAAATTTTATCATTTTGACCCCTCAAATCCATCTGAAAGTATAAAAAACAAAAACATTTCAAATAAAAAAGAAACACAAAATGTCAAAAAGTTGCAAATAACATGACTATGTACTTATAACAGTAATTATTACTTATTATTATAACATAAAAATAATATGTTCTGATAGTAATTATTGAAAATAATTGACAAATACATAAATACACAACTTTGAAAAATAGTTACATAGATACTAACCTTTCGTAAATTTTACGACGTTCACACGATATATCCCGATCTAATGAGCGTGCATTCGCAATGAGTATTTGCGGGTCACTGGCGATGCGAATTAGGAAGGTATTAGAAACGGGCGGGGTGGCGGGGGTCGGGATCTTACCGAAACACTAAAATCTCAAGGTACGCGTCGTCATTTTGACGAATGGTTAGTGACACAGGGTTAAAATAACAAAGAGATAGTAACGTGTGTACCGAGACCGACACTTTGTAGATTTTTTACACATATTTTGGTCAGCCAACCAACATTAAAATACATCATTATGCATAGTAAAAATAAGGCTTGTATATAGGTACCAAAAGTATTACGTAGAGTTGGCGACAAGCCATGTGTAACAAATGCGTGCAAAACAAAATTTATTTTATTTTGTGCCTGCCTGTACTTTAAGCATTATTACTGAGAAAACGTTTTGTTCAATTCGCGGTTCGAATTAACCCATTCAAATTCTTCTATGGTCGATTCACACCGCGGTCCGAAACAGCCTATTCCTAAGAGCTCTTCGGCGTTTCACAACGCGGTCCGAACCACTTGTGGTGCGAAACGACGAAACACCCCGTAAAACAAGGGTCGGTAAGGGTGTTTACACACAAGTTAAGTATTTCGATTGTTACAAACTTACGTTATTCGATTACAACGTAAGTAGGTACCTACGTAACATGTTACGAGTATCAGGGTGGAATATTCGTTGGTGGTTTACCCACCACAACTCGCTTTCCGTCTCTAACTACGCAGCTATTATTGGTATTTATTTGTGAGCGTTCAATAAAAAATTAAGCTTAATTTTAAATTTTATATTTTGTTTTTTTTCCCACGCCTTTGCCTTTGCAAATCAAAACGTGCTACTAGGGTTGTCATAAATACCGAATGAGCTTCAAGTTACTTTGGAAGCACAACTAACCCAAAATCGTAATTCATTTTTACCCGAGCAATAACGAGTACTTATTTAAAAACAAAAAAAGACAATTTTTAAAAATCTTTTTCCATGTTTTAAAAAGAAAACAAAGCGCATCTGCAGGTGTTTTATTGAAGACAAATTTTTTAAATCTTTTCCCTTGAAAAAGAAAACAAAACGCATAGATCTGCAGGTGTTTTATTGCGGTTTTTAATCCCTCGCTGATGGTTTAAAAATGAAAACAAAGGCGTCTCGGTTAGTTTTTATTGAGCTTATAGGTTTCTAATCCCTTGCTGACGATTTTGACGACGAACTTTAGCTACCATAATTCTGTTGTTATACAAATGCAATGGGCACCAGAGGGTTAAAAATCTGCATTATTCGCTGTATGAAGGTTTGACGTGTTTACAAAAGTTTTTGACTGTCAACTGTATCAAAGTTTGATGTTTTTAAAAGTTTTTGACAAGTAACAGGTTGCGACTCGTGTGTCAACACGAGCACGGTTACATTACACCGTGCAAAATGTTTTTTTATTTTCTGGAGTGTGGTGAACATCATTTCCCAGTAAGTATTCTTTGTTGTCTTCTTATTTGTTACATCTCCGATAAACGTTCTTGCATAAAATGTGTGGTATCGTATTCAATAGGAAATAAATTTTATACGGCCGCCGGCCGGTTTTCTTATAGACATTTACGTTATCATGAAACGTAAAATAAAAAGAAAAGTAAGTAGTCTTCCTCTAGAAGATATTATTATTACCAGCAGTGTCATTGAAAAATATACCTACTACTTGTTTCCCTAACTCAATCGCTAATGAAATTTGAGTTTTAAGTTTCAATTTCCTATTTCAGAAACATACGAATGCGAAGAGAAGAGCACCGGGTGGTGGTGTGGCGGAAGGCGAGGATCGAGCGTCGCCTGTGGGAGGTGCAGTGGCGATGCTCAAAATGTCACATCGCAACGCTGCAACTCCCGCGCGCCCGGCCACTGCGTCCTTCGCCCCCCAAGGACATCCCGGTGCCTTCGTCAGCATGGCGGCATCATCGATGTGATAAGCGTTGGCGGGGTTATGACTAAAAAAGGTACCATACTTTTAGTCACAACCCCGCCAAAATAAAACCAATGAACTTTAATCAAAATGTTGTTTTATTTAAGTACCTAGTATAGTACCTACCTATTACTTTTGATTTGAAAACTAGGTAATTGAACGACTGCTGGATACGAGAATGAAGATGTGGAGTGAATGAATGAATGAAAGATGTAGTTACAAAGTAAACATTACGTTTATTGTTGAGATTTCGTTTTTTTACCCACGCCCTTTCCTTTTGGCGTGGGGTACTGGGCTGCTGGGCTGCTAGGCTTGCGGCGACTCCTGCCGAATGCACTGCCTCTTGGCAGGCCTATTGTCCATTATAATGGCGGTGCATTTGGCAGCGCGTAGCAAGCCCGACATGCTCGTCCCGCTGCCCCCGATGTCCGCGTCTGCCGGAGGCAATGCCTCCGTCGCGACCCAGTCACTGGGCATTGTATCTTCGTCGTCCCTGACAATAAAAGTTATAATAAGAAGAATTGATGTACCTATTCTTAATTTGGTTCGATAATTATCTATGACAATAATAACTTCAAAGAAAACTACTCAAATACACATATTACAGCTACACTCCTACCAACTTATCTGTGAAATGGCGAAAATTAGAACTACGGCCGTCATGTTGAAATATCATTCGATTGTGCCGACGCATGTCATTCGTTTGTGTCGACGCTATCGACGCATCGACGGTGCCGCCTCTTTCAGTTCACAGATAAGTTGGTAGGACTGTAAACCTTTGTATTTGTAGTTATAAATAAAAATTATGAATACTTACAGATATTCTTCCATAGCTTTATAACTTTACTGTTGCAAATGTCAACATATGTACTTACTTAATATTTTTTTAGTTTATGGCCATTTAATATCAGGCTATAGTCATCGGACCGTACTGCCTAGTTTTACGCGATTTGTTTTATTTGAAAATAATATTCTGGGTTTCTATTGTAGTTATATCTCAAAGACGTAATTAATATAATATTATATTTTTAAATATTATATTGCGACCTCAAACGTAGAACCAACAATTATGTGGTATGGATCGAATCTAATGTCTATTGGCACAAGGCCTCTGTAGCTATGCCAAAAATCTAAAAGAAACAGTCCTGACACCCGAGGTACACACCTTTTGCCGGGTTGGAAAATCCTCATGGATGTCCCCCGCTCTGGGGTGAGCGGAGGGGTCTGTCAGACTCTTACTGACTAAAAACCACCCCGGTGTTCCCTTCCCACACCTGGACCGGGGATCATGGGAACTTGGGCGCCTTCTACGATCCCCGGCTAGTGCCGGCCCGCATTTGCGGGCCTCCTCAGGCCTGCGAGGGGAGTGAGGTGCAAGACTCCCCCCGCAACGTTCAATAGGGGCGCGCGCGGAACACTACGCGCCGCCGCCTCGGGTCCAGCTGGATGGGGGCCGGCGGACGTCCCCGAGTCCACCGTCCCTCCGGACCTGTTTACGGGGGCTGGAAGAGGGCGTTGTCCGCCCTCCGCCGACGCCCGGGCCGCCTTCTGCGGGTCGGGAGAGTCGTCTCGATCTCCCTCTCCCTTTCCGCAGCCTCCTTCCGCGAAATGACGGTTTCACAGAAGGAGATCACCGCATCCCACGACTCGGCGCTCCCGACCATCGAACGAGCGACGGCCGGCAGCGACAGGTCGGCTCCGACCTCTGCCACGAGGGCACGGCGCGGCCCCTCCCATGCGGCACACTCTGCCACTGTATGCCACGCCGTGTCCTCCCGACAGTGGACGCAGTGATGGCACCGAGCGTCCAGCTCCCTGTTTATGCGACACAGGTACTTCCCGAAGCAACCATGCCCCGAGAGCACCTGGGTCGCTCGAAACGACAGGGAGCCGTGCCTCCTTCCGACCCATTCGCCGAGCACTGGTCGGATCGCCTCGACGGTGGCGAGGCCGGCAGTAGGGCGCAGAAGCCTGTCCCGCCATTCCGTCACCAGGACCGAGGTACACACCTCAACCAAGATAAGCAGGATCCTTCTTTGTAGTAAGTACTGTAGTACAATGGAGTCTAGTACCTATCTAGTTCATACTCACCAGCCTTACCTGTTGAAAGTCTTCACTTTGTCAGTGTGTGTGATGGAAATTAGATACAAAGGGTAATAAAATAAAATACTTGAGGAAAAGTTCATAGTTTATTGGGGGAGCCCTGATGAGTCGTTATGATGAGAACGATCACCAGGGCTCCCCATAATCAACACGCTCTTGGAGCCATATGAGCCACACGCTGCGATCCGATGGAGCCGGTGGACGTGCTGCTGGTGCAGGCCGGGTTCCATTCCTGCAAAAAAGAAAATTATGATTAGTAAATAAAAAAAACTTCAGAATATAAACCTACATTTGGTAGGTTTGGTAGGCTAAGAGATTAGGGTTTGTCCGTGGATGCCTCCACGGACAAGCCCCCCTCTGCGCCTCAGAAAGCCGTTGGTCCCGGCTGACATTTGTAAATCTTTGACAGTTGATACGGGTCTTGAGAAGCCGACTAGTCTTACCAATGGGTAGGGGAAGATGGGGTGGTTTCGTACAATTTTTACTCTGAGCCTTGTAGAAAAAAAACTAATAGTAATTTCAAATAATCACGAAGCTGCTACATTACCTAGGTATCTCGCTACAATAATGGTGAACATCGATATTGATTCAATGCAAGATATCTGAGCAAAAGCAGTTTTTCCAAAAGATGGGAAATGTATGAATGCACCCCACTCGTGGGGTAGCTTCGTACATAGGGGAGGGTACATTCGTACATGGTAGGGAACCTTCGTACGCAGTAAAAAAAAAGAGTTTTATGCAAAATACGAGTATATACCTTTATTAAAATATCTATAGATATATTATCAAATATCAACATTATTACTTAGAAATACCTCTAATTGAGATCAAAATTAACAGTCTTATTTAATCAGCCTTAAAATCTACGTGGCTTTAATAATTATGAATCTTATTATTATTTTAAAGGAACTTAGACTCAACATTTTATACCTTAACCATGTTATTGAACATTATACACAGAAAGGTCTTTTTCGAAACTGAAGATGTTAGCAGTTCTTGCCGTAGAAGCCGATTTAGGTTGCGGCAGTATTAAAACTATATCTGACAAATAAACGGTTCCTTCATCTTCGGTAATGGAAAAAACAAATTTCCAGACGCCTGGCTTCTTTCTCAAAAAATTTTGTATTCCGTGGCGCTGTATTTTGTTACCACTTGTCCAACGTAATGTAAAACAGAGTTTTTCTTTTCAAACTTCACCAAGACGAAGGTTTCTTCCACTACGTTTTCTGTCACATCTCTTCGATTGGAGAACAAGAACTTTATCTTAAGCTTATATCAGTTTCATCTTCGCTATCAGTCTCTATTGTTTTCTTCTGTCTTTTTAGTAAAGCTGTTTTATTTGTCTCTGTCAACAAATTCAGCGCCCGCTTCATCTCCTTAGCTCTATTTTTTCTTTCTTGCTCTTGTTTCTTTTTCTCTTTTGCTTTTTCTATTTCTTCTAGCCTATTTTTTTCAGGAGTATCTGTGTAAATTCTCGATTTTCCTGGCAGTTTTCCTTTCTTTGACTTTTTAACCCCATTTTTATGCACTTTAGGATAGGGTCGGATCATTTCCGGTGTTATCAGTCCTAAAGCTGATGTTGATGGTGAATTAACAACGCAGTCTAACCATTCTAATGGTTGCGATAGCAGAGATGGCGATGCTGGCGGAGAACCCAATGGGGGATCTTGTTGAAATAGATTGATTTCTTCGGGCATGGTTTGATGCATGTTGTCATCTGGATCTACTATAGAAACTGCTATGTCTTCAGGCATGGTATAATTTATATTTCTGTCAAGATTTGCTGTAGAAACTGATTGATAAACCTGAACGGGTGCGAAATCTTCGTCGCTGAAAGCGAGTTTATTGAATGGCCAAATGCCAGTTTTTTCAAAAGCACTGGTAATGTTTTTGCTATTGAAAGATTCAAAATAGGCAATTTTGGATAACCTCGTTATGTTATAGATGTTGAGAGTTTTCCCCGGATTACTCACATGCCAATCATTAAATGCTATCTTCAGTTTTGCCTTAAAAGGTCCAAACACTCCCACATCTAAAGGTTGGAGACGGTGTGTTGTGTGGGGTGGGAATGACAGATAAATAATTCCATTATTACGAGCATAGTTAACCGCTTCTATTGTCACATGGCTTTCATGATTGTCGACCAAGAGCAGAATAGGGTTTTCTTTAGTGCTTGATGCTTTTTTCTGGATGTGTTTCAGCACTTCTAAATTTGTATTCCGCCTGCGATAGCTTTCCAGCCAATCTTTTCCCGCCATTTTGTTGTTATCCCAGCTAGGTGGATAATGAAGTTGGTTTGCTTTTGCTAATTCGTATGCCAGTTTTCTCACCTGTACAATCGTCAATCCATAGTGCATTTTGGAACAGTCCGTGATGTACTTGTTTAAAACAGTTTCTTCTTCGACAGTGAACACTTGATTTGACGTGAACTTCGAACTAAAAACACGCGCTGGGATGTCATCTACCCTGTCGGCAGCAGCTTTTTTACGGAAGTTTATTAAGCGACTCAAGAGTCGACGGTTTGACGCCGTATTTCGTAGCTGATTTCCTAACGGACAAAGTTTTATCTAAAACTTCTTTTACAGCAGCTTCCATTGCGTCTTCATTTATCTCCCCCGTCCTAGTCCCTTTTTTCTTATAAACTCGCGGCATGGCTCTGAAATAAAAATATTTTTTGTTAACATATTATCGAAACTCACAAGGGGTACATTCGTACACTGTGCGAACTTACCCCACACACTAGTGTACGAAGGTACCCCAACCCAAACTAACAACAAATTTATTCAAAATAAAAAAAAACCAGTAATCGTCATCCCAAAATTAATAATTATAAATAATCTAACACATATAATCATCAACTACAACATATAACTACACTCGGCGTCACAAAAATCGCACCTATTTAAGAATTCTCTTCAAAGTCATTTTAACGCTATTAATCAATGGTAGACATATGACTATAAGGTATCATTGGAAAGGCAATTTATTTAAATTTCAGAATAAATCAATAGATTTGATTTTTTGTTTACCGGGGAATAAAAAAGCAAGCTAATGCAAATGATTAAAAAGTTAAATTTTATTTTATCAGCAAAAGTTAGAATAAAGTCCTTAAAAACAACTTAAAACCTAGTGTTACCCGCCCTAGCCCTGATGACCGCTTCCATGCGTTCTCTCATGGACCTAATTAATGTAACAACAGTCTCTTGAGGAATGTTGTCCCATTCTGCAACGACGGCACCTTGGAGGTCTTGGAGAGTGGTAGGGGCAGGATCACGTGCCCGTACTCGCCGTTTCAGTTCATCCCAAAGGTGCTCAATAGGGTTCAGGTCTGGACTTCGCGCCGGCCAGTGCATAACAGGGATCCCAACTTCTTGCAGGTAGTCTCTCACAATTAATGCGGTGTGACAGCGGGCGTTATCGTGCATTAACGTGAACCCACTGCCAACAAAACCCGCATAAGGGACAACCTGCTCCGCTAAGATCTCTGTTATGTACCGAGCAGCAGTCAGCGACCCTTGCCCACGAGCACTTCCAGTCCGAGAAACACACACAAGGTTCGTTTTGCCGTCGATTGACATGCCGCCCCAGAACATGCACGAGCCACCCCCGTATTCCACTGTCTCTTGAATACAGGCTTGTGCGAATCGTTCCCCTTGCCTCCTGTACACTCTTCTACGACTGTCGTTGCAGAAAAGACACACCCTCGTCTCATCCGAGAAGAGCACAGCCCTCCATTGCTCTATTGTCCAATCCACATGGTCACGGGCAAATTGCAACCGGTCTCTCCTATGCTGTGCAGTCAATTTTGGCCCTGTAGCAGCCCTGTGAGCTGCAATTTTCTTCTCCCGCATTCTTCTTCTAATCGTGGAGACGCTTACAGAAATTCTGCGAGCTGACCGCAGTTGTTGTTGCAGCTCAACAGCATTGGAGAACCGATTACGTAAAGACGTCGAAACAATGAAGCGATCGTCTCTTTCAGATGTGCACCGTTGTCTTCCAGATCCACGTCTTCGGATATAGCCACCAGTCTCTTGGAAGCGTTGGAACACTCGTCGAACGGAAAAACGACTCAAGTTCAGTTGCCGAGCAACATCACATTGCCGCATCCCTGATTGCAGTAGTGCAATGACTTGAGCGGCTTCATCTGCAGTGGTATCCATCGTCTGGGGTATTTTTCTTGTTGGAGCTGTTCACGTGTGTTCACTTCAAAGGTTGGATAGCGAATGACTCACATTACTAGTTGGTCATCGCTACACCCCGTCATGGGGGTGCGATTGGCGGTGCCGGGGCGTGGCCCCCTCTCCGCAGCAGCTATGCGTTGGCCCGTCAATACGGGCCCCTCATTGGCTCGGCCTACTGCGGCCTAAGGATGGAGGGACGCGGATATGCGCGTCCCTGTGAATGGTTGCTATATCTGTGTCTGTAGGCACGCCACGACGCTGCTAGCCAGCGCCGCTTTCTTCACCGTATCCCGGCGGTCAACCCCTACCAGGTGGAACCCCCACCTACATGGGGGAAGCCCAGCAGAAGGCGACCTGCGACAGAGATACGGACTCGACGTTCCTACAGAAGGGGTGAGTGGCTCCCGCCCGCCCCACTTTCAGAGCTAGCCGAGCCTGGCACGGGTTAGGGAGACCGTGTAATGAGTGTGTGGGTGACATTGTGTTGTGTGACGTCACCCGGTGTCTACGTGAATCGCGCGCCCGCGCTGCGTCTTCACGCGTGTATTTATGCGCCTGTGTAGAGGTGAATGTCTACTGTTTGCTGCGTGACACGCCTAAATTATCCTAGCACGCATCACGCAACAGATGTATGTTATGTGTGGAGTCTATTGTCACTAGTGAGCCGCGTGTAAACTGAGAGCGACTCACTCGGAAGTCCAGTCCGGGGTGGAGTCACACGTCCGCGAGCAGGTCGCGGGGCAGGGGTCTCCTCGCGTCAGGGGGGCGCGTATGCCAGGGCGCAATCTGCTTAATGTGCGGCAGAGCAGACGCGCCGGCACGCGCGAACATCCCCTTCGCGAGGCGCCGCACAAACTCGTCCAGGCCCTCAATCCCGAGGTCCCGCTGGATGATGTCGTTCCTCACGAAGCGAGGGGCAGCCACGATGGTGCGCAGCGCGGCACTTTGCTGCGCGCGCAGGAGCCTGCGGTTAGACTCGCTCGTGAGGGCGAACCACGCAGGGGCGGCGTACGTCAAGAGCGGGCGCACGTACAGCTTGTACACGCCCAGCTTGACGCGCGCCGGGATGCTGGATGAGAGCACCGGACGCAGGAGGTTGCGGGCGACCTTACCACGCGCGGCGACCGCGCGGACGTGTGCCTCCATTGAGAGCCGACGATCTATAGTGACCCCCAGGTACTTGACCCGGGGCGACCACGCGATGTCGGCTCCCTGCAGCTTCAAGGGTGGTGGGAGAGGCGCGGCGCCGGTGACCATCGCCTGCGTCTTACCCACGTTGACAGACAGCCGCCACTTAGACAGCCAGTCGGGGAGGAGGTTCAGCGCGCGCTGCATCTTCACCGCCGCGTACTTCGCATTAAGCGAGGTGGTAATGTACGCGGCGTCGTCGGCGTACAGCGCGAGCATGGCTTCAGCGGTTGTGGGGATGTCGTCGGTGTAGCGTGAGTAACACGCCGGCGAAACGCAGCTTCCCTGCGGCACACCGGCGCGCACCGGCCGAGCGCCGGAGATCGCTCCGTCGACCACCACCCTGAAAGTCCTGTGGGACAGAAAAGCAGAGACCACTTTTACGACGCGACGGGGCGCGTCTGACGTGGCCAGTTTATATATTAGTCCCTCGTGCCACACACGGTCGAAGGCCTTCTCCATGTCGAGGAATACTGCCACCGAGTATTCCTTTTTGTTTGCTGCGGCTGCGAGGTGGTGCAGTACCCTCGACAGCTGAAGCGTTGTGCTATGCTCCGACCGAAAACCGAACTGTTCGGGTCGTGGCGCAACATGTGGTAGGAGGTGTCGCAGCAGGAGCGCCTCGAACACCTTGGAGACGGTCGATAGCAGCGTGATCGGCCGATAGCTCTCCGGCTTCAGTATATTCTTCCCTGCCTTGGGCAGCATAACAACGCGCCCCTCCTTCCACGCGGCGGGAAAGGCCCCTGTGCGCAGTATCCCCGTAAACAGGCGCGCCAGCGCCGCTACCATTCGGAACGGCAGGTGGCGCAGCGCTGTGTTGGAGATACCGTCCGCCCCGGGGGCCTTCCTGGGCTTCGCTCGTAGGATGGCGCGTCTGACTGCGCCCGGCGGGAAGAAGACAGGATCCTCTTCGGGAGCTATCGGCGTAGCGAAGTAGTCTCCAAGGTATTTCTCAACTGCCGCGACATGCTCGTGGTCGTTGGTCGGATTCGGTCGGAACTGACGCTCCAGGTGTTCGGCGAAGACCTCCGCCCGGTCCTCCGATACGTATTTAAGCGCCCCGTCGCTGCTCCGTAGCGGGCGCACCGGGGTTGGGGTATTCGTTAGCTGGCTGCAGAGTTTGTGTACCGACGGCCAACTATCCGTAGTGGCGTCGATACGTTCCTCCCAACCCGCGGCGGTGTACGCCTTTAGCTCGGCCTTCACCTTCTCCGCGAGACGGTTGAGCTGCGTCTTGAGCGTCGGACATCTCAGCTGTTGCCACTGCTTGCGTATGCGCCTCTTCGCGGCGATCATAGCTGTGAGGTGTGATGGCAGGGGCGGCAATAGCCCTCTCCCCTGCGATTGCATAGTGGTCGTCGCCGCTTCTAAGGCGCCCTGTATGCAAGCAGTGACTTCGTCCGTCAATAGATCTACGTCCGCGGCGGTGGCTATAGGCCGAGTCGGCGTAGTGGTCTCTACTTTGTCTGTAAAAGCCTTCCAATCCGTGGATCGACGTGGCGCCAGAGGCTTCAATCGGGTCGGCAACCCCGATATGACGACGAGCACAGGATGGTGATCCGACTGCAACTCGTCGTCCATGACTTGCTGCGTGATCTGGCGGTGTAGCCCTCGGTAGACTACGACGTCCAGCACGTCCGGCATCTGTAAAGTGTCCTCGGGATAATGAGTGGGCGTATCCGGGCCGGACACCGTGTACCCGAAGGCCTCCGCGTCCGCGAAGAGCCGCCTCCCCCCGGTATTCGTGTTGCTGCTATTCCACGCTGGGTGCTTACAATTGAGGTCCCCAGCGAGGATGGTGGCACGTGGAGTGTGATTTAGCAAGGCCCGCAACTCTGACAGGTCCAGAGGAGTCGCGGGCGGCTTGTAGCAGGCGTACAAGTTTATATCCTCGCCGGCTATGTGCAGCTGGACACCCAGCGCGCTGAAGGTGGTGAGTGACGGCGGGGGGAGCTCCTGATGTACGACTCTTCGCTTAACAAGTACCGCCAGACCACGGTACCTCCTATGCGTTGCCGACTGCTCATCTTTTCGATAAGCGAGATATCCCGGGAACCTGATCCTGTCCTCAGGTCCCAGGAACGTCTCGCTTATGAGCGCCACGTCGATGTTCTGTTCCCTCAGGAGATGACGGAGGAGTGCGACCTTTCCCCGAAGGCCGCGGGCGTTCCAGTGGATCACCCTCAATGAACTAGCCATGGTACAAGGTAAGCAACGTGGGCAGGCCATCAAGGATGACCGTTTCCACATCCTGTCCCTGCCTGATGGCCTTAATGAGGTCCATCAACAGTTGAATGGCGCAGGCTGTGAAGTCCTTTTTCTGTGGCTGCCTACCAGTAGCGCCACCCGTCGGTTTGGGGAACTTTTCTAGTTCCCCCTGTTGCCGCTGCACCGAGGTGGCGCTGGCGTCGATTGCGCCGCCATCTTTGTGTGTGGCGGCCTTCTTTTTCTTCCGCTGCGCCTCGGTGGCGCTAGTGGTAGGTTCATCTTCGATCTGTGGCTGTTGTTTCACAGCCCGCGCCGAGGCAGGGACGGCGGCCTCGGGGAGTGTTCCCTGAGTCGCCGCGGGGGTTTCGGCCTTCTTCCCTCTTCCTTTCCCCCCGCGCCTCTTCTTCCTCCGCCTCGAGGAGGTGGCTTCTGATCTGTCTGTGGGCCCGTTGGCTGCCGCCATTAGCGACGCGCCTTGAGCCTCTTGAGACTCAACTCCTGTCGGCCTCTCGGTGGCCTCACGTGGCCGGCGCGCGGCGGCCGTGATGGCGACAGTCCCCGCTCGCTTGTACCTTATCTCCGTCTGGAAGACGGGGCACTTGATGTTGCACGCGGGGTGCGCGCCACCGCAATTCGCGCAGGTGGCTGGCTCCTCCCGCGGGCGCGGGCAGTCTTTGGCTGCGTGCCCCTCCCCGCATCGCACACAAGCGAGCGGGCGGTGGCACTGGTGCGAGCTGTGCCTGAAACGTTGGCACCGGTGGCACTGAGCGGGCCCACGTTTTCCTCGCCAAGCCTCGATTTTGACACCCCGCATATATAGAAACACGGTGGTGTCAAATATCGCCCGGACGTCGGGGGTCTTCTTAATGATGGCGTGAAATACACAGCCGGGACGTCCTTGTGCGCCTTTAATGTGGCGCACGTACTCCGGCTGGTAACCCAACGCCCGGAGTTCCTCCTCGATCTCCTGGGGGGGCGTGTCCGCCGGCAACCCCTTAATGGCGATCTTCATGCTCCGCTCCGCTGGCAGGGAATATGCGAACCATGAGACGCCTTCCTCTTTTTCCAGGCTGGTAAGGTACCTCTGTACCAGCCTGTATTCCTCCTCGGTATCGGGGGTGAACTTCACCCCCGTCCCAAAAGGCCTGGCGCTCGGGGGCCGGCCCAACTTCTTACTAATGGCCCTGAAATGGGAGGCCCAGTTGGGCAGCCTCTCCACTACCAGCGGCGGATATCTCGCCTTCTTCCCCGGCTGCTTCGCTGCCGTCGCCGCCGTTGCTGTCGTCGCAGTGCCGGGGCTGGCCGTAGAAGGGGGGGGGAGCAACACTTTCATAGAGAGCAGGGGGTAAATTAGAAGTACTTACCCCTGCAGCTGCTGTTGCCGTCGCTGTTGCCGGCGGCGTACGCACCATGTCGGCGAAGGTAGGCGACTCCGGTTCTCCCAGGTCCAGCCGCTTCGCCTCCTGCGTCGCTTCGGTAGATTCTCGCCCACGTCGCTTCCGCTGGGGTCTCGGCTCGGCGAGTTCGAACTCGTAGTCGAACCCCAGCGGCGCTTCTCCCTCTCCCACGATGGGCCGCGGCCCGGATCGCGGCGTCGTATCCGCGGACACGTCGCCGCGACCGGACCCGGCCGAGCCCACCGATGCCAGCGACATACTCGATCCCGCGCGTGATGAGCATGCCGACAGCACGGCGGGTGAGTCGTAGGCCGAGGTGCGGGGGGGCGCCGGCGAGTCAGGCGCCCCTGTCGACACAGGTAGCACTGGCACTTTCACTTTTACAGAAGATTTCACTTTCGCACTTTGCACTAGCCGCTCTCGCTCAGCCAGCGCCGAACCCGCCAACGAGAGGCGGGGATCGGGTGCGCCGGTGCGCACAGTGGTTGGAGCGGGCGGCGACGCGAAGCGCGGCGGCGGCGCGGCGGAGCGCGCAGGGGGTGCACGCGCGCGCACGGATGACCCGGGTGATGGTGCGCGAGGCGCGGCGGCACGCGTAGCGGACGACGCGGGCGCCGGGGCGCGCGCGGGCGCAGCCCCGCGCACTGTTGGCACGGTGGCGCGCGCAGGTGGCGCGCGACTTGAGTTCGCCGCGGGTCCCGAGGGTGCGATAGGCACCGGGCGGAACGCGGCGGGGCGGATTGACACCGCCTGCTGACGGCTTGACGACGGCGTCGGCGCAACGCGCGCAGGCGCCGATGACGTCGGCGGGCCGGCAGCTGCAGCGGAGCCAACACCACTCCCCTTTCTCCCCTCTTCCTCCCTCTTCCTCGTCCCGACGTGCAGAGATGGTCCGGCCGTCGGCGGACCGGACGACGCGTCGCCGATGTTCGGCATCGACGTCGCCCGGTCCAACGCCGGACGGGCTTCAGGTGACCCGGCAACGCGACCCAGCGAGTCGCGCTTGCCGGGTTTCGGCATGTTGAAATTGGGCGTGGCCCCCGCGACCGCGGCGGTGAGCTAGCTCACCGGGCAGCACGGTGGCTTCCCTCTGTGTCCACACAAGTGCCGGTTACGTTACCTGCGCAAACACAGAGAGAAACGTTGAAAAACTTGCGGTCCGCCCGAGATGGTACTGGGCGTGTACTACGACCAGTACTGTTCGGCCACGGGCTAATCCTGACTCACATTTTTTTTTTTTTTTTTTTTTTTTTTTTTTTGGTATGGCATCTCGTAGTGTGACCATGAGAGGTCTCGACTACTTAACCGGACTATCCTGTGGGTGCCTTTAAGCGAGCTCAAAAGCCTCCAGCCAGGGGCATAAAATACTAACTAAATTATAAACTAAACGACTGCGCACTAAGGGCACCCCCTGTGGGGTACGGACCTCGGCTTAGGGAGTCGTTGTCATTGACCAATGATAGACAAGGCAAAGCAATAGGCTGGATCAAGTTAGGGGAATTATTATTATCAGGGGAGTTTAAAGCTACAGGCTCAGCTACGCCACCAGCTGGCTCGATTAAACCGATCAAGGGACATGAATTTACATTTACGTTAGATGGTCTTAAACGCGATGGGCCTCGGCGGCGAGGCCGGAATGTAGATCTGTGTTTGTGTTGGACTGTGCTAGTGTCCCTACTACTTTCCTGGAGGAGGGTGATAGGGTCATCGGGTTCAAGACTCACATTTAACCCGGGTCGTCCGTTTTATACCCTTGTAGGGAGGTGCAATTAGTGGCCGTTGTAATGCGTATTTTGACAACATTTTTATGTGCTAATGAGATCTGTTGTGTTTAGGAATTCTAACTGTTGTTAATTTAAAGGTCGTTAAACATACTTTCAATTGATACCAATATTAATTGGGTTTAATGTATTCTTAAATGGCGGGACATGCTTGAAACTTATTTTCGGAGAGGTGCGATTTTTGTGACGCCGAGTGTATATAATTTGAGCAAAATTTACGAGAGTTAAAAATGTTTAAAGTCGAGTCTAAAAAATACTTACGCAGCGCGAAAACACGTTTCGACTTGTCTCCACGAAGCCGGCGGCTGCACTGCCCGCCGCACCCCGCGGGTAGACGATGCCTATGAGTGGGAGTTACGCACACAAAGATAACCGCGCTAACGTATTGCATTAGATAGATAAAGTGACTGTGTGAATGCTCCCTCTGTGCGAAGCCACCCTACTTTCCCCTATTGTGTTACCCAGTAACTGGGTTGTGGAGGTCAGATAGGCAGTCGCTCTATGTAAAATACTGGTACCTATTCAGCTGCATCCGATTACACTGGAAGTTGACCCCAACATAGTCGGGATAAGGCTAGGCAGATGATGATTTGATAGGTTGATAGATCATGTATGTGCAGTTGAGCAAGTAAGTACTCACGTCATGTCCATGTACACCCCATCTTCCGGCCTGAACAACAGCAGCGGGTGCAAGTGCTGCTCCAACCACCACATGCGCTCTGACACGTCGGCGATTGGCAGCAACGCTTGCCTCATCTGTCGAAATAAAAATAAAATCAAATTAATTAATGTGAAATGAAATGAAATCATATTTCATTATTTATTTATTTATTTGTTTCTGGCCAACCAACAATTGCTTATACTGTTACATGTTAAAATAAACATTCTTATATCAAGGGTTAGTATAACAATCTCTTATACTCGTAGGTTAGCATCGCATGCCCCATAAAGTAATAGATGTTACCAGTTATATGAAGGTTTAAATCAAAATTTAAATCAGTAACAAATTAAAAATCTAAATTAAATACAAAATCAAAATTAATACTAAATCAAAATTAAATACAAAATCAAAATAAAATACAAAATAAAATTAAATACAAAATCAAAATTAAAAACAATCAAATTTAAAAACAAAAATAGATTTAAAAGCACAGTCAAAATAATTCAATACAAAATCAAATAATAAATTGAAATGTCATGAAAGCAATTATAATCATAACATTAGAAATTCTATTGTGTCTCATTACATTCAAAGTGACAGTTAAGATCTTATTTTACCTTGATAATTCGCGAAATCACCAGAAGGGCCTCTGACAAATTACGGGATAGTTAATTTTTGACAAAAGTGGCACTAAACAATCAATAATACAATACCTCGTCCACCGCCTCCACCACGTATCGCAGCGCGCTCGCCGCGTCGCGGACCTGGTGCTGGTCATCCACCGTTTCATAAATGGTGCTGAAATGAAAAAACATTTAAAATAATAATAGATTTACTCAATACAATATTGCTTACATGAAAATATTCATTCATATATTATGTTGAACTGTAAACATAACCTAAAAATAACAAAATTATATACTAACATAACTAAAACTATTAAAAAACTAAAATATGGCGTCGAAAAACTCCTCCGCATCGCTGTCGACTGGTAAAGTACCCAAGAGACTGGCGGCATTGCCACGTTGTATGGCAATGCTAAGCCGCTGGCCAAGGTAAAAGCCAGCCCTTGGGTCACGGGAAGTGTCAACCAGCCGTTTGGAGATTTCGTTGAACAAACTATGAGCACTCGGACCCCACGGCCCAAGGGTTTCAACCCCAAACGGCTCGAAAATATAATTACCGATAAGGTTATTATACTTCCGCCGCTTGAGGTTTTCCGCAGCGGCAGCAGCAGTGCCAGCACAGCACGCAGAGCCAGGAAGATGGGATGGCGCAAGAGTATCGACACACGTTGCGTCCCACACTAAAGGCCTTCCCAACTTCCATGGAAATAAAGACATGCCGTCCGGTCTCTTGCCATCGTCGCGTGCCAAGCCATTGGGTTCTAATACAGCTGGAACGCCGACGGTGACAAGGGCTCGTCGGATGATGTCATTGATGTTCGCGTGCCGTGCTAAGCGACCCGCACTTCGGCTGCAAGACAGGCCGTGGTGTCCGAGGCTGTTGACAACTTCGCCACAGTGACAGCGATGAGGAGAACAAGAAGGAGCTCCTAGTCGCAGGGAAGCAGCGAGGCGGAAAGTAGTGTCGTCGAACAAAGTGCCTATGTTCGACGACGGTATTGCATGAAGCCACAGACCCGACTCCCACTTACCCACAGCCAGCAGACGCGCACGCTCCATAGTAGTAGCAGACGTGTCAAGTAAATTGTTCTGTACTACTCTGCAGAGCGGCTCATCCCACCGTCTCTGGGAAAATGGATTGTCGGGTGGGTCTGAATTCGGGCAAGCGAGTCTCCAGGCATCTATAGCCTCGGTGAAACAAGGCACATCAAAATTAACCAGTGTGGAGGCTAGGATTTTCCTGATTAATTTATCTGTGCCGTGGACCGAGGATATGAATGCCGGTAAACTAATACTAGAAATTTTGCGGACGCCGAGGCCTCCCATACGAATGGGGAGAGTAGCTTGTGCCCAAGCGCGGTCGTCCAAGGCCACATTTAAGATCGAAGTTAAAGTTTGTCGGATAATTTTGTCAATTTTATCTAAAAGGTGAGTGTGCTTCCATAAATGGGAAGCACGAAGGAAATATGTTAATTTAGGGCCGAAACAGCAGTAACGGATTAATGTTATGGCCGAGTGCATGTTGATTTGGAACAATCTTTCCGAAACGTCATTGAAATTTTGAATTTTTTCTTCAATATAAACAGGAAAAGAATTTTCATAGATAGGAGACCCAAGGAGACGAAGAGAGTTTTTTTCAATAATTTTGATTTCCGGGGCTATTGCGTTAAATTTGGGAAGTGTTAGATGTCTGTCGGTACCGTCCGCTAAGAACAGTTCACATTTCGAAAGGTTGAGATCAAGGCCAATGGAATAAAGTTCATTTTTTAAGAATTAAAGGTCATTTAAAACAGTTTCTACATCGCCTCCCAAGGTTCCGTCATCAAGATACCAAACGTTAAATTTGGAATTTAGCTGTCGAATAATTGGGTGAATGGCTAAACTAAAAATCACTGGCCCGAGGGGGTCACCTTGTTGACAGCCAACAGCAGATTCCAGAAGGTTGTCCCGATACAGTAATTTAGAAGGGTGTCTGTAACATTGCCAAAGGAAACTATAAATTTGGGGTATTTCTTTTCTAGTTTCTGCCAGCAAGGTGTCCCTATTAACAGAATTGAAGGCATTCTTTATGTCAACCTTCAGGATGACCTCACCTTTGCCAGAATTTAGGTAGGTCGATAAGGCGTGTACGGCAGCCTCACAGCCCCCTTTGCAGCCGTAACCTGGCTGCAGGGGCTGCAATTTTTCCGAAACAACCTCACCATAAAATTTACAGCAAATCTTGGCTGCCATACGACGGTAAGTAGTTCCCACGGCAATGGGACGAATGCCGCCATCCCTTTTACGCAGGGCGCATAGATCGGCCCCGTATAGAACGTCAATGACGGCCTCGTTCACCTTGCCGGAGAGCATGACGTTAATCAGAGCCGTAAGCTCCTTTAAGAGCAACTCACCAGCTGCCCCGGCGCCTGAACAAATAAGGTCCTTAAGGTGCTGAGGACTCAGGCCGTCGAGGCCACCAGCGGAGCCGCTCCGGAAGGAGCAAACGGCTGTGACCAACTCTCGACCTGTAATGGTGAGGGAGTGATTATCCAGATCAGGGGGGTCGGGAAAAGAAAGGCCATCCGCTGGGGCAGGGTGTTTGCTCTCTAGAGCTGCGAGTGTTTCTGGAGAACACGGTGCCACCACATCACTACTAAAAAGAATCCTGGCTGCTCCGCTAATGTCACCTTCCCCTAACTTGGATTCTACCAGATGGGATATACCTCTTAAAGAGGTATATCTCTGTGTCGGTAATTTTGAATCTAAATTATGAGCCGAAACATTACAGTTTTCTTTAATTTGTGCAGTTAAAGTCTTTTTGGTTGCCAAATTCTTTTGTACATGTAGAATTCTGTAAGGGAAGGTGAGCAGCTGTTCCCAAGCACTTTGTGAGTTCTCCCGGACGGCGAGACGAACGCAACCTGCTAAGTGTTGTGCCACTAAAGGTCTAGCGCCGCGGGGAACTCGCTTCAAAACAGGAATAGAGTTTTTGAATTTTGAAAGAGTTTTCCAAAACGGGTCAAAAGTGGAAGTACCTGGTGTTGTAGGTGTAGCTGTTGAGACGGGGTCTGATGTGATTGCATTAAGTGGTCTGTGCACCTTGCCGATATGCACATTCAGACCCCGCTTACCTTTAAAAAACCGTGCCTGGGTACATAGCGGACATCTCTCCAGGATGCTCAGTGATGTCGAAGGTTGACTAGCACTAACACTATTATCCACCACATCACTGCTGCCACTGAACATGTATTTATATAGTTTAAATTTACAAAATTAAATTAAATAACAACAAAAACTAAATTATTAAAACACACTAAAACGTCGAAAAAGTCTATGTGACACCGATGACAAGTGACGGGAGTGACGCAGTCGCTTTGGCGGCCTAGGGCGCTGCACCGCCAATACATGTCACCGCAGCCCTGGCAACCGTGGCCGGGTGACAGACGGACTGGCGTCGCGTCTTCAGCGCCGTGATGATTTTGATTTAATCCTCTTCTACACTTTTGATCCCTCTCTTCTCCTTCCGTTGAAGGAGTGCTTTGGGTTATTCGATGTTTGTGATGGCAGAACGAATTTGGATGAGGCTCACTCACTTCTTGGGGGTGTTTGATTAGGGTTATTTTAGGATTAATAATTCAGCATTTTTTGTTCTTTTTCGGAAAATATATCGACGGTTGCAAGGCTAATTGACCTATGCGACATTTTGCAAAACTTGCAGGAGGACGGATCAAAATTTTTTTTTTGGAAAAAAAAATCATAAAAAATCAACTATTTGATAGACTTAATTTTTTTTAATACAGTATATTCCTAATTTAATAAGGAAGTTTTTTAAGTTATAACTGTTGTAAATTTTGTATTATTTAAGAAAATTTATGTTGGTTAGCCCAAAATGCATCAACTTTAGTTATTTTTTGAGAAAGGCAAAATGGTTCAAATACCTACCGTAAATAAAATAGTTGAAAGTTAACTGGCTCAAGCATCGGTCTAGAATAAACGAATACGAGAGAAAATGAATTTAGCGCCAAGTCAACTGACAGTTGAATATGCCCAATGACCCTAAGCAACATGATGGTGTTGCACCAGAGTGAAGTAATTTGATATAGATGCCCATAAGAGGGACTGCAGGATGAAACAAAATGAGCCCTTGAGCTAGATTATAGTAGATATTGATGCTTAGGCCATCATAATTCAGCAACGTCCATAAGATATTTTTGAGGTTGGTATGCCACTTTATACAATTTTAGACAGTGTCTTGTATATTTTTAATATAAAAAAAATGTGAAGAGGAATCATTCAAGATGTTGATTCAATGTGTCTTGGAACAAGGTATTAGATAAGATGGTATATCACCCTAAGCCTATGTAGTAGTATCACCACTGTACTTTAGCATTACTTTATAAATAAAACAACAAATAAATTGCTATTAATTATAATTTATTCAAAATCAGTCTTCGACATGGACGTACCTAATTAAAATCAGTCAAACATTAATGTTATAAAAAAAAAACTTCAAAAAAACTCTTTTCAGTAGGTAACTTGTGATAAATCAGAAGTAGAAAAAAATAACAATTTCGTCAGAAAACAAATAAAAGTTAACATTCTCTATCAAAAACAATACAATATCGACATTCTTAATAAGAAAAAAAAAACAAACAAATATAGATACAGTATCTATCATCAAAAACCAAAAAGAAAGAAAATGTAACATTCTTTATAACTAAAAAAAAAATATGTTGACGATGACAAAGAAAGAACCTTAAGCTACTATCTCATCTTCAATATCTGTATCTATCAGAACATCTTTACCAACGCGGTGCGGAAAGTTAGTGTATTCTAGGTGAAAAATTTTGGGAATAACCCCTGTATCACACAGCTTCTTAAGATCTTTGTATTTGGCCGTAGTTATAGGCACAGATGTTTTATACTTCGGCTGCACTACCTTTGGTCTTGAAATTATGGCTATAGAATCGGTCTCAGCATCTTTATCCATGCTGTATTTGACAGTCATGGCATTGGGTGACGACTTTTTGAATGTCGCCACCCGAATCTTACTGATCTTTCCGCTTAAATTGCCTTTGAAATACTTTTCTGAGAACTCTTCGTAATTCATGAAATCGTTGTGCGTAAGACTTTCTACGTAATATGGGCCGGGATCTTTACGAGCCAACTGAAAAACAGTTGGCCACTGCGATGGTGCCCATATTATAGTATTTCTAACAGAATTTTCAATTGTGGCATGGATGCTATCGACAGTCATTTCGGTATGCCCTGGAAGCAGATAATTCATTTGTATGGTTTCAATGTGTTTTGTTTCAAGCAGTGCGCTATGTATGGCGGCTAAAACTATTTTGTTTTTATTCTGCCCTGGGCATGAGTCTGAATAAAGAATTAAATTTGTTACAGACCCACGGGAATCAACTTCAGCAATATATTTTTGTAAGATTGTAGCTATTTCGTTGCCTCCTCTTTTTCCTTCGGTTTCTCCCCACGTATAACAAAATCCATTTCTGGTACCACTTTCGTAAAAACAAAGGTTGTACACTGTATATTTTCTAGAATAAAATAGCAGCATACTCTCCCCATGTGGGGTGTTCAGTACCTTTTGTAGATCAAAAGAAGTACAAAGCATTGCGTTATTTTTCTTGCTTAGTTCACAGTGAAAAGATAATCTATCTTTTGATGCCTTTTTTTCCTTTAAATGATTTAACATTTCAGGATTTTCTTTTTCATTCTGGCCTTCAAAACGTAAACATTTGGCACATTTATCCTTCTTTGGAACGTGGAAACCAATATTGAAATCTTTGTTAAAAATGTCACGAAATATTTTTTCACCAACAACATCTACACCCTCTGATGTTTTTGACTGTTTATAAATCCTGTATAGGTTTTTTATGTTTTTAAATTCAGTGGGGAGATATAATCTGGTACTGTCTTTACGACAGTAATGGGATGGTAGTGCTGGTAAACTTTTAATAAAATTAATGGCTGACTCCTTTACTGAGTGAGGTGTTTTATTCTTAGGAACAGTTTTACCTCTGCTCTCCTCTTTTGCCAACCCAGACGATGCATTGGCTAAGGTATAAGTAACATATTTTGGGCTAACACCCAAGTGTCCACTAGAAATTTTTTACAAACCTTACGTCGGCCTTCACCATCATTAATATAGTAGAAATATGTATTGTGCCTCACACCAGAGTCCTTTGACCTCTTTCGTTTTATGTCAGTTTTAGCAGTCATGCCAACTAGCCAATCTTTTTTTCTTTGGGATGGTAATCCCCAAAAATAATCAAAGATATGTTTTCTTTTTTCTTCAGAAACATTATCGCAGGCGTTGCCACAGTTTTTTCCTAGGCATGGATTAGGCTTAAGTGATCTTCCACTTACAATACTTCCGTCTTTTTTCACATACTCTTTTCCTTTTTCTCGCAAGTTTTTTGCTTCTTTGCGTTTATTCTTTTTTTTCTTTCTCAATCCCGCTTCACTCACCTTGCCGTCTTCTGATGTTACTTTTTTTTTCTTTTTCTGAGGTTCATTGCTTTCATTTGATGAAGATTCGTCCCCAGTTTCTTTCCAAGAAGAGGAATCCCATACGAAGTCTTCTTCCTCAGATAGAAAATCGACATAACTTTTATTAATTTTGGTTCTCTTGTTCCTTTTCTTGGATTTGACTTGATCATCATTTGTATCATTATTTTTCTCTGCTTCTATGTCATCTTCATCTGCTTCAAGAGACTTTCTCAGCAACTCCATCTCACTCTCAGCAATTACTTCCGTTAATGTAGAAATAAGTTCAGGTTCTTTTTCGTTCTCATTTTTTTCATTTTTAGATATCAGTTCGTCATCATAGCTTTCTTTTTGTGGAAATATATCACTCGAGTTTTCCTTATTCCACACTTCTTCAGTATTCTCAGTCTAAAAAATAAAATAAATCAGAAATGCTATTTCCACACGGATGAAATCGTAGGTAAAAGCTAGTATTATAATTAATTACATACCGACTCAAATTCAATATCTATTTGTATATGTTCTATATTTTCTGTATAACTATTTTCTTTGGTTAGGTATTTGTTAGTAATATCTTCTAATAGAGCTTTGGTGGTACTGTCATCCTATAAGAAAAAAAATAACTTAAATCAACGAGAACTCATGATAGAATAATAAAATTAGTATGGCTTTAAAGCTTTATTTACCTGTGACTCTTTTTCCATATTGCTGTTATCTGGGTTTGAAGGAATCGTTTTCACACATGAAATTTTTTGGATTTGGTCATAGTAGGATTGACTTCCTAATAGTGTGAGATCACAATCTTCATCAGCTTCATTATTTTCACTATTTTCATTTTCGGCAGTTTCAGGTACTTCAGTCTTCTGTTCAGACAACTCTTTCACTATCTGTTTCTTAAAATACAACCGGCGTTGTGATTCCATAATAAAATTGCTGAAATTAAATTAAAACCGATTTAAGAACATTTTATATTGATAAGTAATTATAGAAATAAACTGGGGATGAATCTGAACTGAAAGCAATGAACCTCAAAAAAAAAGAATAAACACAGTGGTTATTCCCAAGATTATTCACCTAGAATACACTAACTTTCCGCACCGAATGCAGACGAAGTACAAAACATCTGTTAAAAAAATTAATTACCTAACTACTCGTATCAGTTTACCTATTCAAGTATCGTTGCAGTAAGTACCTACTTAGTTTTGGGTTAAATACCTATTTAACCCTAAACTAGGTAGGTATTAGTACTGCAAAGTACTTTCACTATTCACTATTCTCACATACAGATTTTCTAATTACGAGTAGGTAGATAAATAATTATTTTTTTCACTCATCTAGATACATACCGTCGTTAAGAATATTACTATTACACAGTTACCTACAAAAGTTATTTCGTGAACAAGTCACGACACGAACCTAGCTTGAATTTAATTGTACCTATTGTAAATCAAAACAATGTCTTCCTTGTTCTATATTCCTATCGTATTTACAGATCGCTTCATTTATTATCACTTAGATAAAACAAAATGTTTTGTACTTACCAGAAAATCAACCGTCTGTCTTCACAGCTCACTCGCACACAACGCACTTCCCTTAGTGTTGGCGGATGACTGACGCGCCCGCGCGGGTGGGTGAGGTACTCGTAACGGACACTTACACAGAGCGCGAAATAAATTGAACTTAGTTTCAAGCGACTAAGGAGCAGCAATCTCATTAATTTGTTGGATAGCCTATGTGTTAAAACCGATTTGATAAAATGATGGAAATGCCAATTTAACAAATACTGATCTTAATCAAAACGTTTTAACCGCCATAATACTAATGAGATAGTTAGGTCAAATTAGCCGAAGTGGCATTACTCATTATCCTCAATAGAGGCTAAACGGGTCAAGAGACATAGACAATTATTATAACTTAATGCGAAATGGTTCAAGCGACACGGTATTTTAATGTAGTTGAGTGCAAAATGAGCTAAACGACATAACTTATTGTTTTAGTTTAATGCAAAATAAGCCAAACGACAAAACCACAACCATGGCGAAAAAGCTAAATGCCTTAATCGACACACGTTACAAAAGTACAAAAAATCAAATTGGTTTAAGTCATCGAGTCCTCAAATTTGTCTAATTTTGTGTCGTATAGATCAATGGGCTTAGAAATGAGGCCTGTTTTGCTGTGGGGGCTAAGCGCCAAAAAAGTAGTCAAAAAAAATTGAAACCTGATTCAAACGACGGAGAAAAATTTGCTGATTCCGAATATGTATATAACTCAATATCACAAAAAATGTCGCTTAGACCAATTAGCCTTATAACCGTCGATATATTTTTTAAATTCAGAATAGAGTCCAACTTGATGAAGAGCTTAGTTATTATCAGTTTCAATAAAAGCCCTGTTTCTGTTTTCCTGCCACTGCTATCATGACATGTGATATTATGTTGATACATACTCATCGGTGGATGTTACTGCTGTATCAGCACCAGGCCCACAGCAGAAGACGCGGCGTACGGCTCGGCCCCAAGAGCTCATTTTTTTCGATCACAAAAATAATTATAATAAATATTATAATAATTGTCTGTTCTGCTAGATGCGGAGAAATGGCAGAGTCTCGAGTGTGTGAACGAGTGAATGAATTGGAATGAATGACAATAGAACATAATGTTACCATTTTTTTTTTAACTGTACATAATATTATTCTGCCTAACGGCAGATTAATTTTCTTTCTTATTCGCGTACATTTTATTCTTATTTTTAAAGTTTATATATTTAATGTTGCTTAGGTTGTAAATAATCAAATAAATCGATTTTTGATAATATTAGGTCTTTACCTATGAAATTGCCGTTCTGCAGTACTAGCCATTTCAAATCAAAATAATTTTTGTTTGGCTAAGAATTCTAATTTCAAATTAATTTTATTTTAAAAACATGGATTTTTTTTCCAAAAGTAGTCATTTGTTTATTGATTAGTGTTACATTTTCATCGCATTTCAATCTTTTTCGTCATCATGGATACGTTAAAAATTCGAGTAATTATGGAATATGAGTACCGTCGTGGCAGCAACGCGGCACAAGCGGCACGCAACATCAACGACGTTTACGGAGCTAACACTACAAACCAATGCACCACTTGTTATTGGTTTGCTCGCTTCCGTTCTGGAAATTTCGACCTGAAAAATGAACCTCGCGGTCGTCCGAAGACTTTGGTCGACAATGACGAATTAAAGGCGATTGTGGAAGCTGATGATACACAATCTACGGCTGAATTAGCAGCAGCTTTCGACGTTAGCGTCAAAACAATATTGGTCCATTTGCGTCAAATTGGCAAGGTAAAAAAGCTTGACTAATGGGTGCCCCACGAACTCAATGATCGCCAGCGCGAAGTACGCGTCGAGACGCATTGTTACCTGCGATGAAAAATGGATTCTGTTTGATAACCGCAAGCGCTCAGCAAGTTGGTTGGATCCTGGTTCAGCACCTAAACAATGCCCTAAACGAAAATTTACCCCTAGAAAAGTGATGGTCACTGTTTGGTGGTCTAGCGCCGGTGTGATTCATCACAGCTTCTTACCAAACGTGGTGAGCATTACTTCAGATGTGTACTGTGAAGAACTGAACACAATGATGGAGAAGCTGGCACATCTCCAACCAGCATTGGTCAATCGCTCGTCTCCGCTGCTCCTGCACGACAACGCGCGACCTCATACTGCACAGCAGACGGTCTCCAAGTTGCAAGAACTGGGGTTGGAAGCTCTCCGTCATCCGCCCTACTCACCAGACCTTGCGCCTACAGATTACTACTTTTTCCAGAATTCTATCAACTGGACGGCCAGTTGATTTCTTTAAGAAGGGCATCAATAAACTGCCACTGCGATGGCAAAGATGCATTGATTGCATGGGTGATTACTTCGATTAATACAAATAAAAAATGCATGAAAAAAATTCGTTTAAATTTTTTCATACAAAACGGCAATTTCATAGGTAAAGACCTATTATACTTGTTAATATGTTACTGACCACTAATTGTGTGGAAAAATTTATTTCAATAGTAGAATATTGCATTGTTTTGTCCAAGGATGGATTAGTCTTATTACTCATATCTAACTCTTCATTAGATAGGTAATAATATAAAATTAGATGATAAAAGAATTATTATTTTGTGTTGATTTATTATTCAGACTGCTTATAAACAAAAATGTTCCTACTTCTTTTAGTGTTGGCTTTTAAACATTTTTATACTAGATTTTGCCCGCGGCTTCGCCCACGTGGATGTCGGAAATCATCCCACGGGGTACCTACTGCCGAGATTTAAACATACAAACTTTCACATTTTTAATATTAGTAGGAAATAGGATTGTACTAGATATTTCACTATTCTACTATACCGATGCCAGGTGTCGCGCCAGGGCCCGGAACCCTTTTGTTTAAAATGTATTTTTATATTTAATGGACTACTAATCTATGCCGATTGTTTTAAATATTCTATTTACCCGACTGCGGCGAAACAAAAAGGCGGGTTATGATTATGACCGGTATATATGTATTTACGAGTATGTATGTATGTTCATCTGTTCCCTCATAATTTCTAAACTACTTGTCATAATTTGACAAATGAGATATCGTTGGAAGCGTCTTGATCATCTGCTGGTTGTAGGCATGCGACGTTACATTAAATGGCGGCTAGAGGACCGTCATGGAATAAAAAAAAATCTTGTTAATAATGCCGTGTTGGGTATCAAATGCAAGGGCTTAATTAGCACATTAAAAAAAATATATATTTTGTTAGTTATTGCTCGCGGCTTTGCATGAATGCATACACCCGATATTGCGAATAATTTCTAAAATCACGCCTCAGATGTGAGCCAAAAATATTTTATCTTCAAACCTACCCAAAATACATATGTAATAATTATTCTTCTAAAATGATGATTAGCTCTAACCTAAACGAAATTATAACCTCAAATAAAAATCCGGAGTTACACGTAATCTGTTCGATTTATTTAACATTACGTGTGATTCCGGATTTTTTAATTTGTCTGTCTTTTTCTAATTTCAGATGAGAATATTTTTTTGTTTCATACTTTTTAGTGTGATTTTTCAGTAGTCGGGTTTTAGTTTTTAAACTTACTTTTTATGTAACCAAAATAACGTAGCGCCATCCAACGAGGGGTATATATAGTGACTGGACTCGACGGTTAAGTCACGGGGCACTTTAGGTTGCACGCGGGGTGCGGGCCACCGCAGTTGGCGCAGGTGGCCGGCTCCTCCCGCGGGCGCGGGCACTCCCTAGCCGCGTGCCCCTCCCCACATCGCACACAGGCGAGCGGGCGGTGGCATTGGTGCGAGCTGTGCCTAAATTGTTGGCACCGGTGGCACTGTGCGGGCCCACGTTTGCCCCGCCAGGCCTCGATCTTGACACCACGCATATACATGAATGTCGTGGTGTCATAAATTGCCCCCGTATTTCAGAGCGAGATTAGAAACAGGCGGGCGGGGACCGCCGCCATCACGGTGAATGCGCGCCGGCCCAAGGCGGCCACCGAGAGGCCGCAAGAGACGCCTATAGAAGGCCAACAGGCTACGTCGTTGATGGCGGCGGCCAACGGGCCCACAGATAGGAATCAAGCCTCCTCCTCGGGGCGGAGGAAGAAGAAGAGGCGCGGGGGGAAAAGGAAAGGAAAAGGCATGAAGCCGACCCTTCCCCCCCCGGCGACACAGGAGGAAGTCCCTGAGGTCGAACCGGCCGACCCTGCCTTGAACAGGGCGCAGGTCGTGAATGTTTCACAACACACTACTAGCGCCGGCATAGCGCCGCGGGAGGAATGTGAAACAAAAAAGTTCACCTCAAAGAAGAGTGGCGGCGCCACCGGCGCTAAAACTACAACCACTACAAAGCAAGAGTTCACGACCTGCGCAATCAATTTGTTGATGAATTTAATAAAAGCGATAAGGCAGGGTCAAGACGTGGAAACGGTCATCCTCGATGGCCTGGCCACCCTTTTAACTCTCTATCATGGCTAGGCCGTTGAGAGTGATCCATTGGAATGCCCGCGGCCTCCGGGACAAGGTCGCCCCTCTCCGCCATCTCCTTAGGGAACAAGATGTAGACGTGGCGCTCATAAGCGAGACGCTCCTGGGACCCGAGGATAGGGTCAGGTTCCCGGGTTACCTCGCTTACAGGAAGGATGAGAGGTCGGCTCAGAACGTCCGCTACCGTGGTCTGGCGGTACTAGTGAGGCGAAGAGTCGTCCATCAAGAGCTCCCCTTGTCGTCGCTCAGCTCTTTTTTTACGCGCTGGGTGTGCAGCTACACGTAGCCGGCGAGGACATAAACATATACGCTTGCTATAAGCCGCCCGCGACCAAATTAGACTTGTCGGAGTTGCGGGCCCTTCTCAGCACTACTCAGAGAGCAACCATCCTCGCCGGTGACTTAAATTGTAAGCACCCAGCGTGGAACTCATCCATCACGAATACCGAGGGGAGACGGCTCTTCGCGGACGCGGAAGCCTTCGGCTATACGGTGTCCGGCCCAGAGACGCCCACCCACTATCCGGACGTCAACACACACTTGCCGGACGTGCTGGACATCGTAGTCCACCGGGGGCTACAAGGCCAGATCACGCAGCAAGTGATAGACGACGAGCTACAGTCTGACCATCAGCCAGTGCTCGTCGTCTTAGCGGGTATGCCGACCCGACTGAAGCCCATAGCGCCACGTCGTACAACGGACTGGGCAGCATTCCGGGAGAAGTTGGAAGCCACCACGCCGACTCGGCCTATAGTCACCTCCGCGGACGTGGACCAGACGGCGAGCGACGTCACTGCTTGCATTCAAAGCGCCTTGGAAGCGGCGACAACTACACAGCCGCAGGGGAGAGTGCTATTGCCGCCCCTGCCGTCACATCTTAAGGCAATGATCGCCGTGAAGAGGCGCCTGCGCAGGCAGTGGCAACAGACAAGATGCCCGACGATGAAGAGGCAGCTCAACCGTCTCGCGGAGAAGGTGAAGGCCGAGCTCAAGGCTTTGGCCGCCGCGGGCTGGGAGGAACGAATAGAGGCCAGTACAGGCAGCTGGCCCTCTGTTTTTAGATTATGCCGCTCTCTCACGAACACCCCAGCTCCGGTGCGCCCTCTGCTTAGCAGCGACGGGGCGCTCATGTACGTAGCGGAGGACCGGGCGGAGGTCTTCGCTGAGCACCTGGAGCGTCAATTTCGTCCGAACCCGACCAGCGACCTCGAGCATGTCGCAGCGGTCGAGAAACACCTTGGTGCCTACTTCGCGCCGCCGATAGCTCCCGAAGAAGACCCAGTGTTTTTCTCGCCTGGCGCAGTTAGACGCGCCATCCTGAACACAAAGCCCCGCAAGGCCCCTGGTGCTGACGGTATCACCAACGCAGTGCTGCGCCACCTGCCGTACCGTATGGTAGCGGCGCTGGCGCGCCTGTTCACGGCGGTACTGCGCACCGGGGCTTTTCCCGCGGTGTGGAAGGAAGGGCGCGTCATCATGCTGCCCAAGGCGGGGAAGAACATACTGAAGCCGGAGAGCTATCGGCCGATAACTCTGCTGTCCACGATTTCCAAGGTGTTCGAAGTACTCCTGCTGCGACACCTCCAACCTCACATCGCGCCGCGTCCGGAGCAGTTCGGGCTCCGGGCGGAACACAGCACGACGCTCCAGCTGTCGAGGGTACTGCACCAACTCACAGCTGCACAGAACAAGAAGGAGCACTCGGTCGCAGTACTCCTCGACATGGAGAAGGCCTTCGACCGTGTGTGGCATGACGGCCTTGTTTACAAGCTGGCCACCTCGGATGCGCCCCGTCGCGTCGTCAGGGTGGTTTCCAACTTTCTCTCCAACAGGACGTTCCGTGTGGTGGTCGACGGCGCGCTCTCGGGCGCCCGCCCGGTGCTGGCGGGTGTACCCCAGGGGAGCTGCGTGTCGCCTGTGTTAGATTTGATATAATATATAATTATAAGCGTATCTATAGCTACTACGCTAATAGCAAGCCTTAAATGTCAGAATGGTTATTGGTTATTTATTGTGTATGAAAGTATTATGAATATGGTGTGTAAGGGAAGGATTTCATAAAGAAAAGCACAGAAAGACAAGACTAGATATTTATTATTTCAATTAGACTTGTCAATAGTTATTCATCTTTAATGAGAAAGCTATTGTCCGTTCGCAAAACTAGGTCTTCATGGAGAAGAAGGACAAGAAACTCCATGGAAACAGTATTATAGTATTCTATCAACACATTTCTTATATTTCCATAAATTATAGCTATCTCAAACAGTTAATTCTATCTCTCAGAACAATATCAACATAATAACAATATTTAAGGTATAATATCAAAATATGTAACTTACATGACACCTGGTAGATATATTTCACATCACAACGGCACTAGCACTAGCCACTTGAACATCCACTGAGCAATTGCCTCGAGAATGTCATTACAATCCTTTTTATATGCTACCACCCCTTCCATTTATCCCTTCCCATCAAACATCAACTGACAGTATTGTATCAATTGTTTCAAACAACCTGTTATATTAAAATAGCAACATAAATTCTAAGATATACTACAGTTACTATCAAATATTATTTAATTATTTATAGTAATAACATCTGTACGATTTTGACAAGTTAAGATTGGTATATTTTGTAAACAATAACTAATCTACTAATCTACTAGTGTGTTTTACAATGATTCGATGATTTTAATCACAACCGAACTAACTTCCGGAATCAAGGCAATCTCAAGTATTATTTCTAAATATTAGACACATAATAATTACATTTATCTAACACCTGCGTGTTACTCACGATACACGGACGACATCCCCACTACAGCAGAGACGATGCTCGCGCTGTACGCCGACGACGCCGCGTATATCGCTTCTTCGATGAATGTGAAGTACGCGGCGGTCAAAATGCAGCGCGTCCTCGACCTCCTCCCCGACTGGCTGTCCAAGTGGCGGCTGTCGGTGAACGTGAGTAAGACGCAGGCGCTTGTCACGGGACGAGCGCGCCTCCCGCCACCCCTGAAGCTGCAAGGAGTCGACATCGATTGGGCGCCCCAGGTCAAGTACTTGGGTGTGACCATCGATCGTCGGCTCTCTATGGGGCCACACGTCCGCAGAGTCGCCGCACAAGGTAGGGTCGCCCGCAACCTGCTCAGACCAGTGCTCTCATCCCGCCTCCCTCATAGTGTCAAGTTGGGCGTGTACAAGTTGTACGTTCGCCCAATCTTGACCTATGCCGCCCCCGCTTGGTTCGCCCTCACAAGCGAGTCGAGCCGAAAATCGCTCCGCGCGCAGCAGAGTCTCGCGCTGCGGACGATAGTTGACGCTCCTCGCGTCGTGAGGAACGACGTGCTTCACCGCGACCTCGGGATTGAGAGCCTGGACGAGTTTGTGGGCCGCCTAGCGAAGGGAATGTTCGCGCGTGCCGACGCGTCTGCTTGGCCCCATGTCAAGCAGATAGCGCCGTGGCATGCGCGCCCCCCTGACGCGAGGCCCCTACCCCGCGATTTTCTTGCGGACGGTGACCCTATCTCCGCACCGGATTGACCTCCAAGTGAGTCGCTCCCGGCTACACGCGGCTCACTTGTGACACTAATGCTTTCACCACATATTACATACGCTGTCACGTGATGCGTGCTAGGATAATTTAGGCGTGTCGCGTGACAAACTACAGACACTCACCTCTAAACAGGCGCAGAGACACACACGTTCAGGCGCCGGGCGGGCGGCGACTCGCGTAAGATACCTGGGTGACGTCACACAGTTCAATGTCACCCATACACTCAGTACACGGTCTCCCTAACCCGTGCCAGGCTCGGCTAGCTCTGAAAGTGGGGCGGGCGGGAGCCATCCACCCCATCCGTAGGAACGTCGAGTCCGCGTCTCTGTCGCTGGTCGCTCTCTGCTGGGCTTCACGCATGTAGGTGTGTGTTCCACCCGGTAGGGGTTGACCGCCGGGACGCGGTGAAGAAAGCGGCAGTATGCATATGTCGTGACGAGCTTACGGATACATATACAGATTACTGTTTACATGGGCGTGTTAATGCAGCACGTCCAAACATACCATTGCCAGTGGCAAGCAGAAGGAGAGGCCCGTTGTTACGGGCCGCAGTATAGCCTCCGCGGCAAGGGGGCATATGCCCCGGTTCCGCACGCCACGCCCCTTGCGGGGCGTCGCGACATCTCACTCGCGGTTAAGTCACCCCTCCGACCGCGGATCCCACGGCCTCAGTTGCCCCCACGACCACCCCCTCCGCTTCATCCTCTGTCCATAAGAAGGAACCTTCCCCCCCTCCTGTGTACATCCAGGACAAGGGGAAGTGGACAGATGTCTCGCGATGGTGTACTGATCTTATGCACGATGTCTGTGTAGTTCTTGCACAATGACTGTGACTGTATATTCTCAAGTTCTTCGTCTGTATCATTAAACTCACAAGACGCATGTGCGATCACAAAAGCATCACAATTGGATGCATCAGTTTCTGTTCGTATATTCTCCAGTTCTTCGACTGTATCATTTAACTCACGTGACGAATGTGCGATCACAAAGGCATCACAATTGGATGCATCAGTTTCTTTTCCAACGTTTGGCTTCAACGCTTCGATCTGGTCAATATTCATGACATCGGATAATACGTTTAAATTATTTTCAACAACTTGACTACATGGGTAATTATTGCTGCTTACAGTAGTATTATTTGAACTTTCATTAGGTTTATTAAAAAAAGAATGTGATCGAGACAAGGACATAGTCGATGTGTTTATCCAACCTCCACCACCTCTTAGACTATAATCCCAGCTCTAGCATTACTTAATGCAATGATGCCTGGTATCCTACTAGACTCTAAAAGGGAACTTGTTCAAACTTAGCTAAACATTTCCTATCAATTAACCAAGCTATCATGCTACATGTCTGCTCTAAAGATACAGGCAGGGTAATGGCACTTCTGAATGATTCCCACACCCTGAATCTGTCAATGTGGTCTATCAGATCATCCCAGAATCTATGGACAAAGAAGGACTGTATTTCACCAGAGTATGCGACTCCCGACACGTCTATATGCACACCAGCTTCCACTCTGTTCTCTAACTGCCGTAGATGTGATACCACTGAATCGTTATCTCTACTAACAGTTTCTAGCTCTTCCAACTTATCTAGCCAAGATCTGACTGGTTTATCGGTTACTAATGATTCTGCTGCTGAGATTGAGGTTGGAGCATTGCCTTCTCTCCGAATCACACTACTCCGAGCTATCTCCATAGCTGAAGTCATGGTTTCAGCCATGGCATCATGGTATAGAGCCAGGTCAGCCTCTGTGATAACCTGATCAGCTTCTATCAGCTTCTGAGTAGTTTCCTCCAAATCTGACATCTTTAATGTCCTAGATAGTTTGTGTTTATAAATGGCACGGTGCACCAGAGTCTTCCTGATGAAATCTAATTCAACCTCTAGGTCTTCTCTCCTCTCAGTACTCATAAATGGGCTGTCTAGATCATTTCTAAGCTTCCTCAAATGGTCTGTAGCTGTGTCTTTGCACCAAGGCATATTGAATAGCCAGCATTGCAGTGAGTCCTCCATATCAACATCCCAGCTCCACAGCTCATTAAGATCATCCACTTATGATTTCCATGTAATTTTCAACACAACAAATGGAGTCATTGCTGCTGTTAACAATAATGTTAGGTCTATTTGAACTTCTTGTTATTAACTGTGTTTCCGCTTCTACATCACTATTTTCTATAAAACTTTCTGAAGAATCTCGTTTGTTTTCAGCAGACCTAAAAATAAAACATGAATACGATTACTATTAGATAAAAGACGTAAGGCAGACCTATTGTATGGGCCAACTCGAATAAAAATCCAAGAACACATTAACGTAAGGGACATTACTACTTTAGACTCGCATTGTTTTTAAAGTAAAGATCAATTAATTTTCTTTCAAATCTTTACAAAAGTATTTAATTATCATAGGTGTATTCTATTCGTATAATTTAATTAATTTCTAATAACGCTGTTAATAAGAAAGACTAAAAAACTTTTTTACAAAAAAATACAACCGACTTCCAAAACAACACGTTGTCTACATCTCTTTTTATCCTCTGTCCTATCGCAGGTATGCTGGAAGAGATTTCTTTTGAAATAAGCATCACCTTTGTACGTATTTTTCTGTTTCTTTCTGTTTGTCTGTTTATTTGTGTGTACATAAATGGTTAAATAAATAAATAAATAAACACTGCAAAGTGAAAAATAACTTTAATTTCGGAAGTCGGTGTCTGATTAAATGTATTTTCGTTTTTGCCACCGACTTCCGAAATTAAAGTTATTTTTCACTTTGTAGTGTTGTTTTTGGAAGTCGGTTGTATTTTTTTGTAAAAAAGTTTTTATTTTTCACTTTTTAGTGGTTCACATGTGCTTACCCCTTCACAGCGTACTGGCGTGATGTTATGTTATGAACTGGTGTAAACAACAAACAGCGGCCCAATCGCGCTATTTTTTTTCAACGAAATCGCAACTGAACCACTACCATATCACAACTTTTTGACCGTTTCGTATCGCGCTAAAATTTTGACAGCAAGTTGAGACGCAACGCGATCGTAGCTGGAACGTAACCACTGTCAAACATCTAAGTTGATGGGACGCTACTTTTTTAGGATCGTAACTGAATCGTTGGAGTGTTTTGTCTTTGTTGTGAAGTGATTCTGAGTGAAAATCTTGCAAAAATAACATTACCATGTACGCCTACATAGATTTATTGGAGAAATCTCATGAATACGATGTAGCGGTGGCTCGAGCCGAAACCAAAAGGAAAAACTTAAAAGCTAGACTTAGTTGTGATTCATACAGTGATCGACAGTTTGTGAAGAGATATAGACTCACGAAAGAATTAACCCGTGAATTAGTTTTCAAGCTGACTCCTCATATGCCACCCGTCCTACGTTCTGATGCTTTGGATGTTGAAACCAAGGTAAGGAGTGTCCTCTCTAAAGTGATAAAGTCCCATTATTTGTGAGTGTCATAGGCTAAATAAAATCACACTAAGACCCACGGGTGCAGTGCAGTAACCAACTGTGAAACCACGGGGGGAAAGCGTGTTTTAGATATTCTATTGTAAAACTCATGTTCAAGTATTTAAGTACATAATCATATAATATATAATAACTATTTTCAGTTTTTACCACAAGTTCAAAATGCCAGCTCTGGGTTGTAGTGATGGAACCCATGTTGCAATTATTGTATGTCCTGCTGAACATGAAGAACGGTTTTTTAATAGAAAAGGATACCATTCAATAAATGTTATGATAGTGAGTATAATTGTATTATTATAATTTTGTTCTTTCCTGTCAGTGCTAGTTCATATCATTATTGTTTTTTTTTTTTCAGATATGTGATTCTAATTTAAATATATTATGTGTGGATGCGAGTTACCCTGGGTCCACACATGATAGTGTTGTTTGGGCCAACCATCCATTGAATGGTTATATAGAGAGACTCCACATTAATCATGGAGAAGATTTGCATCTTTTGGGTATGTTTACATTGAGTATAATTTGTGTTGCAATGTTATGATACATTTTGTAATTATTTTTTAAGACATTTTAATTAATTTTTGGTTATTGCAGGAGACTCGGGGTACCCTTTGAGACCCACAATGATGACACCCATCTCAGAACCAAGGCCAGATACTCCGGAACATTATTACCAAGGCTTGCACTTAACAGCCAGAAATGTTGTTGAACGCTGTATAGGTGTTTTAAAAGCTCGCTTTAGGTATGCTTTGGATATCATACCATTATTATAATAGTTGACATAATTGGACGTAGTTAAGCAGAAAGGACTCAATCCACAATAAGTCACTTTTGAGGTATGGGCGTTTGAAGTTTCAGCTGAAATTTCTCCAACAAAAAGTTAGATTTTTTTAAATTTTTGTCCGTTATTATTAAGAAGATAGTTTATATTTTATTTGTCCATCAAAATAGTGATATATTTTGCAATAGATTTCGAGATATTAAGTGAAATGTGGGTTGAGTCCTTACAATTAAACTTAAGTTTGTAAAGAGAGGTATTTTTTTTTACTTTCTCAGAATGGACTCAAAACTACCCATCGATTAGAAAATAAGTTATAAAAAAAAGAAAACAAGTATTATTATAATAAACTTATATATTTATAGACCTTGATTATAAAATTAACAAAACTCACGTAAAAATCTAATGATTAAAATTAAAAAAATAGAAAAAACAGCGCAATAATGACCGCTAATATTAACTTCCGTCATCCTCCAAGTCAAAATCAAGATTTGGCCCGTATCCATCAACATCCTCGGTGATAGAGGTACTTCCGCTAAGGCTATTATAAAATGCGTGACAGTCTTCGGGTATAAGAGTAAACATAGATCTGAGATCTTCGAGCTTTGCTTGAGGAATGGCTTTTCCCTGGGGCCAAAGAACTTCGAAATCTTCTTCTGAAAATTGGATTGTAACCCCTCTGGTTTTTTTCGACAAATCCAGTTTTTGAATATCTCCACTCTCTGACGTCATAGTAAGTAAGTATGGATCTTCTTTTTGCAATAAAATCTGTTTAGTTTTTAGCCAGTTTACTTTATCTTTATTTGTACATATTTTGCGGTTAACTATTTTTTTTTCTATTTTTTTTGTACTTAAAAAATCTTGTGTTTTCATCCTAGTAACTTGAAGGGGGTTTTTCTTTTTACAGATTTTCATGATATTCATGTATTCTTCTGCCGTGTAGATTCGCTCGTGCCGCTTAAGCTCACATTCAATCTTACTGAAATCAGTGTCATTAGGCAAAAAGGAATGGCCGGTCTCTAAATATTTAAAAGTTATTGTTTTGAGATTTGGGTGGCTGTTAAGTATAGTTTTTAGCATGAGGATTATTTTAATATTTCTGTTTTGTCCCCCACAGCAGTCGCTCCAAAGGACTAAATTCTCTACGCCATCCCTCAGATCATTTTTAATGAAATTTATGAGGCACGAGCCAACTTCTTGGGCTCCTCGTCCGGCTTCCCCTTCAACCCAGATATTGCATCGTCCTTGATCGATAGAGCCAACGTGGATCCCAGCGTTATAAACCCATAACTGACGTTTATAAAATACTATGTTAGTAGGTATACGGGGCAAAGGTAGTGTTTTTTCGAGATCATAGGTAAGACATTCAAATTTGGGATCTGTTTTAGCACGCGCCATGTCTTGAGACATTTGATTACGAAGACCTTCCGCTCTCATTTGATGAATATCTCTTTGCTGGATCAACAGTTCTTTTTCTTCTGGTACACAACACCTCTTAATCTCAAGGGCTAATAAATCGCATTTCTTGCAAGTATCCTTCTTCAAAGATTTACAGCGGAGATTGAAATTCGTATAAAATACGCGCTTCAGGGCAGCAAAAGAGACGTATTTCTTCTCGCTGCCGTACACTTTTTTGAATTCTGTAAGATAGACGTCGTAAATTTTTTGGACGGTCATACCTAGTTTTAAATATTGCGTGCCATTGCTTCGTTCTCTTCTGTAATGAGATTCATATTTTGGGAGGGAATTAATGACATTTCTAACAAAATCGATATTCTCTTCAGAGGTCTTATTCCAACCACCTTGCTTTCGACCCCTCTTGTCGTTGTAAGTTTCATCTGTTCGCTTTTTGGTCAAACATATGTCAACTCTTTTAGACGATATTTGAAAATTTTTTAAAAACATTTCTTTACAAACGACATTCTCGCAAATATAATAATTTCTTCTGTACTGTCTAGGTTTCTTCTTACCGGTTTTGCTTTTGGTTGAGGTATATGATCGAGCTTTTTCAGATTCTTTGACATTATTTAAAATGAATAACAGCTGAGCTTCGTATGACCCCAATGTTACAAACTTATCAAACTCTTGTTTTCGTGTTTCTGTTGGAACAAGTAAGTGACAGCGTTGCTTGCAGGTGCACGGATAATCATAGAATACTTTCGATCTTACTAGTTTGTCTTTGACATGATATGGTAAATTCATGTATTTCCTATCCTTCTTCTTAGAGAGACAATATTCTGGGTATTTTCTTTTGCGTCCACGTTTGGACCGGCCCATAGTTTGTAGTGCGTCATTGTTTTCAGTAATGGGATGAGCAGCTTCAGCTTCGGGATGAACAGATTCAGTATCAGAGTCTTGACACATTGAAATTATTTCACTAACCGTTATGTCGTTGTGAACGGCATTTGTAACAATGAGCGGGCTTTCATTGTGTCGCATTTGTGTGGTTCTGTTAGTTCTAGTTTGATTATCGTGCACCATAGCAACATGAGTTTGAATCAAACCCTCTGTTATAGTTTCATTCTCCGAACTGTCGCTCTCGGGGATTTCAAAACTCTTCCTTCTCTTTCGCTTTACAGATAAATGCGAAGCATCAGTTTCTTCTCCACTGTCAGGTACGTAATCAGATTCTGTATCGTCGTCATAGTCTCCATCTTCTTTAAGGTCACTATAACTAACTCCATTACTATGGCGTCTTTTTGGGAAGTCAATATACTCATGTTCAACTGTAGAGAGATCTTGGCTGAGGGTTTCAAACAGCTCTAATGTACTCGGTGACATTGGTGGTATTGGTGAATTATTGTTTTCAGCTTCTTTCCGTGTAGCAAGAGGAGTTAGCGGAGAAAATGCAGGAGCAGCTGGTGATTCAACACCTGGTAAGAACAAGTAGAATAGCGCATTAGAGTCATAGCAGTCATTAATACCTTAGCCTGCTTATTTTCTTACATGTTTGAGTAAAAGAATATAAAATAGGAATCACTCTTTTCTGACTTACATGTTTCTGCTATGGCTTTTCGCGTAGTCACAAGCGGAGTTAGTGGAGAGTACACAGGAGCAGCTGGAGACTCTACATCTGGTTGAGTAAAGAAAGTAGGTAGTGAGGTATAGAAAAGTAAGTTCACTTCTTACATAAATATTACTCCAATTACAATATTGTGCTATGTAGGAAAGTGATATACCTACCTGATCCCACAATTTCATCAAGTTTAATTACAGCCAGAGTCGCTGAAGAGCACAAAGGATTACTAGTGTCTTGAAATCCGTCATCTGAAAATATAGAAAAGAGCACAAATCACTCAATTCTGCCATTCATTTAGGTCTCTAATTCATTTCTTAGTCAATTTCTTTCAAGTACCTTGGCAGTCGATGTCCTTGGACTCATCTGCTTCAAATCCCGAAGGGGCCTCAGGTATATTTCCATCTATTATTAAGAGTTGTCATAGTAGAAGAATAGGTTAGTAGGTGCAATTTTATTAGACATTAGATATGAGGAATAAAATATAACAAAATCAAAAACAGAGCAAAAGCATTTAGTACATCAAAATACCACAAACATTGAACCCTTACTGCTGGACCATGCTTTATTAATAAGAAAATAATCAGTATTAAAAAATAATTAATATTATCATGAACACCGCAAACCAAAAAGGTGCATTAAGCTCATTAAAATGTGCAAAAAACGCTATAATAATACGTCACAAACAATTCTTACGCAGGTAGATTGTGAATAATACTGACGGAAGTACCTAGATAGGTAGGTAACTAAATGTACTCAGTATGTCGATTGATCGTCACGTCAGTTTACAGCTGGAAAAAATGTTTCATATCAACTTACTTTACTTTTTAAATAAATTAATTATCTGTAGTAAAATTAAGTTTGTACTTCACAGAAAGCCTATGAAAAACAAAGTTATCTCTGCGAACAATAATAACCCTTTGGGTACGGAAGACTAAAAATATTAGTTAGCTATGTATAAAATTAAAATTGGTATTCTATCTACCTGATTGAACTACGTCATCCTTTGCAGGCGCCAGCACCGGCTTCCTCGCCGCAGAAATCTCTTCCGAGTCGCTCTCTATTCATTGTAATAATGTTCAGTCTAAGTTATGATTAAAAGAAAATAGTGAAAAGGAATCTTTACAGTGTCTTCCTTATCGCCATTTACTTAGGTATCCATATACGAAAAGGCAAAATAGTTTTGAGGTTAGAAATGAGCCTGGTGAAAAAACATTACTTACCATCTGAAAACTCAGTCTTTTCGTTAATCCCATGTCCCAAGGCACTAAACAAAATTCGATCAATTCGTCGCATCTCAATTCACTTGTTTTGTTTCACATACATAAACGAAATAAAACAAAACACGCGTTCACCAGTCAGTGTGCGAGCAAATGGCAGAGTTGCCAGTTTTTGAGAGTAATTTACCAACAAAATGTTGCCACTATAAAAAACGTCTGAAAAGTAATATAAGTCTTATTTTTAATACATCAAAACAACGCAAAACGAAAAAAAATTATTTCAGACAATTGTTTTCAAACTCGTTACAATACTTGGCCTGATTCACAAAAAGGAGATAGGTAGTTTGAGTCCTTCCAACAAAAATAGAAATTGATTAAATATTACTAATACTTATAACACTTAGATAACACATATGTTTTAAGTCGTTTCAATTCAATTAAAATTATTTGTATCAGTCATTTACATCTATTCCTTACAAACGATTCAGTCTGCTTGAGTCCATTTAGGTTATTTGATATTAAATGTGATGTTCATCAAAAAAATATTTTCTAAAATATCTCAAGTGTTTTGAGTCGTTTTTGATAAACAAAAAGAAATATTTTATGTCAGTAAACCTATATCACAGAAACGACCCAACCTGTTTGAGTCATTTCAGTTATTTGATAAAATGATATTTCCAATGAAAACTAATTCTTAGAAAGGATCCAAACTGTTTGAGTTTATTCTGGTTTATCGACCTTAAGAACATACTCATAGAAATGTCATTACTCAGAAACAATTCAAGCGGACTGAGTTCGTTCAGCAAATACATTTTGTATGCTCTTCATACTGTGGGTTGAGTCGGGGTAGTGTGAAAAACTAGTTTCCGTGTACATTTTAAAAATAGGATTTTCACTACATGATAGATTCAACCCTCAGGAGTACGATGGCATACTTAACTCAATTTTGGTCAAAGTGTGGATTGAGTCCTTTCTGCTTAACTACGTCCAATTATGAATCATTTGTGTTCGAATTAAATAAATAATAATAAAAGGGGTTGTCCTTGCAGGTGCTTATTAGTTGATAGAAAGCTGCATTACACTCCAGTAACTGCTGCGAGAATAGTGAATGCATACTGTGTTCTGCATAATATAGCGCACAGGGCTCGTATCCCCTACACTCCACTAACAGCAGAAGAAGCAGCTCATGAGCGCCAGCTGACAGAGGGAGCCGGTCATGGTACCAGGCAAGAGCGGCGACGCGGCGCTCATGCTCTTAGCGAGTTGGAGCTTGGCCGCGCACGACAGCGGGCGCTCATTCAACGTTTTTGGACTAATAGGAGAAACCAATTATCCTAAAGTTGCAAAATTTGTGTTTTAATGACACAAAAAAGTTTTTGGCTGTTGTAGGATAATTAGTTCTAAGTTTGTTTTTCATTGAAATGGTTTTTGATTAGTTCTTAATGTTGGAGTATAGCAAAAACAAACGACCCTACTTCAACACTATTAGTCTTTCTGTTTCTAACTCATAAATATAAGTTTTTATATCCGAGCCCGCCCTCAGCACTTGACTGAAATCCTGACTTTCTCATAGCGTCTGTACTCTTCTATAAGCCTTACATTAGACCACACGTCTCATGTTATATTAGTAAATCACACCATCCAATATATAAAGTAAAGGATAATAAACATACTATTTAAATTAAAAAACTACTCTTACTAGAGGAAAATAGATAATATTGGGGACATGAGTCAAATTAATTTTGATACATGTCCATAGTTACAAGGGACTCCAAGGGGACCCTCTCTGTCAGTTATAAGTTAGTTTATTAAAAGTTAGCTGGGGAATGGATCCATTGGTCCCCTTTGTCCGGAATTTGGCCAAATGTAGTGGTCAACAATTTGATCTTATCCGCCTTCTCTTGAATTTTATTGAATCTTTCAATAAAAGCCGGATATGTAAGTAATTTGGCCAGTAAAAATTTATGATCTTGGTTAAATATATTAATCAGTCCTTTTGTAGAGATGTCCAGCTGTACCAGATCAGCTAGAGGTTTGGCCCTTGCAGTGTTAGGGAAACAGGTGATCTCACAGTTGGGGCCGAAAGTCACAGTGAGAAGTTCGGACTTGAAGGTTGAACAGGGAGCAGATCTAATAGAACCCGGAACGGGTGTTTGATGAGAACTCGCGGAGTCAACGGTTGGGGAAGCCATGGAGGCGGGAGATCTACTGACACACGGACGGGAAAGGTCTAATGTTTTTGACTCAATCTTCTCGGATAGATCTGCGACTCCTCGTGCGAAATTGTTTAATTGACGAGTGAGATCATTCTGAAAAGTCCGGTCCATTTCAACCTGTTGTTTCATTAGTTTCATATTTATTTTAAATTGATCAATGAGGGTTCCCAGGGTGTTGACCGTTGAATTAAGAGCCTTAGCATGTTGGATTTGATAGACTGCATTCATACCGATCATCGTATGAAGGAGTGTGCTATATCCGTGGAGACAAGCTTCGGATAGTTGTCCTTGCAGGTGCTTATTAGTTGATAGAAAGCTGCATTACACTCCAGTAACTGCTGCGAGAATAGTGAATGCATACTGTGTTCTGCATAATATAGCGCACAGGGCTCGTATCCCCTACACTCCACTAACAGCAGAAGAAGCAGCTCATGAGCGCCAGCTGACAGAGGGAGCCGGTCATGTTACCAGGCAAGAGCGGCGACGCGGCGCTCATGCTCTTAGCGAGTTGGAGCTTGGCCGCGCACGACAGCGGGCGCTCATTCAACGTTTTTGGACTAATAGGAGAAACCAATTATCCTAAAGTTGCAAAATTTGTGTTATAATGACACAAAAAAGTTTTTGGCTGTTGTAGGATAATTAGTTCTAAGTTTGTTTTTCATTGAAATGGTTTTTGATTAGTTCTTAATGTTGGAGTATAGCAAAAACAAACGACCCTACTTCAACACTATTAGTCTTTCTGTTTCTAACTCATAAATATAAGTTTTTATATCCGAGCCCGCCCTCAGCACTTGACTGAAATCCTGACTTTCTCATAGCGTCTGTACTCTTCTATAAGCCTTACATTAGACCACACGTCTCATGTTATATTAGTAAATCACACCATCCAATATATAAAGTAAAGGATAATAAACATACTATTTAAATTAAAAAACTACTCTTACTAGAGGAAAATAGATAATATTGGGGACATGAGTCAAATTAATTTTGATACATGTCCATAGTTACAAGGGACTCCAAGGGGACCCTCTCTGTCAGTTATAAGTTAGTTTATTAAAAGTTAGCTGGGGAATGGATCCATTGGTCCCCTTTGTCCGGAATTTGGCCAAATGTAGTGGTCAACAATTTGATCTTATCCGCCTTCTCTTGAATTTTATTGAATCTTTCAATAAAAGCCGGATATGCAAGTAATTTGGCCAGTAAAAATTTATGATCTTGGTTAAATATATTAATCAGTCCTTTTGTAGAGATGTCCAGCTGTACCAGATCAGCTAGAGGTTTGGCCCTTGCAGTGTTAGGGAAACAGGTGATCTCACAGTTGGGGCCGAAAGTCACAGTGAGAAGTTCGGACTTGAAGGTTGAACAGGGAGCAGATCTAATAGAACCCGGAACGGGTGTTTGATGAGAACTCGCGGAGTCAACGGTTGGGGAAGCCATGGAGGCGGGAGATCTACTGACACACGGACGGGAAAGGTCTAATGTTTTTGACTCAATCTTCTCGGATAGATCTGCGACTCCTCGTGCGAAATTGTTTAATTGACGAGTGAGATCATTCTGAAAAGTCCGGTCCATTTCAACCTGTTGTTTCATTAGTTTCATATTTATTTTAAATTGATCAATGAGGGTTCCCAGGGTGTTGACCGTTGAATTAAGAGCCTTAGCATGTTGGATTTGATAGACTGCATTCATACCGATCATCGTATGAAGGAGTGTGCTATATCCGTGGAGACAAGCTTCGGATAGTTGTCCTTGCAGGTGCTTATTAGTTGATAGAAAGCTGCATTACACTCCAGTAACTGCTGCGAGAATAGTGAATGCATACTGTGTTCTGCATAATATAGCGCACAGGGCTCGTATCCCCTACACTCCACTAACAGCAGAAGAAGCAGCTCATGAGCGCCAGCTGACAGAGGGAGCCGGTCATGGTACCAGGCAAGAGCGGCGACGCGGCGCTCATGCTCTTAGCGAGTTGGAGCTTGGCCGCGCACGACAGCGGGCGCTCATTCAACGTTTTTGGACTAATAGGAGAAACCAATTATCCTAAAGTTGCAAAATTTGTGTTTTAATGACACAAAAAAGTTTTTGGCTGTTGTAGGATAATTAGTTCTAAGTTTGTTTTTCATTGAAATGGTTTTTGATTAGTTCTTAATGTTGGAGTATAGCAAAAACAAACGACCCTACTTCAACACTATTAGTCTTTCTGTTTCTAACTCATAAATATAAGTTTTTATATCCGAGCCCGCCCTCAGCACTTGACTGAAATCCTGACTTTCTCATAGCGTCTGTACTCTTCTATAAGCCTTACATTAGACCACACGTCTCATGTTATATTAGTAAATCACACCATCCAATATATAAAGTAAAGGATAATAAACATACTATTTAAATTAAAAAACTACTCTTACTAGAGGAAAATAGATAATATTGGGGACATGAGTCAAATTAATTTTGATACATGTCCATAGTTACAAGGGACTCCAAGGGGACCCTCTCTGTCAGTTATAAGTTAGTTTATTAAAAGTTAGCTGGGGAATGGATCCATTGGTCCCCTTTGTCCGGAATTTGGCCAAATGTAGTGGTCAACAATTTGATCTTATCCGCCTTCTCTTGAATTTTATTGAATCTTTCAATAAAAGCCGGATATGTAAGTAATTTGGCCAGTAAAAATTTATGATCTTGGTTAAATATATTAATCAGTCCTTTTGTAGAGATGTCCAGCTGTACCAGATCAGCTAGAGGTTTGGCCCTTGCAGTGTTAGGGAAACAGGTGATCTCACAGTTGGGGCCGAAAGTCACAGTGAGAAGTTCGGACTTGAAGGTTGAACAGGGAGCAGATCTAATAGAACCCGGAACGGGTGTTTGATGAGAACTCGCGGAGTCAACGGTTGGGGAAGCCATGGAGGCGGGAGATCTACTGACACACGGACGGGAAAGGTCTAATGTTTTTGACTCAATCTTCTCGGATAGATCTGCGACTCCTCGTGCGAAATTGTTTAATTGACGAGTGAGATCATTCTGAAAAGTCCGGTCCATTTCAACCTGTTGTTTCATTAGTTTCATATTTATTTTAAATTGATCAATGAGGGTTCCCAGGGTGTTGACCGTTGAATTAAGAGCCTTAGCATGTTGGATTTGATAGACTGCATTCATACCGATCATCGTATGAAGGAGTGTGCTATATCCGTGGAGACAAGCTTCGGATAGTTGTCCTTGCAGGTGCTTATTAGTTGATAGAAAGCTGCATTACACTCCAGTAACTGCTGCGAGAATAGTGAATGCATACTGTGTTCTGCATAATATAGCGCACAGGGCTCGTATCCCCTACACTCCACTAACAGCAGAAGAAGCAGCTCATGAGCGCCAGCTGACAGAGGGAGCCGGTCATGTTACCAGGCAAGAGCGGCGACGCGGCGCTCATGCTCTTAGCGAGTTGGAGCTTGGCCGCGCACGACAGCGGGCGCTCATTCAACGTTTTTGGACTAATAGGAGAAACCAATTATCCTAAAGTTGCAAAATTTGTGTTATAATGACACAAAAAAGTTTTTGGCTGTTGTAGGATAATTAGTTCTAAGTTTGTTTTTCATTGAAATGGTTTTTGATTAGTTCTTAATGTTGGAGTATAGCAAAAACAAACGACCCTACTTCAACACTATTAGTCTTTCTGTTTCTAACTCATAAATATAAGTTTTTATATCCGAGCCCGCCCTCAGCACTTGACTGAAATCCTGACTTTCTCATAGCGTCTGTACTCTTCTATAAGCCTTACATTAGACCACACGTCTCATGTTATATTAGTAAATCACACCATCCAATATATAAAGTAAAGGATAATAAACATACTATTTAAATTAAAAAACTACTCTTACTAGAGGAAAATAGATAATATTGGGGACATGAGTCAAATTAATTTTGATACATGTCCATAGTTACAAGGGACTCCAAGGGGACCCTCTCTGTCAGTTATAAGTTAGTTTATTAAAAGTTAGCTGGGGAATGGATCCATTGGTCCCCTTTGTCCGGAATTTGGCCAAATGTAGTGGTCAACAATTTGATCTTATCCGCCTTCTCTTGAATTTTATTGAATCTTTCAATAAAAGCCGGATATGCAAGTAATTTGGCCAGTAAAAATTTATGATCTTGGTTAAATATATTAATCAGTCCTTTTGTAGAGATGTCCAGCTGTACCAGATCAGCTAGAGGTTTGGCCCTTGCAGTGTTAGGGAAACAGGTGATCTCACAGTTGGGGCCGAAAGTCACAGTGAGAAGTTCGGACTTGAAGGTTGAACAGGGAGCAGATCTAATAGAACCCGGAACGGGTGTTTGATGAGAACTCGCGGAGTCAACGGTTGGGGAAGCCATGGAGGCGGTAGATCTACTGACACACGGACGGGAAAGGTCTAATGTTTTTGACTCAATCTTCTCGGATAGATCTGCGACTCCTCGTGCGAAATTGTTTAATTGACGAGTGAGATCATTCTGAAAAGTCCGGTCCATTTCAACCTGTTGTTTCATTAGTTTCATATTTATTCTAAATTGATCAATGAGGGTTCCCAGGGTGTTGACCGTTGAATTAAGAGCCTTAGCATGTTGGATTTGATAGACTGCATTCATACCGATCATCGTATGAAGGAGTGTGCTATATCCGTGGAGACAAGCTTCGGATAGTTGTCCTTGCAGGTGCTTATTAGTTGATAGAAAGCTGCATTACACTCCAGTAACTGCTGCGAGAATAGTGAATGCATACTGTGTTCTGCATAATATAGCGCACAGGGCTCGTATCCCCTACACTCCACTAACAGCAGAAGAAGCAGCTCATGAGCGCCAGCTGACAGAGGGAGCCGGTCATGTTACCAGGCAAGAGCGGCGACGCGGCGCTCATGCTCTTAGCGAGTTGGAGCTTGGCCGCGCACGACAGCGGGCGCTCATTCAACGTTTTTGGACTAATAGGAGAAACCAATTATCCTAAAGTTGCAAAATTTGTGTTATAATGACACAAAAAAGTTTTTGGCTGTTGTAGGATAATTAGTTCTAAGTTTGTTTTTCATTGAAATGGTTTTTGATTAGTTCTTAATGTTGGAGTATAGCAAAAACAAACGACCCTACTTCAACACTATTAGTCTTTCTGTTTCTAACTCATAAATATAAGTTTTTATATCCGAGCCCGCCCTCAGCACTTGACTGAAATCCTGACTTTCTCATAGCGTCTGTACTCTTCTATAAGCCTTACATTAGACCACACGTCTCATGTTATATTAGTAAATCACACCATCCAATATATAAAGTAAAGGATAATAAACATACTATTTAAATTAAAAAACTACTCTTACTAGAGGAAAATAGATAATATTGGGGACATGAGTCAAATTAATTTTGATACATGTCCATAGTTACAAGGGACTCCAAGGGGACCCTCTCTGTCAGTTATAAGTTAGTTTATTAAAAGTTAGCTGGGGAATGGATCCATTGGTCCCCTTTGTCCGGAATTTGGCCAAATGTAGTGGTCAACAATTTGATCTTATCCGCCTTCTCTTGAATTTTATTGAATCTTTCAATAAAAGCCGGATATGTAAGTAATTTGGCCAGTAAAAATTTATGATCTTGGTTAAATACACTGGTCATCAAAAAAATCGACCCACCTGCGTTTTTACCGCACATCACGTTTTTCTTAGGCAAAACCAAACAAAATGTTCTAGTACTGAAATGTTTTATTTAACTTGTTTATTTACACCAATTTAATCACAGTTTAAACTTCAAAATGTTTTTTTTTAAAGAATTTTGATTTAAAAATCAAAATCCTTAATTTTACACCATTTTTTGATTAATTTTAAAAACGCTGTAGTTTTTTTGTCATAAGTGTTATGTACACAATTGTTTCAAATTAATATTGCGTATTCCCTCCTCTTGCTCGAATGACGGCCTGCATTCGCCGTTTTAACGACCTTATCAAGATTTTGATAGTCTCTTGAGGGATTCGGGCCCATTCTTCCGTAATGGCGGTTTCCAGGTCTCCTAATGTTGTCGGGGCTGGATTACGGGCTCTAACCTTTTGTTTTAGGGTGTCCCACATATGCTCTATCGGGTTAAGATCGGGGCTTCTTGCTGGCCAGGACATAACCCGAATGCCGACCTCTTCAAGGTAATCGGTGGTGATGTGCGCTACGTGTGGTCGTGCATTATCATGCATTAATTCAAAGTTCTCACCAATATAGCCGGCATATGGCACCACATGGTCTTCTAAGATCTCTGTGATGTAGCGTGCGGCAGTTAAAGCACCTCTTCGTATGAAAACCAGCTCCGTGCGTCCAGTCAAAGATATCCCAGCCCAAAACATTACAGAGCCCCCACCATAACTGACAGTTTCTCTTATGCAACATTGAGTATAACGTTCACCTGGCCTTCGCATCACATTACGGCGTCCATCAGAACCGTATAAAGTCATTCGACTCTCATCACTAAAAAGAACTGACTCCCATTGACCTATAGTCCAGTTGATGTGATTACGGGCAAATTGAAGTCTGGCTTGTTGATGAGCTGTGGTCAATTGTGGTCCTGTTGCAGGCTTGTGTGGTCTTAAATTTTGCTCACGAAGTCTTCTTCTTACAGTACTATCACTTATAGCCACACCCCGAACTTCACGTAAGCGTCGCTGGAGATCAACACCCGACTGATGTCGATTTCGTAGAGCTGATACCACTATAAAGCGATCATCCCTTTGAGATGTCACCCTATGCCTTCCAGATCCAGATCTTCTTCGATACTGGCCAGTTTCCAGGAACCTTTGGTAAACTCGCCGCACTGCAGAACGGCTCAGTTGTAACCTCCTGGCCACGACACGTTGACTTAAGCCTTGTTGGAGCAAAGCCACCACTTGGGCCGCCTCAGCCTCAGTAGTGTCCATTATTTTTAAGTAAAGTAATCAAATCTACAGCCTCGGTAAATAAACTTAACGTTATTAACAAGAAATCCCTACAAAAGTCTGTTTCGGACTGAAAGAACGGTTCGAATTTGTTTCGACGTAAAACCACCAAATCAGCACTCGACAGTATTTCTGTATAAAAAATTGTTAAGTACCTTCAAGTGCAATAAGATTTACGACAAACAAGATGTCAAACATCATATCCGACCCTCAAAATAAAAAACAAACGTGTGAAACAGCTTATCTGTGAAACAATCGATAAATATTAAACAAAAAGTGGGTGGGTCGATTTTTTTGATGACCAGTGTATATTAATCAGTCCTTTTGTAGAGATGTCCAGCTGTACCAGATCAGCTAGAGGTTTGGCCCTTGCAGTGTTAGGGAAACAGGTGATCTCACAGTTGGGGCCGAAAGTCACAGTGAGAAGTTCGGACTTGAAGGTTGAACAGGGAGCAGATCTAATAGAACCCGGAACGGGTGTTTGATGAGAACTCGCGGAGTCAACGGTTGGGGAAGCCATGGAGGCGGGAGATCTACTGACACACGGACGGGAAAGGTCTAATGTTTTTGACTCAATCTTCTCGGATAGATCTGCGACTCCTCGTGCGAAATTGTTTAATTGACGAGTGAGATCATTCTGAAAAGTCCGGTCCATTTCAACCTGTTGTTTCATTAGTTTCATATTTATTTTAAATTGATCAATGAGGGTTCCCAGGGTGTTGACCGTTGAATTAAGAGCCTTAGCATGTTGGATTTGATAGACTGCATTCATACCGATCATCGTATGAAGGAGTGTGCTATATCCGTGGAGACAAGCTTCGGATAGTTGTCCTTGCAGGTGCTTATTAGTTGATAGAAAGCTGCATTACACTCCAGTAACTGCTGCGAGAATAGTGAATGCATACTGTGTTCTGCATAATATAGCGCACAGGGCTCGTATCCCCTACACTCCACTAACAGCAGAAGAAGCAGCTCATGAGCGCCAGCTGACAGAGGGAGCCGGTCATGTTACCAGGCAAGAGCGGCGACGCGGCGCTCATGCTCTTAGCGAGTTGGAGCTTGGCCGCGCACGACAGCGGGCGCTCATTCAACGTTTTTGGACTAATAGGAGAAACCAATTATCCTAAAGTTGCAAAATTTGTGTTATAATGACACAAAAAAGTTTTTGGCTGTTGTAGGATAATTAGTTCTAAGTTTGTTTTTCATTGAAATGGTTTTTGATTAGTTCTTAATGTTGGAGTATAGCAAAAACAAACGACCCTACTTCAACACTATTAGTCTTTCTGTTTCTAACTCATAAATATAAGTTTTTATATCCGAGCCCGCCCTCAGCACTTGACTGAAATCCTGACTTTCTCATAGCGTCTGTACTCTTCTATAAGCCTTACATTAGACCACACGTCTCATGTTATATTAGTAAATCACACCATCCAATATATAAAGTAAAGGATAATAAACATACTATTTAAATTAAAAAACTACTCTTACTAGAGGAAAATAGATAATATTGGGGACATGAGTCAAATTAATTTTGATACATGTCCATAGTTACAAGGGACTCCAAGGGGACCCTCTCTGTCAGTTATAAGTTAGTTTATTAAAAGTTAGCTGGGGAATGGATCCATTGGTCCCCTTTGTCCGGAATTTGGCCAAATGTAGTGGTCAACAATTTGATCTTATCCGCCTTCTCTTGAATTTTATTGAATCTTTCAATAAAAGCCGGATATGTAAGTAATTTGGCCAGTAAAAATTTATGATCTTGGTTAAATACACTGGTCATCAAAAAAATCGACCCACCTGCGTTTTTACCGCACATCACGTTTTTCTTAGGCAAAACCAAACAAAATGTTCTAGTACTGAAATGTTTTATTTAACTTGTTTATTTACACCAATTTAATCACAGTTTAAACTTCAAAATGTTTTTTTTTAAAGAATTTTGATTTAAAAATCAAAATCCTTAATTTTACACCATTTTTTGATTAATTTTAAAAACGCTGTAGTTTTTTTGTCATAAGTGTTATGTACACAATTGTTTCAAATTAATATTGCGTATTCCCTCCTCTTGCTCGAATGACGGCCTGCATTCGCCGTTTTAACGACCTTATCAAGATTTTGATAGTCTCTTGAGGGATTCGGGCCCATTCTTCCGTAATGGCGGTTTCCAGGTCTCCTAATGTTGTCGGGGCTGGATTACGGGCTCTAACCTTTTGTTTTAGGGTGTCCCACATATGCTCTATCGGGTTAAGATCGGGGCTTCTTGCTGGCCAGGACATAACCCGAATGCCGACCTCTTCAAGGTAATCGGTGGTGATGTGCGCTACGTGTGGTCGTGCATTATCATGCATTAATTCAAAGTTCTCACCAATATAGCCGGCATATGGCACCACATGGTCTTCTAAGATCTCTGTGATGTAGCGTGCGGCAGTTAAAGCACCTCTTCGTATGAAAACCAGCTCCGTGCGTCCAGTCAAAGATATCCCAGCCCAAAACATTACAGAGCCCCCACCATAACTGACAGTTTCTCTTATGCAACATTGAGTATAACGTTCACCTGGCCTTCGCATCACATTACGGCGTCCATCAGAACCGTATAAAGTCATTCGACTCTCATCACTAAAAAGAACTGACTCCCATTGACCTATAGTCCAGTTGATGTGATTACGGGCAAATTGAAGTCTGGCTTGTTGATGAGCTGTGGTCAATTGTGGTCCTGTTGCAGGCTTGTGTGGTCTTAAATTTTGCTCACGAAGTCTTCTTCTTACAGTACTATCACTTATAGCCACACCCCGAACTTCACGTAAGCGTCGCTGGAGATCAACACCCGACTGATGTCGATTTCGTAGAGCTGATACCACTATAAAGCGATCATCCCTTTGAGATGTCACCCTATGCCTTCCAGATCCAGATCTTCTTCGATACTGGCCAGTTTCCAGGAACCTTTGGTAAACTCGCCGCACTGCAGAACGGCTCAGTTGTAACCTCCTGGCCACGACACGTTGACTTAAGCCTTGTTGGAGCAAAGCCACCACTTGGGCCGCCTCAGCCTCAGTAGTGTCCATTATTTTTAAGTAAAGTAATCAAATCTACAGCCTCGGTAAATAAACTTAACGTTATTAACAAGAAATCCCTACAAAAGTCTGTTTCGGACTGAAAGAACGGTTCGAATTTGTTTCGACGTAAAACCACCAAATCAGCACTCGACAGTATTTCTGTATAAAAAATTGTTAAGTACCTTCAAGTGCAATAAGATTTACGACAAACAAGATGTCAAACATCATATCCGACCCTCAAAATAAAAAACAAACGTGTGAAACAGCTTATCTGTGAAACAATCGATAAATATTAAACAAAAAGTGGGTGGGTCGATTTTTTTGATGACCAGTGTATATTAATCAGTCCTTTTGTAGAGATGTCCAGCTGTACCAGATCAGCTAGAGGTTTGGCCCTTGCAGTGTTAGGGAAACAGGTGATCTCACAGTTGGGGCCGAAAGTCACAGTGAGAAGTTCGGACTTGAAGGTTGAACAGGGAGCAGATCTAATAGAACCCGGAACGGGTGTTTGATGAGAACTCGCGGAGTCAACGGTTGGGGAAGCCATGGAGGCGGGAGATCTACTGACACACGGACGGGAAAGGTCTAATGTTTTTGACTCAATCTTCTCGGATAGATCTGCGACTCCTCGTGCGAAATTGTTTAATTGACGAGTGAGATCATTCTGAAAAGTCCGGTCCATTTCAACCTGTTGTTTCATTAGTTTCATATTTATTTTAAATTGATCAATGAGGGTTCCCAGGGTGTTGACCGTTGAATTAAGAGCCTTAGCATGTTGGATTTGATAGACTGCATTCATACCGATCATCGTATGAAGGAGTGTGCTATATCCGTGGAGACAAGCTTCGGATAGTTGTCCTTGCAGGTGCTTATTAGTTGATAGAAAGCTGCATTACACTCCAGTAACTGCTGCGAGAATAGTGAATGCATACTGTGTTCTGCATAATATAGCGCACAGGGCTCGTATCCCCTACACTCCACTAACAGCAGAAGAAGCAGCTCATGAGCGCCAGCTGACAGAGGGAGCCGGTCATGTTACCAGGCAAGAGCGGCGACGCGGCGCTCATGCTCTTAGCGAGTTGGAGCTTGGCCGCGCACGACAGCGGGCGCTCATTCAACGTTTTTGGACTAATAGGAGAAACCAATTATCCTAAAGTTGCAAAATTTGTGTTATAATGACACAAAAAAGTTTTTGGCTGTTGTAGGATAATTAGTTCTAAGTTTGTTTTTCATTGAAATGGTTTTTGATTAGTTCTTAATGTTGGAGTATAGCAAAAACAAACGACCCTACTTCAACACTATTAGTCTTTCTGTTTCTAACTCATAAATATAAGTTTTTATATCCGAGCCCGCCCTCAGCACTTGACTGAAATCCTGACTTTCTCATAGCGTCTGTACTCTTCTATAAGCCTTACATTAGACCACACGTCTCATGTTATATTAGTAAATCACACCATCCAATATATAAAGTAAAGGATAATAAACATACTATTTAAATTAAAAAACTACTCTTACTAGAGGAAAATAGATAATATTGGGGACATGAGTCAAATTAATTTTGATACATGTCCATAGTTACAAGGGACTCCAAGGGGACCCTCTCTGTCAGTTATAAGTTAGTTTATTAAAAGTTAGCTGGGGAATGGATCCATTGGTCCCCTTTGTCCGGAATTTGGCCAAATGTAGTGGTCAACAATTTGATCTTATCCGCCTTCTCTTGAATTTTATTGAATCTTTCAATAAAAGCCGGATATGTAAGTAATTTGGCCAGTAAAAATTTATGATCTTGGTTAAATATATTAATCAGTCCTTTTGTAGAGATGTCCAGCTGTACCAGATCAGCTAGAGGTTTGGCCCTTGCAGTGTTAGGGAAACAGGTGATCTCACAGTTGGGGCCGAAAGTCACAGTGAGAAGTTCGGACTTGAAGGTTGAACAGGGAGCAGATCTAATAGAACCCGGAACGGGTGTTTGATGAGAACTCGCGGAGTCAACGGTTGGGGAAGCCATGGAGGCGGGAGATCTACTGACACACGGACGGGAAAGGTCTAATGTTTTTGACTCAATCTTCTCGGATAGATCTGCGACTCCTCGTGCGAAATTGTTTAATTGACGAGTGAGATCATTCTGAAAAGTCCGGTCCATTTCAACCTGTTGTTTCATTAGTTTCATATTTATTTTAAATTGATCAATGAGGGTTCCCAGGGTGTTGACCGTTGAATTAAGAGCCTTAGCATGTTGGATTTGATAGACTGCATTCATACCGATCATCGTATGAAGGAGTGTGCTATATCCGTGGAGACAAGCTTCGGATAGTTGTCCTTGCAGGTGCTTATTAGTTGATAGAAAGCTGCATTACACTCCAGTAACTGCTGCGAGAATAGTGAATGCATACTGTGTTCTGCATAATATAGCGCACAGGGCTCGTATCCCCTACACTCCACTAACAGCAGAAGAAGCAGCTCATGAGCGCCAGCTGACAGAGGGAGCCGGTCATGGTACCAGGCAAGAGCGGCGACGCGGCGCTCATGCTCTTAGCGAGTTGGAGCTTGGCCGCGCACGACAGCGGGCGCTCATTCAACGTTTTTGGACTAATAGGAGAAACCAATTATCCTAAAGTTGCAAAATTTGTGTTATAATGACACAAAAAAGTTTTTGGCTGTTGTAGGATAATTAGTTCTAAGTTTGTTTTTCATTGAAATGGTTTTTGATTAGTTCTTAATGTTGGAGTATAGCAAAAACAAACGACCCTACTTCAACACTATTAGTCTTTCTGTTTCTAACTCATAAATATAAGTTTTTATATCCGAGCCCGCCCTCAGCACTTGACTGAAATCCTGACTTTCTCATAGCGTCTGTACTCTTCTATAAGCCTTACATTAGACCACACGTCTCATGTTATATTAGTAAATCACACCATCCAATATATAAAGTAAAGGATAATAAACATACTATTTAAATTAAAAAACTACTCTTACTAGAGGAAAATAGATAATATTGGGGACATGAGTCAAATTAATTTTGATACATGTCCATAGTTACAAGGGACTCCAAGGGGACCCTCTCTGTCAGTTATAAGTTAGTTTATTAAAAGTTAGCTGGGGAATGGATCCATTGGTCCCCTTTGTCCGGAATTTGGCCAAATGTAGTGGTCAACAATTTGATCTTATCCGCCTTCTCTTGAATTTTATTGAATCTTTCAATAAAAGCCGGATATGTAAGTAATTTGGCCAGTAAAAATTTATGATCTTGGTTAAATATATTAATCAGTCCTTTTGTAGAGATGTCCAGCTGTACCAGATCAGCTAGAGGTTTGGCCCTTGCAGTGTTAGGGAAACAGGTGATCTCACAGTTGGGGCCGAAAGTCACAGTGAGAAGTTCGGACTTGAAGGTTGAACAGGGAGCAGATCTAATAGAACCCGGAACGGGTGTTTGATGAGAACTCGCGGAGTCAACGGTTGGGGAAGCCATGGAGGCGGGAGATCTACTGACACACGGACGGGAAAGGTCTAATGTTTTTGACTCAATCTTCTCGGATAGATCTGCGACTCCTCGTGCGAAATTGTTTAATTGACGAGTGAGATCATTCTGAAAAGTCCGGTCCATTTCAACCTGTTGTTTCATTAGTTTCATATTTATTTTAAATTGATCAATGAGGGTTCCCAGGGTGTTGACCGTTGAATTAAGAGCCTTAGCATGTTGGATTTGATAGACTGCATTCATACCGATCATCGTATGAAGGAGTGTGCTATATCCGTGGAGACAAGCTTCGGATAGTTGTCCTTGCAGGTGCTTATTAGTTGATAGAAAGCTGCATTACACTCCAGTAACTGCTGCGAGAATAGTGAATGCATACTGTGTTCTGCATAATATAGCGCACAGGGCTCGTATCCCCTACACTCCACTAACAGCAGAAGAAGCAGCTCATGAGCGCCAGCTGACAGAGGGAGCCGGTCATGGTACCAGGCAAGAGCGGCGACGCGGCGCTCATGCTCTTAGCGAGTTGGAGCTTGGCCGCGCACGACAGCGGGCGCTCATTCAACGTTTTTGGACTAATAGGAGAAACCAATTATCCTAAAGTTGCAAAATTTGTGTTATAATGACACAAAAAAGTTTTTGGCTGTTGTAGGATAATTAGTTCTAAGTTTGTTTTTCATTGAAATGGTTTTTGATTAGTTCTTAATGTTGGAGTATAGCAAAAACAAACGACCCTACTTCAACACTATTAGTCTTTCTGTTTCTAACTCATAAATATAAGTTTTTATATCCGAGCCCGCCCTCAGCACTTGACTGAAATCCTGACTTTCTCATAGCGTCTGTACTCTTCTATAAGCCTTACATTAGACCACACGTCTCATGTTATATTAGTAAATCACACCATCCAATATATAAAGTAAAGGATAATAAACATACTATTTAAATTAAAAAACTACTCTTACTAGAGGAAAATAGATAATATTGGGGACATGAGTCAAATTAATTTTGATACATGTCCATAGTTACAAGGGACTCCAAGGGGACCCTCTCTGTCAGTTATAAGTTAGTTTATTAAAAGTTAGCTGGGGAATGGATCCATTGGTCCCCTTTGTCCGGAATTTGGCCAAATGTAGTGGTCAACAATTTGATCTTATCCGCCTTCTCTTGAATTTTATTGAATCTTTCAATAAAAGCCGGATATGTAAGTAATTTGGCCAGTAAAAATTTATGATCTTGGTTAAATATATTAATCAGTCCTTTTGTAGAGATGTCCAGCTGTACCAGATCAGCTAGAGGTTTGGCCCTTGCAGTGTTAGGGAAACAGGTGATCTCACAGTTGGGGCCGAAAGTCACAGTGAGAAGTTCGGACTTGAAGGTTGAACAGGGAGCAGATCTAATAGAACCCGGAACGGGTGTTTGATGAGAACTCGCGGAGTCAACGGTTGGGGAAGCCATGGAGGCGGGAGATCTACTGACACACGGACGGGAAAGGTCTAATGTTTTTGACTCAATCTTCTCGGATAGATCTGCGACTCCTCGTGCGAAATTGTTTAATTGACGAGTGAGATCATTCTGAAAAGTCCGGTCCATTTCAACCTGTTGTTTCATTAGTTTCATATTTATTCTAAATTGATCAATGAGGGTTCCCAGGGTGTTGACCGTTGAATTAAGAGCCTTAGCATGTTGGATTTGATAGACTGCATTCATACCGATCATCGTATGAAGGAGTGTGCTATATCCGTGGAGACAAGCTTCGGATAGTTGTCCTTGCAGGTGCTTATTAGTTGATAGAAAGCTGCATTACACTCCAGTAACTGCTGCGAGAATAGTGAATGCATACTGTGTTCTGCATAATATAGCGCACAGGGCTCGTATCCCCTACACTCCACTAACAGCAGAAGAAGCAGCTCATGAGCGCCAGCTGACAGAGGGAGCCGGTCATGTTACCAGGCAAGAGCGGCGACGCGGCGCTCATGCTCTTAGCGAGTTGGAGCTTGGCCGCGCACGACAGCGGGCGCTCATTCAACGTTTTTGGACTAATAGGAGAAACCAATTATCCTAAAGTTGCAAAATTTGTGTTATAATGACACAAAAAAGTTTTTGGCTGTTGTAGGATAATTAGTTCTAAGTTTGTTTTTCATTGAAATGGTTTTTGATTAGTTCTTAATGTTGGAGTATAGCAAAAACAAACGACCCTACTTCAACACTATTAGTCTTTCTGTTTCTAACTCATAAATATAAGTTTTTATATCCGAGCCCGCCCTCAGCACTTGACTGAAATCCTGACTTTCTCATAGCGTCTGTACTCTTCTATAAGCCTTACATTAGACCACACGTCTCATGTTATATTAGTAAATCACACCATCCAATATATAAAGTAAAGGATAATAAACATACTATTTAAATTAAAAAACTACTCTTACTAGAGGAAAATAGATAATATTGGGGACATGAGTCAAATTAATTTTGATACATGTCCATAGTTACAAGGGACTCCAAGGGGACCCTCTCTGTCAGTTATAAGTTAGTTTATTAAAAGTTAGCTGGGGAATGGATCCATTGGTCCCCTTTGTCCGGAATTTGGCCAAATGTAGTGGTCAACAATTTGATCTTATCCGCCTTCTCTTGAATTTTATTGAATCTTTCAATAAAAGCCGGATATGTAAGTAATTTGGCCAGTAAAAATTTATGATCTTGGTTAAATATATTAATCAGTCCTTTTGTAGAGATGTCCAGCTGTACCAGATCAGCTAGAGGTTTGGCCCTTGCAGTGTTAGGGAAACAGGTGATCTCACAGTTGGGGCCGAAAGTCACAGTGAGAAGTTCGGACTTGAAGGTTGAACAGGGAGCAGATCTAATAGAACCCGGAACGGGTGTTTGATGAGAACTCGCGGAGTCAACGGTTGGGGAAGCCATGGAGGCGGTAGATCTACTGACACACGGACGGGAAAGGTCTAATGTTTTTGACTCAATCTTCTCGGATAGATCTGCGACTCCTCGTGCGAAATTGTTTAATTGACGAGTGAGATCATTCTGAAAAGTCCGGTCCATTTCAACCTGTTGTTTCATTAGTTTCATATTTATTCTAAATTGATCAATGAGGGTTCCCAGGGTGTTGACCGTTGAATTAAGAGCCTTAGCATGTTGGATTTGATAGACTGCATTCATACCGATCATCGTATGAAGGAGTGTGCTATATCCGTGGAGACAAGCTTCGGATAATTGTCTTCTCAAGATGCTCCAATCCAACGTGGTCATCCGAGCCAGAACTCTGAAATGATCCAACAGTAATTTCCTATAGTAGGATATTATTGGGCATTCTAACCCACGCTTTCGTTCCTACGGCTCACTCCGTTCGCCTTCGTCACTCTCGGTGTGTTAGATTGCCCAAAAACATCCTACTATAACTAGCTCTACATATCAACCACTTATCCGTTCGCCTCGTCACTCTCGATGGATTAGAATACTCAATAATATCAATTAAATGTTACATAGTGCAGTAAAATACAGGTTCTTGAAGGACAGCCATGGTGTGGTTGTTCGTACAGTTGTTCGAGTTAGCGACAATGAGCTATAAATGTCAGTGTAATACATTAATTGACTCATTATTAATATAACCGTTTCAAACAGTCTTCATGAAATTTGTAAAACAACCACAATCGTTACATGTAAACAAACTTTGTATTAATTCTCAGGAGACTGGTTTTCGCCATGGAGAATTATTACCTAAATCGATACGATGCATCATTTGCGGACCGTCAAATTGTGGAAAGACGAATTTGTTAATTGGTCTTCTTATACACGAGAATGGTTTACGATTTCAAAATGTTTATGTTTATTCGAAAACCTTGCAACAACCCAAGTACGTTTTTTTAGAAAAAGTCTTGCAACGAGTACCAGGCATTTCATTTCAGAAATATCATTAAAACGAGCAAGTACTGAGTGTTCAGACCGCAAAACCGAATTCTGTAATTGTATTTGATGATGTTGCTTGTGAAAATCAAAGTAGTATGCGCGATTATTTTGCTATGGGGAGACACAAGTTCATCGATTGTTTTTATCTAAATCAGACGTATAGTAAAATCCCAAAGCAGTTAGTAAGAGACAACGCAAACCTAATCGTACTTTTTAAACAAGATGAAAGAAATATGAGACATGTTTATGAAGAACACGTTAACACTGACATGACATGGATTGAATTTCGTGAAATGTGTTCAAAAATATGGAGTACACCTTTCAATTATATTGTAATTAATAAAGATTGTTCCAAAAACAAAGGATGCTATAGAAATAAATTTGACACGTTTGTAGTCTTTGACTAAGAACACGAATACATATATAAGGCCATTACCTGCCTGACATTATTATTCGCCTTACGACGCTAAATCAATTCCGACCTATTTTACCAACAATATGGAAAAATTATTGAAACGACAAATTGTTGATGCGGCAGAAGCTGTAAAGATAAAAGTACGAAAAATGAGAGATGCTGAGATTAACAATAAACAAGCACTGGAATCTGTTTTCAAACCTGTAACAGAACCTCTCAACCTAATTGCTAATGCAAGTAAGCAAACTCCTCTCCTGCGTGCTAATGATGATTTTGCTGATGTTCCGTTTACTAAAGAAACTTATCAGAAAGAAGAACCTGGTAGCGCAGAAAGTAATGATAATAATGACGATGAAGACAAATATGAATCCGATATCAACAGTGATTCTTCATATGCATCAGTAGTTGAAACTGATGAAAGGAATCAAGATTGTGATACGTCATCCTGGTCAGTATCTTCAGAGGCGTTGGTAGATGTTCCATTTGGGGTTAGAGTAGAACGCGGGAAATTGATGTTAGGTTCGGCTTGCATAACGATCAATGATCAAAACATCATCGTGGCTGGACGTACATACCGATATACACCTGGATTAAAACAGTTGTTGTTTAAGAAAGATGTAGACTTAAGCTTTGTTACAGAAAGTGATCTGCAAAATTATAAGTCGATGCTACTTGTTACAAATGCACTTCGTCGAGACTATGAGCCAAGTAAGCCAATAAAAAGTAATAAAGGACAAAAATATTTGCAAGTTATTAAACCTCTTTTTAAACTGAAGAATGCAGTTCAGGGAAAGGGTCTACCTTTAATGAAAAAGTGGAAAAAAAACGTAGATTTAGTGTATTGGGATAATCCTAATGAGTTAGTGGAAAGGTTAAAATTATTAATTGCGTCTAGAGATGCTGGCAACACAGGGTTAGATAATGAAATTATATCTATCATTGAAGAATTGCGTGAAAGTAAAGTTATAAATAAATAAATATTTGAGATTGTGTTTATTTTATTATCAGCCTCTCGATACAATACACCTTAAACATGAACGTAGACAAATTCGGACACTACATTCACAAAAGAATGCGTTTATCAGAGTTATTTGAGTTTAATGAGAATGCATTGTTAAAATCAGAAAACGGCGATTTTGATTTAAAAACATCAAGACTGAGAGGAATCAGATCTCCAGTAGAAGCAGATGATGCTGTAAACAAGGACTATGTAGATCGATTGAATGCTAATATGTTTAAAGAATTTAATAATCTGATTGGTGCATTGCGTTCTCAAATCATGAAAGATGCAAAGAGTACAGTTCAAGCTACTTTAAAAGCAAGAATACCTGAGGTTTCAACTCATTTGTACGATAAGTTTTATACTAAAGCAGAGGTGGATAAATTACTTCAAAAAACTCCGTAATGGTGAAACAGCAAATTGTAAATGAAATACATAAAGCGGCACGAAGAAATTTCCTTCGACGTTCTGTTATTCTAAAAGGAATCCACGACTTATGGCAAGCAGACTTGATGGACATGCAAAACCTGAAAAAGTATAACAAAGGTTACAATTTCATCTTAGTGGTGATTGACTGCTTTTCAAAGTATGCCTGGGCAGAACCGTTAAAATCAAAAAATAAATCGGAAGTCACTCGAGCATTTGAACGTATACTAATAAGCAGCAATAAAAATCCTGTTAACTTACAAACTGACATGGGTACAGAGTTTTATAACAGCACATTCCAAACGCTCATGAAGAAGTACAACATTAACCATTACTCATCTTTCTCAATTAAAAAAGCTTCGATTGTAGAGCGACTAATTAAAACTGTTAAAAATAATTTATATAAATATTTTAGTCTCATTGGAAACTATAAGTGGTTAGGATCACCATTAGAAGATTTATTTAAGACTTATAACAACACAAAACATCGTACTATTAAAATTAACCCGATTGATGTGAATAAATATAATGAAGCAGTCATAAAAGAAAATATTAAGAAAATATGTAAACATGTATCCATCCAGCGGAAGCCTAAGTTTAAAAATGGTGACTGTGTTCGTATCAGTAAATACAAACACAATTTCGAGAAAGGTTATACTCGCTAACTGGTCAACTGAACTCTTCACTATAAAAAAGATTAATAAAACTGTGCCAGTAACATATCACATAGAAGATCAAAGAAAGCAAGATATATTAGGAACTTTTTACGAGCAAGAACTTCAAAAATCTGACTATCCTGATGTTTATTTAGTAGAAAAAATACTTAAAAAGAAAGGAAAGAAACTATTCGTCAAATGGTTAGGTCTCAGTAATGAAGAAAACAGTTGGATTGATAAATCTGCATTAATAAATTGAGATATAAAAGAAGTATTTTGTAATATTTGTATCATTATACTTTAAGTAATGCAAGGTGGTGGACTAGTTAACAGTATAATTAATAACCTACCGTTCGAAGCTCATTTGCCTGGATACAATTATTGCGGACCAGGAACTAAACTTCATAAACGTTTGTTGCGAGGTGATCGAGGTGTGAATAAACTAGACGAAGCTTGTATGCACCATGATATAGCATATGCAAAACATACAGATTTACCTAATCGTCACGAAGCCGACTTACAGCTATTAAACATGGCTAAACGCAGACTTAAATCAAAAGATGCAGGAAAAGGTGAAAAATTAAGCTCATGGTTAGTAAGCAAAGTTATGAAAGCCAAATTGAAATCTGGTTCTGGTGCCAAAACATTTAAAAGTTTAGTATCAAAAATAAAATCGAAAATAAAAAAACTAAAACCCAATGATAGTAAGTCTTTAATAAACTTTGCTTATTTAGCTGCAAAAAAGTTATGTCCCAAATTACATCAAATTCGAGTGCCGAGAGTGATACCCATACCGAAAACTGGTGGGGTTCGACCTTTAATTCCAATTTTTGCTGGCTTATCAGCTTTAGGAGCTTTAGCTGGTGGTGCGGCTGGAATTGCAAAAACGGTGAATGATTACAAATCAGCTCAGCAAAACTTGCGAGAGACTGAACGACATAATAGAACTATGGAGGGTTTAGCAGTGGGCAAAGGTTTATACCTAAAGCCTTATAAAAACGGCAAAGGATTGTTCATAAAATCATCAAAAAACTGAACAAGAAGCTACCCAATCGCCCACTAACTAATGTAGACATCCAAAACTATGCAAGAGATATTCCATATTTCCGAGGAGTATATATGAAAGATCAACTACCAAGGACGCCGAAACGTATGGAATGTGGTATCGTTAACTTAGACGATTCTAAAAACGAAGGAACGCATTGGGTAGCTTATGTAAAAGTATATGACTATTGTGAATATTTTGATAGCTATGGAAATTTAAAACCTCCATTAGAACTGCTACGATATTTTAAGAATTGTAAAGTTTTATATAACTACACAAGATATCAAAAATTTAACACTGTAAACTGTGGTCATTTATGTTTAAAATATCTGAGGACTTTTTGGAATAAAAATGTATAAAATAAATGCTTTTACTTTATTTCAATCATTTGCAAGATGTCACTCACTTTGTCGATAACTGGAAACTCTTCAATTTTATCTACGTACTATCCTAATACGCTGCAACTAAATGGAGAATATGAGCGTGCTTTGTTACATTTTTCAACATTTAATTCTATACCAAATATTGATATAAGTAATAACAAGTTCTACTATGGTTCAAATGAAATTATTGAAATACCGGAAGGCACCTATGAATTGCAAGATATTTATGATTATTTAAAATCTGAAATAAAAGACGCCTCAATCAAATTACAGTGCAATAACAATACTTTAAAAACTAGCATATACTGCTCAAAAGACGTTAATTTTATGAAAGAATACTCTTTCAATAAACTGTTAGGCTTTGATAAGCAGGTCTTGAAAGCAAATAAATGGCATGTGTCACAGTATCCAGTCAACATTTTACCGACGACAGTGGTAAGGATCGAATGTGACATTGTGAGCGGCTCGTATATAAACGGTGAACCAAGGCACATAATTCACGAATTCGCACTCAACGTACCACCAGGTTACAGAATCATAGAAATCCCGAAGAACGCAATATATTTTCCAATCAATCAAAATAACATAAGCTGCATACATATTCGACTACTAGATATAAACAATCGCTTAATTAATTTGCGTGGTGAAGAAGTGCAGCTGTATTTACATCTTAGAAGAAAAAATGATTGACTACAATAAATATGTGCCTCAACAAATTAAAAATACCAGTTCCACTCAAGCTACCTACCAAATAAGACGTCGTTCTAAGAGCAAAATAAAATTAACTAAAGACAATAAGATATTTCTCAAAGCGATCGGATTGTTAAAATGAATATCTTAGACGTTTTATCCACTCCGACTTACGACAACAGTATAGAAGGAATTGAATTTCATTCGTACAAACCTTATGTAACGAGTTTCAACAGGAACGATGAAATTCGCATACCTATCAACCAACAGGATCTATACATATTACCTTCAGCCAGCACTCTGTATTTGGAAGGAACCGTTATCGTTAGCAAAAAAGATTCAAAAGAGAGAGCTACTAGTGTCAATTTTACGAACAATGGACTACTCTTCTTGTTCCAAGATATTAGGTACGAACTAAATGGAGTGGAGATTGATAAAATAAAAAACGCAGGTATAACTACAACCATGAAATCATTAATATCAATGAATGAGAATGAATCAAAAATTGCTAGAGCTTGGGGTTGGAGTATCGATGGTGTAAAAAATATTAATGGAGGAAGTTTTTCTGCGTCTATACCACTTCGGAATATCCTTGGTTTCGCAGAAGATTTTAAAAAAGTTGTGATAAATAGTAGACATGAACTAATATTGTTACGAAGCAACACTAATTTGAATGCTGTAAAATTGAACACCGGTGAAATAGTGGAAGACATTCAAATCAATAAAATTATATGGCGCGTACCCCATGTTAAAGTATCAGACAAAGAAAAAATAAGTTTATTAAAACTGTTGGAAAAAGATCGACCACTTCAGATGATATTTAGAAACTGGGATCTATATGAATACCCTACTTTACCTAAAACTACAAAGCATACCTGGTCCATCAAAACTTCATCTCAAATAGAAAAACCAAGATATGTTATAATTGGACTACAAACAAGTAGAAAAAATAATGCAAGTTCTGACATGTCGCAGTTTGATCACTGCTATGTTCGTGATGTTCGAGTGTACCTTAATTCAACATATTTCCCGTATGAAAGCCTCAATGTGAACTTCGCTAATAACAGAATTGCTTTATTATATGAGCAATACATCAGATTTCAGCAGTCGTATTATGGACGTTGTCCGGAGTCTTTATTAAGCGAGAAACAATTTAAAGACTTAGCACCGTTGTTTGTTGTTGATTGCTCTAGACAGACCGATAATCTGAAGACTGGTCCTGTTGTAGATGTAAGGGTAGAAATCGAGAGTGATTCAGAAATACCAGATCAAACTTCAGCGTACTGCCTCATTCTTAACGATTGCATTGTTGAATACAAACCATTAAGCAACACAGTGAAGAAGTTATCATGAACGCAGATATTATCATTGTCGAACTATAAGGATTTAAATATTTAGACAATAATTTTATTGTCAAAGAAGTGGCTATCGTAAGTAATGAGCACACACAGACGTTCTTAGTTAAACCACCACATTCGTTTTACTATTTAACTCAAGAAGAAAAGAAGCAGGTGCGATGGTTGGAAAGAAATCGTGGAATTTTCTGGAGTGAGGGCTTTATAGACTACAGAGAGTTTCAACACGTCATCATGCCGTATTTAGAAAATAGAAAAATTATTACAAAGGGTTTAGAAAAGATTAAGTGGATAAAAGAGTTATGTGCAAACTGTGAAGTGATTGACATAGGTGAGAAGGGATGCCCTAATTTTGCGACCTTAAAAAAAAAGTTTTGTAAAAATAAAACTGATTATAACTGTGTGGATCACAAATTGAACTGTGCATTAAATAATGCTGTGTGTATTAGAAAATGGTACATTGATAATAATATGTCTGTATTTAATTTATTTTAATTATTATTGTGTTGATCAGTTAATAAAAAATGTATATCTACTTATGAGTGTTTTATTTAATATAATCAGGGTAACCTACTTACGAAACTTTAAATTAGCTGCAGCAAAATGATATTTCTTATAAAATTTCATCCATGATTTTCAACGAATTATTCTAATAAAAAATACTGTTAGCAAATAAACACTATAATTATATCTTTAAACTAGAGCTAATTTAGAGTTCGAGTATAACTAAGTAATAGAAAATAAAACATAATTTAAATCATTAAAGAATACAGTTTTATTTACTTTTTTACATTATTTACAATTATTACAAACTAATTATAACTACCTACCCAATAATAGATGTCATCACATAGTTTATTTAATGTTTTCTATACGGACCTACATACTTGTGATGTATGTACATTGTTCCAACTAGATTAGACAAAGAAAATCTACATACCTACTTAATAGTATATGTATTTTTTTTTTTTTTGTTTTTGTTTTTTAGGACTATGTAGGTACAGGATAAATTACAAAAGTTATAGTTTATTTAATGTTTTCTATACATACCTACATACTTAACTTACAAACGTGTGATGTATGTACATTTTCCCAACTAGATTAGACAAAGAAAATCTACATACCTACTTAATAATATATATTTCTTTTTTGTTTTTTTTAAACTATGTACAGGATAAAATACAAAAGTTATAGTTTATTTAATGTTTTCTATACGTACCTACACACTTAACTTACAAACTTGTGATGTATGAACATTACCCTAACTACATTAAACAAAGAAATTAATATTATCTACATTATAATATTTTAAAGTTTTAGTTTCTAGACTATGTACAGGATAAAACACAAAAGTTAATGACAATAAAACTTACATAGTTGATATTTTAATAATTTATACATTCAAAACTTACACTACATAAAAACCTAAGATGTATAGAGAGTAAAGAATAAGAAAGCAAATAAATGTTATACATACCTAATAATATTACTACAAATCTTACACAATAACTTATGAAGTAGGTACTTACAAAATAATTATATCTGTTAATAGTAACAATTGTCCCCACAAAGTTTTTTTGATATTTTATTAATTAACGATTGTGTCTCCTCCATAATATGGTCCACCGATTCAGTCACTACATACTGTGCACTTAATATTACCACGTCTTGATTGTCACTTGCAGGTTCTTGTTGTTCACTGATATCCAGCACTTGCACCATGACCAGTCGTAAACCTTTTTTCTTCTCATTGTTTATAACGAATGATTGACATGTAGGTGGAGATGACTTCTGTTTTAGACACTCCCGTCTTGTTCTAGGCTTCTTGCTGGCAGGTCCGCAGTTTTGTCTTGCTCTAAACTCCTTGTTGTCAGGTCTTTGTTGTTCTGAGAATTCCGGGATATGCCAGCTTAAACTCGGTGTCGGAAAACCTTGAGCGTATTGTGAGAAGTCGATAATATCTGGAGAATCATCCATTATCAATAATCTGAAACAAACGGAATAATATTTAATTATAATTACATAAACAACATGATGAAATAATGTTATAAGTAGATAGGTACTTGTACAATACTTACAATTCGTTTTGTTTTATTTGAAGTGATATGGTCGCACCGGCTGACTGTCTAATAATGAATGTTCTACTCAATAATATTACTGTGGAACGTATGTAATTAGACTCTATAAGCATTGCGCCGTGATTAATTTTCATGTTTTAACGTGTTCGAGCTCTTGCACGAACACCTGCTCGGTGTCAAATTCTACACCGCGCGTGCGAACTTCGAGCTATGAGTGCTTTGTAATCAAAAATTGACAACATGTTTTATCAAGTTGGAGTCTGTATCGTCGTGTGCTTTGTCATAAATCAGGAATGAAAATGAAACAGATACAATTATGATTATAAAATAGTATTTATTATTTATTTATTTATTTCATACAAATAGGTACTTACTTAAAAGAAAACTTAGGAATCAGGTTTATGCGGCACAGGATTTCATTTTAAAGTCCGAAGTTTTGGAAATGAATAATATGACATAAAAAGTTAGTAGAGAATATTTTAGTATTTTTTATGAAATGCCGTGTCGCGTAAACGGTCTTAAAACTAATTAAGACTAAATAAGATTTTACGTTATTTGCTACAAGTAATAAGATAATAAGGTTACACTTTGATTCAGTAAACTTATTGTATTTGTTTCTTTATATAAAACAATTTCAAAAACTGTGTTAAAACACTTATAGCGGTTACAGTTTCAGTCCCTGCTTAGGTAATCTTTAACTAGGTACCTATTTATTTATTTTCAATTATAAACTAATATTACATAAATGTGGAGCACCCGATTACATAAAAATAGTTGCATTTCCCCAGGCCAAAGTAGATACCTTGTCAGGTAACAGCAACCGTTTATCATCATTGCTTGATAATGCAATTTTATTTACACTTTGTGTAAAAATGTTGTGTTTTATGGACCTAAACAGTACATTTTTTTTGCGAATGATATTGCAATTATTATACAAAATATTTTTATAATCTAACATTTTTAAATCTTTCATTACACATTTTTTTGTGCCTTTTGCTTTCTTTATGGTTTTATTTAATGTTTTAATACAATAAAGTTTTGAGCGCAATCCTACAAATTCTTTGATAATTTTACCACCCATTTCGTCCTTAAAGAGTCCTGGAACCTTCTTATTAATAATTGGCAAGTTAAATTCATTTGTACAATCGTAGTTGCTTGTATCAAAATATTTTAGAAAGTGGAGTTTAAAATCTTTATATACGTCACTAGTCTGTACATTATAAACTAGGTTGTCTGTGTCAGTATAACACAATTCAATTCGGTTACCGTAAAAAGGTTTTATGATGGAATAATGGAAATCGTACATGTGACCCTTAGATAATTCTAATACAGCAAAACCTATGTATATTGGTTTATTAAGAAGTACGCGCGAAGGTTTCATTTGAATTGCTACTAGATTTTCAGAAAATATAGAAGCACTATGAAAATATGGGCTGGCTATCAATTTTTCAGCACAATTGGTTTTTTTTGTTTTATTTTTCAAGTCACACCAGTTGTTTATTAGCTTAACATCTACCCGATGTTCATTATTTTCCAAGGTCTTACCAAAAATACTATTGTTCAGTAATTTAAAAAAATCTTGTTCAAACGTCGACTCTGCCTTTTGACGTAACTGTGTGTTAATATCGATATATTGTTTTAAAAAAGCACTTTGCTTGAATATAACACCGCGATGGATCCTATGCAATACTAAACCATGCTGTAAGCATTTTTTTAAATGAACGTAATGAATAACATAGTGATATTTATCATACAAATTTGGTATTAGTTTTTTATTTTTACCACCGGGTGGCAAGCATTTTTCGGGACAAAATGGAAAGTCATTGTGATCCATGTGTAAATTCTCAGGATATAATAAATCAACTTCAAGAATGTAACCGTTTTCCGCGGAATCACTGATATCTGTCAAGTTATTTCGCAAAAAATCAATTTCTTGTCTATCCATAAATCTAAAATCGGAATAAGGTAAGGACTGACACATGCTAAAACCGTATAAGTTGTTACAGTCTAAATAAATGATGAATGAACTGGGATGGGATGGGTCGTATGTATCTAAATATTTATGATTGGCTTTGACATGTCTTTTAGAACACATACAAACACCTCCTCGAATACCATTTTGTATCATCCTATAAATTTCAACATCGCTTATCAATTCTAACCGAACTCTGGTTTTTAAAAGCATAGCATCAAACGAAAGACTTGGAGCCGTGAGATAAAAGGCAGGGTCGAGATTATAATGTCGTTTGCAAGTTTTTCGAAAACTTTCAAATACATCTGTTAACAACAGAACATCTGTCTTGAGATATAAATCCGTGTACATACCCATATTTCTAATATTAAACGCTGACCAAACGGATTGCGCGTGTTCATAGTCTTCATCGGTAATTGACTCGTTAGTCAATGAGTTATAAAAGTTATTTTTAGTAGGCAAACACGTATGTTCATAATGTTCCCATGTAGACATATAGTCATAAGGATACACTCCCTTACGGGTGAGGAGCTCAAATTCTGTTTTGTTAGGAAAATAAGCTTTCAACTGTTTAAATTCTTGTTTTTTCATTGTACTAACCAATTTTTCTAAACTAGTTCCTAAAAACTTGAAAGAATCTACAAATCTAACCTGCATACTTTCCTCAGAGGAAATCGGAATAAATTTTGTAAATGAAATGTAATTTTCATTTGTTTTAGGTATAAGTTTAATAGATCCAGGGGCTTCGCCCAATTCCTTAATAAAAAGATGACAATCATAACCAGATAAATTATGAAAAAATACAGGCAAAAATGTTGGTACTTTGTATTGTAGGTTACAATAACTATGAGCTGCACCCCGATATCTACCAGTTAAGTGGCAATGATCGCGGACTCTATCTCCGAATAAGAAGTTTTCACAAATATGACAGGTCATAGCGTTCTCAAAATCTCGAGCATTATCCTCTGTGTAAATCATGGGAACATTATTTTTTAAAATTTTGTAAATTTTTCGTGCATCTTTAAAGAGAGTCTTCACAAATTTGGAAACACAATCAGGACCACGATACGAAACGTAACGATTATAGCTATCATCCAGCGCACACGTAATATGATAGGCAAATGCTACAGGTACATGGCGCTGACGTGTAACAGTGCTGGCCTTAGTTGGGTCAGGGTCACAAAAGTCGTACCGTTCTAGCATTGTTTCAAAGTCTGCGTATATAACAAATGGTAGTATTTGTTTTCTATTATAATTCTCAAACTGTATGAACGAACCTTTTGGAGGTAGTTCAGTTGCAACTCCCCCACAACTATGTGAACTAAGATCATCGCGTGAATTGAAAAACATTAAGCAAACGTTACAAAAGTACAATTTACTGTGGTGTTTCGTTATTTGATTCTTAACAAGTCGTGGTAAATCTTTAATAAGACAATAATGTGACAAGTCATCCTTCTCCAAATAAAGTAAATGAATCACTTTCCCAGTCACAGTTTTTGGTTTGTAAAGCGGACCAATTATAGTATTCTTTTTTATGCCATAAATATAAATACAAACTCCTGGGTTATTTACTTCAAACCGTGCAATATCCGAGAAACTTAATGGAAATGTTAAGTCTTCTAAGTTCAACACAGTCCGAAAATCTGGGTAAGACGAAACCCTATCAGGATGACTTTTAGCGGGATATAAAGCAGCAACAACGGACCATAAGAAACAATACTCATCATTGTTACGAATATTGACACATGCTTTTTTCGCTTTAATTGCAGCCGGTAATTCGATAAAGCCTGAACCGCGCAATGGTTGGTATTTGTTAATATTGACTTCTAAATGCGAGCTACTCAAGAAAGTCCAACCACTGTCACGGTCTTGAAACTCCTCTAATTTTTTTACTAACGCATTTTTAACCTGAGTAATTAATGAATCATATTCATAATTCTGGTGAAGTGTATAATTTTTAGTACCAAATGATTTTATCTCCTGAGAATCATTTTTAACCATTAAAAACAGTGCAAAATATTCAAAATTAATTTTTAAACTTATATGTTCTTTAAGAGACTTATCTATTAATGTTTTGATTTTGTCTCGGATACTATTTAAAAACAATTCTAGAGAATAGTTCTCATATAGATCAACAATTCTATAAGAAGCTATACGATTGCGAAAGGCAGAATGAATTACTTCAACACCTTCGCAAAAATGTGAAATATTCCTGTTTTTATGGGTGGTACTGCGTAGGTGACCAGTCCAATGACTGCGCTCAATAGTCGCGTTACAAACAGTACAAAAAGGCATTTTAGATTACGATTACGTTAATTATTATCTTGCACACAAGGTTTATAGTGAAATGCAACTGAAATAATTAAGATTACAAGACATAAAATTAAAATATTCTGTGGGTGCTCCAAGTTAAAATCTTAAAAATACATTAATTATTACTTAAAACTAAATTGGTCACTGTAGAAGACAGGCTCTGAATCGTCGAACAATTCGTGAGCCCGCCTCATGAATGACTGCAAAGTGTCCCACTGAGGACTTTCTTTACTTAATTGCACTTTTAGTGCAACGGCCGCCTTCTTCCACCGATCCTCCCTTACAGTGGAGATAATGTCGGGCTTATGGTAAACCTTTACCTCCACATAAAAGTCACCGTTCAAGTGTGCTGTTCGCCGCACCTTGCCGTTTGCGACGCGGCTCAGAAGGGAAGATACCAGCAGGCCTAGCCAAGTTACTAACGTTTCATATCTAATCTCTTTCTACAAACGTTAACGCCTCAGCGTAAGCGATTTTAGAAAACGATAAGTTGGTAGCCAAGTTGACACGACTGAGTCGATCGCTCATTCTTCAACGTCTTTAGAAAAAACCTATACTTTAGTCTATGGTGAGCGTTCATATAAACGTCAAACTAACGTCAAAGTTGTAAAGGCGCGGGCGAATAATTGTTTTTTAAGTGTTTTCAAAGGAAGCGAAATAAGGTAAGCTCTTCTTATAATTGGTTTATCACAGTGTGGAATGTAATTTTAAACATTACTGTGACTAGAAATGTGAAACAAATGTCGTGTTTTCGGAAACAATCCATTTTGCCATGACAGCAACCCTGCTCAACCACCCGGTTCAAAGCATCAACAACTTGTCTGATGCACCAACTAGCTGTGCGTTGGGCAAGGTGCTGAGTGACGCCAACAATTCGCTGATAGGATCCTGTGGCTAGGAAACTAAGAGCGCACAACACCTACAAAAAGACAAACATCGAGGAAATAAAATGATAGATAAGTACTTAATAAAAAAATTGCTAATAGGTACTTTATGTAAGTCTGCTTATTAAGCACTAACCTTAACTTTTAGGGGAATCTCGTTGGTTCCTTTCAACGAAGTTTTTTGCCGGAGTTCTTCACAAAGGGCTTGGAAAGTCGTTTTGTCTAGCCGAAATTGCTGCACAAATAACGTTTCCGGCATTTCGCGTATTGTCTCCATGCACTGACGATCTAAGTCTGTTTTTTGGCGCCTAAGCCACACTTCTTCATTATGAGCGCACCACAACATATTTAAAGTATGCATTTTAAATGTTAAATGGTAACTAACAGTCCAAAATTATGGTAAATAAACAAAACTCTTCACAACTGTATCATAATAGACGCCATTTTTTTAATGTTTACTCTTGGGTCTCGTTGATCGCTTAGCTATCGTTCAAAAACTTCGACATCGTTTCGTTAGCGCTTGTCAAAACTGTAACTTGGCTACCATTTCTATGGGATGTAGCGATCAACGTTGTAGAAACGATTACATTTCATTCTATCATTTTGAACGATCGGTTAAGTTGTAAACTTGGCTACGACTTTTCTATTTGTTTGTTCTGACCACGTGACATAACGTTGAGATGATGTCATTCCTATACATTTGATTAGTTTTCTATTAGCGTTATCGATTGTAGATTGTCAACATGGCTAAGCCTGCAGGTCCCCGCTGGATGTCGTTGGACGATCTGCGACTGCGGCGTCCTCTAACCCGAAGAGGTCTGTGTTCGGGCGTGTCTTACTGTAAAACAATAATAACATATTATTTATAGTAATTATTAACGATACTAGGGTAAAATAGATATTCGGAACTGCAATTCGGTAATATACGTGAATATTATCTCACTGATCACACTGTACGAAAAAAGGTAATGTATGTAAAATGAATTTCATTGCTCTCTACGTTACAGGTCTAAGTTTGAGACCGATATGCATTAGAAACTTCACTTCACTTCAACGACCGATGTGCACAAAAACATACTTAAAGAAAAATCAGTAATAGTAAATTACCTTGATTTTGGTTTCGAAGGCGTGGTGCACCTTTCAGATTTGCGCTTCGTCGTTGCCTTCTTCTTAGCAGGCTGTGCTGCCTTCTTTATGTCGACAGCGTGATCAAGCCTTTGGGACTCGTATTCAACTTCGGAGTCAGACCTAAAATCGAACACATTAAAATTATTGAACTTTATGCTAAAACCATAATTTCCTAAAGAAGGTTATAACAATGAACAATAGAAACAAGGTCACCTTTCAGATTTGCGCTTCGTCGTCGCCTTCTTCTTAGCAGACTGAGCCGCCTTCTTAATCTCGACAGCGTGATCGAGCCTTTGGGACTCGTATTCAACTTCGGAGTCAGACCTAAAATCGAACACATTAAAATTATTGAACTTTATGCTAAAACCATAATTTTCTAAAGAAGGTTACAACAATGAACAATAGAAACAAGGTCACTAAAATTAACTTAATATAATACTTACTTACATTTTTAGAAGTCGGTATAATATTATATTATTAGGAATATAATAATAATATAATGTCAACAGCGGCACTGGCACTGGGAAGCACTGGAGCGAATTTAATTTTTTCACCTAAATTATTGGTTTATATTCATAAAAAATACCATTTCAGCAATATTTACCTCATAACAAAATTAAACCTTAACTACATATCCTCACAGGTGTATGACTAATTTATGTTACTTACGTCTAATTAAACCCTAGTGATTGAAAACCCTTTCTGTCAAATTGCAATTTTGTCGTGAGAAATGAAATACAAAACCAGCTTCTTACCCTCGCCGACAAAGGTAAAGCCGCAGACAGTAACTTAGAATTAACACAATAGATATTATAATAAAGTATGTAAGCATGTTTGTTTAATACGTCTTGATATAAAACGTTCAATGACATCACACTCGTGAAATAAATAAAATTGCATTTTTGGAGCTCGTGGCTATGTAATAATAGTCGCACGGGTCGATCCATCAGGTTAAGCTACGGAAAGCACGTTAAGCCGTTGGTCCCGGCTGTCATTCATTTTCGTGTTTTGACAGTCGTTACGGGTCGTCAGAAGCCCGAAAGTGTGACAACCAGTCTTACCAAGGGGTATCGTATTACCTAGTTACTGGGTTGTGGAGGTCAGATAGGCCACAGAACAGTAGAGTAGGCAGTCGCTCCATGTAAAATACTGGTATTCAGCTGCATCCGGTTAGACTGGAAGCCGACCTCAACATAGTTGGGAAAGGCTAGGCAGATGATGATTTTTGAGAGTCAGAAATCAGAATGTATCTAAAGATGCAAAATCCTTACAAAACTTTTTGTGTGCAGAACAAACCACGTGAACAAATTCACGATAAAAACTTAGTTAATTTTATGTTGCAGTTAAACTCAAAGTGTAAAATCATGAAACTACTAAATCTAACAAACTTTATAAAACATTTCATGCAAAGAAGGTCGATTTCTAAATTCAGCAATGACATTAAAGGATCGCCTTTCAAACAATTCCTAGACTTACAAAAAAGTTATTACAAAAAATTAGTAGTTATTATGTTCAGGAAAGAATCATTCTTTTATAATCAGTTAACGGAATTGATATACACATAGTTCTTATTTAAGGATCACCCCCCAGTTTGATGAAGATGATTAGGTATAGGAAGATCGCTTAAACTCGAATTTTAATTACGGACTACAACATGTACAGCGATCGTCTTACAATACAATAAAGTTCGAATAAGCAAATTGATGCATGATACAATGTTGCTGACTTTGACATTTGTAAATGACTATGTACACACACGACGGCTGCCTGATACGTTTATTGTCAGGCGTTTCACGTATGAGTACGGCGCAGCGACTAACCGTTGAACGGCGCATGCTCCGTTTTGACGTTGATTATACGGGGCACACTAGACGGAAGGATGGTAAGTGTATAAGCATGCGAAACCAGAAGAAAACTCAATACATAACTTGTACGTTAACGTGTAAGGCAGTGTCGTCTGTTTGAATTAATTAAATTAAAATATGGATGTCCTTGGTGCTCAATCTGAGCCATAGAAATAGAATGTGTGTGTCTGTAGATGCATACTATTTCTTGCTCTGTGAAGTGACATGAGTCAATCTGTCCCAAATTTTAGTTTAATGTTATGAAAACCTAAGTTCAGATGTCCTTGGTGTCCCAATCTGGGGTCATAGAAATAGAATGTGTGTGTGTCTGTAGACGCATGCTATTTCTTGCTTTGTGGAGCGACATGAGACAATCTGTCCTGAATTTAGGCTAGTGGTTCAAGCAGCGAGCGCCCTTATTTGTTAACATGTAAGCTAGTGTCGGCTGTATGAGTTAATTACATTAAAATTTGGATGTCCTTGGTGCTCAATCTGAGCCATAGAAATAGAATGTGTGTGTGTCTGCATTTCATGCATGGTGCATGCTATTTCTTGCTCTGTGAAGGTGACATGAGACAAGCTGTCCCAAATTTTAGTTTAATGTTATAGTATGGTAAAGTTCAGATGTCCTTGGTGCTCAATCTGAGCCATAGAAATAGAATGTGTGTGTCTGTAGATGCATACTATTTCTTGCTCTGTGAAGTGATATGAGACAATCTGTCCTGAATTTTAGCTTACTATGATCGTATAGTTCGATTATTAAACGAAGTATGTGTGAAAGTGGTTGATACAAAAATTGTGAACTAAAGTAGTGATTTAGTGCTCAATCCAAGAATCTGCGGTACCTAGTTGATCGAGGTAAGCCATCGGTAATAATACTAATGCTCAGCCCTTTAACTTATATATTCATTAGTCACTACAAACAAATAGTTCCCTTTATTAAACTTTCAGACTTACACGTATTAACAGCTATTTAAAATGAATCCAAAAAATTACAGTCCTCGATATGAAATTTATAACAAACATCAAATCCGTTGTGAAAGGAAAAGAATATGTTGATAAGTTCCGTCCAATCCATCGGGTGGAATAGGCACCGAACCAGTATTTTACTGCACTATGTAACATTTAATTGATATTATTGAGTATTCTAATCCATCGAGAGTGACGAGGCGAACGGATAAGTGGTTGATATGTAGAGCTAGTTATAGTAGGATGTTTTTGGGCAATCTAACACACCGAGAGTGACGAAGGCGAACGGAGTGAGCCGTAGGAACGAAAGCGTGGGTTAGAATGCCCAATAATATCCTACTTCCTATCTATCTGATTAATCGCACTAGCCCTTTTGACCAATTCTAAAATATTTTCGGACATCGGATCTTCCCCGTCCTTGATAGCATCAGCGAGGTAATAGAAAGAGGTCATGTCATGGCAATTTAGGGGATTGCAGGCGGACAGCTTGGTGTCCTCGTCAGGATCGTATCCTCTGGTTTCATAATTGGGATCTTCCACCATCCGAAGCTGTGGTGATCCTTTGGTGCCCTGAGATGTCCGGATTTCCTGAAGGACCTCCGCTGCATTTTGGCCTTGGAATGTAGGATTGGGTTGTTGTCCAGTCAGAAAGGGGCTAATGCCAGAGATGTCTGGCATTTCCTCATAGTCTTGCTCTTCCTCAGGGGTGTCGGGGGTCTGCATGTATCCCTCCATTATGAGACGAATCCCAATAATTAGAAGGATAGTTCCTTAGAACGGTCTTTCCTTTGGCTTTCCCCTTTAACCCTAACACTATTAAGTGTTTTAAAGTAGGTATTCTTAGCAAATATTAACATAAATAATAAAATAATTTTTATCCTAGTTCATGTTAGATCTAATTATTATTGAATCCCATTATTTTTATAGTTTAAGGCTGCAGTATATTCTATTCTATTCTTTCGTGCTGTTTGTGAATAAAGGCTATTAAAATTTGTATTTCTAACGCCTTGTCGTTTTTACATTAAATAAGTATGGTCAAACATTATCACATAACATAGTTTTATTCAGATGCAAGTGATGGAGAAAATGCAAAGGGATACGCTAATTTTCAAATTCAGGAGAACCAAACAAAATTAATTTAGGTATAATATAATTCTATTTATTAAAGTATAATCAAATATATAATATTAATAACTAATAGTAATCCTAATCTGGGTGGTTATGTTGTCCATACTGAAACAAAATAAAAGTGTTATGATTATAATGTTCCTGACAAATAATGCTTAGTAAATTGTTATTTCATTTAACATATTACATTATCATAAAACCAGCCTGCGTTGAAACATGAAATAGCAAAAAACCATATCAAGATTGGTCCAGTAAAAGTACCTATATCTCTACATTTTTGTGCTTAGTAGTAAGATTACAGTGAAATATTTTTTTATAAAAAAAAAATATTTGTATTACCTGTTGGCTAAATCTGTTAATGCTTTCAGCAATTATTCTGAACGATTCCGAAAAATTGCAGAATGCCTGCGAATGTTTCAGATCAGCCTCTGCCCGCATCTCCTCAATACGAAGGATTGATGCTCTTGACTCATCCAATGCACTTCTGGCTGCTGAAATGATAATAAAATTTTGTATATAAAAGAATGGCATTAAGATTTCAGAAATAAGTTTAGAACTTTTTTTAACATACATTGTCTTGTCATTTGTGATGGCACCTGGCGTGACGCACGCTCTACACCTCGCCGCCGAGTGGGCTCTCGCACCCTTCGGACTCTTTCTGAAAGTAGCAATTTAAAATTAGCTTAACATGATATTACTCTCTTTTATTAGCTTAAGCAATTTTGTTGAACAAACCTGCTGCAATGTGCCTTGGAGAGTTTTGCAATGAGCCTGTCTCCCCCTCTAGGCTGGGAACAGGGGACACAGGCAGCGTCTGCACATACACAGCTGAAGTCGCAGATAGCACATACGGGGGGTGGTCAGTCAAACTGTAATAAAGTAAACATAATGTTATGCAAAATAAATAAAACATATTGCTAATATTAAGCAGCATAAACATTGTTTTCGCAAGAGATATAACTTACATTGCTGATGATGCTTCAGTGTCTTGTAATTGCGGTTCATCAACCACTTCTACTGTCACTGTACCGTCACCCTATAAAATGCATAGTATTATTTAGTAGCATTGTTAGTCAAAATAAGCATGATAAAACAATGGTTTACAAAAGTGGATTTGGAAATAGCTAAAAATATAACTTACATCGTTTGAGGCAAATTGATCCTGCCTAACATCAGGTAGTGGGCCAACATCCCTGCCTAAGATATTGGCTGTCCTTTCTTCCAATGGTGACAAAGTACTTGCATTACTGGGCCCACCACCAGTAGCTCGTTGGTTAGCATTTATGCTAACTAACTTTGCCCTAACCCGGCACTTGTAGTCATTCCATACCTAAAAAAAGAATAAAACAATATACTTAATATTATTTTAGTTAGGAACCCTCGGCGTAAACATCCACTTTTATCTGCCTCGATTATTCTTACCTTGGACCATTCTTTCCCTGTTCGGGCAGGGCCTTCTACGTTGAGACTTACGGCACACTCATTCCATAACCGTGCTGCAACTTGACGAGCCTCTTTAGACCTAACTCGTCCAAGAGCAAGGTCTTGATGCTGTTCCAGGAACTGCACCATCAGCTCCATTTGTCGGACCGTCGTGCATCTGCGACGTTCTTCCATTTCCATGAAACAATCACGACTGCGGATATTACAACTTTCAATGAAAGTGGCTGTCCAAGTTTGTAAGTGGTTCATAAATCTTTGAATGTTTATTTACGTAAAATCTTACTTACCTCTTCAAAAGTTCAAGTGCATACCGCGCTTTCAGCTGTCAAAACTAGAGGTACACACGTCAAAATTTATTACTAAACGCTCGGATATTCACAAACTAAAAGGGCATCACTAACAATTGACATTACGCAACGTTCCAACTTTGGTTAGCGTTTGAACTTATAACGCAATACCAAAATCAGAACAGCTGAATCGAAACCTAACCACTGTCGCAATCGAACCATAACGTTATCGTATACGTTTGCAGACGTTTGAAATTAGCGCGATTGGCACCCTGACATGAGATTTCAGCAATCCCAGTCCATTTGCTATCATTTATTGAGGAGTTCCGTTGCCTATCTCAGAAGTTCTTCATCAGATCTTCTCCAAATTGAAATGGGACTACTCCAAGAAAGTACTCTTCCAAAAACTATCCAAATCGCTTCAAGTGTGCCTATAAAATTGGAAGAGTTCTATTTCTCCAGGATCCCATCATCAGATCCTGACTTGATGATCATGGGACCACCTGGGAAGTATACCCTTTCAAACAAAAAAAAAAAATCCAAATCGGTCCAGCCATCTTCGAGTACCTAATCGGGGAACATACATAAAAAAAAAATAAAAAAAAAAAGGTTCCGACGAATTGAGAACCTTCTCCTTTTTGAAGTCGGTTAAAAATAAGCTAATTTTGATGAACACTTAAATTAAAGTAAAGTCAAATAAAATAACGAATGCCCCTTACATTAATTTGTTGTATACTTTATATAATACTAAATGAATGGTGTGCACAAAACCTATGTATTATACGCAATGTATAAAGCACAGATAATGCTAAAGCATCCAAAGCATTAGGTTTTGTTATGAGACTAGCTGCGTGTTTTAAGAAAGTAAAAACTAACTAACTAGTAACTGAGATTTTGTGTTGCTCATTTGAGAGAAGTCATTTAGAATATGCTTCTCAAATTTGGAACCCGCGTTATGGCGTGCACATTGATCGCATAGAGGGTGTACAAAAAAGATTTGTTCGGTTTCTGTGCTATCGTGTGCGCATACCATACCACAGTTGTGAATATTTGGATCTCTGCAGGAAATTTCACCTACAACCACTTACTGACCGTCGTCGATTGGCAGATTGTACATTTTTGCTCAAAATTTTATCAAATGAGGTGGACTGTCCGCAGCTTCTACGTAAGCTGTACTTTAATGTTCCCCAGCGAACTCTCAGATTTAATCCTCCTATAGCTATTCCGTTGTCTTCTTCCAACTACAGGCAAAACTCATATTTAGTGCGAGTGAGTAAAGACTTTAATGACCTATGCAAGCAGTTCTCTTTTGACTTGTTTTCAACCAAAGGCTCAAGCGTACGCAATAGGCTGAACCTGGAAGTTTTCAAAATTAATTCTTAGTGTTAATAATAACGGGTGATTTTTTAAGAGGTATAGGATTTGATTTTCAAAAAAAACACAAAAAATTTGAAAAATTTGATGAAATCTTTATTGGAATCGATAGAACGATCAATATAATTTAATGTTTGAAGATGATTTCATGCAAATGCTGGCCGCGGCTCCGGTTTAGATGGCCCATTCGCAAGGCCCAATTTCGGCACACTCTCTCCAACATATCAGCCGGTATATCACGAATAAATGCTTCAATACTGGCTCCCAGTGCGTCAATCGTTGCTGGTTTATCCCTGTAGACATGAGCCTTAACATGGCCCCACAAGAAATAGTCCAAAGGCGTTAGATCACACGATCTAGGCGGCCAATTGACGGGCCCAAAACGTGAGATAAACTGTTCACCGAAGGCGGCTCTCAATTGGGCCATTGTTTCGCGTGCCGTGTGGCATGTGGCACCGTCTTGTTGAAACCACATGTCAGGCATGTCCAATTCTTCCATTTTGGGCAAAAAAAAATCGCCAATCATCACACGGTAGCGCTCGCCATTCACAGTAACGTTTCGGCCATTGTCGTCTTTGAAAAAGTACGGCCCGATGATGCCACCGGCCCATAATCCACACCAAACAGTACATTTTTCGGGATGCAGTGGTAGCTCTTGCAATGCTTCTGGCTGGTCTTCACTCCAGATGCGGCAATTATGCTTATTGACATATCCATTCAACCAGAAATGAGCTTCGTCGCTGAACACAATTTTTTGATAAAAAAGTGGATCTTCCTCCAACTTTGCCAATGCCCATTCACCAAATGTTAGACGTTGTGGGAGGTCGTGTGGCTTCAATTCTTGCACCAGCTGTATCTTGTAAGGTTTTACACCCAAATCCTTTCGCAAAATTTTCCACGTAGTGGAGTAACAGAGGCCCAATTGCTGCGAACGGCGGCGAATCGACATTTCACGGTCATCACTAACACTGGCGGATACAGCCGCAATATTTTCTTCGGTCCTCACTCTACGTATGCGTGTTCGTGGTTTAATGTCCAATAATGTAAACTGGGTTCGAAATTTAGTCACAAGCTTCCGAATAGCTGCCTCAGTAGGCCGACCAAACTGCCCATAAATTGGAAGAAGTGCGCGATGCACTCTCTTAACCGAGCATGCATTTTGATAGTAAAATTCAATCATTTGCAAGCGTTGTTCGTTCGTAAGTCGATTCATGGTTAAATTATAGACCAAACTGAACAAGTTTGACAATGACACAAGACACGATTCACGCGTGATCTGTCAAAAACAGTGTTGCCAAAAAGATACCAGCAAAAAAATCACCCGTTAGTTCTGTTTCTTATTTTATTTAATTTTTTTGTAATCTATTCCTTATGTTTGGCGGTGACGATTTGACGATTGGTGCTCATCATTTCTTGATATCTTGTCGTGTGTAAGATCTCTTATTATAATTACTGTATTGCTAGCCGTGAAAACCTGTAATTGGCTTCATGTTTCTTATTTCAGTATATTTATTGTTTATAAGTTAAGCTGTTGGTTTTCCACATGTTAAATAAATAAATCACTTTTGCGTAGGCATTGCATACAAATACGAGAGTAGGTAGCTGCACTTCAAGCATACCTACAAGAATAAAACCCGGGACCTCAGTATACTTAGCAGTCGTACATTATCTACATAATTGAGTCATATAAAATCAAACCTGGCAATCTCCACTACGTCGAATTGTTGGGGAAATGGAAAAATGTAATAAAAAAGTAGCTTGAAGTTATTATTAACATAATTTACATGCAAAACTCTAATGTAGACTATTATTGACAACTATTTGTAGACATCTACTTGAAAATCCTGCCTAAAAATGCAAAAAATGTTTGGAGATTGCCGTCTTTGTTTTGCTTACAAGGACATTGCCGTTTCTGATCTGATTACCTTTGGAGAAAGCCATCTTTGTTATGGCTAATTACCTACAGCTACACTACATTGCCAACCAGTTTTGATACTTTTAAGGGTGGGAAATAAAAAATATGCAGTTTAAAGTTTGGAATTATTTATTTTATGTAAATAAAAGCTAACTTATATTCTAAGATTATGGTCTTCTTCTTGGGGTTCACAAACGATGTCTTGCGGTGAATTTTCTGCACCTTCAGAGTTTTGAGCAAATACGGTTTTATAAAAAGACAGTCCTTCCATTTCTTGCCATTCGTCACCATAATGAGTATTGAGAAGCTTTTTGACGTCATTAATTTTATTTAGGTTAGTTTTTATCCGACACTTAGCAATAACATTTGGGTTTATGTCTTTGGCCAGCTTGTTTTTTCGAGTCACCTTTTTATACACTCCATCACTAATTCTGTAATTCACGTCCCCTTTAATTATAACGTTTCCGTCATTTTTGGACCGCGCAATATAAAATCGTTTGCATTTTTTAAATTGAAAATGCCAAGTTCCTACATCTTTCATAATAGAAGACATAGCACTTTTAAAGTCATATACTTTGCATTCAGTACTACCCATTCTGACAACTGTACTCCGCTGGATTATAATCTCTAAGTACTCTTCAGGCCGCACTATAGTTTCTTGTTTTCGAACTTCTTTCTCTATTTGGGCAAAGACTCGATCTGGAGGTATGAAAGAATGTCCTACAATAGGGAACACAAGTTCCAGAGTTATTACATTGCTAGGTGCAGATTCTACCAGCCACTTGGAGCACATTGCTAACATAATTGAATTTTTGTTCTGCCCTCCGCATCCATCTGCTATTAATCTTACTGTTTCAACTCCATTTAAGTCAGTGTTCATAAGTCTGTGATATACAATTGATGCTATCTCATTTGCCCCTTTGTTAAACTCGTTTTCCGTCCAGCAGTATGCAAAAACATTTTTCTGTGTAAGTTGGGACTTAGAACTCCCTTCAACGACTGTACAATTGTACAAATATATTTGGCGGGAGTAATAAGTGCTCTGATCGGGTATCTTAGGTAACGGCATATTTTTCTCGCAATCAAATGACAGAGTTTTTAAATCTGGTCTTTCCTCCTTCACCAATGCAAAAAATGCTTTTGCCTTGAGGCTGTGTACTCTTTTTTCGGTTATAAGTGACTGCCGCTTTGTTAAACCTGTTTCTAATTTAATTTTTTCGAAAAGTTGTAGACATGTTGAACAGACATCTGTTCTAGGACTGCCAAATCCAAGCGAATAGTTTCTATTGAAAATTCTTCTAAAAAACCCACGTTTAACTTTTAAACCTTCCTCTATCTGTTGGGCATTGTATTGTTTAAACATTTTGTTTATGCTTAGTTCAGCTGCCAGGTAATGTCTTTGAGATTTCCCGCGGCAATAATGTGCTTCATCTACATGGAATAAGTTTATGAAAGCCATAACTGCTTCTTTTTAACGCATAAATAAGTGCGATTTATGATCTCCGCCTCTTTTTTCCTTTACTGGTTCTCCTGTTTCTAAAAACTTCCTCATAACGTACTGAATTCTATGTTTACTTATGTCCAGTATCTTCAAAAAAGCTTTTTGACATACCCGTACATGGGTCTTCTTTGATTTACTGTAGATCATAAATTTTGTTTGAAATTTCTTTTCCGTGTGTTTTTTATTTTTCGGTCTTTTTCTTTTTGTGGGTTCTGCATGGCAGCACTTGAGCAAGAATGCATTTTGAGTTTCCTTGTCTTTATATTTATAAAATGATCCATGAAAAGCTTGCAAATCATGCATAGTCAATTTGTCGCACTGATATGCGTTCTTATTATGTTTACACTGCGGTTTAGTCGGTAAACTCTGAGGAGAGTACCTGAAACAAAATGAGACGACAATCCTTGAAAATTCACTTCAAAACACATTTGAAAGTAATGTAAAACAAGACAAAGGAAATTAGTTTAATTTAATAAAACCTAAATAACTCCCAAGTATAGACCCAGTTCATTTAAAAAAAAACTAGCTCGCGTGATAGATACCTACATGGACAATATGGAAAATGCATGTAAGTAATTTTTTCTTCACTTTAACCTATAAGATACAGTAGGTATTACAAACACGAACAAAGTTTTAAAACATAATTTCAACTACTACTTGACGCTCAAAAAAAATCTATAACAATTTTCTAATTTTCAAAATTGGAAGTATAGTAGAAAATTATTAAAGATTTTTTAAAATTACGATTTTACTTAAATCAAAATTGTTTTTCAAATTAAGTATTTCGTTGACACATAGACTATGACATCACTACCGGCATTATCGCAAAAAATGTGTTTTAAGTTTAACTTTCGTTTGAACAAAATGACGTTACTTAAAATAATCAATTGCAAAATAGGTGATGAGTTAAAACTCAAACAAGTGCACCACATTATTTCTGTGGTCCAGTATAACGCATATTTAAAAAATAAAAAGTTTGGAATTACATGCATATTCGCTATTTATATGGGTATTCCAATTTGAAAAACAATACTCATTCACAAACTTTTGCACTTTTTAGTCAGAGTTTAAAAAAGGATCAATATGGTTTAATCATTGTGTACTTACCGGGCCGTTTTTGCCAAATTTTTCTTCCACTTTTCTGGCTCAGCCTTACGTTTTCTCGTATGCTTGGTAGTACAGGGAGATGCTGTCAGCTCCATAATATGTTACGCAAATGATAATTTTTTAAATAACTATCGAAAAACAGTTAAAATATTATGAAAACTACAAGATAATTCACGACAAGACTATCCGCGCCACCATACAAACAATACTAATAGGTCTTTACCTATGAAATTGCCGTTTTGTATGAAAAAATTTAAACGAATTTTTTTCATGCATTTTTTATTTGTATTAATCGAAGTAATCACCCATGCAATCAATGCATCTTTGCCAACGCAGTGGCAGTTTATTGATGCCCTTCTTAAAGAAATCAGCTGGACGGGAGGCAACAAATTCTTCAAAGGCATTTTGTACTGCCTTTCGGGTATTGAATTTTTTTCCCGCCAAGAAGTTATCCAAATTCTGGAAAAAGTAGTAGTCTGTAGGCGCAAGGTCTGGTGAGTAGGGCGGATGACGGAGAGCTTCCAACCACAGTTCTTGCAACTTGGAGACTGTCTGCTGTGCAGTATGAGGTCGCGCGTTGTCGTGCAGGAGCAGCGGAGACGAGCGATTGACCAATGCTGGTTGGAGATGTGCCAGCTTCTCCATCATTGTGTTCAGTTCTTCACAGTACACATCTGAAGTAATGCTCACCCCGTTTGGTAAGAAGCTGTGATGAATCACACCGGCGCTAGACCACCAAACAGTGACCATCACTTTTCTAGGGGTAAGTTTTCGTTTAGGGCATTGTTTAGGTGCTGAACCAGGAGCCAACCAACTTGCTGAGCGCTTGCGGTTATCAAACAGAATCCATTTTTCATCGCAGGTAACAATACGGTTCAAAATTCCTTCATTTGTGTGTCTGTTGAGCAGTGCAAGGCACGTCTCGACGCGTACTTCGCGCTGGCGATCATTGAGTTCGTGGGGCACCATTTGTCAAGCTTTTTTACCTTGCCAATTTGACGCAAATGGACCAATATTGTTTTGACGCTAACGTCGAAAGCTGCTGCTAATTCAGCCGTAGATTGTGTATCATCAGCTTCCACAATCGCCTTTAATTCGTCATTGTCGACCAAAGTCTTCGGACGACCGCGAGGTTAATTTTTCAGGTCGAAATTTCCAGAACGGAAGCGAGCAAACCAATAACAAGTGGTGCGTTGGTTTGTAGTGTTAGCTCCGTAAACGTCACGCGTTGCTGCCACGACGGTACTCATATTCCATAATTACTCGAATTTTTAACGTATCCATGATGACGAAAAAGATTGAAATGCGATGAAAATGTAACACTAATCAATAAACAAATGACTACTATTGGAAAAAAAAAATCCATGTTTTTAAAATACAATTAATTTGAAATTAGAATTCTTAGCCAAACAAAAATTATTTTGATTTGAAATGGCCAGTACTGCAGAACGGCAATTTCATAGGTAAAGACCTAATATAATGGCATCCAAATGCCGAGCTCTGATTGGCTGATTTGGAGATTGCCAACATTGAAACGTATGACATTGGAGATTGCCGTGTTTGTATTGATATCAAAATTTTAACAGCTTATTTCTATGGGACATTGCCGACTTTGCTGTGCTAAGGAGTTTTCATTAGCATTGTAAATCACAGATAAAAAATCCTGCATTCACAGTTCAATTTTGATAGATTGTGGAGATGGCCGGGTTTGTTTTTATATGCCTCAATTAATCTTAGATAAGTTTGTTTTATTTTATACTTAGGTGCGAGACGATCAGGACGTTCGCCTGATGGTAATTGGTGGCTATTCATAATTTTCATTTAATTATACTTACCTATCCCTTTATACCAGGCCCGGGTGTTTAAAGGTATGGACGCAGAGCGAGAACATACTAACTAATTTGTACAAGACTACGCAAGTACCTATCTAAAACTTCAACCAACTTACTTACCTATTCTCTAACTACAATATGATTATAAATAATAAACAAGATCGTTGCTTATTGTTACATAAACATTATTGTCATCGTAAAATTGTAAGTAATACATACCTCTCTATGGTTTTCTTCATGTTCATTAATTTTTCCTTTCGGGCAAGTAAGGCACTTAACTGATTAGTGTTAATATTGTTTCCACACATTATTTAAATTAATTGGACACCTTAATACAGTAACACACCACCTACAAAACAATCCAAACAATATTACTTAACAACGTGAGCGTTGATTGATATATGACACGTATCATAACAATAACAAACTTCACACTGCCCGCGAATAAGCACGAGTGGCCGTCGCTGTCTCATCCCTTCCCCACCAATACCTTACGCTCGTCGCGCGTGTTGGATTATTAACGATTGTTCGTATTTATGGAGAATAATTAAGTAATTGAATAGTTTATTGATAATCTTATTACGAACATCAGTGTCACTCTGTCAGAATGACAGATGACAGTGACGTTCGGAAACGTTCCATTTCAATAACATTTGAATAAACTTTATTAAACGTAAATTAATGTTTTATATGTAGAAATGTACATATTGTTATTTGCATTTCTTTGATTGATATTTCATAGACAGATGTATTTTATATTAATTGCTTATATTGTGACTTAAAAGACTCGTATTACCAACAACGATTTTAGAGTTGTCGCACAATAGGCAATGATGGTGGCTACTGATAATCAAGTTTAGACTTTATTATAATAACAATACTGTAAATGAATAAGTAATAATTAATATGATACTAATAATGTTTCTCATGATTTTACATTGCAATTTCTATGTACCAAGTTATTTCTAAATAACTTGTAACAATAGTCACGACCTTTGATTGGCAGAAATAAATCATGACCCTTGATTGGTTGAAACTAATATCGTATCAGATCTTACTTCTAGATTATAAATACACAATAACTGTATTCCTAAATGATTCTTTAATGTTTTAAAACAGTCTCGCAATATATGATTTGTTAAGTAATACCTATTTTAGAAGTTATTTGGCAATTATGTATAACCATCTGTGATTGGTCTAAAATGGCGCCAAGAGGTGGGAATAGTTTGTACCTAGTAGGTGGGTACCAGCAATGTTTAAAAACTACACTTCTGGACACATCTATTGGCCCACCTTAGAGTTTAGGTTTCGATGGCCCCTACCGAAATATGATTGCTAGATTGAACAAAAACTGTTGATGCAGTTTTAAACCTGATACATTTTACCATCTTTTTCGATCGTATTGTTTTAAATTTGAATTCAGAATACCATACGACATGGAGCTACGCCTAACAAGTCGGATATGCGCCTTGTTAAAGGCAATTGATTTTTGAATAAAAAACATGTTTTATCAAATAAAGGTTTAATTTAATAACGCGTGTTGCCTCCATGGGCATCTACCACAGCTCTCATACGATTAGGCATAGAGTTTATCAACCGCTCTATGAAATTTTGAGGGATCAACTCCCATTCCTCTTCTATGGCAGTTTTCAACTCCTGCATCGTCTGGGCAACTGGCTGACGAGCCCTAACACGTCTTTTTAGCTCGTCCCACATGTGCTCAATGGGGTTCATGTCTGGGCTTCTGGCTGGCCAGTCCATAACTGTGATGTTCACATCCCGAAGATATTCCCTGACGATGCCGGCCGCATGGGCTCTTGCATTATCATGCATAAAATGGAAATTTGGGCCCACATAGTCCGCGTATGGTATCACGTGAGGTTCAAGCACTCACGAATGTACCTTTCAGCATTTAATGTTGGCAGCCGTGGTCCTGTAACAACCTCAAGTTGAGTTTTGCCGCTCGCGGATATACCGCCCCAGACAGTCCATGAGCCACCGCCATAAGCAACCCTCTCTTCAAAGCAGCATTGTGCGAAACGCTCTCCCTTACGTCGGTAGACCTTCTTCCTTCCATCATTGCCATGTAACACAATTTTAGACTCATCAGAAAAGAGTACACGGCTCCAATCTTGCTGTGTCCAATTTAAATGACTGCGTGCGAAATGAAGGCGCGCTGTTCGGTGGGCTCGCGTTAGTTTGGGGCCATTAGCTGGCTTGTGTGGTACCATATCGCGTTCTTTTAACCTTCTCCGAACAGTTCGAGCGCTCACAGATACTCCGTGGAAGTCGCGAAGTTGGTTTTGTATCTCAATGGAGGTAAGGTGACGATTTCTCAAGCTGGTCGTCACGATGAATCGATCCTGCCTTTCAGTTGTGACCCGAGATCGTGACCTTCCTTGGCGACGAACAATGCCGCCAGTCTCTAGGTACCTCCGATAAACATTTCGGACCGCAGATCGACCTAAATTAAGTTGAGCACTCACGTTTCTTTGGCTGTGTCCGGCCTGAATAAGTGCCACAGCTTGGGCGGCGACTTCAGGTGAAGTATCCATAGATTATTGATAGAACCTCACCTTAATGTTAAGAATAAGTAATGTTTGTTGCAAAACCAAAGATATCAATCACTTTTTTAAGAATTAAATCCAAGTAAACCAATAAAACCAAGTTTTCTTAGTATTCGATTGTTTGATATCAACAAACAGGCTCCAAATTGTCTTTTGTTTCTTTAAATTCTGTGTTCGAAATTCAAAAAAAGACTATTGAATGAAATTGTGAATGTGCCAGGTTCAAAACTGCATAAAAACTTTTTGCTCGACCTAATATAAAATTTTAGCTAGGACCAAACGAAACTGAAAATACAAGGTGGGCCAAAAGATGTGTCCAGAAGTGTATAAAAGACGGGACTACCCCGAATTAGGGGGACTCGTTATGCTAGCTGTCGTACGGTAAAGACCCTCTGGTGTCTGCCGTAAATATAAAGCTGCTAAGGAGGTCCTATGATCCAAGTCTTTGGGTTACAACTGTTAAACGGTACAGACAGACCATGAGTGGTGTCCCATGTCCGTAATTATTAAGTTGCTAAAAGTTATAATACGTCATTGGCTAAGCCAATGTAAAACACCACGCTGCATAGCAGAAGTTCTGTGTAAAATGGATTCTCTAGGATCTTGTGAAAGATCTAACTACAATGTTCATGTAAGTTGATTGATAATATTATATCTTGATTATTGTTGATAACTATGTTGTTCGGTATGTGTTATAATACGACTAATATTGCTCATGATATTGTGCAGTTCCTATATAGTGTTATAGTTGCTAACTTTGAGAAATGATCTATGATGATCTGATCTATATTTATAAGGTAATGTGTTACCTAACTATGACTGATCCTAATGTAAATATGTATGGATAAAATACTAAAGTTCCCATGGAGTTTCTTGTCCGTTCTTCTCCATGACGACCTAGTTTTGCGAACGGACAAATAGCTTTCTTAGATAAATAATTATTGACAAGCCTAATTGAAATAATAAATACCTAGTCTTGTCTTTCTGTGCTTTTCTTCATGAAACCCTTTCCTTACACACCATGTTCATAACTAGTTTCATACACGGTAAATAACTAATAACCATCTTGACATACAAAGCTTTTAATTAAGTGGATATATATACCTATAATGTTAGTGTACAATCCACTTTCTAACACGCGCGCCTGAGAGATAACTATTATGACAATCAAATTAATGTAAGTACTCAGTATTTTAGCCGATCTTTTTAAAAAATACAGTAAAGGAAATACGAATTTGATTTGTAATTCTTACGTAATAGGCGTATTAAGCCGGTTGCAGACCGAAAACTAAGCTATGCCAAGGCTAAACTAAGCTATGCCAAGCAAGCTAGGCTAAGCTAAGCTAGAAATAAATAGCGTGCACACCAACAGCTAAGCCAAAGCTCAGTCAGTGTTGCGTAGTTCAATTAGACGGACGTCGCTCGCCATGAATATAATCGATGAAGAAAGTTCCGATGATGAATACGTTACACATAGAAAAAGAAGATTAATACTGACTTATTATTATTTAAGAAAAAGACGTTCCAGGTCTTGGATATGTCAACACATTCAATCTCGGCACACAAGTGGAGAGTTTAGAACTTTATTTTATGAGTTAGATGATGAACATTTTCAGTTATATTATCGTGTTACAAGAGTTCAGTTTTATGATTTGTTATCTTTGATTATCGGAGATATTACTAAACAAGATACTAACTATCGGAAGGCTATAACGCTAGAAGAAAGATTAGCTATTTGTTTGAGGTAAGCAAAACAATTTTAATTAAAACAATTTTTTATTGGTAAATGACAAAAGGTTACATTACAAATTTTCTAAGCTATCGTTTTGAGCTGGTGTCGAGAAGCTAGATGATGATGAGTACCCATATTGATAAGTCTGCCTAGACAAATAACTTTCATAATTTTCCTCTGCTTCGTTTACAATTTGAAAAAGCTTTTTTTTAACATCTCTTTGTATACAATCGGGAAGCTTTTTAGTTGACTCGCACATACTGTCAAAAAACAAATTTAACGGATGTTTTTGTTTCTCCGCCTCTTTTGCCTCCTCAGCCTTCCGTTTCTCTCTTTGCTCACATCGTTTCATAAAATCGTTATCGACATCCTGAAGTAAGTCGCGTAATGATGAGTCATCGCCAACTTTTCTTTTTTTTATCCTTGGTGCCTTCGGATGTGTTTTCATCATCATCATTCGGAATTTCTTCGAAAATCTCAGTACTTTGATTATGGGTTGATGCACCGAGCAAAATACTTTGAAGTCAAAGTATTTTGACTTTCGATCGATGTACCGGGCAATGTATTTTGATTATCAGTTGATGCACCGAGCAAAATACTTTGACTTTGGGTTGATGTACTGGCCAATGTATTTTTATTATTAATTGATACGTTACCGGTTCTCTTACGGTTTTTCATGTGGGGTAAAAGAAATTCGAGTAACTCGGCATATTTCCAGTTATTTGCCGGAGAAGCGGCCTGACCACTTGTACTGGCTTTCATCCTTTTGAGTGACTCTCGATGACTATCACGTAACTTTTTCCACTCATTCTTCGCAGTTTTCACTGTAACAAACACCAAGTCAAACTTAGTAATAAATATTTATATGTTTCAGGTTTTTAGCTACTGGTGACTCCTTTAGAACAATTGGATATAATTACAGAGTGGGTAATAACACAGTTTCTTTGATTGTGAAAGATGTGTGCAATGCACTTTGGATTCATTTGCAACCAATATACACACATCAAAAGTGTCTAGGGATCAACATATATTTTTGCAATAACTTTTCTCCTGATTGATATTAATTAAAATTTTCTTTAAGGATTCATCAAATAAAGTGTTTTCGTTTGTCACAGTAACGATAAACCAAGTCACCTTTGCATTAATAAAGAAATTTGCCATTTTCCTAATAAAGGGATTTTTGACATTTGAACCACTAACATTAAAGTTCGAAAAAAAGACTGAAATAACAGTTTTCTTTAAAATTTTATTGGGTAACTTAAACAATTAATAATCCGTGTTTCTACCGCGAACACTAACAACACAAGAACATCGGTTTGGCATACTCAAAATGAGTTCATCCAAATCACGCTGTGGAATGGCCGCCCATGTTCGTTGCAACAACAAAAAAAGGTCTTCTTGCGACTGGATACCCTCCATATTCGGCAGAGCTCTTCTCTGTAGCATATCCCATGCATGCTCAATCGGGTTCAAGTCTGGCGACTGAGCAGGCCAGGGCAGGACATTGATGTTAGCTGCGGCGAGAGTCTGTCTTACAACTCTTGCGGTGTGCGGTCGTGCATTATCATGCATTAACTGAAATAAGGGACCGATTTGCACTTGTAGAGGAACGATGACGTCTGATACAATCGTCTCAGCATAAATTTGAGCGTTGAGGTTGCCTCTGATCCAAATCAACTCAGTTCTTCCGCCGATCCAAATACCCGCCCATACCATGATGGTTCCACCACTATAAGGATGGACTTCCTGGCAGGATTTTAATCGCTGTTGGCGTCCAGGGGTTCTCCAGTGTCGTATACGTCTTGTATCCGGTCTCATACCAAAACGAGACTCATCAGAAAAGCACACGAAACGCCATTGTTCTTCTGCCCAATTTCTGTGTTCAAGAGCCCATTGATATCGAATCCTACGATTGTGCATTGCTATAGGTGGTACCCGTAGCGGTCTTCGGGAATGAAGGTTCACTTCATGCAAGCGGTTTCTGACTGTTTGGTCGCTAATTAAGTTCCCTGAAGAGTGATGAAGCCTCACGGCTAACATCATGGCGGTTATAGTTGGAGCTCTTCGAGTTAAGATTTGAATGTATCGGTCTTGTCTCCGTGTGGTGCAGCGATACCGTCCTCCATGGCGCTCAGCCACGGTACCAGTGCTTCGGTAACGTGTCCAAAGTCGACTGATAACACTCTGACTTGTATTCAGAGCTAAAGCCACAGTACGTTGCCGGGAACCAGCTTCTATCATTCCCACGGCTCTGAGCATTTCTTCCCTGCTTAAATGACGTCGCCGCTCCATAATAACGTTGGTTTTAATCAGTAGTAGGGAAACAGTAGCACTAATAATGTCTTCAATGCGTTGTATGTTTTTATAGGGAAAATATTGACAGCTGATTTTCATCTTTTACTCGAATTTGATTCACAGTTCCTGATTCAAATTATGAAATGCACCAAAAAGGATCCATATAAATTTATAAAATCATAAATTTATTACAAAGCCACATCTCAATCTCAAGAAATCCGCATAAAAATGCTTGATCCCTAGACACTTTTGATGTGTGTATATGAAGTTACCGACAGAAAGTGAATGGGAAGCAATTGCAGAAGACTTTAATGATAAATGGCAATTTCCTAACTGCCTTGGTGCCGTGGATGGGAAGCATATCTCAATAAAATGCCCTCCACAGTCGGGTTCTAATTATTTTAATTATAAAAAAAATTATTCTGTCGTCCTTCTCGCAGTCGTTGATGCGAACAAAAGATTTATTATAATAGACGTTGGTTCAATGGTAATGCTCACCCCGTTTGGTAAGAAGGGGTGATGAATCACACCGGCGCTAGACCACCAAACAGTGACCATCACTTTTCTAGGGGTAAGTTTTCGTTTGGGGCATTGTTTAGGTGCTGAACCAGGATCCAACCAACTTGCTGAGCGCTTGCGGTTATCAAACAGTATCCATTTTTCATCGCAGGTAACAATGCGGTTCAAAATTCCTTCATTTGTGTGTCTGTTGAGCAGTGCAAGGCACGTCTCGACGCGTACTTCGCGCTGGCGATCATTGAGTTCGTGGGGCACCCATTTGTCAAGCTTTTTTACCTTGCCAATTTGACGCAAATGGACCAATATTGTTTTGACGCTAACGTCGAAAGCTGCTGCTAATTCAGCCGTAGATTGTGTAATCATCAGCTTCCACAATCGCCTTTAATTCGTCATTGTCGACCAAAGTCTTCGGACGACCGCGAGGTTCATTTTTCAGGTCGAAATTTCCAGAACGGAAGCGAGCAAACCAATAACAAGTGGTGCGTTGGTTTGTAGTGTTAGCTCCGTAAACGTCGTTGATGTTGCGTGCCGCTTGTGCCGCGTTGCTGCCACGACGGTACTCATATTCCATAATTACTCGAATTTTTAACGTATCCATGATGACGAAAAAGATTGAAATGCGATGAAAATGTAACACTAATCAATAAACAAATGACTACTTTTGGGAAAAAAAATCCATGTTTTTAAAATAAAATTAATTTGAAATTAGAATTCTTAGCCAAACAAAAATTATTTTGATTTGAAATGGCCAGTACTGCAGAACGGCAATTTCATAGGTAAAGACCTAATATTTTGTGTTCATCTGGGTGTTGCGACGATAAATGGTACAAAAGATTCGTCCCATGTTCGCCCTGAAAAATAATTAATTATTCTTCAAATTCTTGATTGTTACTAGTTTACTTAATAAATTAAATACAGCATAAAATATAATAGCTTTTGGCTTTTAAATTAAATAAAGTTAATAAGAATAAAATATAAGAATATTAAGAATAAGAATATTTATTAAGACCAAGAATATTTATTTATTTCACTAAAAATTACAATCAGGTGAAATTGAATTCCTGGACCTCACACTAGGATTCCCTGTGTTGTGAGATCCAGGCTCCTTCGTTCCGTTATCATTTTATTTTTTATTTTCAATATCCCAATAAATTATATTCATGTGTGTGACAACCCTAGCGCCGTTCAGCAGGACCTTGCCACCACCAACCATTTGCGACCCAGTCTTTGGGCCGCGCGATAACAAGTGAAATTGTGAAGAACGTTATTGTTTATTGTAAAACACTTTCAATCGTTACCTAGTTGTTTGGAAAAGTAATGGTCAAAGCTTGTATGTATGATCGTTGTTTTTGTTTGTTACGAAAATAAAAACAACATGCCATCAGAATTTACGATTTTAAGCGTGACGAAAAGCTTATTACGTAGGTACCTACCTCCCTGTCATTTAACAACATTACAATTGGCAAACATGATAATCTATTAAGTTTTTATAACCAGGTAGGTAGGTAGGTAGTTGATTTCGATTAGGTACCTAACATAAAGGACCCATAAGCAAGCTTGTACCTACTCAACCTACTGATAATTTGCGAACGTTGGTTTGTGGTTTAGTAGGTACGTTTCACATTAGGGTACATTTATCTTAGGTCACAACACAAAATAGATGTAGGTAGTATAGAATACGTGTGAGAGTCATTACAGTATTATGCTCTGTGACCTAGGTAGATATTGGGCGAGCAGCCTTCAAATACACGAAACGAACACAAGCAATTTCAGGTATTGTGTAGGTACCTACTTGATATGTAAAATATAATGAACTACACAGTGAATGTGTTATTAAGAAGGTAAATATCTAGGTACCTACAGTCAACCGCACTGCCGTCATTATTAAAAAGGGCACAACTAACATTTTGTAAATATTGAGAAAATCGAGGTTAAAACATTTTTTGAATTTTGTTAAAAAAAATCTCGACTAAAGTATGTTTTTCGAAATTGTGTGGTTGTAAATAGTTGCATTTATATAGGTAGTACATATTTTAGCACAGCAATATTTTATTTTTATTTTATATGTGTTATAATATAATAGGTCTTTACCTATGAAATTGCCGTTTTGTATGAAAAAATTTAAACGAATTTTTTCATGCATTTTTTATTTGTATTAATCGAAGTAATCACCCATGCAATCAATGCATCTTTGCCAACGCAGTGGCAGTTTATTGATGCCCTTCTTAAAGAAATCAGCTGGACGGGAGGCAACAAATTCTTCAAAGGCATTTTGTACTGCCTCTTCTCGGGTATTGAATTTTTATCCCGCCAAGAAGTTATCCAAATTCTGGAAAAAGTAGTAGTCTGTAGGCGCAAGGTCTGGTGAGTAGGGCGGATGACGGAGAGCTTCCAACCCCAGTTCTTGCAACTTGGAAACCGTCTGCTGTGCAGTATGAGGTCGCGCGTTGTCGTGCAGGAGCAGCGGAGACGAGCGATTGACCAATGCTGGTTGGAGATGTGCCAGCTTCTCCATCATTGTGTTCAGTTCTTCACAGTACACATCTGAAGTAATGCTCACCCCGTTTGGTAAGAAGCTATGATGAATCACACCAGCGCTAGACCACCAAACAGTGACCATCACTTTTCTAGGGGTAAGTTTTCGTTTAGGGCATTGTTTAGGTGCTGAACCAGGATCCAACCAATTTGTTGAGCGCTTGCGGTTATCAAACAGAATCCATTTTTCATCGCAGGTAACAATGCGGTTCAAAATTCCTTCATTTGTGTGTCGGTTGAGCAGTGCAAGGCACGTCTCGACGCGTACTTTGCGCTGGCGATCATTGAGTTCGTGGGGCACCCATTTGTCAAGCTTTTTTACCTTGCCAATTTGACGCAAATGGACCAATATTGTTTTGACGCTAACGTCGAAAGCTGCTGCTAATTCAGCCGTAGATTGTGTATCATCAGCTTCCACAATCGCCTTTAATTCGTCATTGTCGACCAAAGTCTTCGGACGACCGCGAGTTTCATTTTTCAGGTCGAAATTTCCAGAACGAAAGCGAGCAAACCAATAACAAGTGGTGCGTTGGTTTGTAGTGTTAGCTCCGTAAACGTCGTTGATGTTGCGTGCCGCTTGTGCCGCGTTGCTGTCACGACGGTACTCATATTCCATAATTACTCGAATTTTTAACGTATCCATGATGACGAAAAAGATTGAAATGCGATGAAAATGTAACACTAATCAATAAACAAATGACTACTTTTGGAAAAAAAAAATCCATGTTTTTAAAATAAAATTAATTTGAAATTAGAATTCTTAGCCAAACAAACACTATTTTGATTTGAAATGGCCAGTACTGCAGAACGGCAATTTCATAGGTAAAGACCTAATATACGTTGTGTGTGTCTTGATGTGTGCAGGACGCAGCAGGAACTTTTCAATGAAATATTTTATTATGACAACGTGACTTGAATATTTAATCAACATTTGACATTTTTGATTTTTTTGATTTTTTTTTTTGACATCAAAATTATTATATAAAAAAAAAAAAAAACGTATAGGAATGACGCTAAAACACGCAGCCGTTATCGGAGCATTAGCTAAACCGTAGGGCATTTTTAAATATTCAAAATGCCCTTCGGGGGTGACAAACGCTGTTTTGCATATCGAGTCGTCATCTTTTAGTGGCACCTGGAGAAAGCCTGTGGCCATATCGAGGCTAGAAAAGAACTTGAAGCCACCGAGCTTGTCAATATGGCTAGAAAAGAACTTGAAGCCACCGAGCTTGTCAATATGGTCGTCTATGAGTGGTAAAGGAAACCTCTCTTTCACAGTAACGGCATTTAGCGCACGGTAGTCTACGCACATCCTATCGCTTCCGTCCTTCTTTTTAACAAGGAGGATAGGACTTGCGTATTCTGACCTTGATTCACGTATGATACCTTTACCAAGTAAGTCGTTTACAATATCACGGACTCTTTTCTTTTCATCTACCGATAGTTTGTAAGGACGATGACAAATGGGGGTAGTTGACGTTAATTTAATTTCTATACTACCCGTGTTCACCGTAGAGGTTGCAGTGCCAGTAATAAAAGTGTCAGAAAACTCGCGAATGATTCCTAATAGACGCTCCTTTGATTCGCCGATGAAAGGTGTTCTAATGCTCTCGACCTCTATAGTGTTCACATGCCGTACTCTTACCGGACTAACCGATCGTGTTAAACGTTATTCATCGTTAGCTCGGATATACGTAATTTCTTTTCGATTCAAAACGTCCGTACCGATTAAAATTGGAGCATTGATACAATTACTAGAAACAACATACAAATCAACCTCAAGAGAGACTTCTGGAAACTCAATGACAGTCGTTACATACGAAGTTGACTCGACCTCCTGACTTCCGATTCCTCGCATCAAACGATAAGCCGGGATTCTATTAAAATTAAAATGTTTCAAAACTGATTCTGAAATTAACGAAATATCCGACCCGCTGTCAATTAAAATATCAACGGGTACTTTTTGAACTAATGCGGGTATTATGTTATTGAGTTGAGATTCGACTCTGAGCAAAAAGGATCATGGGCAAAAATATATGAAGCCTGGTACTCGGTCCAATAGCCATAATATATATATCATTGGAAAGGCCTTTTTACAAGGATTAATGATAACCGAGTCGCTTGTCTCCATTTGCTGTCGGAACGGAGTTATTTTGTGTTAAGTATTTTTTTTTTGTTTTTGTTTCATTTTGTTAAGATAATGGTGATATTATATAATTTTCTTCTATAGAATCCTGTGTTTGTTGATTAATAGATACTAAAATGAATAAACACTCAGGAATAAAAAAAAAATTGAAAAAGTAAGAAACGTTATTTATTTTTTTAAACATTATTATCAACAATAATGACATCGTTGAGGAACGCTGCAGGAGCAGTGAAGCCTACATGTCTGGCATATCCTAGATACCAAACGATTGAAACTATATGAGCACAAGTGCCGATTGTTCGTCGTCCGGTCAAACACGTGCAGTAATAATTGCATAAAATGTTATGGATATTGGTTTCGTTTTCATTAACATTGTTTTTTACTAATACATAACAATAATAAGTTCTTGACCGTACGTGACGCGACTGTATGCGTCCGCGTAAAAGCCAGGCATCTTCGTTTATACCATATTCATTTAAATCTTGGAGTGCGCTTTCTCTATATACTTGTAGAATGTATAGTCCATTTGATAAATGCTCGCTGCAGTAGGTTCGGGCTAGCTTCAGTTGATAGGTGCCCAATGAAAGTAAAATAATCTGTTCTTCCGTCAGTAGTGGGAAGTTCTGTATTTCGTGACTTTCTATTCTTTGAAAATCCGCTCTTCGGTTATTCAAATGTTTTCTTTCAACATAATCATAAAGTAGATTCGGGGAATCTATTTTCTATTTCATTTAAAACAATGCGGTATGTAGGTGTTCAGGTCTAAAGTCATGGCATACTTGTATTGTTTTCATATTTTAAGTAATGCAAGTAAAAATATATCTTATGTATAGCCGATGTGACGGCTTAGTGAATAGATAACAATAGCAAACACACAATAGGTGGTCAGAGAAGTGTTTTAATAAGAAGAACTATAAACGTGCGAACTGAGTCATAAAAGGATTAAAGGATTGTGAGAAAGCTGCACAAGTCATTACTGATATAAAGGGATGCCGCTCGGAAGCAGGTAGCTAGTACAGTACGATTCACAAAAGATGACCACAAATGGCGGCCGTCTGCGCACGTACACTCATGAAGAAAATACTTAAGACAAAATAATATCTTAATGTTGGTTAAATAATTTGTGTAATGTTGTAAACGCTGGTTATGCAAATAAATCAAACGTAAGTAATTTTAAATGTTTATTAAAATAAATTGAACCAAAAATATTATAAATATGTAAAACACATTTAGTCGCTATCGCTATTCTCAAGTTCCATGATTCCCTCTATCATGGAACTTGAGGGAATCGTGGAACTTGAGGAACTGGGGCCGGGTTCCATATTAAAGTCTTCATCTTCCGATGATTCAGGAAAATCCTCATCTGTCGAATCTTCACTCTCGTCAGATTCTCCCACACGTATAATTAATTCCTCCGTAAGCACATCCACGATGTGGTCACTTTTTATATAGCTTTCTTCTATAGATTTTACTTTGTCACATAGTTTTTTCCATTCCTCTGGTCCCATCAGATTCACTTTTTCTTTAATTAAATCTATAACGCAGCCAATATTCCACTTTACGTTTTTACTACTCACGTAACCCTTTATAGAGGCCCAAGCCATTTCTATGGGATTTAAATCCGGATGGTACGGTGGGAGACGGAGAACATCGTGACCATTTTCCATCAAAATTTTGTCAACGGAGTATTTCTTAAAACGAGGTTTGTTATTTTTTATTATATCGTACAATTGAGGTTTCAACATATTGGAATCAAAGCTGATTCCATTTTTGGTAAGCCACTCTTGCATGTCGGATTTTCGGGAATTAGATGTGGGAGCCATATCATATTCTTTATTGTGGTATGGGGCGTTGTCTACCACAACAACGGAGTTCGGTGGGAGATTGGGTACCAATTGAGTTCGAATCCATTTCTGGTAATTTTCAAAATTCATGTCGTCATGATAATCTCCTGATTTTGTGCCCGACTTGAAAGTTAATAATGCATTGGGCACAAATCCAGCCTCTGACCCGGCATGAACGATTACGACACGTTGGCCTTTTGAGATAGGCTTTTTCAGACCTGATGTAGAACCGTCAGCCCAGCCCATGGGTTTTGCATGTGTAGCATGGACGTACGATTCGTCAGTATAAATGATTGGTCTATTTTGTCTTCGATATTCTTGGAGTTTTTTTAGGTAATTGATTCGTAACAACCGAATAGCTGACGTTTCTATTAAAATATTTCGGTTATTTTCTGTTTTTTTCCACTTTGTTTTGGATCCTTTAAAGTTAATATCTTGATGTAATTTTGCTCGTAACTTCTCTAAAGTTGGCAATTCTTTTTCAGTTAAATGAAAGTTATGGATACATCTCTTAATTACCCCTTTGTCAAAGTCGTCAACGTCGGAGGCAGGGTTACGGCGCGGTCTCTTTTTACCAGGGGTTCTAAAAATCACTAAAAACGGTGAAGATTTACTTTCTTTTATAATTCTTTGTACTGTCGATACAGACGTCTTTGTTGCCGCGGCCGTTTTTTTGTAAGCTTCGAGTATTTTAAAATCTTGTGAAAAATATTGAAACACGTTGTACACCAAACTTCTCGACTGTCTATTCAAAGTATTACCTTTTCCTCGCGGCATTGTGATGGCTTAAAATAGCAAATAAGTTCAATACAATAACAAATCTCAACAAAAAACTTAACAAGCAACGAAAACTTAACAAATAAAAAACAATTTAAAACAAAGAAACACTTCTTTTCGACTGTACTCGAGAGCAGTGTGAGCGCGTCGACGCCGCGATAGACGAATAGCGACTGAGCAGCCTATCACGAGATGCGCGCGGACCAATGGCGTCGCTCCGGTCTTGACGCATTCCGCCCGCGCCTCACCTCGCACCTCCAAAGGGACCTAAAATATGCCTTCTGCGCAGTGGTCATCTTTCGTGAATCTTACTGTACTGCACGTGTTTTTTTTTTCTATGAAGCGAACACCCTTAGCTACGGACCATACAGCCGCGCTACATAGAAAATAAACACGTGCAGTTGGTAGTTTGCAGCTCGGTTCGGAAACGCACTTTTACACACAACACTAGAGTAGTTCAATAAGACCTGTAAGTGCGAGCAAGAGGTCCGATTAAAATGATTTAGGGCTCAATTCGCACGTTTGTAATAGCTCAGGTATAAAAATATAACAGACAATAATAATATAAACAAACCGCTTCTAAAAAGAAAAACTGAAGCTGGTGAAGTTCGAAATAGTTTAATGAAGTATGTACTAACCTCCAAAATGGCATGTTCTCGTATGTAAGCCACAAACTCGGGGTGCATTCTTGGAAGATCATCAGTTAAAACATGCTGTTGGTATCTAGCATGATGTAGGCCTCGCCGACACATCACACAGTTGCGATTTTCTTCCATAACGATGTTCCAAATCGATAAGCACTACAATAGTCCACAACACTAGCCAAGATAAACGTTTGTAGCGGGTAACAATGTCCAAAAGGGGCGCTGGGGTCAGTGATGAAAACGGTATAACAAAGTACTTGGTAGAATAAACAGCTGCGGAACGTCGTTTCACGCACAGAACGATACAACGACTAGTGAATGTCGCGGCACAAAAGGCTGTCCACTGGCACAGCGCACCACCTACCCCAGCCCGCGGCTGGTTCCCTATCCCCGAGGTCTATAGTCACCGTTGTAACAAAAAACAGAAATGTTAAAGATAATACTACTTTTTTATGTAAAAAAACATATTTTCAAAAGTGTTCACCATTATCATATCATATCACGATATAATGCATGAATAGTAACACAATAGACGTATAAAAAAAAGAAGGACTCCGCGCCACGCATATCGAAAGTGAAGCACCGTACCGATCTATGTGTGCGTGATATGAGTACCTGCAAAGACGCCGTCGCTTGTGTCACGTAATGGCGTCCGGTTGGCATACTATGATGTAAATGTGTGCGTGAGGCGTGTTTGTACAAACGGTCCTGGCATACTTACTGTGCTTCACTTTCGATATGCGTGGCGCGGAGTCCTCCTTTTTTTATGAGTCTATGAGTAACACAATACATTTCTCGTTTTAAATAATGTTGTTTTACATTGTTTTTTTCGTATTTCAACCATGATAGGTATGTAATATTATCGTACTTGCAATTATGATATTAACTAAAACTGGAACTTTGGGGGCTTGCCGTGGTTTTCAGACAAGGATTTGGGACATGTCGCCATAGTAAATATTTTTCCTGATTAAAAGACCTATCCAATGACACCACAATGATTGCTATTGGAGCGAGTACCAAAATGCCCATTCTCCTTTACGTTTGAGGACTTTTTCCCACTCGCATCTTCAGAACGCTGTTTTTGAAAACAAGAATCGACTAAAGGACCATTACGCTTACAAAACGTGCAATATTTAGAATTTCTCTTATTGTTTGATGTCGACGGAGATGATTTAGCCGTTGTGTCATTTTGTGGGACCGCATTCTCGGTATTTGATTTTAATGGGCAGTGCCATTTTCTATGGCCTAGCTTGCCGCAAATAAGACGCGTAATATTTTTATCACCCTGAGGTGCCTCGCGCTTTCGGTCTACGAGAATAATCACGTTCTTTTGATCTAGACGAACGACCGGTCATCTTGACTTTTTAACAATACACTGATATTAAAAAAAAAGAAATAAAAAAAATAGAAAAACGGTTAAAATAAAACGCGGGGTCAATCCCACTTCTGATTTTACAAACCAGAAGTGAGGTTGAATTTTTAAAAAATAACGACCAAATTAACTAAACGAGATTTAATTACGAAAAATAATTAATTAGAACCTAGGTATCCTATGCATAATATTCTTGCTACGAGATATGACCGTCACGTCCAACCGCCAAGCAAAAAGTGAGTGCCCGCTCCGCCGCCCGTTGCCACCAGCCACCGGCCGGCGCACAGCTCGCCCCACCGCACCGATCACGTGATCCTGAGTCATGATGGCGCGATGTTAGGCTCCGCCCCCTCGCTTGGTATTTCCAACAATATTTTGTTTTTTCTTGATTACTTAATTCTTGAAAACCAGGAAATAAATTTTCGCACACCTCTTTCCATGCTGTTGTTTTTTCATTTTTATTCTTGTATTGTTCAGATGTTTTGTCCCATAGTACGGGACGCTGCTCGACTAGGGTAATTAGATGATCGACTTCAATACCATCCGTCATCTTTGAATTTTGAATAATAACTGCGCAGGATTGCATCGTGAATTTCTAACGTCACGACGTCGTATCGTGAAACGACGCCGCATCGTTGTACGACGCGACGTCGTATCGTGTTTAGGTGTGGGAGCCCTAACGTGTCCGACCTCGCGCACGCGCGCCGCGCCGCCGGCGCCGTCTCGCATGTTTTTCGATACCGAAATCGTGTAAGGGTTAAATAACGGTTTAGCACAACCTTTATTTATAAAGGTATCGGTATAGCTCAACCTTTATTTTAAACCGGTACCGGTATATTTTTGAGGTATCTTAACCTTTAACCGTAACCGCTTTCAGTCCCTGTAGATATGTGCAATTACCGGTATTTCTACTGACGGTTTTTTGACGGTCATAAGTACGTAAAATTACTCGTCACGGGTAATGTGTACCATCTCTAAAAATTAATCAACATCTTTTTGTTTAGGTTGGTTGAAATGCTTAACGATTAACTTGAAATTGTATTATGGTCTTTAGTTATCTCACTTTGGATTTTAAGCAGAACTTATAAAAATATACTTTTAATATACTTTTGTCGTGATGGCGGCGATCCCCGCCCGCTTGTTTCTTATCTCGTGCTGGAACACGGGGCACTTCACGTTGCACGCGGGGTGCGGGCCACCGCAGTTAGCGCAGGTCGCCACTTCCGCCCGCGGGCGCGGGCAATCTCGTGCCGCGTGCCCCTCCCCGCACCGCACACAAGCGAGCGGGCGGTGGCACTGGTGCGAGCTGTGCCTAAATTGCTGGCACCGGTGGCACTGGGCTGGGCCTCGTTTTCCCCTCCAAGCCTCTATCTTGACACCACGCATGTATAGGAACACGGTGGTGTCGTAGATAGCTCGGACATCTGGCGTCTTCTTTATGATTGCGTGGAACACGCAGCCGTGTCTTCCTTGTGCGCCCTTAATGTGGCGCACGTACTCCGGCTGGTATCCCAGCGTCCGGAGTTCCTCTTCAATCTCCTTCGGGTCTGTATGCGCCGGCAGACCCCGAATCGCCACCTTGAGGCTCTTCTCCGCTGGTAGCGAGTAGGCAAACCAAGATATGCCTTCCTCCTTCTCCAGCGCAGTCAGGTAGCGCTGGACCAGCCTGTACTCCTCCTCCGTTCCTGGGGTGAAGCGAACACCCGCCCCATACGGACGGGCGTTGGGTGGCCGGCCCAGCTCAGCGGCAATGGCGCGGAAGTGGGTGGCCCTGTTGGGCAGCCTCTCCACTACCAGCGGTGGGTAACGTGGCTTCTTCTGCTGCTGCGCCGTTGATGTCGCCTGAGAGGCGGCAGGGGTGACAGCAGGGGGGGGGGCACCTGTCACAGTAGGGTGTAGGGGTAAATTTAAACCACTTACCCCAGCGGCAATCTCCGTGGGTGTCGGCGACCGCGGTGGCGTGCGGCGAGCCGCGTCCGCAAACGTTGGCGACGCAGGCGCCTCGAGGCAGGTCCGCTTCCCTCCCTCCGCCGTACCGGACTCCGACGAGCTCCTTCTCCTTGGCACCTTTCGCTGGGGCTGGGGCTCCAGATGTGGAATTCGAACCCGAACCCCAATGGTTGCGAAGGTGCCGACGTCCTGGGGTGCTGCATCGCTCCTCCTCCCACGGTGGGCCGCGGGCCGGATCGCGGCGTCGTATCCGGTGACACGTCGCCGCGACCGGACGCGGCCGAGCCCACCGATGCCAACGACATGCTCGATCCCGCGCGAGATGAGCATGCCGACAGACCGGCGGGCGAGTCGTAAGCGGAGGTGCGAGGGGGCGCCGGTGACTCAGGCGCCCTTGGTGAACACTTCACGAACACTTCACTAACACTTCACCACTTTTCACTTTAGCCGCGCTCGCCGGACCCGCCAGCGAGAAGCGGGGACCGGGCGCGGCGGTGCGCGAAGGCGGTGCACTCTTGGGTGTAGCCCCCGTGGGCGCCGGCGGTGACGCGAAGCGCGGCGGTGGCGCGGCGGAACGCTCATGGGGTGCGCGGGGGCGCACGGCTGATGCGGTCGGCGCGGAGTACGCGGACGGCGCGGACGCGCGCATCGCGGCGGTATCGCGCGCGGGTGGCGCCGCAACGTGCGCATACGGCGCTCGACCGGGGTTTGCGGCAGGCCCCGGAGCCTGAGTGGGCACCGGGCGGAACGCGGCGGGGCGGATGGGTACCGCTTGTTGGTGACGGCCCGACGACGGTAGGGGCGCACCGCGCGCTGGCGCCGGTGTCGTCGATGGGCTACAGCGGCGCTCGAACTCCCCCCTCCTCTTCCCTCTTCCTTCTTCTTTCTTTCTCTCTGCTGCTGCTGCCCAGCCGGCAGCGGACCGGACGGCGCATAGCCGATATTCGGCAACGACGTCGCCCGGTCCAGCGCCGGCGGGTCATCTTGGTCCCTGGCATCGCGGCCCAACGAGCCGCGCTTGCCGGGTTTCGGCATGTTTGCTGGGCGTAGCCTCCGTGACCGCTGAGGTGAGCACGCTCACCGGGCGCACGGTGGCTTCCCCCTGTGTCCGCACAGGTGGCGGTTGGGTTACCTGTGCAAACACAGAGAGAAACTAAAAAATAAGCGGTCCGCACGGATATATGAACACACTATGGATTAGTGTGGTATAGGCCACGGGCTAATCCGGATCTATCGACCACTAGTTGGCTATCGCTACACCCCGTCAGGGGGTGCGACTGGCGGTGCGGGGGCGTGGCCCCCTCTCCGCGGTAGCTAATACGTTGACCCGTCACTACGGGCCCCTCGTTAGGTCGGCCTACTGCGGCCTAAAAGATGATGGGACGCGGATATGCGCGTCCCTGTGAATGATTGCTATATCTGTGTCTGTAGGCACGCCACGACGTTGCTAATCAGCGCCGCTTTCTTCACCGTATCCCGGCGGTCAACCCCTACCAGGTGGAACCCCCACCTACATGAGGGAAGCCCAGCAGAAGGCGACCTGCGACAGAGATACGGACTCAACGTTCCTACAGAAGGGGTGAGTGGCTCCCGCCCGCCCCACTTTCAGAGCTAGCCGAGCCTGGCACGGGTTAGGGAGACCGTGTAATGGGTGTGTGGGTGACATTGTGTTGTGTGACGTCACCCGGTGTCTACGTGAATCGCGCGCCCGCGCTGCGTCTTCACGTGTGTATTTATGCGCCTGTATAGAGGTGAATGTCTACTGTTTGCTGCGCGACACGCCTAAATTATCCTAGCACGCATCACGCAACAGATGTATGTTATATGTGGAGTCTATTGTCACAAGTGAGCCGCGTGTAAGCTGAGAGCGACTCACTCGGAAGTCCAGTCCGGGGTGGAGTCACACGTCCGCGAGCAGGTCGCGGGGCAAGGGTCTCCTCGCGTCAGGGGGGCGCGTATGCCAGGGCGTAATCTGCTTAATGTGTGGCAAAGCAGACGCGCCGGCACGCGAGAACATCCCCTTCGCGAGGCGCGGCACAAACTCGTCCAGGCCCTCAATCCCGAGGTCCCGCTGGATGATATCGTTCCTCACGAAGCGAGGGGCAGCGACGATAGTGCGCAGCGCGGCACTTTGCTGCGCGCGCAGGAGCCTGCGGTTGGACTCGCTCGTGAGGGCGAACCACGCAGGGGCGGCGTACGTCAAGAGCGGGCGCACGTACAGCTTGTACACGCCCAGCTTGACGCGCGCCGGGATGCAGGATCTATCGACTGTTATTTATATATAGTTATTTATATATGGCATCTCGCAGTTGACCACTAAGGGTCGTGTACGGTTAACGTACAGGCATTTGTTTTGCTGACGCCGCGACCTACTTTCCGCGAGTCGTTTTATATCAAGTGGTGTAATTAATCGTCAGTTGACCAATAACTATCGTAACGAAGAAACCGTGATTAGCATCCCATATAACTATTGTAACTTTTAACTAATAAACTTCGGGAACAAGCAGTCTGTGGTTTTCGTCAACTCAACCTCTAACTAACGACGCCTGGGCCATACAACAAGAAATGGTCCTTCGAGCAAGTTTCGGGTGTTTCTATTGTTGATAGCGAATCGGTCCAGCCGGTCTTCCAGAAGCGGGTCGCCCCGGTAGGATTGAGAAGGCGCATATATCGCAGTAGAGTGCAAATCCATAAAACATCTGAAACTACGATCGCGATAACGTCGCGATTCAACTGAACTGCCGGCGGGGAAACAACAATACACTACTCTACCCAAGGCCGACTTTAACTAGCAGCGATGGCTCAGAGCGTCAAGGAACTTATCAGCCGTCAAGAAACGACGTTCAACAACTTGAAGCACATCTGCATCAATTACAAGAAGGACAGTCCTGCCAGAAAAAACGAGGAATATCTGGAGGAGCGTCTCTCTCGACTAAACACGACCTGGGAGAAGTTCGTGTATAATCATCAATTACTGGAAGAATCTGGAACAACAGATCTCCAATATTTCACCGACGATGTCTTCAGCAGCACGAAAAAGATGTATGAAGATGTGTTACAAGACATATTAAAACGAAAAGCGGAGTTACCCACTTCCACTCCGAGCAAGGCCGAACCATCACCTTCTGCATCAACAACACAAGGTAAAGATACGTCAACATTTAGTTTCGATGACATCAAATTTCACATATCTCCGCGTGAAACGAACGAGTCCCCTGAAATGCAGCGGGATCTATTACGGAAACAATACTGCAACTTTAGAGCGTTCGAGCGCACTGTGGAAAAGATTAACTTAGCAGCATCCGTGGAAAAATGGGAACTAGAAGATAACCTGAACATTCTTAAAACAAAGTGGGAACACATTGAAAAGGCACATTGGGAGCTTGACTATATATTGCAAGATGAAGATTCGATCTACAGACAAAAATATGATGCTGCGGAAAACCTGTACGACAACTTGCGAAAGAACATACAACAAAAAATCTGGAATAACGCTCTCTATGAGAAGTCTACGCCAAAAATAGAAATTCCGGATTTTAACGGCGACTATAACCAATGGCTAACTTTTAGAGATCTTCACGTGGAAAGTGTGCACAACAATCCGGCACTTTCCAAGGCCCAAAAAATGCAACACCTGAAAACTAAACTTAAGGGCGAGGCGGAGAAACTAGTACAGCAACTCGGAATTAGCGCAGAAAACTATACTTCTTGCTGGGAAATTCTTACGCATCGCTACGACAACAAGCGGCTTCTGTTTACAACGTACACTAATACGCTGTTAAACCAACCCTCCATTCAAGAACCAAATGCAGCAAATATAAGAAAACTTCATGACGTTATGCTGGAATGTTTGAATGGACTCAAAAACATCGGACAAGATATCACTAACTGGGGCCCTTTTGTGGCTCATCTTCTGTCCCAAAAACTTGACAGCATAACTTACAACGATTATATGAAGAATCTCAAGGAACCCCGAGGCTTTCCAAACTTAGAAGAATTTACAGAGTTTTTAGAAGCTAAATTCATGGCGCTGGAAGCACTTCAAGGAAACAATTCGAAAACATCTTTTTCAAACAAGCCATCGAAGACAAACAAACAGCCGTGCAACAAATCAGAATCGCAAAATTATAACTATAAATATAACACAAGGAGGTCAACGTACTATAACAAGCCACAAAACTCGCCAAAAGTCTTCTTTGCGACAACGAAGAATTGCCCGATTTGCAAAACGGATCACGTTTTAATGAAATGTGACAAATTTGTTGCTATGAATGCAAAGGCACGTGAAGAAACAGTTCGCAAGATGCAAGTATGCAAAAACTGTCTATTTAGTCACGGCGAAAAACGCTGCTTTTCGCGCAAAAAATGTAGGGTGTGTCGTAAACCACATCATACACTCTTGCACGATGATGAGTCTGAAAACCATCAAGCTAACATAACTACGAGCACGCAAGAGACTTCGACCTCATCTCATGCGGTAAACAACGTAACGAGCGAAGAGAAGGAAGTACTGTTAACGACCGTACGCTTGGAAGTCAGGACAGTAGAGGGAAACTACATCATTTTACGAGGTTTACTTGACCAAGGCTCACAAGTTAGCCTTATCACGGAAAACGCAGCTCAGCGACTTAGATTACCGCGCAGTAAAATGAGCGCTGTGGTATCGGGTGTCGGATCACTAAGCGGCAATTGTAAAGGATCAATGAACCTGGAATGCAAATCAATCCATTCTGATTATAACTTCAACCTGAACACTCTAATTATGAAGAAACTTACAAATAACCTACCTACTGCATCATTTTCAATTGCTAACTGGGATTATTTGGAAAACTTGAAGTTAGCGGACCCACACTTCAACATCTCAGGCCCAATTGACCTACTTTTGGGTGCTGACATTTATTCCGAACTTATACTAAACGGAATCATGAGAACGGGTAACAGTTACCCTATAGCGCAGCAAACTAAAGTGGGCTGGATCCTATGTGGAAATGTAAAAACTTTTAACTGCTTCATGACCCTTAACAACTTGGAAGACTTGACAAGGTTCTGGGAAACTGAAGATTGCGCCGATACTTCACCATTAACTTGCGAAGAAGAATACTGCGAGGAATACTACAACTCGACTACTACAAGAGCAGCTAACGGACAATATGTCGTGCAAATGCCGATGAAGTCTAACTATGAAGCTAACCTGAATAATACAAAATCTCAAGCGATAGCTCAGTTTCTTCAACTTGAAAGGAAAATGCTGACGAACAAAAAACTACAACTCGAGTACAAGCGTTTCATGGAAGAATATATAGCAATGGGCCACATGAAACCGGTAACTACAGGAGGTCAACCTAAAGTCTACCTACCTCATCACGGCGTATTGAGAGCAGAGTCAACTACAACAAAACTAAGAGTTGTCTTCAACGCGTCGTACAAAACGAAAAATAACAGCAGCCTCAACGATCTCATGTACTGCGGCCCTAACTTACAGAAAGACATGTTTACATTACTTACCAATTGGCGAACTTACCGATATGTCTTCACAGCAGACGTAGAAAAACTATATCGTTTCATCTGGCTCAACGCAAACCAACAACATCTACAAACAATAATTTGGAGATCTCATCCAAAGGAACCGTTGCAAGAGTGGCAGCTGGGCACTGTAACGTATGGAATGAAAAGTGCACCCTATCTTGCAATGCGCACGCTGCATCAACTCGCGCAAGACGAAGAGGATAACTATCCCGAGGCGTCGAAGATACTAAAATGCTATTTCTACATGGATGATTTAGTCTACGGACAAGATACAGTTGAATCGTCAAAAACCCTGGTAGCTCAGCTCATCGAGTTGCTGAAAAAAGGAGGTTTCAACTTGCGCAAGTGGAAAAGTAACGAACCAAGGATCCTAGAAGACTTACGAGGTGATCAAAAAAGCAGCGACGCAAACATTAACTTCTGCCCAGAACAAACAACAAACCAAACAACAAAGATGTTGGGCATGAGATGGAATCCATCAAGTGACAGCTTCACGTACAATTGGAATCTATCCGAAAAGAAAAACCTAACGAAGTGCACATTGCTTAGCGAAATAAGCAAATTGTACGACCCTCTGGGCTTCCTATCACCTTTCATTATAAAAACCAAACTTTTATTTCAAAAGATCTGGGTCAGCAAACTCGACTGGGATGAACGCCTATGCGAAGAATTAATCAGTGAGTGGGAAACACTGAGGAAGGATATTGCCTCGATAAATAGCATATCAATTCCCAGATGGCTACAGTGCTATGACACGAATCTTGAAGTCCACGGATTCTGTGACGCAAGCGAAAAGGCATACGCGTGCGTAATATATAGCCGAGTCCGGAATCAAAACGGCGAATACGTCATCACACTGATGAGTGCGAAAACAAAGGTCGCGCCGCTGAACAAAAAGATAACACTACCTAGGATGGAACTATGTGGAGCATTACTACTCGCTAAGCTGATAGAAAAGGTCAAACATACTCTCGACCAGAAACATTTACAAATAAGATGCTGGAGCGACTCTAAAGTCGTCTTAGCCTGGTTGCAAGGAGACAGCAACAGATGGGAGAAATATGTTGCTAACAGAGTGGTACAAATAAACAACATCATTCCTGGGAGTCATTGGAGTTATGTAAAATCGGAAGAAAATCCAGCTGACTGCGCAAGTCGAGGACTTCCGCCTTCTAAACTGATACACTTTAACCTTTGGTGGGAAGGCCCTAGATGGTTAAAAACTCACGATTCTATAAATAGCCAAGAAAATAATTGTTTGACCTACATAACAAATAATGAACTTCAACCAACAGAATGCTGCGTTGCAACTTACAAAACAAGTGAAATCATTAAAATATTGTTGAACAAACACAGCAATTATAAACGTGTCATCCGAGTACTAGCCTGGATCCTACGAGCATTCAACATGAATCACAAGAAGGCAATTAATAACTTAACCGACTGCGAAGAAGAAAAAGGTGTTATGTACTTGTCACCGCAAGAAATTAAAGCAGCTGCTAGTTTGGTGGTCAGAAACGTTCAAAGGGAATATTTTGGCGAAGACATAGAGCGTTTGGAGAAGAGTCAACCAGTACCATCAAGAAGCAGGCTGCTGAAGTTATCACCGTTTCTTGACGAAAATGGATTATTACGAGTGAAAGGGCGACTGGTCAACTCAACTCTACCTCCCGAATCAAAGCATCCTCTTATCATACCCGCTACAGGAAGACTAACAGAACTTATTATCCAAGAGGCTCACCACGATACTCTTCATGGGGGCGCCCGGCTCACTTTGGCCCATTTACGACTTAAGTATTGGGTCACTGGGGGCAACAGAACGGTAAATAGAGAACTACGACAATGCATTAGATGTCATCGTTTCAAGCCTAGTCGGCACACTCAACTGATGGCAGACTTGCCGAAAGAACGCGTAACTCCAACAAGACCGTTTACAAACACGGGCGTGGATTATACTGGACATGTGGACATCAAAATTAACAAAGGGAGAGGAGTGAAAACCTGCAAAGCATACATTGCAATTTTTATTTGCATGGTAACAAAAGCCGTGCATTTGGAATTAGTATCTGATTTGACCACCCAAACTTTTCTCGCTGCCTTCAGAAGGATGTGTGCCCGTCGAGGCACGCCAAAACACGTATACTCGGATAACGGAACGAATTTTGTGGGGGCTGCAAAACTACTCAAAGAAGACTTTGAACAACACAAGACTTTCAAAACTTCGGAATTCTTTGATGAGATGAGCAATCAACAGGTTGAATGGCACTTCAACGCTCCTCTCTGGCCGACAGCTGGAGGGCTATGGGAGGCGGCCGTAAAATCAATGAAATATCACTTGCATCGAGTACTGGGAGAGCAGAAACTTACTTACGAACAATTTACAACCCTGCTCACTCAAATTGAAGCTTGCCTGAACTCCCGTCCATTATGCCCCTTAACAGAAGATGTGGAAGACTTGGAGTACCTAACTCCGGGACATTTTCTCACCGGCGGTCCATTAATATCACCCCCTCAAGAGGAACAAGATTTTGCTCAACACGACATTCGCAACAGATGGAGGCTGGTGGAACAACTAAATCTTCATATTTGGAAGCGCTGGTCGAATGAATATCTGCACCAACTGCAAGTTCGAAGCAAATGGCAGCATACGCAAGAAAACCTAAAAGAAGGCAAACTGGTATTAGTGAAAGATGAACATCTACCTCCAGGACGGTGGCCTCTCGGAAGAGTACAGGAACTTCACACGGGTGCGGACGGAAGAGTCCGAGTGGTTACCTTAAAAACTAAGAAAGGGCCACTAAAGCGACCCATCACCAAACTGGCACCGTTACCATTGCAAACTGCAGAAGAAAAAGAACTAGTCAAAGAGCAGCCATCCGCGCCGGAAACTAAAAGACAAGGGGGAACCAAAACAAATAAGAACGTACTGCCTCTCATTCTTATCTCTATATTAGCAATGACAGGGCTAGTTCAATCAACGCCAACAACAAATAATTTGCAAGTGACACCGATACCAAGTAACCACCCCATTTACTTCGACGAGGCCGGCAAACTACAGCTAATTCATGACGAATGGACTCTGCTCATCTACTATAACCTAACGTCATACTGGCAAGCGACTACTAAGATCAGTACCTATATCAATCAAATCGATATACTGTGCCAAAGGATCTCGCATGAGTATCAGCCTTGCGAAACGGTCGTCAGTCATTTACGTCATGAACTTGGGCACCTAACAGAATACAACTCAATGTTATTATCGCAACATGCAAGACAAAAACGAGGCTACTTTGACGGAATCGGCAAGTTATCGAGAACACTGTTCGGAACTCTAGATGCGGACTTTGCTGAAAAGTATGAAAATGACATAAAGAACATGCAATCAAACGATAACTATCTACTACAACTAATGAAGAATCAAACTTTAATTATAGAGGCAGAAAACAATTTAGTTAAAAGAAACGCTGAGTTCATGGAAAAACAACTCGAAACAATCAAAACCTACATGAATCAAACCTGCAGTGTCATCACGAGAATAGAAAACAGAGCGCAAATGCTGTACACGATAAGTGATATCAATTCTGCTGCGGTAACATCAACTTTGATTTTCAAGGAGTTGAACAGGATTTCAGACATGCTGATGAATGCTCTAGCCAACATCAACAGAGGTCATTTAGATACACACCTGTTTCCAGCATTTCAACTAATCGAACAACTTAATATCATATCGGGTAGATTACCCCAAGGATTATCGTTGCCTGTGAAAGACATTCAAAAGGACTTTCAAAACATCTACGACCTAATACACGTCAAAGCTCGAATAACAAACAACTTTTTCTTATTTGAAATACATATTCCATTATTGAGTGATGAAGACTATAAAATATATCGAGTCATATCAATACCGTTCGTAAAACAAGGACACCTAAAACTACTACAACCTGGCTCAAACTTCATCGCTATTAACTTCGCGAGGAACTCAAACATAACTATGGAAGAGCAAGATATACGCCAATGCACCGCGTATGGAGAAGATGAATTCATCTGTATTTCTCATCAGCCAGTCTACAGCTTACATGATAAGGACGCGCCGTGTGAGGTGAAAGTGTTCAGCCAACAAACGTCATTGTCATGCACTCTCAAGGACGTAGCCTGCAAAGAAACCTGGATAAAGTTACACAAACCTAACCTGTGGCTGTTTACGTTATGCGACAAACAGCTGATGCGCGTCATATGTAATGATCAAGTTACGCCGGCGGTCATTGACGGGACTGGAGTAATTTCATTGAAACCTAAATGCATACTACAGAAAAAGGACGCCACAATATTGACTTACAATCACTTAGGTAGTATATTTTATATGAAACCAGATGTTGAGGTACCAACAATAAACTCAACAATAAACCACATATTTGAGCTCGGATGGAAAAACGCACAGTTGAGCATAACGGAAAATGATACACAAACGGCGAACAACGTGCTAAGAATCAGCCAACAGTTAGAAGATCAAAAGCACCAGGAGATATTACCGCAGACATCTGATATCTCGAGCCATGACGTATACGTCATGGAGTAGAGGTATACCTCTACTCAATAACTTCAGTGTTGTTGGGAGGACTTGTAGTATTTGCAATATATAGTTTCCTAAAACGATGCCGCACGGCAACTAAAGCCAAGGAGAGCGCGAATCTACAAGAAAGGGACAACGTCACTGTTGGAGGATCTATAGAGCTACAAGAAATACGGAACCCGCGATCAGTGGAACCAGTTTACAGCAAGGCAAGACCGCTGAAGAAAATATTCCACTTCGAGGAACTGGTTTAACAAATTATAACTTTACATTGTTTATACTTTGTTTTGTAAGGGGATGCTCATCGCACTTTTTTCCCTCGGGAGCATGTACGGTTAACGTACAGGCATTTGTTTTGCTGACGCCGCGACCTACTTTCCGCGAGTCGTTTTATATCAAGTGGTGTAATTAATCGTCAGTTGACCAATAACTATCGTAACGAAGAAACCGTGATTAGCATCCCATATAACTATTGTAACTTTTAACTAATAAACTTCGGGAACAAGCAGTCTGTGGTTTTCGTCAACTCAACCTCTAACTAACGACGCCTGGGCCATACAGGTCGAGACTGCTCAACCGGGCGTTTCCTGTGGGTTCTTTAAGCGAACTTAAAGGCCCCGGCCAGGCCTAAAACTAAGGTAAATTATTAGTCGACTGAGCGTCGCTAATAATAATATGACAGCCAGACGGGGCAGGCTGGATCATAACGGGGGGGACAAGTGCTACAGGCTCAGCTGTGCCCCCAGCTGGCACAGCTTCACCGAGTAGGGGATAGGGGGGGGGGGGGGGGCGGTTACGATTGCGACCTCGGCGGCGAGGTCGGAATGTATTCCGGGGTGGTCTACGCTTGTAAACCGTACTGGTGGCCTTGCTACTCTCCCGAAGGAGGGTTATGGGGTCATCAGGGTCGGTTAGAATGTGTCGCGGACGGCGAGTCTTGCTAATTTTAGAGGGGGCATAGCGCGCGGCCTCGACAACCAAAGGGTTGCGATGCTTCGCGGCGGCATCAAAGAAGCGCTTCGAGCCGCGCTTCAAAAATTGATGGATCGTGGGGATCCTGAGGTCAAGGTGGAGGTCCACGTTCCGAACGAACCAAGGGGCGCCCGTTATCCTTCGGAGGAAACGGTTTTGTAATGTCTGCATCCGATGCAGATAGCGGGGTTTGGCGTGTGCAAATACCGAACCCGCATAAGTCATGATGGGACGAATGCACGCAGTGTAAATGCGCAATTTGCACTTAAGAGATAGTTTGCTGCGTGCATTTAAAACGTAATGTAATCTACCGAGGGCAAAAGCGGCCCGTGAACGTACCAGCTTAATGTGCTCCGCAAAGGAGAGGCGTTGATCGAGAGTCACCCCCAGATATTTGGCTTGCTTCTCCCAAGGGATCGGCTTACCAAACATGGTGATTGGTCGGGGAATGGAACGTGAGAAATACGGTTTCAAAAAGAGAACCGCTTGACTCTTGTCAGGATTGACCTCGATTCTCCACCGACGGAACCAGCAGCCGAGGGTATCGACTGCTGTTTGGAGGTTACGAGCTATCACGTTTTGGTCACGTCCCGAACAGTATATGGCCGTATCGTCTGCAAACAGAGCCAACTGAGCCTTTTTACTTTTCGGGATGTCGCTAGTAAATAGTGTAAAAATAAGAGGAGAAATTACGGAGCCCTGTGGGACCCCCGCGCGAATCGGGTGGGGGGCAGAAAGTGCCCCTTCAATACGGTAACGAAACGTACGGTTCGACAAAAAGTCTCGTAGGATGAGCACGAGACGGTCAGGCACTCCGAGTTTGTACAGCTTATAAATTAAGCCGTTGTGCCAAACTTTGTCAAACGCTTTCGCTATATCGAAAAAGACCGCGCCCGTCATCAAACTGCGCTGAAAATTAGCGCTTATATGTTCGACGATACGGTGAACCTGTTGCACATAGGAGTGCTGGGTTCGGAACCCATACTGTTCGTTCGGGATGAGGCCCTTTGTCTGGGCATAATCTCTGAGTCGCTTATAAATAAGTCTCTCATAGATCTTGCCGAGAACATTGAGCAAGCTAATGGGGCGGTAACTAGTGGGCTCGCTCTTGGGCTTGCCGGGCTTAGGTATACCGATAACGGTGGCCTGTTTCCAGGCTTGGGGGAAAATATTATTGCTCATGGCACCATTGAAGATGATGGTCATTAGCATAATTAAATTTGCTGGGAACAGTTGGAACACCCTATTGGTGAGTCCATCTGAACCAGGGGCTTTGCGGGGTTTTAGACCCTTGATTATCTCCTGCACCTCGTCCGGCGTGACGGGGGGCAGGGGACAATCAGGGTCCTCAACGGGAGGAAGGGAAGCTCTACGTTCGACTTCCGCGTCGACCTCAGAGAGGTGAGCTTGGTCAACCGGTAGAGCGCTCGGTGTGCATTGCGCCTCGAGACTGTCTGCAAGGCATTCTGCCTTTTCGGCATCGTCAAACGCGATGGTGTTATCGGGGCGGACTAGGGGGGGCATAGAGGTAAATCCTCGGGACGTGAGTTTCTTTTGGAGCTGCCAGAAGGCAAGATGGTTGGGCTCTAATTCGCTCAACATCTTATCCCAGCTAGCGGAACGCAGATCCTCCATACGAGTCTTTACAGATTTCTGTAAATAACGCATGTGGACTTTGTTCGCACGACAAGGAAAGCTGCTGTAGGCACGGACAGCCGCGTTCTTCTCATTTAACAGCTCACGTACATCGTCCGGCAACCTCCCGCGATGGTCTTCCATCACAGGAACTTCCCTTGAACAATCGTTCAGGACAGATTGTACGTGTTCCGTAAATGAGTCGATCGCGGCCGTCGTGTCAGCGATAGAGTCAACCCGGTCGGGGATGGAATCTAAGTGGGGGGAAGAGGAGGATTTCAGGCACTCGCTTACTTTCCTCCAATCCGTCACTTTTTTAGTAGGTAAAGGTTGGGTGGGGTCAAAGTGACCAAGGCGGGAGACCAGCTTAACGACGACCGGTCGGTGGTCAGAGTTTAATTCATGTATCGCTTCTATAGAGTCCAATCGAAGATTGACATTCTTTAGAAGCGCTACATCAAGTACATCAGGGCGGTGGTCAAGGTTACCGGGGAAATGAGTCGGAGTCATTGGGGCAATGACATCGAAATTTAAAAGGGAACAAAGGTCAAATAAGCGTTTGCCTCTGGTGTTGGTTGCGCTACTATTCCAAGCGGAATGCTTGGCGTTGAGATCACCCGCAATAATTACGGAGTCACTCAAGCCAAGTAGGATCGCGAGGTCAACGTTAAGTATTTCAAAATTTTCTGTAGTGGAAATGGGGGGAAGGTAAGCCGATACCAAGGTGATCGGCTGGTGACCTGTCATGCCAAGGCGGCAGACAGACACTTCCAAACGTGAGAGAGGGGGGGGATCCAAAGGGATGCAATAGAGAGTAGATTTATAATAAATCAAGGTACCGCCCTTGTGACACCGAGTCCTATCATTGCGAATTACGCGATAATTCGCAATTGACGGATTACGGTGGCTAGGTTTTAAAAAGGTTTCCTGTACGAGGAGGACATCTAAATCGTGGTCGCGGAGGAAAGCGGAGACCTCATCGCGTTGGCCTTTCAGGCCATTGGCGTTAAAAAACCCTAATTTAAGGGATCGGGGCTTAATTCTAGCAATAACTCCTCTATCCATTACGGGTTGGATTTAGTGGAGAGGGAGACAAGGGCTTGCGTAATCTCCGGGTACGCATTATAAATGTTTCGGATCCTGAGCAGATCGCCGGCGCTAGTGGCGGCGGTCAGCTCATTAGCCATCTGGATAGCACGGGGGGTGCAAAAAGTAAGGAAGGTCCCAGTGATAATGTTGAACGAGTCAACCTGACTGGGACCGGCCACCGGGGTGGTGATAGGGGCTAGAGGCGGGGTAGCCTTAGCGGCGATATTGACGGCTGCCTTAGGAGCCTGCGCAGGTTTAGGGGGGGGGGGCAAGGGGGGGTTTAGGGATGCTAAGTCCCATGGGAGCCGGGGGTGGTTGCGTGGGTACCAACGCAGGAAAAGCCTGCTGATGGAGACCTGAAAACCACGGGTTGGGTCTCTGGGGACTTAGCCGCGTAGGCAAATCGGACGAGGGGATTTTAAAACCGGATGGGCATTCCCTCTGCTGACGAGCGTCCGCACGCTTGTTCAGCTTTCCGGATGAACTTTTTGGGGCTTTAGGACAGCCCCGATAGTTGGCTGGGTGACCAGCCTCACCACACAGCACACAGCTGGGTGGCTCTGAAGATACAGTGCGATCCCGAGAACAGTCGGAAGTGCCATGATCACCCAGGCACTTGACGCACCTGGGCCTCGCATAGCAGTTCCGCTGCGAATGCCCATAGAGTTGGCACCGGTGGCATTGACCAACGGTGCCATTCTTTCTGGGCTTCTCTATCTCGAAACCCACGAGACCACAGATGGTCCTAACCTTAAATATGGGGTGGTACCCCTCAAAGGGAGAACAGACCACGAGGACCATGTCGTGTGCCTCCTTCCCTCTGGAGCGATGCATCCGGTGGACCTCGTCAACGGGGATATTTTGCGACTGAAGGTCGGCTTTAATATCCTCTACCGGGATTTCTTTGGGGATCCTACGGATCACGACCCTAGTTTGACGCTCCTCAGGTAGGGAGTAGGTGTGAAAGGACACACCTCTCGCCCTGAGAAGCTTAGTTAATTCCCTAAAATCCTTAGATGTAGGGATAGAGATTTTAATACCCTGTTGGGTAGAACGGGCGTTGGTGTACGCGATCTTATGATCGGTGCACCATTTCGACACGTCGGTCCACTTCGCCTTGTCCTGAAGGTAAACGGGGCGGGGGGGCCGACTTTTTGGGGGCAGATTTCGCCTCCTGCGAGGAGGACGGGTTGGATACGGGGGGGGCAGAGGAGGTCACGGGGGGGGGGGGGGGTAAGGGTAGGAGGAGAAGAAGGGGAAGTAGGGGGGGAAGAAAGATTCTTCCCCTTCTTTGCCTTGGAGGCGGCTGAGTGTTTCGCCTTCCTCTTCTTCTTCTGTCCTAGGACCGGCTGAAAGCCGTCATCCTCGGAAGAAGAAGAAGGGGAGGCGGGAGCGTCCTGAGCAGAATGCTCAGACTCTATATCGGATAAAATTTGTGGGGGAATGTCCTCCGCGTCCATGGACTCGGATTCGGAAGGGCATTCCTCCACATAGTGGACTACGGGGAGACGCGGGGTGGGCTCGAGAGCATCGCTAAAAGTAGCGATGTCTGAGACGGGGGCAGGGGGAGAGGGGGGGAGGGGGTTCCGCTGTGACTCAGCGAGTTTTGCTCCGATTTTGGCTCGGAAGTCGGGCACGGAAAGGAGTGCGCTAATAAAGGTCCCGGACACTTAAGGATATCCTCAAGGACGGACCTCTTTATTGACGCAGCTGACCTCGCCATTGCTGCCATGGCAAAAGAAACCTAATCCTAACCAAATCCTAACACCTAACACCCCGGGCGGGACAGCCCGGGGGTGCCTAACCCTCCCTGCCGGTGACGACAGGGAGGCCTGACCCTACTGGCGAGCCCTAGCTTGAGAACCCGTCGCCAGTCTTATTGTGCGACGGGGCCCTAACTACCACTAGCGCGAAGGGTGTAGACACACCCTAAAGACACTAGGTGCAAGCTGTGGAAGGAAAACAGTACACCAGTGCCGACTAGGAGATCCCCCAAGGCCGGTTAACACAGGGACCCGTCCAACTGTCTGCCTCCCCCGGAAGGGGTTCGGCGGGTGTGTTGGGTCAACACCCCACTCGGCTACGTTGGCACCGTAAGGTTTCCACCGAGGACCACGAAACTGTGGATTTTACCCGTAAGGGGCCAAAAGTGCAGCTACACACATTTTGACAATAACTATAGAGAAATAGTAGTCTTGAAAAAGACTCTTTGGTGATCGTAAGTCGAGGAATTAATTAAATAAATAATTAATTCGTCGAAAGATCGGACGTAGTCGGGCGACTACGAGGCGCGTCGCGGAGAGCGCAGCGCAGCGATGGGTGGGGAGCGGTGACTCAGCGAGCCGGGGCAGCGGGAGGGAGCGGCAGCACACAACCGCTCGCCGGATCTATCGACTGGCCAGCGCGTGCCCTTTTATAGCATTGACAATTTAGCTGGCCAGTGGACCATTTCGATAATGCACGATTTTCTTGCGGCAAACTCGCGTCTAGGCTCAGAACGTTCGTGATTGGCTATTGAGAGCCTTTTTATTATTAATATTGGTAAAGAAGTTAAGTTTATGTACATTTAGCAATAATTTGGTTCTACTTTACTATAATTAGTTACAATACAGTTATTACACGACTTTTTACATAATTTATTTTAGCGTGCGACGGTCAGGGTCCCTGGTGCGACGTGTTTTTCCATAACGCTAAACTTATAAATATAACCTACGTGCGCGAACCGGGAGCTACCATTACAAATTTGACCGCGCGTCGCAGGAACAACATCTATCTCCACCTGACATCCATGTTACGTAACATCTATGTTACGGTTAAAATATAAGGTACATAAACAAACAATCAAATTATACATATAGGTATTAGTGGTGTGTGGCACAAGTACTCGCGGCGGCGCCGCTCGGGCTACCGTCGCTGTCGTGCACAGTATCCCTACATACTTCTATTCTATATAAACCATGAAATCGAATATGTTCCCCGTAATACGATCGGGCTTGCCTTATCTGGTAAGTACCTAGAGCAAATTAATCACACTTCACATCACACTAATACCTATTATAAAGGCGAAAGTTTGTGTGTGTGTGTGTGTGTGTATGTTTGTTACTTCCTCACGCTCAAAGGGCTGGACCTATTTGGATGAAATTCGGTATGTAGACAGCTTATACCCTGGAATAACACATAAGACATAGGCTACTTTTTATCCCGCAAAAATAGAGAAAGAAAGAAAAAGTATTTATTGTGACTAGCACAGGAAGTTCACCAACTAAACTAAAATCACAATAATAAAAGCTTGAAAACAAAAAAACAAAAATAAATAATCACACTATCACACTAAGATATATTCCCTTTATGTCGATTCCCGTTATGTCGAGCCGAAAACCTTGTCTCGCTTCTATTACCTCTACGTCGAGCCTAGTTTTCTGTCCCGTTTCTATTCCCTTTATGTCGAGTTTGGTGAACAGGTACAGTCAGAGAGTTAATTGAAAGTCAATGGTATAAAATAAAATATATTATTTGTTCTATTACTTACATCTAACCTTTTTAATCTAATCATAGAAGTAAATCACAGTAAGGGTCTGTTCACTTTGAGAATGGTCGTGGGATGGGGTGGCGCTGATGTGCTTTTTGTACCGCAACACAATAGCGTGCAATACAAAAGCGTTGTAGTTCGTTTTTTGGCCGCGACCGTTCTCAAAGTGAACAGAGTCTATAATCATCACTTTTGTTGTAAATGTTAAACAGCATAGTTTAATAGTAAAAATAATTCTTCTTGTAAAAGTAACTTTCTTAATCTAAATAAATCCCAGTATAATCATCACTTTTGTTGCAAATGTTAAACAGCAAAGTTTTATAGTAAAAATAATTCTTCTTGTAAAGTAACTTTCTTAATCTAAATAAATCCCAGTATAATCATCACTTTTGTTGCAAATGTTAAACAGCAAAGTTTTATAGTAAAAATAATTCTTCTTGTAAAGTAACTTTCTTAATCTAAATAAATCCCAGTATAATCATCACTTTTGTTGCAAATGTTAAACAGCAAAGTTTTATAGTAAAAATAATTCTTCTTGTAAAAGTAACTTTCATAATCCAAATAAATCAAGTATAATCATCACTACTATTAGTGAAAATGTAAAAAAAGATGTAGCTTTATAATAAGTAAATAATTCCTTTAAATTAGCGTTGTTGATTTACGTTATATCTTTGTATTTATCTAGGTAACATGTATATTTTAAATAATTAAAAGATAATCACTTATCAAATCTTACAGTTGATAGACGATTAAGACAATCCATTAAATCAATTTTGTCAGTTTTAAAATCTTCTACTATTTTATTTATACGTGTATCAATAGCCACGCATTTTTTTTTTCTTAGGTTCTGATTGTCGTCGTTGTAGACACTAACCTGTTCTATCTTAAACCTAGCTTCTTTAGCCTCATCTCTAAGTGTGCTAATGAGAGTATATAGCGGAGGTCTCTTACTAAGCTTTTTATTTAGCCTGTTATGCCATCCCTCTACTGGGTTTGTGGTCCTGTGGCGTTCGTTGTAACAACAAAACAGATCAATATTTTTGTTTATCCACTGCGACGTTACGTATGCGTTAAATGATTTAGCTTCATTGCCTTCCGGTGAACTTTCTAATAATAACACCCATGCTTCTGGGATGACATTTTTGGGAAGATGTGCTGTGGCTGCACACATGGTAATATATTTTTTACCACCGGGAACATTTACTATTCCGGTCTCTTTTCCTTTTTTCCACAACGCTTTATGGAAGTGGAAAAAACATCCGCTTATATCAACTAATGGAAAAACTTCTTTAATAGCGTTTATTGCTGCAATTTCAAAATCGATTTTAATTTTTTTTGGTTTGAATTCTGGAATGTTATCTTTTATCATTTTAAACATATGCACATAGGTCGATTGGCATTTATCAGGTAACAGCACAAAAATGATCGGCACTATTATGGTTTTGTCTGCGGTACTACCAATGTCTGCATGAATGGTATATAGTTGATAGAATGGTCGGGCAATCGAAAAAAAAGTTCCATCAACGAAGAACAGATTCATGGATTGCAATGCACTCTTGCACTCATTTAACATAAATATTAAAATTTTATTTACCCCATCACTTTCTACAACCAGAAAATCTTTTGCGATCACTGGTGAAATTTTGACATCCTCTAATTTCTGGAATGTAGTCTTATTAACATTTAAAAATTTATTTCTTGAACGGTAGAGTGCATTTTTCACACTTTGGAAGCTACGAACTTGGTCAACGTAATCATTATTATCTTTTAAACTCGACATGGACATTGCATACATAGTAGGTATAGGTTTCAAGTCTCTCCGTACGTCATTTTTACATTGATTAAACTTTTTTTCAAATTCTTCTCTTCTGTAATCTGGCAAACAAACATGATCTGTTTTTCCAGTCCTTAGAATGTTTGCTTCCTTTTCATCTAAAGTTAAGGAAGCTTTACAATTTTTTTTTGTGCAGTACCATACTGAAGAGCCACATTTATTTTTTCTATTAACGCGGTACCGGTAGCCATCTTTCAACAAAATTTTACCACCTTTTTTACTTTCGACGAAAATTAAATTATTATCAGTAGTCCTCCATGAACTGCTTCCTAGTTCTTGATTTTCTTGGCTACTAGCGTCTTTAGGTCTTTCATCCGTGTGAAAATTATGCCATGTGCTGCAACCAGGTTCTTCATTTGCTTGGCTACTGCCGCCTTGAGGTCTTTCTTCTATTTTAAAATTACCCCATGTGCTGCAGCCGGGTTCTTGATTATCTTCATTTTGTTGGTCAAGATTTAATAACTCGTAGGATTCGCTAGAATCATCCTTTTCTGAGTTTTTGTGTTGGATATGTTCTGGTTGTGGGATATGTATACTCCTATCGTTTATTTCAGCATTAACGTCGCATATTTCGTTGCCTTCCAAAATATTTATTATGTTAACTAAATCCATCATTGATCTTCAGTAGATAAACCTAAAGAAAAATAAAATCCGTTAGAAAAATCAAGCACGACAGTCAAAAAATCTTTCCTAAAATATTTGTGATACTAAATAAATAAGTCGGCGTTTCACATAAAGACTTAAAAGATACCTAAGTAGGGTCTGTTCACTTTGAGAACCGTCGTGGGATGGGGTGGCGCTGATGTGCTTTTTGTACTGCAACACGATAGCGTGCAATACAAAAGCGTTGTAGTTCACTTTTTTGCCGCGACGGTTCTCAGAGTGAACAGACTCTAACTAAGTACTTCTAAATACAATTAAAAATTAAGAGTCAATCAATTCTAAATTGATTTAGAGTTGCTGGCCGTAAAAACGTATCAGATAGTTAGAATACATATCATACATTCTAGTCGAATTATATATACCTATTCAAAATATATATTACTAAAATTCATGAAGTAAAAATACATAAATTCAAAATATGTACATAATGTTCAGTTCTCAATTCATGAGTTTGGAATAAGTACGTAGTGGTCTAAATAAGAATTTCTAATACTTTTTATTAATAAGCTTGAAACGCACAGTTAAAGGTCATAACAATAATTGGCTAGTTGTCAAAATTTGGAAAGTTTAAAACTATAGCTTAATATCTAATTTACCCCAAGCCCCTTATTGCATAAATATATATTACACAAAGTACATGTCTAGAAAGATTATTAAAATTTGAAGTTTTTGTTCGTAAGTAAAAAAAAAATCAAATAAAATTACGAAAATGTATTATATTAAATACAACAGAAAAAATATGTTATACGAATGAGAATGTTGTATAACTTTTACTATAAACTAGCCACAACATGTTTATTTTAAGCGTTATATTCAAAAATTTCCCATTCATGTCAAAGCGTGCACGCCAACTGTT